>CM033122.1:2400000-3111313 GCA_019321725.1 Paulownia fortunei
CTTTATATCCATGTCATATTAAAAAGTACGCAAAAATCCTTGGCTATCTGGGCAACAATGGTCTTGTTCATCTAAAAGGCATCAGAATCAGATTTCCTAGCTTCTGCAGGCTGATGATCAAGTATTACATCTTCCCATTTTCTCAATTCTCTTTTAGTGCAGGATTTTGTGCAGTGCAGTCCAATAGTGCATAGTTTTATGATTTCATCTAAGAAAATATTGAGAACCAGATTTCCAGAATCAGTACCAAATTTAATCATCTTAAAAGGTTTGCAGCTTTATATATCAAAGCACCATAGTAATATGCACTTCTTTCTTTGCTTGCTGCTCAGATATGTTATACTACATCAGTTAAAAGTTTTCGATTTTCTGTTGTGTGGCAGGCGAAACTGGAATAATGTCTCATTTCTTGACTGAAAGCTTGAAGGGATTGGAGAACTGGCTCAGCCCTGTAGAAGTCTATTATTGTTCATCATGTTGAATTTTCTGTTTGCTGTTTTCTTTTTATTTTCCTACCAACAACAGCATATGTAAGTTGAAAGCTATGAGTGAATAAAGCAAGAAGGTCCAGTACTGGTGGCGGATCAATTGTGCAACATTGTACCTCTTAAACCAACAAAGGAGCCCCCTGATATCTTATCTCTGGTTTTAGCTGATTTGGTGTTATTTTTCTTTTTTGTGTTGTACGCCTGAACAATGTTATGGCTGTATTGTGGTTTGCAGTTAGTATTTTTGAAATAATATTTGATATTTAGCCTAATAATCTGCAATTTTAAGAGTTTATTATACGAAAATTTATTTATACAGTTTGTGATGACCTAAAATTAGAGCAATCAGACAATTATGTTATATGTGAATTTGAACTTATGATTTTCAATGTTTTATTACTTGTGTGCATACCCTGCAATACCTAGCCATTACACCATTTCAACAATCTAACAAGCAAGATTTGAAGAGGGGCCAAAATGTAGAATTGAAAAAGAAAGAATGGTGAATGATGAAGAACATACATACTATTCAATGCAACTCTTTGCAAACAAAGTAAAAGAGAAAATCAAACAAAAATAAATATATAGAAGAAGAATCAAATATATGTGAAACCACATGAATATATTTGATTTGTTCAAGTATCCTATCCAAAATGATCAACAATATTAGGAGGGCCAAAAATTCAATAAAAGAAATACAAACTAAAAGAATATAAAAAAGTATGAGAAAAAATGTTGTTTTGTTTTTGTTATTAATTGTCAGATCCTAGAATTCATTAGTTTTATTTCATATAATTTTATAGTAATATAGACACCGAGTCCAACTTAACAATTAAAAAATTGGATGCAACGACGTTTCCTGAGGACTTATGCGACTTCAGTACAAAAAACTAAGAACTGGATAGAAGGGACCGGAGGGAAATCCCGATTTTTTAGATACATCTTGAAATGGCTTTTTTCATCTCCACCAAAGCACGGAGAACCAGAGAGAACCTGAATCTGCTGAAACCGGTCCACATCGACCCGGACTCCTCCGATCCCCACTCCTCTCGTTTTAACACTGTAGCCAAGGATTTTTGCGTGAATCCAACCCAAGTATGGGATCAATTGGTTTGTTTATTATGAATATGCATCCACGCAGAAATCTTTGGTTATCAGAGAATGGAGGAATGGAGATTAGAGGTGCTCCAGGATCCGATTTGAATCGCTTTCAACGGTCTCATGTTCACTCTTGCTCTTGAAACAGTTCCAGTCTGAGTCTTGACTCTTGAGGATGACTGCACAAGTATTTTCTTCGTAGTTGAAATCTTCATACTCATGGATATGAAGAGGATGTTGGATCAAATTGAGGATTATCCCTGCTGGTCCGTGGTTTGGATATGGAGTGGCCCTGGTGGCGACTCGTCAGGGTTAGAGGAATTTCCTATTTATGTGTTGCATCTTGTATTCTTTGAAATTTTACCATGAATATATTTTCCCATTGTTTATATTCTCTAGAAAAAAAATCGTTGATACCAAACATCATATCAGTAGAATTTCATTTTGGTGATGCTCTGTTTTCATGACTGGCCGGCGCTATGGAAAATGAAAGTTACTAGGAACAAAAACAATAGTACAAGTGGGATGAATTATGGAATGAGAAGAATCTTTAAGTTCCTATCTTTACAAATAGACATTCTTGGCTGTTTTATGAATTCTTTAAATATTTCTTTTCCGTCACGGCATAACCATGAAACCCGGTTTCAGTTAGTTAGAATTTTTTCATTATCAGAAATAACTTCACCTGCAAGAACTATGCCACATTATATGAACAAAATAAGATAGATTTAACTTTTTTGAGACTGATCTAGTCTGTTTGTAGAAGTTTTAATTTTAGTACCTCATGCTCGAACTTCTTGTTATGTGTACATGACCATGTAAGATGTTATATGTTTTGATATTTCATACTCGGCAATTGCGAATGTTCCTGCTGGACATACACATCCAAAGTGTCTGACTACATATGATGCAAAAGCTGGAAAGAACCAGTACAGACTATCACATCAATATCGATGGAATATCAGAGAAATAAGGTATGTTCCTTAGCTGCAGCACTTTGCTTTCTTCTTGACTTGCTTTCATAGGATCAAAGAGCCCGCGATCAGAGAGGGGTAGACGCTGTTTTATACGCCCCATTCTTCGTGAGAACAAAACTTGCTCTGAAGCCACTGGCAGCCTAATAGACTCATATTCATTAAGGGCTGAGCTCAGATTCTCCACGCCCCATTTCTCAAGGCATTTGCCCAAGACTGCAGCATCCAGTATCGACATGTTTGTGCTTCTTGCTCCATGAGGACTTATGGGATGAGCTGCATCTCCAATCAAAACCACATTGCCCCAATAGAATTGATCTAGCGGCTCACTATCATATATGGCATTCAGGAAAGGCTCTCTTGTTTCTCGCATTGCTTTCGCCAATTCAGGGATCCAGACCTTCTCTGCTGCTTCATACATATTCTCAATCACGTCGCTGCTAACTTTTGTGGTAACCGAGTTTCCCTGAGGTTGATCATCAAAACAACACATCAGATTTTATTTTGTAGGTGCAGTTATATCTAAATTTTACAGTGAAGTAAAGCATCGTAATCTTCCATTCATCAGGTTTAAACTATAGTATGTAATTTTGCACGAGGAATAGGAGAGCATAATCCATATGTACCTTAAATTCTGGCTCTGGTTGATTAAGATACCAAATCCAATTGATCCTTTGGTTGATTAACTCGTAAAGGATAGCATGACCTTCTGAACCTATGTCAAAACAATTACTTTTCCCAAGATCAGGGTATGCCTTCTTGAGTGCCTGTTTGGTTTCTGAATTCTCATTATCTGAAAAATCGAGGACCCCTCTCCATGCACAATAACCTGAATATCTACCATGAAGGGTATATCTTTTCAACTTTTTTAAGCAACAGAATATGCTGGAAATTCCTGTAACTTGTTTTAAAACAAAAACACAAGAACAGCTATCGGTTTGTCACAAACCTCAGTTTAAGGTCAGGAAGAAAAGTTTTACGTATTGAAGAGAGGCAACCGTCAGCTGCAACAAGCAAATCACCATCTATCTCGACTGTTTCATCAGTTTGGAGCACTTTAGCTCGCACTTTCACTAAACGTTTATCATCAGAAATGCAAAAGGAGAAGAACAAATGTCCCCAGAGAACAACCTCCGGGGTAAGGAGTCGTACAGAAGGCTATGGAGATCAGCCCAGTGCACTGCTCTAAAATTGAAATTCTCATCTCTAATCAGAGTCCAGGTAATTTTCTTGTCACCATCTGTTGCTTGTTCCTATAATCAAGTAAAGATTTGTGAAGCAGAAAGCTAATTTATTTCAAGTCCTTTTGAAGTCAATTAAGCTCTAATTACAAGATCGCAAAATAAATTAAGCTGTTTATATTCAAAATCGTTTGATGGATAGTGATTTTCCTTTCTGGGCTAAGACTTTGAGTTGTGGGCTGCTATACATGATGTTGATCCACTACTCCTTGTTGATCTATTACAGTCCGCATCTGTTCTAAGAAATTGCTAAATCTTCATTCCTATGTCTAAAAGCCATTATTTGTCAGCATAATACTCCCAATTAAAAAAAAATATTCAAACGCAAGAATCAAAATTTCCCAGTTACGCGCATAAAACCAGTAAAATTGTAATACTTCCAATCAACTTCAGTAACTTTGTAACTTGCTTTACCACCCAAAAGAAACACTAGGAATTAAAAAATCCAGTATAATGACTTAGATGATGTCAAACAGAAGGTTTTAAATTCTCAATTGTAGCATATCTTTTATACTACTTCCGAAAACCATAGAAACCGCATGATAAAGATTCTCTGTCCATTTTCATACATGCAGTTTTTGCAGGTTTTGAATGGTGAAATATCTCACGTACATGCTCAATAGTCATGGGCAAGGTGATAAGCTGGAGGAGTTCGGGTTGTTTAATCCATGGCTCAATGAGTTTCAGAGACACCGTGTCAAGTCCAAGTCCAGCACCGGTGGCACAACCATTTGGAGGAGAGCAAGTCTTCTCCAGCACCACCACATCCCACCCGGCTGCAATCAGGGCGTGTGCGCAAGAAATCCCTGCTATGCTGCCACCCACAACCACTGCCTTTGCCTTCCTCCTTGCTTCCTTCATCTCTGTGCGCACTCTGTGTGTGTGTGTGTGTGTTTTGACACTTGAGGAAAGCTTGGAAGCTAAAAAACAACAATAACAATTGGCGGAAGAGTACACATTAGGAACTATCTTATTACGTTCGCCTTGAATTCTTCACAGACTTGATGCAATTATATTTTATAAAATACTTCGAGTTTTAAAATGACCCCTGTAGCGTAATAGCTTGTGAAGCTTTAATATTCAATCATTTTATTTCATGGTATTCTTTGACTTGTTTGCATTATTCATTCTCTAATTATATAATTGTGTCATGGTACTATTTTTCGTCTCCTAGCAGAAGTGATAACGACATGCAATATTTGGGAATTTATTCCACATCAATCAAATATCATTTCTCAAATTTTACAGGAATTTAAGAAGCCTTCCAGATTATTATTATTGCTTTAGCTCGTAAACACGTAAACCAAAAAGTATTATGCTTTACTACACGTCTCTATTTTTCATTTTTCAGTGGATCCTTCAAACAAAGTATGCTACTTCAATCGATAGATTGTATCTGCAGTACACAAATTTAGCTAAAACTAGCATCCTTGTGCTTATGTCACTTCAAGTTACATAAAGGACAGTAATACCATACAATGGTTCAGAAGAATAGCATGTCAATGCTCCAACTGTATAATGTTACTCAGAATAGAAGGAATTTCTGATAGAAAAGGCATGTTCTTTTGCTGCAGCTCCTTACAATCTTCTTGACTTGCTATAATTGGATCAATGGGCTCACGATCAAGAAGGACTAAACCTTGCTTGATAAGCCCCAGTCTTCGTGAAAATAGAACCTGCTTTGAGGTGACTGGCAGACGAGTGGATTGATATTCTTGAAGAGCTGAATTTAGATTCTCAACTCCCCATTTCTCAAGACTTTTTCCCAGGACTGCAGCATCCAATATCGACATGTTTGTGCTTCTCAAACCGTGAGGAGTAGTTGGATGAGCTGCATCTCCAATTAAAACCACAATGTCCCAAACAATTTGGTCTAGAGGTTCACTATCATATATGACATTCAAGAAAGGCTGTTTTGTTTCTCGTATTACTTTTACCAATTCAGGTAGCCAAACCTTCTCTGCTGCTTCATGCATTTTTTCAATCATATCGTTGCTCACTTTCATGGTTACTGAGTTTCCCTGATTTGACCACCAAGAAGTACATCAGATTTTGGACACAGCACCTGAGTATAACAGTGTAAATCGTACAATTTGTATCCACAAAGAAAAAGAATGAACAGCATACACTACCACCCCACAGCATTTTCACCCCAGCCCAAAGGTGATGCCGACAATGGTGGTGGTGGTGATGATTAACCACCACCATCATTATCAACAACAACAATCCAGACTAAGGGAGACAAAAAATAAAGGAGTGTTAAAAATATTTCAAGCTACATTAATTCACTATGGCATTTCCAGATAAGCCCAAATTTGACTATGCAGCTCCATCTCAGTCATATCCGGAAGTTTTTATAGAAAAGGAGCCCCTTTTATGAAAATTGAGATATTTATCATCCTAAACTCCTCTGTGCCACTACAGTGAAATCTCCTACATCCCCTGCTTGAACCAGAGAATTAATACATGGTTATTCCATATATCAAGTTCGAGGTGTAGGACTTGAGCCATATTATTCAGAAATGTAAAATAAAGTTAGAACATACCTTAAGTTGTGGCTCTGGTTGATTAACATACCAAATCCAATTGATCCTTTTGTTTAACAGCTCATAAAACACAGTGTGAGTTCCTGATCCTAGGTCAAAATATAAGCATTTCCCAAGGTCAGGGAAAGCCTTCTTAAGCCCTAGAATGGTTTCTGAATTCTCATTGTCAGAGAAATTAAGGACTCCTCTCCATGCACAATAACCTGAATATCTAACAGAATGTGTGTTTTATTTAAAAAAACAAAATCCCAAGTTTTCAGTTACCGAAACAATAAGAAGGTTATCAACAATTCAATGCACAAACCTCAATTTAAAATCAGGAAAGAAACTCTGACGTATGGAAGAGAGACAACCATCAGCTGCGATAAGCAAATCACCTACAACTTCAATTATATCACCAGTTTTAAAAGTTTCGCTCTTTACTCTCACACGAGTTTTGCCATCAGAAATGCAAAAGGAGAGGAACATATGTCCCCAGCGAACGATCTCTGGTGGTAATGCCTTGTATAGAAGGCTATGCAGATCAGACCAGTATGCTGCTCTAAAATTGAAGTTCTCATCTCTTGTGAGCATCCAGTTGATCTTCTTGTCCCCATCTGTCGCTTGGTTCTATAATTAAACAGAAATACCAGGCAGAAACATATTAATTCCCACTTGAATTTTGAATCTTTCAACGATTTATTTTGCTCAAATGAAGGGAACAACAAAAACTAATACAAACCACATGAGCTTCGATAACTATTAAAATTCATTTCCACTGAGTTAAAGCTCTAATTGCAAGCCACAATCAACTATCAATGTGAAAAAACTAATTAAACACATTTACATCAGCAAAGTAAGTACACAAATACTCTGAATTTAGGGAGGATCAACCTAATCAATTCATAATGATATCAGATAAAATAAACATTCTGAAAGAATTGTTTTTCCTTTTCATTTTTCAGCATATTGTATTAAAAAAGAGGCTAGGTATTGCCTAACTAAATCATAATTGGCAACAATTCACACCAGAAATTGCAAGATTATTTAACTTTTTGATTTGGATACTGTTCAAGATTTCACTTCAATCGGTTGGATTGATAACTTTCGACAAAGTATGCAAACCGACAGGCCTATAATCTTTCTACAACGGTAGTTAGATTGGCATGTAAAAATTGCTAATAGCAGCTAAACAAAACGAATACTTGATCAATTCCCATCTTACCTCCTAGACTACGCTCCTAATACTACTACTACCACGGAATTAAACCAAGAAAAATTATGAGTCGAGTGCACCAAAAACAATGCCTTTTCTACTTCCCTTACCTAAATGTCCGTCAATGTCATCAATACTCCGTGATTTCTCTTATATTGAAAAAAACTAGATTACAATTCTTGTTTACATGTCTCATGCTACAATTGCATTACGTAAATTCTTGAAGGTTCGTCATTTACTTGATCAATGGTGAGTGGCAAGGTGGTAAGCTCAAGGATCTGGGGTTGTTTGAGCCATGACTGAATGAGTTTCTGAGCCAGAGGGTCGAGTCCGAGTCCAGCACCGGTGGCGCAGCCCGTCGGAGGGGAGCATGTTTTCTCCAGCACCACCACTTCCCACCCGGCGGCGATCAGCGCGTGTGCGCAGGATAATCCTGCTATGCTGCCGCCCACCACCACTGCCTTCCCCTTCCTCCTTGCGTCCTTCATCTGTGAATTCTTAAGTGTGTGTATTGATTCTTGATTTTTTTGAGGTGGGAGCTAGAAGACAAGGATCCAAATAATTCTTTGAAGAGTGCACAAGGATGATATCATCTACACGTGTGTGAACTAAAAGGATCCCAATTTTCTTTTTGTGTTTTTTTTTTTTTTCCTTTCATCTTGTTTTTATTTTTCCCCCTTTTCGATTTACTATACTTCTACTGTATTTTATACGCAGGGAAAAAAAAGGAAAGGGATTATTTATTGTTATTCCATTTTAGATTTTGTTAATATTCCACGCAAGAAGAGTAAAGCATGTGTTAAGCTCTAACCTCACCGCGCAGCTCCCGTTACCCATCTCTTCCGCCGCGCTGCTAAATTTCATCTGCCTTTTTTTTTCCCACAGTGCAACCCTTCTCTCTCTCTCTACATATGCATACATAAACATATATCTACACACTCCTACTTTCCAACAAATAATGCATAATTAAATAGCACATCTTTGTACTAACTTTTTGAATCTAGCTGATTTTTTTATTTCATACATGCAGATAAATAATACTGATTGAAGGTGAGGTTACTATAATGGGGGCAGGAGGGAGAGAAGTGTCAATTTCACTGGACGGTGTGAGGGACAAGAATTTGATGCAACTGAAAAAGCTCAACACTGCCCTCTGCCCTGTTCGATGCAATGATAAATATTATGCCGATGCTCTCGCCTCTGGCGAATTCACCAAATTAGGTCTGGTTCTTTTCTGTCCTTTTTTTTTTCTGGTTTTTTTCTTTTACTATTTTCCCATTTATGAACTGGTTTTCTTTTTTTTTGTCATTTCTTGATTAGAAGTTGAAAATTGTGGTGTTTTTGTGGTCACGCTCATTGTGTTTTGAGGGTTTTAGGCGTGTTGTGATTGGGAGAAGAATACTGATTTAGTCCAACTATACCCCTTGCTCTGCCTTAAGTCTGATAAAGGAACTATTTTTATTGTTGTTTCACAGAGTTGATTAGGATTTTGGGCCCGAGGCAGAGGGAAAAATACGAGGTACTCTATTGCTTAGTCTAGCTTTTATGGAAGTTTTAACGATTTATGGATTGGTTGTAGCATTAGCACTTTTATTTGCAAATCCTTTTGTTTAATTGTTTAATCTTAGAAATAGGATCATGAGCGGGAAACAAAGGGTTAATAGTTTTTTTTTTTTTTTTTTTCTTCCGGAGGATTTTTGTTGGGGTTTGAGTGAGGCTCCTATTTTGTGATTTTAGTCATTTTGGATCTTGTTTTGCTTTCATGTTAAAAGTAGAAAACATGGATATTGTATTGATGTTTCCTGCACTGTTTTATCAGATTTCGAACTTATTCTGTTATTAGGAAATGTAGAAATCTTGTGCACTGTCGTTCAATATGTTTGAATCTTATTTTTTCTTAAAGTGCAACAATGTGATCTTTCTGCTTTGAACTTCTGGTTATGGTATTGTTGCACAGCATAATAACTGTTATATATGCTGATATTTAGTTGTTTTAGTTGGGAATCTGACATTTTAACTGGACCAACACCAAAAATCTTCTATTTAGACGTTAAGGGCTACTTATTCCCAGCGAATTCCATATTGGAGATTTGGATACATGAGATAGTTGTGCCACAGCGATTGATTGAAACAGAAAAATGGTGCGTTTTAGATGGTAGAAATTGAGTATTTGGCTCTTTACATTAGCATTTTACTGATTCTATTTGCCCTCAGTCCCCCTGTAAAGAGATCCTAAATTTGTCTACTTTGCAACAATTACTATTTAGTCTTCTCACAAACATGACTTAAGAAATACAGCTAAAAGCAGTAAGCAGTTACATTTAATTGACAGATGTACCTGCACCGAAGAGTGTGAACTTTCATCTTGAAGTTCATACATAGTGAGCTGCAGTGGTAAAAGACAAGAAAATCCCAATATTAGGAGCACTTACCCCCAAAGAAAAAGGCTTACGAGATTCACGTAACGAAGGAGTCCTGCAGTTGGTTTATGCTTGGTGAGGGATGAACAATGTTTTTCTGCCGCCCAGGCCACCAATGCTTGGATTAGTGAAATGGAATATACTAATATAACAGGCATACTAATGAGAAGGAGCTATCATGATTACGAGAAATGTTAATATGTGCCTAGATGATATCAGCTACAAATGGAAATGCAAGAATTAGAAACTGTGAGTGCAAATTTTAGTTTACTTGTGTAAACATAAGAAGGTCTGTCCTACGAATTGTAGTAGAAGCCAATAAAATGAAAAGAAATTGTAACATTTACTACCAAAAAGGAAAAAAAAAACTGAAAAAGATACTCCGATGTACATGAAAAAAAGACCTGCCCTCTATGTTCCATCTTGCAATATTTATGGTCTGCCAGAGATTACACATACATCTCTAAACTAGAAATTTTCTTTTGTTCAGCCTATTACAGTGACATTTGCATTGGATCCATTGCATGCCGCCTTGAGAAGAAGGAAGGTGGCGCTATTCGTGTAGATATCGTGGGTTAGGTGTTGTTAAGTAATCTGCTCGAGTTCTTTTTGATCTTTCCCTTCATAATATACTGGAAATATGCAATCTGGTTAAATTTTACTTCACTACATTGGTGTACATAGGGGACATACAAAGGGTGTGGTGTTCTTTAGTCAAAATGAAATTCTTTGGTAATTTACATAGTGCTGTCCTAATGCTCAATTAAAATTGGAAGAGAGCATGGAGAATGTGGGGGTTGTGGGAGATTTCAGTGTCAAGTGAGTGGTAACCTTTGGTCTTGGGAAGTCCATAGTTTCTGTCTTGAGCTTTTACTGTAAATAGTTGTTACTGCATAATCCATTAGAAGTGGAGCGTATCAAATAATATCTGCATAGAAGTAGCCACCATAAAACCAAGCTATTTTCCAGGTTTTAGAACCAAGTTGTCTCAACAGCAAGAAGCAATGAACAGGAAGGTGAAGTAAGGCGCATGCTCTCCGAGAAGCAATAGTTGCATTTCTGAGATCCAAGCGGCTGCCCTCTTCTTTTGTTATGCAGTCTTGTACTTAAAAGTATGATGCAAACTAATTTCATTTCTGGATGTGGTGTAGGTACAAAGCTATTGAATCATGTGCTTGATATTTGCTCGAAGCAGAGTATCGGTGAGGTCTACTTACATGTGCAGACAAACAATGACGATGCCATCAAGTTCTACAAGAAATTTGGATTTGAAATCACAGATACAATCCACAACTATTATACAAATATCACCCCACCAGACTACCATGTTGTTACCATGTTCATTAACCAAACTCAAAGAAATAAAATTTGGAGCTAGTTTTTTGATTGATTAACGTGTTGCTTTGATCAACACCAAGACTTCATCCAGTTTCAGGATCTGAACATTTTCGGTGTGTCATCAATTATTCATTGACTATGATCGAAGTGAGTCAAAGGAACTGTAACGTCTAGAATGTGAAGCATGCAAGTAACTTGCATCAATTTACAGGACGTACCGGAGGGTTTCTTCATTGTACAACAATGCAATTGCTGTTCAATTCTAGATGCTGAAGTTAATTATAGTCTATATTGCATACTATAGCTACTTTTTGCTAAGCATGGTGCCTGTTAGTTTCAGTTTTGTGTCATTTGAGCTGAATTTGTCCAATAAACCAGCTAGTGAGCCAGATACTACTAATGATTACCTCAGTTCATGAGCTTTTTCTCTCGTATGTCACTGGAAATGATTTACATGTTAAAATGTACAGTAAAAACCGAATCCTGGTTATCATCCATAAAAGCATTTCTTTGGCAAAACGAACACAATTATTTGCTAGCAGGCATGTCTTTTCAGGTGGAAGTGATTAATGCAATGCCTCCCTCCTCTGATACGCTCAAGAACTCTGCATTGTGTTGTCAACATTGAAACTTTGAAATGCTAGCTGCATTCTTGTCAAAAATTGCTTTTGATTTCATCACTTCTTGCTGAGAATTAAAACTTCTCATATCTGTGAAGTTTGCATTCCTTAAGCTCTAAAAAGCTCTATTCTTCAATTGATCCATATTGCCCAAGGTTGAACTGTTTTCAAATCTTTTGCTATAAGGTACCCTAACTGTATCCCTCATTTTAGCTCCTATAAAAGCAAAAGTATAAAAGAAAGAAATGAATTTAAGTGCCTGGTGAATCCTCAACAGCACAATTATTGAACTTTGAGGTTTATTGGTTTCAGTTTCAGTTTTAATAAAGCAATTTGTGGACTAAATAAGAGCAAGGTCTCCTCTACATACCAGATAGCAAGACTGTTATCCTAACGTTAATACTGTCACCGCTTAATACAAAAATAATCCAACCTACCACTAGATGTGAAGATCATGTTCCTATACAAGAAGAGTGTCTATA
The DNA here is from genome assembly GCA_019321725.1 of Paulownia fortunei. NCBI lineage: Eukaryota > Viridiplantae > Streptophyta > Magnoliopsida > Lamiales > Paulowniaceae > Paulownia > Paulownia fortunei. The sequence continues at coordinate 2,412,403 of CM033122.1, forward strand.
TGTGTGGAGAATATGTGCTTCCAAATCTTCACAAATAGATCAGCTTTCTAACTCTGATTACTATTTCCACATCCTATTACAAGTATACAAGAGCTTACAGTCAAGCAATTTATGCTTAATAGCAAATGTGAGTTATATGCATACGGCTACGCACAAGTAATATACATTGGCCTGCCATCTCAGAGCTGACTTAATGTCTCAGTATGCCACACCACCAGAAAAGCTATCTCCATCGTGAAGTAGAGATTCTGTCAGCCAATAACCATCCCAAGAACCACCAACTCTCTGAAAACAGGAAAGTTTATCACATGATAAGAATTTCCAGCTCTTTCAAATATAGAACCATACCTTGTAGGTACTTGATAAAAACAAAATCGTGGGCTTGTGTAGGTAGCTAGAAAAAGATCAAGCAAAATACACAACCGAGGACTCAGATACGTATGGGATGAATTTTCCTATATCAAGTTCCTCTCCCCCAAAAAGTACAGCATCCTATCATCAGAGCCCTCAATTCTCAAATGAAAATTGAATTAAGTAATTTATTAATATCCAAAATGATAAGCTGCCAGCTCTTTCTGATGTCACACTGTACCTTGTTCTATATGTTGCAACAACAAATAATATAGTCCGTAACAAGTTAGCCTCCTTCATCTTGGTGCCTCAGCTACCCACAATTACTGCTACTGAGCTTAGAAAACAATAGTTAACTAGAGTCTCCACATTTTTACAACTTAGGTGATCAGACACTTAGGAGTATATTCCCTATGACTTGCTATGCTACAATGGACAATGCCAATTAATGTCATCAACATTCAAGTTAACAAGCTGAACTTTTGAATGCAATAAGAGTTAGAAATGTACAAATTGAATATAATGATCCCATAGTAGTTTCAGCTACTATCCATTCAATATCCTTAGCAGAAATATCTGAAGAAGAAAATGCATTTAGTAGTCAAGGAGCAAACATACCTGAACCATAGTAAATTGAAATATTTCTTCTTCTTCAGGTCGAGCTCCTCGTACCCACACTCGCTGCTTAAAGCAATTCTGTTTCATATATGCTGGTCACTAGGAGAAGACCAGTAAATGCACAGGTTGCTAAGATGGAAATGTGGAACTGACTAACCTCCTGAACATTTAAACTGCTTAAGATCTTTCTTTCCTGATGACCAAGTAAAACTCGGTAGCTCGAATGGTGGAAGATCCGCCTAAATCGTTCAAACTGCACATAATCAGTTAGCAACTAGGAGCAGCAGTAACATATAGAACACTATAAATTTTGCAGAAGAATTGTTCAGTTTAACATGCATCTGCCACTATTGAAATCTTCTCAATTACTAATCAGTCTTATTTTTCAGACCAAAAGAAAATTATAGAAAAAGCATCACAATTAACTAAAAATTAATATCTACTGACCTGACCTAAATCAAAGAAGGGGCCGAAATAGGTAGATCTTTCAAAAGGATCAAATCCCGCAAACTGTTAAGACATAACATTACTGTGATGATAATACGTAGCTGAAAAGCATAAAATCAAAATCAACCAATAAACACTGGATTGAAGATTGCAAATTACCCTATACATGACTTCAATGCCATAATCGGGCCGAGGTTGGTCGTTGAACATCAATGCATCAAGTTGGTATCTAACAGCTTCCTCTGCACTAAACTATAACAACAATTAGGAAAAGAAATTCATCAGCGCACTGTAAGAAAAAGATGGCAGTATATATTAAACAAATTTCCAATCTGAAATTTACACTCAATCTTGGACCAAAAGGTCTTTTCCTGCGAGACTCAAGCCTGCAAAATGGACATTGAAATACTTTTTAGCAACAATGTGGGTCTGGAAAAACTAATGCCACACAAGTAGAGCTTAATCTGGGCCAGATTTACATAACTTTCAATACAAGCTCAAAAGGGAAAGGATACATCTAACGAACATTTGATAAGACTGCAACACCGCCCGTTCTTCCCATATTTAAACCTGGTATTAAGGGGTAGAAGAAAGTGGAAAAGCGGATTCTTTTTCAAACTAGGACACCCGAAGCAAGACCATGTTTTTAAATATATGTCCCAGTTCTTTTTGATGCATGTGAACATTTTCATGATGATACTTTTCTACAGTTATAAGTTATCATGCAGTCAATCTTCAAAAATATAACTGCTACAGAAACGATTGCAAACTTTCAACACGGTACAAATGAAGGCATACAGCATAGAAACAACAATCAACTTCTAAACTCATATAAAGATTTCCTCCCCGTAACATAATCAACAATTCTAGAAAATAAATTTAAAAACGAAAACATTAATTATTAAACAGCAAACAGTTTTTATATGCATATAGCATCTGAACAACAATCAACTTCAACACTCATATAGAGATTTGCTCCCCGAAACATAATCAACAATTCTAGACAAGAATTTTCACCAATTTTTTTTTTTTTTAATCAAAACAGCAAACTGCTTCCAAAATTATACATAAAATATGTAAACAGAGAGCAGGATATACCAGTCGGCGGAGAAGAAATCCGGGACGTCGGCAGCGCAAGCTCGAAAGCGTAGGCTCAGAGGTTTCGAAGCGTGAAACTGCAGGGAGAGCGGAGATGCAGCAATCGACATCTTTTCCTCCGTCCCCAACTGTACGACTTTTCGACTCGTCAGATGAGACGAAAGATGGCGGGGAATAATCAGAAAAGTAGTGGTGCTGTTTTGTAGTAGCAATGATCTTGACAATAAGCTTTTCCCTTTTCTTTCACCCTACCAAATCCAATTAATTGTATCTATTTACTCTTTATTATTAGTTTATAGTTGTTTATATTTACTATATTAGCTACTCCTAAGATATTTGTTATTTTTTATATTCAGAAAAAAAATTAAATAAAACTTATAATAAAAATATGATACACTAATTCAAAATTATTTTTTAAATGATAATAGCATAAATATGTGTAAAAAATTTATATTTTTTAACCTGTATTTAATATTTAATATTGAAGCCAATTAAATTCTTAATTTTTAAAGGTATGGAATTCATTTCATTTACTTTTCTATATCAAATACAAAGGAACTTAAAAAAATTATTAATAATTTTATCAACACTAAAAATAAATAAATCCTATTTTTACTTGGCACTCAAAAAATCGAGCCTTGGATTGATAATTTAGTTAATTTATACCGATATATTTTAGCTCAATTTCGAATTCCGCCATCTAACACTGCTCAACCCACTCGATGAATCGCCGTCCTTCTTCCTTCCGTTCCATCGCCGTCTCCGCCACTGCAGACTCTGCCACCTCCGCCGCGGCCGCCATGTCTTCTCGTCCCTATGTAATCGCCGCAGCTCACACACTCGCACACACGCAGAGTGAGAACTAAACAAACAATCAATCACAAACGCGGCAACTGAAATCTATCTCCGCATTTCTCTGTTTTTTAATTAGTTTTTAATGTCTAACTAGCTGAAGCATTCCAATTACATTTACAATTTTTTTCGTTCTAATTCCCCTAAACTTTTCGTGAACTCCAATTTTGAGGATTGAATTATAATTATTCAAGTACAGAGTTAACATCATCGTTATTACAGTTCAGAGGAGGGCGTCCGCAAAGCAGGAGAGGCTACTCCGACAGACCCTTGGGTCCCGCAAGCGGGGACCACGCGGAATTCGTGTCCGGCGATTCCCACTTCCGTGCAGTTCGAGACGCCAACCGCGGTTTCCGACCTAGTTACAATGCTGTCCCTCCGCCACCTCAATATGTAACGGGTCAGCAGTTTTATGGACCTGGATTACAGTCTCACCAGCCAGGCCCGCCTATATTGCAGCAGCTGCCTGGGCCGCGCCCGTATAGGCACCCACGGCAGGTGGGACCAGCTTTTTGTAATTATCAGCAGTTTAGACCACAGCAAATGCCACAGCAGTTCAGGCCAAGGGCCTCGAAGCCTCCAGATTATCGAGATTGGGAGTATGGGAAACCGGGACTGCCTCCTCACTGTGGTAATTCTTAGTGTCCTATTTACTTTTCTGAATTTATTGTTTTGTATTTTTAGCTTTGAACATTTTGAATTAGTATAGAAGCTTGAGTGGAATAATGAGAAGTTATATGGAACATCGTTTGATGTTATTTTTGGGTTATTGACTTGTACTTTTTTATACCTATTCCCTTTGAGTGACAGAGATACTTACTAAATTGCTGGGCTTTTTTTTTGGTGGGGGGTGGGGGTGGGAAGGGATTCAAAGATCAAATTTTGAACTACGCCTCTAAAATATGCACAAATATTGTAGTGATCAAGTTTTGGACACACTGCTTTTTTTCAAAAATCTCGTTCTAGCTAAATATCAAAACTGTTCGATTTTGTAAAGTGGTTGTAGATCTTTTGCTTATATTATCTAAAGGAGGTTGATTCAGTGTTGAAAAGTACCTGCAAGTGCAGTGTACATGTCTTTTGCTTTTATCTATGTAATCACTGCAAAAGAAATGGCATCATGTTGGTTCAAATTGAAGGTGTGGTATGTACATAAGAAAAATTGATTGAGCATTTGCAGAGCTGAGATGTCATGACATAAGAACAAGTAAAGGCGATATGATTAAGAGTGAGTATTTCTTGTCTTTGAAATGACAGCACAGTTAAAGCTTATACCTTTTAGATTTGATTGGCCAAAAGAGTGCATTAGGGGCCAAAGAGATTTTCAGAGAATTGGAATTAGAAATTAGTCAAATATCATCTATCTCTTCTCTAGTTAAGAAGCCGTGCCATGCTTTTTAATCAACAGTCATATGGTTTATGTTATTGATGCTTGTGGAATTAGTTCAACATATTTTTCATAGATATGTAAGCTTTGGATGGTCAAGACCTTGAGAAATTTGATTCGCATGTGGCTGTTTGAGTTAATATTAGTGAATCTATAAGAGTCTTTTGTTTATTTCTACTGCACTATATTTTCTTTGGGTTAACCTTGTTTCTCTTGCTACCTCTGTGCAGAGCGGTTCACTGTTCTCTCATATAACATACTAGCTGACTACTTGGCCAACGATCACTGGCAAAAACTTTATTTTCATATTCCTCGCTATATCATGGACTGGAATTGGCGCAAGAGAAATATAAGTTTTGAGCTTGGATTGTGGTCAGCTGACATTTTATGTTTTCAGGTTATCAGCCTGATGCTTTTTCTAGATTGCATCTGGCAACCTTTTAGCGGCTGACATTAAGTTAATATAATTGTTTGAAGAAAGCTCAAGAATTGCTTAGCACGTTATTGTCACGCTTTTAAATGAATTTTGCTTATCTCGCTTATCTCGGTTGCGGTGCATCATAACGGACATCATATGTGGGCCGGAATTCCTTAGTTTCTTAGTATTCTTCTAGTCAGCCTATCATCAATTCCTAATGTGTTGCTTTGAGAAAGAATGATATGTAATACTCCCTCCATCCCAAAATTATGGTCTAATTTGGTGCACATGAAATTTTAGACGAGAGTTGAAAGTGTAAGTATTGTGTACTTTCACACTATTGCTAGCGGTGTCACATCATTATTTTAACTAAAAGGCTAGATTGGGAAAAAAAAAAATGTTTTCATTTTAGGGAATGAAGTCTTATTTTGGGACTTCCAGAAAAGGAATGGGGTGATAAATTTGGGACGCAGGGAGTACTTAATTTGTTGAGTAAACTGTCCTTTGTAAACTAATTTAAAGCTGATTTTTTATGCTGATTCCATTGCCACACTAGATCTATATATTGAAGTTAATACAGAAGATCTATATATTGAAGTTAATACAGAACAGCTTGCAGCTCATCTATTCAGCCCGTTGTGTCAGTTTGAATGAATTAACACTCGAACAATTATCTCATAAAAAAGTAAAAGAATGTAAACATATGAAACCTGCAACGGTGTTTACCGTAATGTTTGATGTCCTAGAACCAGTCTTTCAGATCAAACGATGAACTACTCGAACAATAGCAGAATTACCAATAAGAATTTTGTGCATAACCAAGCTTTGTAAAAATGACATTACTTTATCGAATAAATCTACAATCTTAAGAAAGTACCATGGACTGGTTATGTTCAGTAATCAAACTTCTGCAAGCCAAGCAAGCACTGTTAGTTTTATTGCAAGGAACGATTCACAATACGGATGACTGAAGTAATGTGGCTTACAGTTATTGGCTAAGGTCAAGGCAACAAAAAACTACTGAGTGTTTTAAAGCCAAGATGCATATGCAGATTATGTATTTGGGAAAATATTTTTCTCATCAGATTTTACTATTTACCAGATGGAATTTCTGCACATAGTACAATGATAAGGTGCCATTACATCTCTTGCATGATCTGCCTTGTGTATTACTTTTAAGATCTCCTTGATCTTCCCCAACTTTACTTTTTTCTCATTTGCTCTGCGTGTTTCTTTCCAGTAACAATTTTTTGCTTCAGTCTCCCATAACTTATTAGCCCTTTATTTTGATTTGTATTTTAAATTGAAAAACCAGGAGGTTGATAGATTCCAAGACATAGAGGCAGAACTCAAGCCCCGTGGATATACTGGCATTTGGAAGGTTACATGGAAAATGCTTAGTTGCTTTGATGTTATCATATGGAATCTGGTTTTTCCCATTCTATGCACTAAGTGTTAGTTATTGCATACTTGCACACAGTCATGCAGCATTTTAGTTTGGTTCTTGGTTGTGATTGAATTACTCTTACTAGATTTTCAGGTCAACTAAACATTCAAATTGGTGAACAACAGTTGTTGAGCTTGTATTTGAAGTTGTAAGGTATAAAGAGTCGGATTTACAAAAAATTGAATAACTGGTCCATTGGTTTGCTTGTGTGAATCAAACTCCAACGTAGTGTATATTAGAATGAAGCTGTGACGGTTTTCTAGGTTTTCAAAGGAAGCATGAGAGAGGTAATAAATTTTATATAGGTAGTGTTAAAGCCTACAAGCATTATTGTAGATTTAAAACTGACCAATATTAAAATGTTTCATTCTATGAATATGGAATAGTTCATCTAGCAAACAAAGTTAAACTTTCTAAAGTGGTTATCTGGAAGCATGAAATATAGCAGATTGCGAAAGTTGAGGCCTACCCCAGGTTTGTAGGGAATAACAAGTAGCAGGTCAAGTAAGTGACAAAATTTCTTTCTTGCATTTTTTCCCTGTGGAACAGGGGTTAATGACGACAAATTTAGATTAATGTCAAGTTTGTGGGATTTTCTGAACATGTTCTTAAGGTCTATCTAGTTCATAGTTGTTTGACCTCTGAATTGATCTTTTATATGAACTACTATCATCAACTGGAAGAGAGAATTATTTTGGATAAGGGGCTCGTTTAGCTCAAGAGAATCTCTCTCTCTCTCTCTCTCTCTGTGGTTCCATGTTCAGGTTAATGGGGTATGCAAAGGCCTTGTTTATTGAGATGCTTTCTAAGAAGGCCTGAACTTTAAATTGTGAAAAGTTGGCACCTTAGTGACTTGCCATGAAATAAATAAGGAAATATTTGGAGTGGAATTGGTGAAATGTAGGGGAGGGGAACAGCTCAGAGCTCTTTTAGGCAGGTTTTTTTATTTTTTTTGTTTGTCTACTTTCTGATCTTGAATCTCCAGGCTTTTGCATTTCCTAAAAAGTGAAAGCTGCTGTGGAAAATGGTAATGAAGAAGAAATTTTATCCAGAATCTTTTAATATCCATCGTTAATATAATTGGTTGTTTGAGAGCCACCGGGACTTTGGTCCTTGAATGCCCAAATATATCTTTCCATGTTACTGGGTGACAATATAGTTCAAATTAATTGCTTCATATATCGTTATTGATTTGGTTGTTTGTTTATATTTTTCCAAGTGGCTGTATAGAGATTCATTTCCATTGTCATATACTTTCTTGTTAAAAATTCCATTGCAGGCAATGAAAATTTGTAATAGTAACTCTAGAGTTGTAAATTAATATATTCTCTGAGCATGTTTTAAGAATATAATATGTTCAATAGTGGTAGATAATCATGATTTTAATTTTTAGATGCGAACTGGTGATCCTGCTGATGGTTGTGCTATATTTTGGCGTGTCACAAGGTATGAACTCCCAATTTATTGTAGACATTTGAAATGGAAGTATAAACTCATGGAAACACTTCTTTTAGCATGTGTTAAGAGTGAATATATTAGCATGTCAATTACTGTACAAGTTTTTATTTGGGTTTAGGTAGAGTTATTTGATTTTCATTGTATAGGTTCTGTACGACATTCTGCTTGTTCATGCGCAATATCCTTTCCACTATTAAATTCAATAGTGTAAACCTATCCCACTATGACTGACAACTTCAAAAGTGTGATAGGCTGGCACGAGTTATATACCAAATGGGTTAAATTTGCCCAAACATCTTGTCAGGCAACAAAATTGATTAATATATTGAACCATTTTCTCATTGCTTGCTTATTTGAGTAGTTGAGGTATTTCTAATGTAAGATCACTAATGCCCGTTTAATTCAACTTGATTGCCTATTTCATTCTGTGTATCACACATTGGCATTAGCAAATATTCGCAATCAGCATATCATTTCATTCACTAAATGGTTGCAAAGGCTATCTGCACTTAAATCAGCATGAATTCAGTTCAGCTACAAATTTTGGAATATTAAAAACAACAATAAAAGGAAAGAATGCTTTTTTTCTTTTAATTATCACCATGTAAAATTACTGTTCAGATAACAAATTTCTTTGGGTTTTCTTTAACACATCCTGATGCGTTATTGTTTTAGGTTGCACTTTGAAGATTGTAAACTGAACAGTTCGTGTAACTTTGTTTTCGAAAAAAATTGATTTTATGACTATCTATCTTCTGTTAATATATTTGATTCTGCAATTTTGGCATTTCTAGATGTAAATTGATAGCTCTAGGAGCAGGACAAGAGTTGGCAAGTCATTCCTTTTGGTCTTAGCATGTTGAGGATGATTTTGTATTCTGCATTTTGCCCCTTCATGTGGAAGCATATGAAATAGACTTTGAATTGGAATTAACTAAGTGCAAATTGTGTTTTAGATTCAAGTTGCTGCATGAAGAATCTATTGAATACAATAAGCTTGGCCTTCGGGATAATGTTGCTCAGATATGTGTGTTTGAGGTACATCAGTTTTCAGAGTACTTTTGTAAACACTTACAGAGACTGTGAGTATATGATGTTGTCCGTGACTCTCTACAATTGGTATTCCTTCATTCATATTGTTTTTTCTTGCTGAACAGTCTCTGAATGGGCAGAATAATAGTAATGGGGCATCAACTCTGTCTACAAGGCAAGATGAATTTCTTCCTCTAGTATTTTGTCGTAATATTGGTTTCCTCTAAAGCATAAATATAATGTCTTTTTTATCAGTTCTTGAACATGTTTACGATTCAAGTGCTTTGTTAAAAAGGTTTCAACCTGGAGAATAATCAAAGACAATTTTAACAGTTATTCGAAGTATGGCTCCATATTCATTCTATTACTATGAAATTTCTGATCCTCCCAACCCTGCTAGGTGTTTGTTTTCTTAATCACCTTTACTAATTAGACCCTGACTTTTATCAGAGCATGCATTAATGCATGTGGCCACATCTGAACTATGATCAGTAAGTCTAGTCAGATGCTGCAGCTAATAAAGAATGAAATATTGATATTAAATACTGATATGGTACCGTTGTGTTAGTGAACCACCTAAAACATTGTTATTCCCCATGGTGGGTTTTGTTGAATTTCTGTATTTTGAACTGGAAAAAAGAAAAGAAGAAGAAGAAGAAAATTCTCTGACTTCAAGAGAAGACAAACATTAGACATCAGATGAAAATAATCTATTGTTTCTCTGATACATCATTTCCGTAAGTAGATTTATAGTAACTTTGCTGCTCATAACCTTGCATCTAAGTCTTTTCTGAACTCTTTACGCAGTAGCATGTCAGCATCAATATTTCCACCTTGTTTGCTCCTACCAATGTCTTCCTTAGCAAGGATTAAATTAGTTAATGGCCTTTAAAGTATAATAGATATTCCTTTAGCTCCGTATTTTGAGGGCAAATGAAAAATGATGAAGTTTTCGTTGCTAGAAAAATTATATTTTTATAGTGTAAAGTATGTAAAAGTGGTAAATGCTTTAAACAATTTCCATGTACCCCTAAAAAACATTCGAGCGAATTGAATCTGATGAGTATACAAAACCTTGGTTCTGTAGCACAGTAGAAAGAATAGTTAATTTGAAGAGCAATGTACAAGTAGTTTCTCTTTAGGAATGTTGAGAATCAGTTTACAGGATTTTAGTTGTTGACTAGTTGAATCCTATTTCTTTTAATAAACATGCAAGTTGATGTTTGCACATTGTTTTGATTGTTAATTTTTATTCTTTCTTTTTAAAAAAAAAATTACGACTTTTGCTGAAGATGGCAAAAATTTTGCAGTGGCAGCTCAGCAAGCTCTAACAGAGTTGTTGTTTGCAACATTCATGTGCTTTTCAATCCTAAAAGGGGAGATGTTAAGCTTGGACAGGTATGGATGTTGTCTATAAGTGGTTCTGGTTGATCTTTGATATCTCATATGAGACTAAGTGCATAATATTCATCTTTATTTCCTTGGAAGAAGCATGATGCTTAACAATGGTTGGTTTACTTATTATACACGAGAAAATTTACAGCTGAATCATGCACAAGTATTGGATTCTGTCTACTGTCTCCTATGACTCTATGGTCTGTCTGTTGATTGATTCACCCTTGTACACTTGACAATATCCATCTATCGTTAACTTCTATTTCTGCTACATGAAGGTTGTAAATATGTAAAGAATAGTTGTGAATCTATCGAAACCTTGCCCTCGTCCCTCTTTCCCCCTGTTGGCCGTCCCCCCTAAACAGTTGAAAATGCATGAAATGAGAAACAACTTCTTATCATGAGATAGTCAGTAGGAAAGGCCCTAAAAAAGGAATTTCATTAATTTTTCTGAATTTGGGAAGTCCTCATAAGGGTGGCTTGCCAGTTTAACAAGAAGTAAGGTTTCTTCTTGTTCTCATCTTCCTCTTAGCTCTCTCTGATATTGTGTAACCTGTCTGCTTCATATGTAACAATTTCTAGTAAATGGGCCTTTTATTTTGAGCTTACTGAATCTCCTTTAAGACCATTTTTTGCTCTCTCTTTCTTTCACTTTTCCCCCGAAATTCATGTTAATTGTATATCTTTGTTCTATTTTATATCTAATAGATGTACCTGTTTTATGTCTTCCCATTAGACCAGGAAATTTTATCTGTTATACTATGTTTAGATTTGTGGTCTTTATCATTCCTTTTGTGACTGCAGTAGCTGAATATGCATACGAATAGATAGCCTGATTTTTTTCTTCTTTTTTTCTCTCAAGAACTCAATACTAGCTATGTGCTTTCTCCTTTACCCAACAGTCAATTTTATGGAACTTTGCTCTTTAGTAGCTATCTTAGCTGGAGTTAAAATTAAAGTTAGTGTGATTATCATACTTTCAAGTTAATTGTCTTGATTTGTAGTTTATATGTTGAAATGTTTGAGTCATCTTGAAACGCATGTTACTATTTACATGTTTCTTGGACTTCATTTTTGTCGGTCAGATCAGGGTACTTCTGGACAAGGCACATGCTGTGAAACAGCTTTGGGATGATGCTCCTATAGTTATCTGTGGAGACTTTAATTGCACTCCCAAGGTTGTTTGCTTGTTTCTACATTGTCTATATTATCTAATTCCATCTTATTGCTTTATGTACTCCTGAAGTATTTTGAATCTAATTTAATCCATCATTGGTCTCTCTCTGGATATGTATGATGTCAACACCACCTCATTGTTCTATCAGAGTCCCATGTACAACTTCATCACAGAGCAAAAGGTATTAGGATGCTTCAAATTTTCTTTATCCTTTTCCTCCATCTTGCTTTCTTTCTTTCTTTCTTCAGATCTCCACAACTGGCGCAGCTTAAAGACTCTTAGGCTTTTTCAATATCTTACTGCAGCTAGATCTATCAGAGCTGGCCCGAGATGAGGTCTCTGGGCAAGCCTCTGCTGAAATACGCCCGCCAAGGCCTGCTTATCCTGATTTTAGGTATATATCTGTATGCTGGTTAAATTATTTGTGTGATGAGGTATTGGTGTCTTATCGGCTGCCATTTAAGGTGGAATACTTAATGCAGGACACAAGCTGCTGATGATTCTACTCAAGCTTCTGCAGTTAATTGTGAAAAAATAGAACAAGGAGATTTTCCTTTAGATGCACAGAAGTTAGCCTGTGTTCGCAGTTCCACAAAAGCCCCTTCTATGGGGAGCTATTCTAAACCTGGATGTTCAGTGGTGGATGAGACCTCAGATTCTTGCATTGGTGAAGAGCATAGAAGTAGGAGAGCTAATGACTTGCCAACCCATGATACAGCAGATAGTTTTGCAATCAAGAGTATGTCGACTCCACGTGTCCCTTGCGATATCTTGAATGGAAATCTTAGTAGTGCTCAAGATGATATCGAATCTCCTATTAAACATCTGGTCTTGCCTGACAATCATTCAAGTGATCTTATTAATACATCCGACCCTACAGGGACCTATAATTCGGATACATCTCAACTTGAGGGACCTTCCAAAAACTTGTTTCCTAATAGTCATGATGTTGCTTCGTCAAAATGCATGGCAGTTGCTTTATCTGTTTCAGCTGCAAATGATAACCATGATAAGCCGTCCTATGGATCTGCTTCATGTGAATCTACAAGTGCTGATTTCATGTTGGATGAGAAATTTGAGGTCTTATCACTTAATGAATTAGTTGATGGGGCTACAGACAAACTCAGTGAAGATTGTGACTCATTTTTATCTGAATTACATAGTACTGGTGAAAGTCCCTTGCATTCTCATGATGATGAGATTCTCAATGACACCCTTTATGTTGAACATGAGATCATCACTGATGTGGGAAATTCGTCCACCAGTCCATCAGCTTGGACTCCAGCAGAAATACAAAGCGCAACAGGTAGTGTAGACTGCAAGGTCATGGAACACACTTTGAAGTTGACAAGTGCATATGCAGAAGTTGAGGTATGCTTTACAAACTATGGCTCTTAATTTTCTTTAGGATGCTACATGTGTTGGGAAGTGGTTGATTTTCAATCATGAAAGGGTACAACTTTTTGCTCTTGCAGAACTCTTCAGGGTTAAGAGATTCCAGTGGTGAACCGTTTGTCACCAGCTACCACAGACGTTTCTCAGGCACAGTTGATTACATATGGTCAGTCATAGAACATCTTTCAATATTCCCATCTGTCAGATGTATTTCTTCTGTCTCGATGAAGTAATAAATGCAGAATGACCTTTTTTTGTTATGGTTTTATGATGTCCCATAAACTCATCTTGATTGTTTTAAAGGTGGCAGTGTACATCGTAAGTGGCTTTCTGAAAACACTTTTGACCTATAATTAATGGGCTACATAATATAATGTGCTCAAGATTGACATTTAAGTAATTCTAGGATGCTTGATCCTCTCTTCCAGTGTTCAAGTAGATCCTTGCATTTAGAACCGAGACTGGTGATGATTTCATTCATTGGCGCTTTCTAGCAAGTTCTATCTTAGTTCTGCCACTGCTGTGGTAATAAAAACTTACTCTTCAAAAATATTTTCATGTTCGAGAGAGAAATAATAAGAACCTCAAAGTAAAAGTAGAGGAAGCGGTTCTCCTTTTTTCCCCCCTTTTTTTGGTTCTTTTTCGGGGACAAGCAAATGGGCAAATGTGGGAATGAGGTTTGACATGTTGCGTTTCAGCCCTTAACAAAAGTTGAAGTTATGAAGAGTGCCAAAATTATAGGACCAGGGAGATACAATGATACCTAATATATACTGTTTTTTGAAAAGGTCTAATCTCTGACTGGCTGGATTATATGCTCATATTTATTTTCATTTGGCAAACTATTTTATTGGGCTTAATAGTTCTACTTAATCCCTTGCTGTCCAGGCACTCTGAAGGTCTACAAACTGTGAAGGTTCTTGCTCCAATTCCCAAGCATGTTATGCAGCAAACTCGGGGATTTCCCACAAAGGTATAATATCAAGTAAATTGCTATAGATCATTGTATCATCATTTTTACAGAGTTAGCAATGTTGGTATATAAATTACGTACTTCTGTAACATAGATGATTTTCTTAAAAAGTGAAAATATCAAGATAGATCAATCTTCTTAATCATGTACTGTTGTGAATTGTATCAAGTTGAATTATTTGTGTATTATGAATACTGGGAATGTTGATGCTCATGAACTGTAGATTGATGTCAATTCCCAACAGTGCAAAGAAATGAACTGGAAAGCACCTAAGAAAAATGTGTTGTTTTATGTTCTGGGATCTCTTTCACCGTTATCCTTGCAGCATTTGGTGCCGTAGTACAGATTGTAAAGTGCTTGTAACATATAAATTAAGCCAGAAGGCCAGTGGATTAGATGTGCTTCGCATTAAATAACAGGAAAAGTCTGAAATCAAATGAAATAGTATCAAACAATGTTTGCTGATGTATTGATATGTTTGTCGGCAACAATAAGCAGTAATCTACACATGAGAATTCGAGTGTTTGAGAACAGGAAATATCAATATCATCAAGTGAGTTGACTATCTTGAGCTGTTCATGATAATGATATTCATATTTCAAGTAATATTTACAGATGACTAGCGTCTCGTGGTGGTGAAGACTTCGTGTTCCAAGGTTCCTTTAGCATCCAAGTGATATTAACCATTCTTGCAGTATTTTTAGCCTGATAAAAATCACTGCTTTTCTATATCCTTTTGGGTGAATTTTGGTCAAATTAGCATCTTACGTATCTCTAGAGAGTCCTAAAATCTCTAAAGATTGATGTTGGGTTTAATGCTCATGTTATAATGTTTTTTGTTGGGTTGTATTTTTCAGAAATGGGGAAGTGATCACATTGCGTTGGTTTCGGAATTTGCTTTCACTAAAGATATCTCCTCTGAGAATGCCAGCCAATGATAATTAAGAGTCTTGTGCATTTCACGCATTCCCATTTGCTGAGCAAGCTGAATGCTCTGGTGCAGGAGAAGAACCCAGGCTCTCTTGCAACCACTAGAGCTACCTGGACTATTTTTCTCATCAACATCTTCTTGTACTATTTGTTATCCCTCCTTTTACTTTGTCCTAGACAAAATGTCATCCTTAGTGTATGGCTGTGGAGAGGCTTTGCAAGTGTCATAACAGGTTAGTTCAACAGTTGTAATCATAGCGTGTTTCACGACTAGCTGTCTAGTTGACCTTCAATCCATTATAGATGGTTGCTCGTCGTTAAGCCATCTTCTGTTAGCATAATCTTTTGCTTGAGACTGTTTTCTTTAGTTGTTAATTAACTGGAGAATTGTTGGATGGCTGCTGGCTGGAATCTGGACAACCTGTACTCATTGGTATGATATTCATTTTCTGCACTTGCATAGCAATAGATCTAAGAGTTCAAATATTGCATGTACTAAGAACCTTATAACCACATGGTATGTATGATCATATGAAACACGCATTATCCATCCAAGAATTTCACTTGACTTTGCAATGTTGATTTTTTGTATTATATTTTCATTTAGGTCAGAAAATGAGGCAGCAATCACGTGGAGCCAATCCGCATGTGATCACATCGTAAGTACAATATTTTTAATAATGAAATACCCCAAGCGTTGTCGTTTAGCCAAGTCGTGTCGCTTTTAGCTAAAAAGATATATAATGACCAAGTCGGCCATCTTTTCATCAAACAGCTGTGGTTTGAAGAATTGCCAAAAAATACTCAATATATGTGATTATTTAGAAATATCTGAAAGGAACACTCGGTGGAATATTATTTTCATTTTTTTTTTCAATTAATAAAAATATTTTATATCTTTTTCATTAGGAAGACTTTAAATGAAACAGCGTTTCTTCAAAATTATCTTATTATTTTGTAGAAGTCGTGACCTTGGTCTTGGTCTTTTCATTAGAGGATATCTCAAAACAAAGCTTTATATATTAAAATGAATATATCTTTTAAAAGTTACTCTCTAACTTTACTGTTTAACTATATTTTTTGCAAAATTTTCTTAAATTCTTTCATTATTTAGTAATTATAAGTAATATTTTATTATAGAATTTATTAGCATGTATTGTATATTTTTTTTAAATAACTTTGGGAAACTTGAGATTTTTAATGAATTTTTTAATTTTTTTTAGAATATTCCGAAATTTTATAAGACTAAATTAGAAATTAAATTTCATTTTGAATAGTCGTTTATTGGTCGAAATTTTAGAAATTTCAATCAGAATTTCATAGCGTGGCCATACAAATCAATCACGCTTTTGAATTTTCAGAGATTGCGTGATGAAAATTGAAATTGACAGATTCTGACTTCAAACTTGTTTGACAGCGTCTGCAGTTTTGCCGGCCCTTCATTTTTTCCAAATCCATCATTGGTTCCAACGGATTTTCTATTTAACTATTCAAACTTATATTCGCAGCAAGTGCTTTTACAAGGAGTTATATTAATTTCTCAATAATAATTTAACTACATCATTTAATATAAAATACAATAATTTTAATAATTTATACATGCCCTGAAATTAAAATTTATTTTTCAAGCACTACTAGTTTATTTATTGATAAATATAAAATGAAAAATCTTCGAGATAAAAAGTGTCGTAGTTGAATAGTCGTGAAAGCATTACTCAAGAACATATTCTCTTGAAATAGAACAAATCAAGTCACTATCATTTTCTTCTGTAGGACCAGATTTTTCTTTTTCTTGTTTTGTTTTTATTGGTATATTACTTATGAAATAAGAACTCTGTTCTTGGAAATAATTATTGTATTGCTAAAAATCATTTCCCTCTATATTTTTATTTATGTATTTTGGGAGCCATAATTAAGATGAAAAGTCTACCCTATGAAAGAGGAAAGAATCCAGAAGCAAAACATAGCGCATTAAAAGCCTATTTCCTGCCCTCTTCCTACCAACAAACAAATTCCTTTGTACAAACAAACCAAATTTTAATGCTTCTTAATTCTCTTACGCACTCATAGTCATACACCTCAATAGCTTTTTAACTAAATATAGTGTTTTTTTTTTTCAATCCTAGATAAGCTTTTTTTTTTTTTTTTCTTCTCTTGCCATTATCAAAAATAGAGAATTTTGAAAAAAAGAGAAAAATCAGCCATTTGTTTCCCATTTGGCTCATCCGATATTCCTCATCCCACTTGTTCACATCCTTTTTTCTTTATGTTAGATATCCAAACCATCAAAAATTTCCTATATATATAAACACACTCACTTAATCTTGTTTCATTGACACTTCTAATTTTGAAAATGCAGTGTTATCTCTTGATTAGTCCCCATTTCTAGGTATGAATTTGTATTTGTGGGAGGCTATATTACATCGATCCATGGTATTATAACTTATGATTAAGAACTCATCGAGAATATTTATTTTCTTACACAAATAAAATTAGGATACTTAATATTAAAGTGATGTACAATTATATCTTCTAGCAGAAATAGTTTACACAACATTTTTATGTATAGACATATAAAATCAGAATTAATATTTAGCAGCATACAACTCAGAATGTATATTTAGCAGAATACAATTCATCACATACAACATGCATTCAAATCAAACATATGTACAACTCATCGCATACACAACATGCGTTCAAATCAAACATATGTTGTCGCCACACGCAGCATTTGGTGAATATTATTGACCCAAAAACACCTCATTCTTTCCAAAACAAACTCTCTCTCTCTCTCTTTCTACATACTCAGACAATTGGTTTCTCCGATAAATTTTAAGGAAAAAAGGTTAGCGTCTTATGATCTGCTTATCTTTTAGGCTTCTCTTGCAATAACCAGTTTCTGGGTTTCTTTTTTCCCACTTTTTGAGTTTATTGAGCATGAATGTTGATGATAAATCCAAATTCTGATGATAAAGTTGGAATCTTTGGCCATCATTTGTATGTTTGTTTCTTTTGTGACGATGGGTTTTTTTTTTATTTTGCAGGGATTTTCTGAAATTTCGAGCTGCATTACAAGCTTCTTTATAGAGAGTGTAGAAAGGTATGTTCTTTCGAGAAAGATTTGATTCTGATCGCGTATCTAGATAAATCTGGCATTTTTCTGGGAAATCTTTTCTTGTAAGACCCTTGTAGGACTCTTTAGATCCAGAAAAAGCTCCAAATCTTAGGATTAAAATTTTATCATAGTTGCAATAATATATGATGCCAGTTTTTGAAATAAATTAATTTCTAGATCTTTAATATCTCATTTTCTGATCACCATTAAACTTATTTTTTTTTTTTTTTCCAGAGAGTCGAAGTTTAAGTAGTGAAAAATGAGTGAAAGGAAAGCAAGCACACCCTTGATTCCACCCTCTTCTTCGCAAAAGCTCCCAGATTTCAAAAAATCTATAAAATTGAAGTATGTGAAGCTTGGATACCATTACCTCATAACCCATGGAATGTTCCTGTTTTTGTCTCCTCTGGTTGTGGTTGTAGCAGCCCAATTGTCCACATTTTCTCTCCAAGACCTTTGTGTTCTTTGGGACCATCTTAGATTCAATCTCATATCGGTGATAGTTTGCTCTGCCCTCTTGGTCTTTCTGTCAACTGTCTATTTCCTCACCGCCCACGCCCTGTGTACCTCGTGAATTTCTCGTGTTATAAGCCCGATGATGATAGGAAATGTACTAGACAGATTTTCATGGAAAGATCAAGGTTGACTGGTTCGTTTACTGATGAAAATCTTGAGTTCCAAAGGAAAATTCTTGAGAGGTCAGGCCTTGGTGAGTCTACTTATCTCCCTGAGGCTGTTCTGCGGGTTCCGCCAAATCCCTGTATGGCGGAAGCAAGAAAAGAAGCTGAGACCGTAATGTTTGGTGCAATTGACGAGCTGCTTGCCAAAACATCTCTGAAGCCAAAGGACATTGGGATTTTGATTGTGAATTGCAGTCTTTTCAATCCCACACCTTCTTTATCTGCTATGGTTATTAACCATTACAAGCTCAGGGGGAACATAATTAGTTATAATCTAGGTGGGATGGGTTGTAGTGCTGGTTTAATATCAATTGATCTTGCTAAAGATCTTCTACAGGTACATCCCAATACTTATGCTCTCGTAATCAGCATGGAGAATATTACACTGAATTGGTATTTTGGAAATGAGAGATCCATGCTCGTTTCAAATTGTCTCTTCCGTATGGGAGGCGCTGCCATTTTGCTGTCAAACAAAAGATCTGATTACTGGAGAGCCAAGTACCGATTGGTCCATACTGTCAGAACCCACAAAGGTTCCGATGATAAATGTTTCTCTTGTGTCACACAGATGGAGGATCCCAATGGGAAAGTTGGAGTTGCTTTGTCAAAGGATTTGATGGCAGTGGCTGGTGATGCCTTAAAGACCAATATTACAACTTTGGGCCCTCTTGTGCTGCCCATGTCTGAACAGTTGCTTTTCTTTGCCACCTTGGTGGGGAAAAAGCTGTTCAAGATGAAGCTGAAGCCTTACATCCCAGATTTCAAATTGGCTTTTGAGCATTTCTGCATTCATGCTGGTGGAAGGGCTGTGCTGGATGAATTAGAGAAAAACCTTCAGCTGTCTGATTGGCACATGGAGCCTTCAAGGATGACTCTCTATCGATTTGGCAACACCTCAAGCAGCTCTCTCTGGTACGAATTGGCATATTCAGAAGCCAAAGGAAGGATTAAGAAAGGAGACAGGACCTGGCAGATAGCCTTTGGATCTGGTTTCAAATGTAACAGTGCAGTCTGGAAAGCTCTTAGGACAATAAATCCAGCAAAGGAGAAGAGCCCATGGGTTAATGAAATTCACCAATTTCCTGTGGAGGTTCCAAAGGTCTCAGCTCTTTAATACTTGGACCATTTGCGTATGGTGTAATGTGCAGTTTGGGGATGGAACTAGTACTTATATTGCAGTTAGCTTGTTTTCTCTTTCTATTTGTTTTGTGCTTGGCCCGTAGGTGGACTATGCTGCTGCCGATGCAAGGTTGTAGGGAGAACGCAATGTGTCTGTAGGTGCTAGGAATTGCCGTTTGGAAGTCTAATTTGTAGTTGACCTCCCTCCCATTGAATTTATTTTAGCAAGTTGCTGGCATTCTTGGAGATATATGGGTTGTATTTTGACCTGGGGATCACCTTGAGGAACATGCTAGGCTTCTTATTTTGACTTATTTATGGCTTTTGTTGAGGGCATTGGTGCTGAATATGTATTGCTTTATCTCGATGTAAGTTTATAATTTATTCATCTTCACTTGAAACTGTTGAAGAGCTAAGCAATTATTATTTGTAGTTATCTGAAAATGCTTCTTGCCTTTAATTACTTTGTGATGGATTCTTGATACAAAAATCATGCAGATTTTGTGCACTTTGTAGGATTTTGGGTTTGAAACTGTCCTGCTGCATTCCTAAGCTATTTGTGTCTAATGTGTACCCAATGGTTGCAATAATAATTTTGACTATGAGAGGAGTGTGATATACTGTTAGTGAACCTGATGTAATACTGACATTGTGTCAAGGATGCCCTCCCACTAGGTACGGGCCCCTTACTTAGCCCGGGTTCCCTTGACGGACTATTTGGTCTCGGGCCGACCCGACGGGCTGTCGACACCAACCTTCATCAATGGACGCTGAACTTCATCGCACATTAATTAGAGTCTATAGATGTAGGTCTTTTCTTTTGTTTCTGTTGTAAATACTTTGTACCAGCAGTTAGTCGCGTTCCTTAGGTTTTCAATGTACACTGTTGTCACAAGCATTTTTCTTTTTAAGCCTATTATAGGGGGTATAGAGTTTTGAAAGAAGTTGCTGGTCGCCGTATTGGAGTTGACCCCCTGCTCCAAGCTTTGTTGTAATCATTCAATAGTGTAATCTGTATTTCATTAATGAAAATGAGTTTTTTCAATTTTATCGTGCCTTGAAAACACCTACGGGTGTGAATTTGTCGCAATTTTAGTCCGCTGTGCAATCGATTGTGGTTTTTGACGGAAATAATCGTGACTGACAGACTACTAGCCACACGGTGCCCCTTTCTTTATATAAACAAAAAGGCGTCCCGTGACACATTGCCAAGTGGGGATAGTTGTGTCTCTACTTATGCAAACCTGTGATTGACTTGTTTTATCCAAAACACAGTGCAATGAGCCTATGCGCATGCTTGCTCCAATAGTCCAAGTTTTGCGTATTGTTTCTCGGCCTTTTGAGCTTCTGAATTAAAATCGGCAATACAAGCTGCAAGCTTGCCACCCCTGAAGCATATAATAAGAAGGAAGGTACTAGCGAGGATGCACAAGGTGAGCTTCACGTCAAAGAGCTAAAGATCTCTCTTGCCTTATCTTATCTTGAATAAATAGAACCCATGAATTCATTGCAAGATGCATAGAAAGGAAGGTCTAATACTAATAGAGAGGGCTTATCTTTGCAAGATGGATACATTTTACTGATAACTATGTTTGGCTAAGAACGGCTTCCATGAATCATATAACTATTAAATCATATCGCACCAGAGGCATAAGACATAAGCATATTTCACGAGGACAGCTTACCCTCTCTCTTTCAATTTTTACCTTACATTGCACTGCTTGCTATCAGGATCTAGGGATGTTGCCTTTTTTCCTCTAGAGTAAAATTCTACTGGCTTCCTGGCTAAAAGCACAGCTGACAACGAGTAATAAATAAAAAGAGATCTTTGGCCGAAGTTTGATGAAATATGAAATGGTAATGGAAAACTTCAATATTTCTTTTATATTTGATGATTGGGGTACACTCAAGTATTCGACATGTCGTAAAACCCAATGAGACAAAAGGTTTTTTATTTTTTTTCTTTTTCTCCATATCAGACTAAACAGAATAGGCAACCCAGCCCCGAGTGCAATGAACCCATGTATAAATGCAGAAGTAAAAGTTCAAGGAACAGGAAAATGACATTGTTTTACAACATATCAATAAAAAACACCCTTCCACGAAATTAATGAGAAATAACATACATACACAATAACCCGAGCTTCCAGTCTTTGCAAATGGAGCTGGCAAAGATAATGGTACATATTCTTTGGCCGTTGCCAGTAGTCATTAGGCAATTTAGAACACTAGTGCAATTAACACAAGCAAAACACAAATTTCAATTTGTTGAGCAGCTCCACCAAGCTATAAAATGGCGAACCCAACCGGATAGCTGATATCCCCAAATGCAATAATCACAAATATACAGAAACATACTAGCAACAATGACTATACCTAGCTACAATAGCCCATCTCCTAATCAAACATATATAAGTAATTACAATCATGACAAGGTATCACAATTCACATAAAACGAACACTATGTCCATGTTGCATGAGTGTTTTTATGTAATACATTTGAAATGAAGCCTACGCCCAAAAGTCTGTTGAACTCTTAAACAGAATCCAATCAACCATTTTTAGCTTCACAACATGCCACAAATAGAACATCTAAAATGTAGACAGCCTAAGCCTAAAGCCTTTAAACCCCACATCATCTGTTAATTGCCATCTTACCCAAGAACAACCAAACAGTCGACTGATATTAAAGTTTACTCCTTGGAGGACTTGTTGATGAGTGACTTGTGTATATGTGGGATCACACCACCACCAGCTATGGTTCCTTTGATGAGGGTATCAAGTTCCTCATCGCCACGTATAGCCAGCTGTAGATGCCGAGGTGTGATACGCTTCACCTTCAAATCCTTACTAGCATTTCCAGCCAACTCCAACACTTCTGCAGTTAGATACTCTAAAATGGCTGCAGAATAGACAGCAGCAGTAGCACCAACTCTTCCATGAGCAGTAACTCGCTCCTTCAGGAGTCGGTGGATACGTCCGACAGGGAACTACAGGAAAAAAGTGATGAGATGTGTTTCCATTATAAAGCTATAAAAAAATGAAATACCTCACTTTTCATTTCCATTATAAAGCTACAAAAATATGAAATATCTCATTTTTCATTTCCATTACAAAGCTATAGAAAGAAGGAATATCACATTTTTCATTTCCATTATAAAGCAATAAAAAAAGATGAAAAATCTCGTTTTTCAGCAAGAGAACTGCGAGAGAGAAAAAAAATACATTGCTTCAAAAAAATCTAGATCTTATTAACAGGTTCTCGAACAAAGCAACAAGAAAGAATCTAGATCTTTCAACACTTCATTGCTCTCAAGTAAATGTTATTAAACTAAATATAGTTCTCTTGCAATATAAAACATCATCTACATATAATAAATTCAAGTGAATAAGTGCCAAATTACTTAAGCTTCTATGGCGCTGACATTACGAGAAACTATAAGTAGTATTCCAAGTCATACTTCTATTTTATGTAGCATGAAGCAATTCAAGAAACAAATATAAGATCTAATTATCATATAAACAAAATAAAAATGACATGATCACATGTCCGTATCATGTCATGCGAATGCCATGTGCCATGTCTGCTACTTACTACTAACTGCAAGTCATAGTAAAAATAAATTATTTTCTCTTAAACACTTTTTCCTATGTTGTATTTGTTCTTAATAAAATTTTCTATATCCATCATCAGCTAGTTTCTTTTCATTCACAATGGAAGTGATTGAAAGTAGAAAATGGATTATTTATACGTCATCCAAACTCTATATATTCCTTTTTAATGTTAACAGCTTTTAAATTAAACAAAGTTGCACTTGCATTGGTTGAGTCACAAACCTCATACTTGGAAGCTTAATGAAAGGCAAAATCACATACAGTAGACATCCACACCAAGCAATCAAGCAAGCTAAAACAGCTAGTGAGTTTTTCAAGGTCGGCCCAAATACTCATTAACCAGAGCTCTAGACTTATGATAGCTTCTGTAAATCATTTTCAAAAACAATGTTATATTTCATTTTTTATTTTATTAAAATTGCATTTTCAACTGTTTCATTAACATGAATTCTTTCTGACATCTAGCGTGTAATGTTAAGGGAATTCAAGGAGATAAAGCAAAAAAAATAAAAAAATGAAAGAAGACTGATACCAAACTTTGGATTTTATAATGCTCAAAATAAAGCTCAATTAACCTCAAGATGGAAATTTTTTTAGCTCATCTCAGCTCCTTTCTTGCCCCTAGGCTAAAGCACAATCAGACCCAGAGCGTCCAAAAACTTAATGAAATTGAGTCCATACGAGCATCTTTATTTCATTGAACATAGAATGTGTCAAACTTATTCTTCGCTTGTAAGAACTCATTCTCCCTTCAAATATAACCTTCCTGTTTCTGACATCCACTATAGACTGGCAGTAGCCTTGTTTTGATGATCATTTAATCGACAAAAAGTTGTTTCCATGTTCAAGAAACTATATGCAGGAGACAAGCAAAATGTTTTAAAACATATACTTTGAGGTTCTGTTAGAAACAGAAACATACCCACATGAAGAAACATAATACTGGCAGACCTATCTGTGCTAGCAATTCTGCCATGTCCTAGTATGCTGCATTTGTCAAAAAGGATTATCAGGTTCCCAGAGTCGCATCCAAAAAACTTGTCATACACCTTTTGGGTTGATTTATGCAACCATTCTTAGACCAAAATTCCACGGCTTAACGCAACTGTTCTACATCTTACTATCCATTTTAGTTGAAGCTATCAAAATTATTAAACATCCACCCAATTACGATGGTTGTTCACTTTTACTTTCCACAATATAAAGATAATACAAACTTCTTCTTTTTTCAGGCACCAAATGTTTTATTGTGAGCCACAAGACTACTCCTAGTTCACAAAATTTCTACAATTCCAAATTTACAAACCGGAATCTCCACAAAAACTTAATCTACATGAAAGCCCCACCACAAATACAATAAAAAAAAAATCACCAGGGAAAAAAAATTACTCAATTACAGTACATAATTATTTACAAAACATTCCAATACAATTAGAAGAAGGAGAGAAAACCCAACAAGAAAAGGAAAAAAAAAAAAAAAGAGGAGAGAAGAGGAACTCGCAACAAACCCTAACACTCCCGGGCCCCCGAAAAAGAAGAAAAAAAAGGTTAGAAAAGCCCAAAAAACATGCTGAACAGAACACAACCTATCACTTCTAAGCCCATAAAAGGGGCAACTGGCAATTAACAAAAGGATAAAAACGTTAAACAAAGCCCAAACAAAAAGAACAAAGAGAGAAGAAAAAACAGAGGACGAAATTGAAGGGATCAGAAAAATTGAAAAAACAAAAACAAAAACCTGAAGTCCAGCACGAGAAGAGCGAGAAATGGGTTTCTTCTTGTCCTTATCTTTGTCCTTGGACGCTGGAGTTTTCCCCGTCAACAATCCTTTTGCCCCTTTCCCCGACATTTTACTTCTTCACACAGATCTAAAATTGTTCAAGAATTGACAAAAAAAAAACAAGAAAGAAAAAATAAAGTTTCACAGGAGACGAAGAAAAAGAAGATAATCGAGACTTAACAATCGAGCACTTCTCTCTCTAGGAAGAAGGAACTGTTTGGATTGGGATTTTGGAGATTTTAGGGTGTTTGTTTTATGTGTGGGCCAAAGTTCCATTAAACTCTTACTCACGGATCGGGTCGGATCAAATCAGTGTAAGGGCCGTAATTGTTCGGGAAGGCCATATATACAGTTGGGCCAAATCTTGGTGGGTTGGAGTGATTTAAATAAATTTCATCACAAGTTTAGGGATAAAATAATAGGTTTAGAACCAAATAGATCGGTTTAGTGGCAAAGGCACGCATGTGATGTGAGTCAAGGACATGACTATTAGTTTGAGTCATCGCTTGCTAATCCTTTGAGATCCGACTATGAGATTAATACATGTGATGTGAGTTAAGAACAGGACTCTTAGTTTGAGTCATCGCTTACTAATCCTTTGGGATCCGACTATGAGATTAATACATGCGATGTGAGTCAAGGACACGACTCTTAGTTTGAGTCCTCGCCTGCTAATCCTTTGGGATCTTACGATGGGATTTTCTTATTAGCCTCGTTGTCCTTCATAAATCGCCTACTTTTGGCTGAAGGAATAAGATCAATTGATACGCCACGCAAAATGAAGAAAAATAAAAGGAGATCGGGATTTAAGGAAGTTTGCATTTTATATTCTACGAGAGAACCAAAGCAATATTAAGTGGATTGACAATCCATTATATCCGAACCTTAGGCTGGATTGAGTTCAGAATATAAGGGCAAGAATGGCCCAGTTTTGTGGATCTTTCTTTTGGACACGACCTGACTAGATTTGGGCCTACTGGCCCTACTTAGAGTGGGCTTCCCTTTCAAGCTAAGGTGATAGGGTTTTGAGTTTGAACTTTGGAGTTGAAGTCTGAGGACCAGCTCATTTACCATATCTCTACTTTTCACAATGCAAAATTTCAATTTCTTTTTTTCCGTTTTTTTTTTTATAATTACAATGGCAGTTGCTGTATATTTAACCTTTTTTTCCATTTGGGAAAGCACACATTTTATCACATCCCCACCTCCCTTTTAAATGAAATTTGTAATTTACCATATAAATTAATTCAACTGAATTAATTGCAATGGTTTCACACCAAACTAAGGGAGATGAACATAATTAAAAAGTTAATTGATGATATATTGTGTTGTTCTTATCTATAATCTAGTGAAAAAAATAAACCTAAAGTCAAAAAATGAATCATATTATAGTATTCTAAAGCACCTAAACGGAATCTTCATATTGACTTATAATTCTTTTACGATATTTTTAAAATCGGATCGGATCGGCAGGTTTAATTGGTCCAACAGGAAATCGGAGGTCGATCCGATCCGATTAACTCCAAAAATCAATTTGACCGATTTTTATATATTTTTTATTTTATTTTTTGTTTTTAATTTTTATAAAAATTTAAATTTAATATTTTGTTATATTTATGTGATTATTTGTTATATGTATTTTTTTATAACTGTTTATTTATTTTTATATTTAAAATGTATTGAATAACAATTAATCTATTATATTATTATTTTATATAATAAAATAAAAAAATATAATTAATTTTTATTAAAGCAGTCCAACCACCGATTGAATTGCTAATTTTAACAAGACTATTTTGATCATCGATACAATTATAAAAACATTGCTTTTACCATGAAAATCCGTATGTATGTCCTCATTTACTTTTTGTTGTTGGATTTTCAGAAGCTTCTTCACACTGTATGCCAACTGTGAACATTATTCGGAGACTAGTCTCATGTGTTTGTAGAGGTGGAGAAGCTTCTTTCAGATCTTGAAAAACATTAGTATTTTTTAATGATTATTTCCAAAGGTAAAATTTAACGTTGATGTTTCGACGAAATTTAGGTGATAACTGATAATTACTTGAGCTAACATTTAATTTATGTAACAGAGTAAACCAGAAGTTGTCATCCATAAGGTCAGAAATATTGACATCGCAAGCATCAATCTCCTTTGGGATACTCCTAATAAATCTTAGGAAGTTGGAATGCCATTTGTCTATTTACACGAAGGTCAAATTAAATTATAAGTATCTAAATAATTTATTCAAATTATGTGTTACAAATTAATATTTTTATAATCGAATCGGTAATCAAATTAATTTTACTATAATTGGTTGGATCATTCGATTTAATAAAAATTAATTATTTTTTAATTATATTATATAAAATGATAATTTAATAAATTAATTATTATGTATAAAGTAAATAACCAACTAAAAATATACATTTAACAAAATCCAAAAATTTAAATAACCACATATATAAAATCAAATACCAAGTTCAAATTTTCTTTAAAAAAAAGGTATTGATCGTTTTTTTGCATCAAACGGATCGAATCAACTACCGATTCGTGGTTGGATTAGTCAAATCGATTAATCCAATTTAATTTTAAAAATATTGTTACAAACTATTGGAATCCTATGAAGGAGATCACATATTTGCTTATTAATATGACATTATCTACTTTAATCTTAAATTCTCATAAATTTGTTTTTGAATTTTACTTAGAGATATTGTTCATATTTATAAACTTATATTTATATTTGCTGTTATCATTACTACTACATTAATATACATATTTGAATTGCTAAATAAAATTATTGTCTTAACTTTATTACCATAAATCAATTTTATTTTCCATTGAATGTGTCGTATGCTTATGTAGTCATATGTGTCCAGAGTTATTTCCATTTTTTGTGTCATTATTATGTCTAATATATGTTAATGTCAATTTAGTGGTCTATGTCATTGTATACGTACTTGTGCAACACATGTGCTCTAGGGATCTAGATATTAACGGACATGCAATGACAATATATGATAATTACTAACTAAACTCGTACTTGACCAGAAAAACAGGGTAATAAATAGGGTTTCTAGAGATGTTCCAGGACAGTTGAGCTAATATACTTTTGAAATGTCCTGAACATGGATTTCTCGAAGGTCAATAGGAAAAATAAAATATAACTTCAAGATTTCGAATTTCTCTCATTTACATACGTACACATACATATATATAAGTATAAATATACATATACGAATACATATATTCTCGAATAATTAATGGATCTCCAAACTTTGTCCTCAAAGAAACAAAGATCTATCCTATTTAACTCCTTGGTCAAGCCATAAGTAGTTGGAGCAGAAATAATATCCTATTATATAGATTTAATTTTTTATTAAATCTTGTAAACAAAGATAGGTATTAAACACCTAACCATATTTCTATGAAACAATTTTATTATCACTCAGATCAGATCAGTTGTGATTAAAATTTTCCTTAGGTAAGCATTCTAGAGAGCTTTTGACTTCTGAAAATGATTGCTATGTTTAAGACCAAACCTATACTATTTTTCATCTTGCCTTATAGGAGGTTGAATAACCATCACTTAAAAAAGAAAAAGAAAAAGAAAAATAGAGAATTTTAAGAGTATATACATTCCCACTTAAACTTTTTACACTATTTTAAAAACCCCAAAATTCAATATGTAAAATATAACATTAGTACGGTTGGTTACAGTCCTACAATCTTTTTTCACCACACTCGTCAATGAACACTTTGTCTTCCCAATGAAGGAGAACCATCTTCATGGGGTCTCAACGATCCCGATTACAATATCCAAATGAATAATTCTGCCCGAATAATACAGGTCCAAAAGAAACTAATCGTTGACAATTAGTATAAAGCTAAAACTTGCTACCTTTCATTTCAAATTCTTTTTAATGGAGAAACAATTTGAGTCCTATATGCCCACATGGCACCTCCCTCTATTATTGTTAAATGTTTGACGGGTCCAAATAATGTCTAGAAATGCTCACTTTCTTTTCTTTTTCTTTTTTTTTGGTCGGGTGGACCCGATGAGGGAAGGAGGGGATTTTTTTCTTCAACTTGAATTAATATTCCCTTATAAAAGAACTCTTTAGATTTAAGATTAAAATGTGGTAGATGAAATATTTGGCATAAAATTCAAAATAAGTGGCCTTGTCATAGTTAGGGTTGTTCTAATCATTGAAGAGTGTGGCTCTTTTATACCATTGACTTAGCTCTTCAATTTCTGGAATGTGGTACGGTGTTTGCAGCATCCATTGTCACGTACACCTTGCAATCTGCGCCGCCAATTGGGTTAACGCGGGATGCAACTTGCCATATTGTTTTCTAAGTTAATGCAAAGTTTATTAATTGACGTCCATAAGCAAATAATAAATATATTAGTTGAGAAACCAAATGAATCTAAGAACTCAAACAAATAGAAAATAGATTATTAAAAATATATATATGAATTAAAAAAGAAAAAAAGCTTTAATAACTGTGCCATCAAATCCAAAACAGAAAAGCCAAAAACTTGGTAAGTGAATGGAAAAGAATAAAATATAAATAAAATCACTTAAGAGAATGAGAGTAAAAAGGTGCTAGATATAGTACATGCCAATTGCTATGGAAGTTAATTAAAAGATGGCTCTGACCAAGAAATAGTTTGTTCAAAAAGAACACAAACCATAGGGTTTATATGGTTAAACGACATGTTGTTCAGCACACATGTTTTTCTACATTTATGCCATGCACATGTTTTTCAGGTTATTTTAGATACTTTTTAGGTATGTTTGGTTTTATATTTCAATTTTGTATTGAATCTTATATTGCATATATTACTCATAAACGCTACGTGTATAATTTTTTTTCTTATATATTTAAAATTATTCATATACTGTAATATGTAATATAAATTTAATATAAAATTATAATAAAAGATCAAAACTGAATTACTAATAATAATGACCACATTCTCAGCATTAGGAAAAAAAATATAAAAAATCTTATTTTCAACCTCTTTAATAGCTCTTGAACATTTTTTCTTTGATTCTATCCTTTACTATTTTTATATCTACTAGATAAGATCATAATATGCTGCACCATCTTTTCATGTAAAAGAATACACTTTCTCAAATTATAAAATTCTTAAAATATGCGAAGTCAAACCAGCTATTCTTTGAGGAACGTTTTGAACTTAATGTGATGGGCCAGTTCCTTTGTTGATTCGTAGTACTTTTTAGGTAGCCATACTCGGAAAATTTGAACTTCTCCACACTTTGGATCTTGCTGACCATTCAAAAAAAAATTGAACAACATTAAAGAAAGAGACTGGAGAAAAGTACTCATAGTATTCAATTTTTCTACCTAAAACACAATAGAATGACCCTTTGTCCTAAAGTTCTCTAGGAATTAACAATGTCAGCTTCCTCGGCGCCGAACATTCCCAATCGAATTCAGAGCCTGCACATAGAACAGATTCATCTGTTAGTTTCAAAATGGATTAAAGTAAATATAATAAACTTCCACATACAATTTCTGTAAGCTACAAGAATGCTACTCTTAAGTACTAGTCTGCTCTTGCATGCAAACCCTTCAATGTATCTTTTCATGCCCCTTCATTTCATTTTAGATTTTTTTTTTGTAATTTTATATTATTTTTTGTATTATACACGAACACCATGTTCTTAAATATACAATTAAAATTAATCATATACACAATGTGCATATATTATATGAAATATAAGATGCAAGTTCAGGTATGTACGTGCAATTCTCTCAAGTGAATATGTACAATAGAGCTTATTAACTCTATTTTTAAAGCAACAAAGGTTATATGTTATTTTTGCAATTGATGCATAATTAATAAAATTAATTTGGTCAGATAGACAACCAACCATATGTTTCTTTAAGTTTTCTGTGTATAATAACTGGTTAATCATTTCGAATCATAAGCAATATAAATAAAAATGAGAAAGATATGAAAACCGAAAACAAACATTTATACTTTCAACTAGATATATAGAAAATAAAAATAAAAATACAAGGGTCATTCAATTATCATTATTGAAATTCATAAGCTAGAAAATTACGTCATTTATACATAGCTAACCACATTATGGATACAAAGTCCTATCCAGTGCAAAGGAAAATAATTTAATTGTGTGCTATTCATCTTAGATTTTCTTTAGAAGAAAATATACTGCTATTTTTGCCATATTTGATTATGCATATTAGTACAGAGTATAATAATTAGTAGAAGACTTGATAAAATTTGGGAGGCAAAATTTATGCACGAAAACAAGTCTTTTTCTCCACTTCCGTTTATCATACGTTTCAAGGAAGACTAGTTCAACAAAGAATAAACAGAAAAATTCCATACCAAGAAATTAATTACCTTTACGTGTGTCTTTTTCTTTTTCTTTTTTTTTTTGGTCTGTGGATTTTATATGCAAACAAGAATGTGTATCGATATACTCACTGTTGAAACTCGATGTTCAAGTAAGAAACCGCGGTATTCGCAATTGTCCCGAAAGCTGTATTAGATAACACAAGGCTGGTCCCATCTCTGGAGGGCCGGGAAACCGAGGTTTGGGCCCGATCCACGATCTTGACTTGGATAGTCTGTCCCGGCACGCAGGTCTGCGGCACGGCGGCGCTGATGCACCGCACTAAATACTGCCGCCCGCAGGCGGCGCCATTGTCCCATATCCCCTCCCCAGCGGCGGCGAAAAGGTTGCTCGTCGGGAACTGCGACAAATCACTGCCGTAGCACGCCGTGGCTACAGAACAAGAAATTGGAATAATGTCAGATTTCCATTGTTTCGAGAATTGAATGCATTTTAAAGAGTGGAACACTTACGTGTATATGGAGGGACATACTGGCTGGCGGTGCCAATGTCGGCGCGGGAAAATTGAATTTGCGGCCCGAGAAGGAGGAGGGAGAGCCATAGGAGTAGAAATTCGGGCCTTAACATCCTAAGCCTAAAATAAAACCAATAAATTGGTTTTGAAATAATTCAATCCTGATGTATTTACACCGTATGTTCCGTCGTTTACAATAAATGAAGAATGTATAATATATAGGCTATGGATTGCAAGTATTCCAAGTCAACGGCACCAAACGTGCATTAGGTGTAGGATATCTCACTCCAAAATTTATTTTTCAGAGAAAAAAAAAAAAACTGTTATAAAGTACGGTATGAAAGCAATAAATTATGTTTGGGTGATATATAGCTAGTCAAAGAGAATGGCTGTATGATTGGAATAATCATAAATATAACACGGGAAAGAGGTCATCTGTGCATGTCACATGATTTTATTACCAAAATACAATCAAGGTTGACTGCTAAAATATTGTTCACAATTGATAAATTGATGATAAAATCGAAACTAAGGTAGTAAATTTCCATTTTGCATGGGTTAGTTGTTTGTCATTCAAGTAATAGCTTTTTATCATTATTGCTCGTGATTCATGTAATTGTATCTCAGCAGCCTTTAAAAGTGATCATGCGTATGCCATTGGATGTTATACTAAACTGTAGTAATAATAGTATTAAGAAACTTACTTATTTAAGTTAATTAAAAGGGAATGATGACTAAAATCAATAGTTGAACTTATAAATTGGGGTTAGCTATGATGGGACAGAGAAAGTCGAAAATAAAAAAGGATTAAAATGCCCTCATAATTTAAGGGTATTTACCAAATATGACAAAATACCATCTTTCTTGGCATATCTATTCGAACTCAAGTTAAGTACTCCATTCAAATTGTCAACAATCAAATTCATATATAATAAACTGTTAGATGGGCTTTCATATGGTTTGATGAGCAACTTTCTTTATGCAAGATCAAAAGACATGCAATAAATAGTAGTATTTACCAAATATGACAGGATACATGGGTTCTATCCAATCCAAATCCAATTCAAGTGCGAGACCAAATTGTCACTTTTCATATTCATATATAATAAATTATTAAATAAGCAATTATAAATAATTTTCATTCACGATAAAAATATACAATAAATAGCTTCATTTATTATAAAACTTAAACTTATCACTTTTCATATTTATATATAATAAACAATTAGATATATTGATGGACTCATATGGTTAGATGAGCAACTATAAATATTTTTCATCCGCGATAAAAATATACAATAAATAATTTTCTTATGAACTCATTAAGATTTCTAAGACCTGAACCTAACCTAAACATCAAATCTAATCATCTCCTGAGTTTTCAAGATAACCTAATTTGTTAGGTTCGAGATCAGACCTTTACCCACCTCTTCTAGTGGGTCTGTCTGGTTACTTCATTTTGAAACCAGATCAAGCTACCCGCCAATATAATAATCTAACATTTTTATTCAACTCTAAGTTAATTATCATGTAACAATTCAACTTAATGCCTTAGATATTGCTACGGAGAAAGTAGTGCAAGAATTTATATTCTGTTTTGTGCAAAAAGTTGATTAAAAGATTCGTATAGCAGATACTGCGCAATATAAAAATCATGTGACATAAATTAACTAATTTAATTGTATTTATACGACCGACTAAGGCCTGACATTAATTGAGCTGTCGATATTGGAAATACCGATCGGCTGCCGACTTTTCACACGCTTATAGATTATTATTGACCGGATTCTGAAATCCCAATTTAGTACAGGGAAAAGTAGGTTCCCGACAAGAAATCAAATTGGCTGAGTTTGGCCATTACCAATCTTATTCTGTTATTTTTTGAAATGAAGAAGTAATGCTAGGATCATCGCAAACATATATATCCTAGAAACATTAGAAGGGTAGATTGTTGTTTGTTGCTTCTTAATTAATTCCATTGACAATAATAGCTATGTTTTTAGTTTAAAATAAATTTAATATAATGGTAGATTATGAAAATTAATATTGACACCCTTAAAATTATTACATGCACCCAACTATTCTTTTCTTGCACAGCACTAGTAACCTATAACCTAAAACGTTTATACTTGTAATTCATAAGTATGCATAATGTATACGGATATTACATTTCGATTTTCATTGATTTTTGTGGACCTTATACAAGTATTGAGATTTCTTTTAATCAAGTTTAACACTCTAATTTTAAAATATTATGATCACTGATGTGTAAGTCTTTGATATGGGCTTCATAAAATCAATGACTATAACAAATTAAGATACGATAACACGAAGTTTAGTTTAGTATAAGTTTGGGACTCATCGGCGAAACGAGTGCTAAGAACAACTCATGTGGAGTAATGTGCGGGCGATGGGATACATATGCTGAGCCAATGTGCACTAGCCAAAATTTAGTGCGCATCCCTAGCATCTAGATTGAGGACCGGTTGTATTCTGGTAAGAGTATTGGCAACATTAGAGGATAAGTCAAGGGAAATTAAAAGCTGAAGAAACACACAAAGTCAAAACCTCCGGATTAGATTGGGACTAATTTATTGGGCCAATACATGTGAAAAGTCTTGAAGAAAGAAATGTTGGGTTGTAGAAAGTAAGAGTGTTACTAGAAGCTGAATCTGAATAATACTTGTCAGCCTACCGCCAATCATTACAGCATATATAATAATAATAATAATAATAATAATAATAATATATTTAGGAACGAAACTAGAAATTCTAAGATTGGAAGGAGAGATTAATTTTTTTCAATGTTTGGATTAATTTTTTAATAGATTTTCAATTATATTTAAGACAATTTTATTATTTATAGGATGATAAAATTTTAAAAATATAATAAATTTATGTATATAATTTATCATAAATTTAAGATTAAACATAATTGAATTTACAATTATATGGAGTGGAGGTGGACGCCTACCCCTGTCAGCCCTCTTCTCTACTAATTTTATATCGGTTGTGCACTGAACTTTTGATGCTTGGTAAGAGGGATTGAAGGGATGGAGGGGTAGAGACTTGGGGGAGGAATATAAACTTCATTTTTGGTTTTCTATAAAGGAAAGATGGAGGGTAATTGAGTGATAAAGAAACTTCTTCTCCTGTTTAAATTTCAATCCCTCCTAATCCTGATGAGTTGAAGGTGTGATTCTTAAGAATAATTTTGTGTACCCAAAACGTTGATAAAATGTACAAATAAAACTTCAATAAGACAGACTAACCAGAAAAAGTTGACCCAATACTAACGTTCGTACGTAATAAAGAGAGAGAGAAACAACTGGACAACCAGCAAAACAAGAATCTAAAGCCATAAAAAAAACATGTCTAAAGCACAGAGGGGGACTGAAAGGGGGAGGTCGAGTGCATACCCCATGAAATTAATCTCTGATTCGATCGGAAAACGCAACCTGCAAGACAAAGTTGAGAAAAATAATTGGTCATATTATTCGACCATCTTTTATAAGGATAATAAAAAGATGTTCGTATGGAGAAAGAATCAAGACTTTGATTGCTCAAACCAAATTATGAAGAGGATCCCCTTCAGAAATTATAGCAATCCGCAGAGAGTTATGGCAATATATATGCGTTACGTACAGATATTCGATTACGCCTAGCTGGTAATCAGCAGGCATTAAATACATTGCTTTTAAGGAAAAGTTATCATTAGCTTTCCATTCTATGGTGTACAAGAGTGAAATACATCTTTGAAAATTGTTATTTGGATAAAGAGGACGTAAATCTGATATTACTTACCTTTGAAGAAAATGTTTTCTTGGATTCTATGGGATGTATACAGAAAATTTAGACGTCTTGATTTTTGTTTCTTTGCATCAGACCAACGTCACATGATTTTCTTTTTTTTTTTTTTAAATGAATAGTCTCTATAACTATCTACACAATCTCTTAAATAGATGTCTTAGATATTTTATCATTTTTTTTATATACATTTGTTGACGTTCTAACTTTCCATTGATATATAAAACTAAATAAATTTGAAATCTTAATGATTTCTTTAATTTATTCAGTTCAAGCTATGATTAGAAAGAAATACTACATTCTATATGTAATACATCGAGTGCGATATACAAATACTTCATTTTATAATAAATAAAATATTTATCTATTATCATCAATAAAAAATACACTTAGGGAGTATAGACTATTGATATACAACTCCATAAATTTGACATTGATCTTGAGTTATGCCTAGTACCTACGCTATTAATTATATAGTTGAATTTCTCCGGATGATAAAGTGGATTCCTATTAAACATGTAAGGTAGTAGAGTTGCATTTGTCATTAGATTAAGCAATAATCAACGGAGATTTTTCTAACAAAACGCAACAATTGTGAGATGGCTTAGAGGAATCAATTAGGTGTGTTGGTTAATTCAAGTCATACTTATGAGGTTTGACATAGGAAAGGGTTGGAAAAGTAATTTTAAGATTTAGGACAATTGGTGTTGCAAAAATCATAAGCTTCACCAATCACAATAAGAACAAGAATTCTTGTTTGAGCAAAAATAATCTGACGTAGTATAGAGTTGGCCTATCTTAAATGGACTCTGTTCTTGTTTGAGCTTAATTATGGTTAGATGTTCAAGGTAGATAAGAGATTTTGTGTGGACTCAAATCCAAATTATGAGTTGAGTTAGGAGTTCTGGCTCACGTGAGTGAATATCTAGTGTTATTGGTTAAGGATGAATTGATCAACTCACTTCAGATGATAAGAGTTAGTCTACTCCGAGTCCGAATTGGGCAAGCAAGTCAGCTAGAGGATTATCTAATCTGATGCCGAGTTGAGCTGCTTGACTGGATATAAGGTGACCAACCTGGGCTGACTGAGCAGGTCAGCCTAACTTGAATGTACCGGAGCAAGCAATTTAGTGATGAAGAATCCTATTGTAATATGTTAGTAATGAAAAATCCTATTGTGCTTGCATTGGAATGCTGAAAAAGGAAAGAGATTCTTTGTTATCTAAAGACCTGTGTCTAAGAAAATTTGTGTGGGTCCTTCTTAATTCTACTATTTTGATTGGCTACTATAAAAAGTGATTCGAAATATGATTTATTTTTTACGTATTACAGTATAATTGAGATATAAATACTTTGATTGAGTGATTGATTGATGCATTTCGAATCCTTATTACTTAAGCATCGAAAAGTTCACTGGGCAACTCCAATGCTTTTGCAAGTCAATCTAGATGTGGTTCGTTGATCAAATCATTATATTTAAAATTCTTGATTCATGCTGAAATTTTGAATGCATCACAATACATAAACTGTCTGAACAATATTTGTAACATATAGTATAAACACTACCGTAAGCAGGACTCTTAGAAGATTTTTCAAAACAATGTTAATTTGGCATTCCAACTTGATTTTTAACTTCAGTTCTACGTCTCTAAGATAGTTACTTTTTGGAAGAATTACAAGTGGAGCATATATTTGTCCAACTCAATATTGAATTTTTGCAATAAGTGTTTGATCTTGTACTCTACTCATTTCATCTCATAAATACACACAAAAAAAAGGCGAGATAAAGAAATGAAGAGGAGTAATTGGGAAAAATGTTTACTAAAATTTACAAAAATTGACATGCAAAATTCTTAACTAGAACAGGAATTTTTCATGCACCTGTTTGAAATTTGCAATAAATGTTTGGTAACCAAATCTCACATAACTTTAATTTGGCAAACCACAGAACATGCAATTATTTGGTTCTTACAAATTTACATGTTCGATGTATGCAAATTGCCTAACCAATGTCGCCTCAGTCCTAAAAGAAAAGCTTAACAATCAATAGTCTGGCGCAAGTTAGGAATTTGGGCTAAAAAAAAAAGAAAAAAAAAAGAAAAAAAAAAACTTAACAATCAAAAGTTTATACAATTGAGAAGGTTCACGAGAATGGTACAGAAAACAAGTTTGTAAGAGCAAGGGCCAAGATCAGTATGTTTTGGGCCCCCAAGTTGCATAAATGGCCACAATGATAACCATATCCAACAATGTAAAAGCCCATTTATGGCCCATATACTCCTCTTCGCCAACAAATTTTCAAGAAATTCTATGTTTATCGCGTAGCTCCACATCACTCGAATCGTTTACCAACATCGAATCACATCCTAAATTTCCTGTTTCTCTACGCATGATTCGTGCGCGAAAAACCTCTGGGCGTCGATAAAAAACTTGCAAGATTGTCTGAGACTGTCGAATTATATTATCTTTTTCTTTGGTGGTGCGGTTTTCTTGAATTTTATCGAGTTGTGCAAGAAATTTTGTTTTCTTTCTTCTTGCTCAATGGCCAGTGCTTACTGTCAGAACCCTTTTCGGATTAATGCTCATTTCCATGAAAATTCAAGATTGCTGGCTCCCAAGGTCGAACACGCAAGTGTTGCTTTCCCTTCCAATGTGGAAGTCTCAAGACTCAATTTTTACCCAACTTTAGCTTCCACCTCTACTTCCAAGGTGTTCGTTAATCAGTTACTAATCACTTTTTTCATGTTTATATGCTTACCATACCAGTATACATATATACAAGTAGTCGATACAGATTAATGTTCTCCTTAGACTTTGAGAAATTTCTTGCGGACATGGATTTTCTTCTTAGATGTTGTTATCAAACGTGATATCTTATTCTCCTGATTACATTAAGCTAAACTAGGTGATGAGCTCCAAGAGAAAGGACATATCCATGTGATGATGTTTTCACAATTTTTCGGAAGAGGATGAAAAGTATTGACATATAATCTTGCTCATGTGTATACCAAATGACACCTAAT
Source organism: Paulownia fortunei (assembly GCA_019321725.1). Lineage (NCBI taxonomy): Eukaryota > Viridiplantae > Streptophyta > Magnoliopsida > Lamiales > Paulowniaceae > Paulownia > Paulownia fortunei. The sequence goes on from CM033122.1 coordinate 2,451,400, forward strand.
TTTATTGTTTAAAATCATATAATGAGGCATGCCATTGATTCAGTGCACCTAATTTCTACAGTAAATGAACTTTTTGACCCGCAATTGGTTTAATTCATTATTATTAGGCATTGAATTATGTTGGACTGGCATCATGAGTGCAGTGATGATTTGTCATTTTGTTCAAAGAGAATGCTTATGAGTTTGTGTCACTTCCGATGTATGTTTGATTTGGCAAGTAACAAGATCAGATGAAACTAATCACATGTTCATATTTCCTCTCATTCTCTAGTTATTCTTTGATATTATTTGTCTGTGGATTTGGGAGTTACTAACTTTTTGCTTCCCTGAGATCGTCCACTTTTACTCAAATAAAATTTGTAGGGAAGTTCGATCCCTTTGACTTATTTATGCTTGCTTCTACTAGTTGGCTGTTACCCTCATAGCATTATAATGTTGAATGAACTTTATCTATAGGCTATTCAGCTACTATTTCTAAGTCATTGCTTCTTTAGCTATTCCATGCTTGAAGTTGAACGCTACTCATTTAAGCCATGCTTTTCCTTTACCCTCAACCTATATTTAGACGATGTCATATTACTGCTGCATTATTTCGGTTGACTTGTTTGCCTCTCCCCCCAAACTAAAGAAAATAAGGAATATTTATATATCAAAATGGAGACAACCTGTTAATAGTTGTGAATTGTGGCATTTCTCGATGTAGGAATATGCTGGTGATGTACATTGTTTATCGAATGCTGATGGTTCCATTAATGAGAAGGTGCCGACACCCATGCTCGATATGATTGAAAATCCCATGCATTTAAAAAGTTTAACTTCAAAGGTTCGGCAACTTTGGGATATAATTGTATTTCCTACTTGTAAGTCTTGGACTTTGAAGTTCAAGTTGATATAATGCGGCTAATCAAAGCATTCTCATGCAGGAATTAAAACAGCTAGCTGATGACATTCGATCAGAATTATTGTTTATCATGTCCAATACTCAAAAATCCTTTAAAGCTAGTCTATCAGTGGTAGAACTAACAGTCGCTATTCATCATGTTTTTCATTCCCCGCTGGACAAGATACTGTGGGATATTGAGGACCAAGTAAGATCCTTTTCTATACCTAACCTATAAATGTTAATTCATTAGATTTGAACTCATTTTTCGTTTAGCACTTGATGGTAGTATTTTGTGGAATCTCAATATGCAGGCGCATGTGAGTGTGTGCGCGGGGTGGTGGGGGGGTGGTGTGTGTTGGGGGTTGGGGGTTGGAGAGAGAGAGAGAGGTGAGAGACATTAGGTCCATAGGCTGAGAGTTGTTTGATCTATGAGTACGTAACTTCCCCGAAAGAAGAAAAGACTTTTATGTGGCAGTTACTATTTGAGCTTAAAAATTTTACCACGGCGCTTCATTTGTTGTCTTCTTCTGTTGACTTAAACAGACATATCCTCATAAGCTTCTCACTGGGAGGAGGCCCCTCATGCATAAAGCTAGAACACCAGATGATCTATCTAGTTATACATGTCGTGGTGCATTTGATCCATTTGGAGCAGGGCATGGATGCAGCAGCATATCTGCTGGACTTGGTATGGTGTATTCTGTTGCCTTCTTCTTACCCCTCATCTGACCAATAACTTACATTTCTCTGCATTCTTGCATTAGATTTTGTTGTACTCGTGGTACTTGGTTTTGAGTTTGAAATATTTAATAACCATTTTAATTTATTTTCATCCAGGAATGGCAGTTGCACGAGATATCAAAGGAAAAAGAGACCGCATAGTTGCAGTAATTAGCAATGAAACAATTATGGCCGGCCAGGTTTATGAGGCTATGAGCAATGCAGGTTATCTGGATTCAAATATGGTTGTGATATTAAATGACAGTCATCACTCTTTACATCCAAAGCTCGAGCAAGTACCTAAAGCATCAATTAATGCTGTATCTAGTACTCTGAGCAAGCTGCAATCAAGTAAACTTTTCAGGAAGTTTAGAGAACTTGCTAAGGTATTCATTCCTTTCCTCCCTTCAGAAATAATGTAACCATAGTATTCAGGATATATCTGCCCCTGGCATAAATCAGAATAGACTAACTTCTTAGTGATGGTGATTTTGAATATTCATGTTGAACCAAAAATTAATATTAAAAGCTATTCAAGAGAGCTTCTAAGAAACCATGAGCAAACCATGTTCATGCATACAGCTGAAAAAGCAAAGGATTCACTAGTAGGAAATCCAAAAGGAAAGTATTTGATTCACTGTTAGGAAATCTAACTTTATTTTCTTAGGCACAATGTTTTAGAATTATCTTCCTCATTTTAAAATGAACTTATTTTTCTATTTGGCTATTTGCTGTGAGGATCAGTCCATAGAATCTATAGAAATAACAATTTCAATTGGTTTTACCAATTATGTCACCGAATTTATAACTATTCTAGTTGCTCTTTGAAAGGACGTTTTTCATGAGGGGGTTTGGCAATTATAAACATCAGGGTGTGCGCCAACGTACTTTTTTGACTCATGCAGATATCTGCATGTATGTGGGGTGTATTTCGTTTAGAATTTACATGTTTATGCGTGCATATATATGTGCAACATGTAGATGTTACACACAATTTTCTTTTTTGTTTTCTCCCCTTCTCTTATATGTCAGCAAATTTGGTTGCGACAAACAGGGATGATGATTGCAGTAATTTGGTGATTGTTTCAGGTTCTTACTAAGAAAATTGGCCGTGGAATGCATGAGTGGGCTGCCAAAATTGATGAGTATGCACGTGGTATGGTGGGTCCTCCAGGATCAACTCTATTTGAGGAGCTTGGATTGTACTATATTGGCCCAGTAGATGGACACAACATTGAAGACCTTGTGTGTGTTTTGCATGAAGTGGCATCATTGAACTCAATGGGTCCTGTTCTGGTTCATGTCATAACAAAGGAAGATTACGAAGTAGAAGATAACCAGATGAGTAAAATTTCTGGTGAACATCATGAAGGTTTCCTGCATTTCTGGTTACTTTAGTGGTTTAGTTTCTGTCATCAATATGTGCTTGGAATGGGAATCTCATCATAGTTCCTTGGAAGAAAAAGAGAGAAGATTTCTCTTGTTTTGCCATGGTTGAGCTTTTATAAGCTTACTCTTGTTTTTCCACGGTTGAGCATTTATAAACTTACTCTTGTTTTGCCACGGTTGAGGTTTTACAAGCAAACAATTAGGGGTGACAACTAATGCACACACTACAATGTCCTAGGCATTGTTGCGTAAAGTTACTTTACAATGGAGATACTAGTAATAAGCAGCCCAAATCAGGAATGTGGAGTGCTCTTCATCTTCATAAAATGTAGCAGTAGTTCTTGCACTATATACAAACACTCAAGAAACAAAAATTTACGTTGTTCTGTGAAAATTCACTGCTTCTTGTTTTTGTTAATTGCATGCACAAGATAGTTCATATACTTATGTAGCAGTAGTTCTTCATAAAATTTACGTTGTTCTGTGAAAATTCACTGCTTCTTGTTTTTGTTAATTGCATGCACAAGATAGTTCATATACTTAAGCCAGCTGCAGTAAGGATGATTTCCTTTTTCCTTTTAAGGATAAATCTCTCCTATTAAATATTGTGTTCACGGGGTAGTAAATTTATACCCAGCCATGCATAATATTTTCTAAATAATTTAATAAAGTAGTCCAGGGCTTTGCTTTGAAATTCTTTAGAAGTAAAAATATGACTCAAAGTGAAATGTCAGGATATTTAGAGGGCTTCATTAACAGCCTAATGCTTGCTAATAATATTGTGAAGAACCATGACACCAACAAAAACAAATGGATGATAACAAAACATAAAAAGAATACTTTCAGGTGTTGGTGGTGACCATGTAGTAAATTTCTTGAGTCAATTACTCTTCGGCGGTAGATATTACTGTGCTGCATTTCTTATCTATACGTCAATGTGTTTCTCTTTCAATGATGTTGGCAAGCAGGTTCCTTCAACGAATCATTGAACTGCAATTCTAGACCTCAAACATATAGTGACCACTTTGTGGAGGCTTTGATCACAGAGTCAGAGAGAGATGAAGATATCGTAGTGGTTCATGCAGGGATGGGAATGGAGCCATCATTTCAATTATTGAAAGATAAATTGCTAGACAAGTTTTTTCATGTTGGCATGGCTGAGCAGCATGCAGTTACATTCTCAGCTGGTTTGTCGTGTGGGGGATTGAAGCCTTTCTGTATAATCCCGTCAGCATTCCTCGAGAGAGCATACGATCAGGTTTCATTTCTTCATCTCTCTCGCTTTCCCATCCCTCATATTCTCTCTCTGTTAAAGATAGACCCCATATCTAGGATATAAAGCGGTTTGTGTGTATGTATACAGGAACATTGAACAGTTCAATTTTTTTTTAGAATTTTTGATAACACATATTATAACCCTAATTAATAACTATCCAAAAAGGAGGCATAATCGGATTTTATCAGTTTTTAAGTAATATGTCTTGAATATAACATCAAATTTCCTTTTTAATCTCAAACTCTTTTTTGTCTTAGTAATTCTTTGAATACTTCAAATTTTTAAGTGAATCGATTTCATATAAAATTAGATTTTGAGAGTTTCCAATCATATGTCATGGGCATATAGAGGACTTCGTACGCGAGAGTTATGGTCATTTAAAGCTTACTATTCTGCATAGCTGTGGATTCATAATATTTGCTCTAATTTTCTCACCAATTATCCTATTCCTATTATAATTCTAGGGGAAAGAAAGATGAATTTATAGTAGAAACGAAAAAAAATATGATAAGGTTAATTACAATAGCTTTGATGCTAAACAAAAAAGAATTAATGTTAACATAACCAAAATCATTAAATTTTATTAAAAGTTAGAGTAAAAATCATTTCGATACCTGAGTTTTGTCATTAATATCACTGTATCACGTAAGTTTTTATGATGCTCTAATTGATACTCAACTTTTTCCATAAATATCAAATTAGTGCATATTGTAGGTGCTCTAATATAAATAAAAATTAAGTAACAATAAACAACTATATTAAAAAATATAAATATTCATAGTTAATTAATAGAATGAAAATACTCCTAGCTGGAAATGTAACTTTGAAATTAGAATTTATGGTATGAGATTTTAATTTAACTTTTAAAAGTTGAGATGAAAGAATAGAAGGAATAAGAGAAATATTTGTGTTGCCTTCATTGATTTTTTTGCTCTTGCTTTATTTTAATTAGGCCTAATCAATAAATGAAAAGTCAAAAAACAGTTCTAAAACAAGAGAAAATACTACAAAAATGGTTGATTTTTTTATTATATATCTTTGTTGGAGAAGTAACGGAGAGAAAGGGATGTGGACAAGAGGAATAAGTGCGTGGATGGACAAGATTGGACTTTATATATTGTTGAATTAATAAGTGTACTTCTGAAATGGTTCAGGTTTGTTAATTAATTAAGTATGACACTTTTACGGTTTATTTTTCTACTTTCTCTTGATTAACTATGAGAATTGCATTAAATGAGAAAATTGAGTTTCATTACGAACAATAATATTTATCAGTGCATAGCATGCGAAATTACTCGATTTGATCATATATAATGCATTGGAAGCATTGTACATAGTAATATCTTTCAAAAACTTTATTTAGACTAATTTATAGTAAAAAATTTAATAAATCTTACTTGGTTTTGTTCATTTGTCCTTCTCAGTAATTAGCTTCATGTGCATACTTAGTATTAATTCGATGTCTGCAAATCTTTTGAATTTTTTTAGTACTATATTTATTTGAATGGTGTATGTGAATAAATATTACGTTATATCGTTTTATTATATAGGTTGCGTGAAAATTTGAACTTTCAAAGTTATAAATAATTTTTCTTATTAAAAATCTCTTCATCATAAAATAGCTATATTTAAGTTATTAACATAGTAATTTTAGTTCAGTAATCAGTTTTTATGGAATTAATATTATCTTAGTTTACAATTTAGTTTAGATTATTTCTAATTAATTTTAATAATTTAGTGGAGTTACCTCTTTTAAGTAATGAATTATTACTAAAAGAGTGACTGCGAAAATATAATCTCGATAATTGATTATTTAAAAAAATAAAGACTACAAAAAGAGAAAATGCAAGTTTGAAATTTTTTCTACAATTTTTTATTTATTTTACATTTGCAAATTAATCATACATGAAAAAATGAATTTTCAAATTGATTGTGAAATATTTTTCATAAATACTGATTAATCACAATTGGTTACTTTACAATTTCTTTTGAAAAACAATTTCTTTTTCAAATAATCTTTTCAAAAGAAAACAATCTGGGCCATCAAGTAAATTTAACGATTTTAAACTGTATACTAATAATTTTGAAAAGTTATGACAAAAATTATTCCATATAAGATGATTTACGAGTGTAGTAAACTTATGTAAGCAAAAACACAAAACAACTTTATTTAGGTTAAGCACAAACCTCTTCTATAGTAGTTTTATTTCTTTTGAGTTTAAAAAAATAACCGTTATTAAAATTTAAAATATTTTTAAGTTCATATTTACAAGAGAACTAGTATTCTTTCAAAATTATGACAATTTCTTAAAAAAAAATTATGAAATAGATCTTCACAATAAATATAGATATCAATCCCCTTAATTCTACACTTATATTTAAGCAAAAATGTATTCTTAGTCTTGTAACTTGATATATTTTTAATTTTAGTCCTTTAAAATGTAGCCCTGTCAATTTACATATAGCATTTCTCAAATATTGAAAAATATATTCCAAAATTTACTGGAAAATTTAAATTTGGACCAAAAATAGCACATGTCCAGAACAGGACACCTGAGTTTGGGGATTTTTCTGGAATGGAGATAAAATTGGTGATGTGGACTCATCTAAAATCTCCTTCCAAAATCAACTTTAGTCATTTTTCCTCAAAAGCAATGAAAATGTAGAAGAAATTGAGCTGAAAACATATTATATGTAAATTTTCAGTATGATGTTAATATGTGTAACATTTTTATCCTTATTAGATTATGTTAAATAAATTAATTTATTTCATTAGATAATTTAAATATCGAGTTAATTATTGAATATCGGCCAACACTATTGTATAATAGAATGCGATATATATGGTATATTTTTAATCATCTAAGTCTTAATAAGGACTTAAAAATATTTACTACTAAAATATAAAATAAATTAATTTATTTATTTTATCAGATTTCAATATTATTGCCTATCATACGAAGAACACTTAAATAACATGTATAAAATGAATCAAATTAAAAATATAATTATTTTTATTAAATTTAGAGAAAAAAAAAAACTTGATTGAAGCGGTTCGATCCAAGTTAAGTCTCAATCTGGAAATTTCTTAATTAATTATACATTTCAATGAAGGATATTTCTTCCACTGCCAATTATTCTCCATTTTCAATGTTTTTGAGGAAAAATGTGTGAAGGTTGATTTGAAAAGAATTTTTTGTATTTTTTCTTAAAAAAACAACCAGTAGGAAGTCCACATTAGCAATTGTTCATTTATTTCAGAAAAATCCCCAAATTCATTGCAATGATTTTAGCGAGGTCGTATATTTTATTACACTTATTGTTTCAAATAAATCATTAATGATAAAAGGACATTTATTTGGAATATGGCTAGAGCTTTGTTGAAAATTTGATTGGAATCAAAAACCAAATTACAATAGTAATAAGAATAAAGTTAAAAAGTGAAAAAATATTTTCGCTATATTTTATTATTAAATTTTTCTATTTTGGTCATAATCTTTTACAGCACACACACATATTTTTTTACTAGTATATTTAAATATGCAAAGTTATTTTTAGTATCCACTAAAAATGGTGTATGACTGTAAATACAAATGGATATTGAGATGTTTAGGTTTAAAATAATGTATTTGCTGATTCATATATTAATGATGGTCCAATGAGTGACATAAGTTTGTTGGCATTATTGAGTTACCTCCAGAAATGTGTATATATGCATGTTCGATGTGATATCAAGAAACCTGAACTGACCAAAACTTTATGACGGTAAATCTTAGTTTTCCCCCTTAAACTTGATAATGACTTTTAAAATTTTGACATGATTGCAGTTCTCAAGCCATAAATATTAGAATGCCATCAATTAACCCTTAGTATCATGCAGATCCTTATCTGCTTCTTTCTTTGCTCATTAGAAATCAGAACATAATTATGGCTGATAGATGAAAGATGAAATTTTCAAAGTACAGTTTCCTGATGCATTTTTCTTCCTCCTAACCTTATTAGGTAGTTCATGATGTGGATCGGCAGAAGATTCCTGTACGTTTTGTAATTACCAGTGCAGGATTGGTGGGGTCTGATGGCGCAACACATTCTGGAGCATTTGATATAACATTTATGTCATGTTTGCCGAACATGATTGTGATGGCACCATCTGATGAGCTTGAGCTTGCTCGTATGGTGACGACTGCTGTCCATATTGATGACAGGCCAGTTTGTTTTCGCTATCCTAGAGGTGCCATTGCTATGATGAACCCTAAATCATATGTTGGAGAACCGATTGAGGTAATATTGCATGCACCTGGCAAGCTGCTTGACATGTTCTGCTTATGCATACTGATGGTAGGCGATCTAGTATTCAGAATATGAGGACCTAATACAGATGTAACCATTTTGTTCTGCAACAAATTAATTGGTAACATCCGTAAGCTCATCAACAACAGGAATTTTATCATTTTTTGTTTCGTTAACAGAAGTGTTCTTTAAAACTTAATATGTTCTTCTTGTGACTTCAGTATTGAAATTGTAACATTAATGAGATAGTCCATATATCTTTGCCAAAAGGACTGGAGGCAGGGTATTCAGGTTTTGTCTTTATTTTTTTACGCCAATTTGCTTTTCAAGTTCTCCAAGCTGAATTGCTCCCATAAATTAGCTGTATTACACCACTCTATGCTAACTATATTTGTCTTAATCTTGTAGTTAGCATTCTAAGGTTTTACCTTTTGCCTATCACCTCTTACTTGCCTCAGTTTATAAAAGTTTTCATGATTCAGTTATACGTCTTTTATGAACTGTTTTATATCCTGTACTTCCTATGTCCTTAATTATAAGCCATGGGGCAGGTTGGTAAAGGGAGAATACTTGTAGAGGGTAAAGATATTGCTCTGCTGGGCTTTGGTTCCATGGTACAAAATTGTCTTAGAGCACATTCACTTCTTGCAAAGCTCGGTATTGATGTTACTGTTGCTGATGCAAGATTTTGCAAGCCACTTGATATAAAGTTAGTGAGGATGTTATGCAAGAACCACAAATTCCTGATTACAGTTGAGGAAGGCTCTATTGGAGGATTTGGAGCACATGTTGCTCAATTCATTTCTCTTGACGGGCTGCTTGATGCTGGAATTAAGGTAACTCTTTGACTTATTTTATACTTTTGATGAATTTAGTTTATTTTCTTTTATTTTCTAATTCAACTTTTATGTGGAAATGCTTCTAGAAAAGTTTTATATTGCTTTAATAAACCTTCCATGCTTGTGATAGTAGTATATTCTAAGAGTTGGAAGTTTTCTTAGGGCTAATTCATTGATGGGATTTTAGGCAAGAAACGAAAATTCTAAGTTGCAAGATTTCAAATAATGGAATTATGATGTGGAACTTTGTTATGTTGATAAAATTTTATATCTGTATGCTTATTATAGAAAAGAACTATAGGCAATGCTTGGTATTATTTTGAGGGAATGTTTTCATTCCCCACGATGAAACCGAACATTATAAAAGCCTTTTGAGGTTTAATGCTCCCAAAATACATCTCCCTCTTCCTCCAAAATATTTTGAAAAAGTCCTAATCATTACTATATATATTTATATGACACACATTTGTCTATATTTCTTTATACATATTTCAAACATTACAGCAATAAAAAATATATGTATTTACATCTTTCAATTATTATCTTAATGTAAATATCAATAATTTCACTAATATAATTATATACAATTAATATAAAAGCTTGATGTGACATTATTAACCGGACAAAATCTTATATGACATGACATCTATAGTAGAAACATAAATGAAACCAAATGCACTTTTCTCTGAAATTACATAACATTAACTATTTCCAAGACAAAACCAAATATATTTTCATTCTCCACACATTCCTTGGTATAATTCTGCAAAATGCATTTCACCAAAATATTTACCCCAAAATGACTCCAACATAGCATAGCTTTGAAGATTTTGGAATACCTTAAAAATTTTCTCCATCTATTATCCTTAAAGTTTCCCACTGGAAAAACAACAAATTTGATTTTTTCTTGTTTCCACATTTTGAGAGTTTTGTTCTCAACCGTCTGAAGAATATACTGGCAGAGTTAAAATGTTTCATTTTTTTAAAGACGCATGCCGACTGTAAGTTCACAAATGCCTTTTTTCTTTTCTTCTTACTCCTTTTTCTTGAGTTATGCCCCCTTTTCTTTTCGAATTTTAAGAGGTTTGTGCCTATTTTTTTCTTTAGAAATCTGCTAACCTTAATGCAGTTTTGAATCACTAACATATCACGGTCTGTGTTCAGTGCTTAACTTCCACTTTGGAGTAGAAATATCTTTCATCTGCCTGCTTGATTGATGTGAACACATTCATTAGTTTTCTTGATGCCAAACTTCCATACCTATTAAATCCATTCTTCTGTGCCTTGCTCAATTTCTTTTTCCAGTGGCGCCCCATCACTCTACCTGACAACTACATCGAGGGTGCACCGCCCCAAGATCAACTTGCTCTTGCTGGGCTAACAGGCAATCACATTGCTGCAACAGCATTGAATCTGCTTGGTCGCACTCGTGATGCTCTTCTCTTAATGCGCTAGTATCTGATTCCCGTACTGATTGTAACATAGAATGGATTAAGGCAACATAAACGGAGGAAGAAATGCTGGTTCTTTGTGCAGTGGCAAAAAAAAGAAACTTTGAAGAGCTAATCTAAGCAGGTTAACTTCTCACATCTGTTGCTTTTGTACATGTTAAACATATTATTTGAGTGTAAACACATGCGTCTGAGGGCAGGCTTTGTGCCTGTACATATGTTTGTGTTGGTTAAACAGATAGCTTTCGACGGAACCTCCTTACTGTAAAGGATGTAAACAGAAAATATTATTTCATTTTTGAAGGTTGGCACTTGTCTTCTTCGTGGTTTCAACGCAGAGGGATGTTGTAATGTTTCTGAAGAAGCAGCTTCAGCAGTTCGTATATGGAAGAAAAATCTGTTGTGACATAATGTGTATATTCTATTTATTTCAGATTTGAGGCAGCTTTTCAGTTATATTATGAAATCAGAAGAATTCTTGATTATGAAATAAAGTGTTAGTATTTCATATTGTCACATGCAAGATATTGTCCCTGTCTAGAATCTGTACTGAAAATACATACTAGCACATCTCTTTTCTCTTTTATATTATTTGTTAATTGGTACCCAAAATGAAGTTGATTTAAATTTTCAACTAGAAATAATATTTAGAAAGCAAGATAGGGAAGATAAAAGATTCTTTAATTGTTGCATTTAGACTTAAGGATTTGAATTTTGAATATAAATATTTTGAGTTAAAGATTTTAAAAGTTGAGTTTTAATTTTATAATAATAATTGAAGAATTAACTTATAATGGGTGTTAAAGGATCAAGATTTGTTGAAATTTTTAACTATCAAAAATCTAAAAAGTACATTTGCCTAGAAAGAAACATTCTTAGGATATAATCTGAAACTTATCGTACCCATAATTCGAATTTTTTAGCAAAATATTTATATACACACACAGATGTACACATGCTTCTTCAGACGTGAAGCAGCTTTCAGTTAAATTATGGTACCATAAGATCTTCATATTACGATAGAAATCAGCAACTACCACGTGGGGGCTTCCTGATGCAAGATTTCAGCCTAATATCTTTTTCTTTTTTTTTTTTAATTAGTGTACATATAAACTTGATTTTTTTTATTTTTGCTTTCGTGTCGTGTGAATCTATTAAATATAATATTCCATTATAATGTCTATCAATAATTAGTTAAATATAATTTATAGTCAAGTAAAAAAAGTAGTCAATATAGAAAATAATTTAATATGAATACTATCAAATGTATTGAGATTCGAATCCAAAAATATCATGTATTTCAAAAAAAATCTAATTTTAAAATTTGTACGTAAAATAAAAATTATCAATCATTATTGACTTGAGTAAAATCATCGTTTTAAATAAAATTAAGAAAGAAAAGAAATCTCATATACTTAAAAAAAATTCTAATCAAGTAGGCATTATCAACCTTTCTTAATTTGAGTGAAATCATTTTTTATAAATAAAATTAAGAAAAATTGAAGATTAATGAAAATCAATAAATGCAAAAATATGTTAAGAAACTTCTCATGGTTTCCCGTACAGCAAACGATAAATCGTCAAGAAATTGGATCATTCATAATTTATTGGAATAATGTCATCCATAAGTAGCATATATGAATATATTTGGTTCAGAATATAATTGTAAGCTCAAAAATGGGTCGATTTAATTTAATATGTAGTGAGTAGGATGTTGACCAGTCAAATTCAATTCACCTGGAAAAGACAGTGACACTTAGTTGACGCGTTTGTACGTATGGGAAATATTTGTTTGTTTGTTTTTTGTGTGTACATATATGCATACACATGCATTGATAAAAGACGAACATAAGGCTGCCGGTGGCGGTGGCGGTGGCGGCACGCGGCTCCACCCACTGATTAAGGAGGAGCTGTCAATTATCGGTATCAATGTAGCCAAAACACCAAACGCGGTGTCTTGAGTAAATCTCAAAGTAATATGGATCACGTGTGGAACCACTTATGAGCCCACCATAAAAAAAAAAAAAAAAAACAACCACCAAAAACAAAAAACATTGGTGGGTTGGAAAATTTGCTCATCTTTTGTCACTAGTAATTAAGTTGGTTGGACTTTGGTTTGCTAGTTTATTCATGCATCCAATCACTTTAATCCCAATTCCCAAACAGGGCTAACACTTGTTTGGTACACGAATTTTGATGGGGAAAGAAAAAGAAAATGTTAGGAAGAATCATTTCAAACATTATTTTCATAATTCAAGTGCTCGCGTTGGTTTAATTGATCGGATTGGTTCATCAATTTGAGGGATGAAATAAAATTTGATTATATATTTTTATAATATTATATAAAATAATAATATAATAAATTAATTATTATATAATATATTTCAAAAATAAATAACCAACAATAAAAATATTAAGTTTAAATTTTTCAGAAAATTAAAAATATATATAAAAAAATCAATTTAATTGATTTTGACGGTTGAATCAAAAATTCGATTATCTAAAACTAATCGGATTGGATCGGATTTCGATTGAACCGGCTGGTTCAATCGAAATCTAAAAACAATTGAGGGAAAATATCATACAATTGAGAAAAAAACTTGTTTTTCTTATTAAAAGGAGATGAAAAATGAGAGAAAAAAAGTCTATTAGGTCCTCCCTTCTTCTCCAATACATCCATCACTTCCCTCCTCACCCAATGTGAACAAACTTGAGATTTTTTTTATTTCTTTGATTTCCTTATCCTTATCCTAACATTTTCCTTTCCTAACCAAACAAATCCTAAATGTATTTGTGTGATGGATTATTCTTAGAATTGTGATTGTTCATGGTTCCATCCTAGAACTCTATTTTTTTTTAATAATTAATTATTTTTACAACTTAACAAATGGCTGCCAGCTGGCCTTTTATAAGTAAGGATAAATCAAAGACATAACATTAAACATTTTAATGAATGTTACAATGAACACTAGAGCTTGACCAACATGCATTCATCTAATGATATAACCAAGAGATTAACATGCCTCCACGGCTCCACCTACTACTAATTATTATTTGTATCAATTAACTGGAACCAAACACATACATTGTACCAAATTTAACTTCCAACAAAATGTGCCCACTCTATCCCTTTCAATATTTTTTTAGTCGAATCCGTCGTATTGGATTTATTTAGTGTAGTTTACATGTGATTTGTAAGTTATTGCATTAATCTAAGGATTTACCTAATTTGCACTCTAAGAACATTAGCTGCTACAAGTTCTCCATCGTTAAAAATAAAATAAAACAATATCCTTACTATTATAAAATGAATGTTTCATTTGCTACAATACGAATTAAAACTATTTAAATGTTAGACTCACTCATAATATTGATATTTTTGACAATTTTGATATAAAGTTTTAAATTTTATTAGCCATTATCTCATTTTATGTTATTTATTTATTTTTTATTAAATTAGTTAAAAAAATTAGAGAGTAGTGAATAAGTGCACGCCTTTCAGGATATTACAGACTAATATGCTTGATTTTTTTTTAAGTGAAGAAATTAAATTTATCAGTATATTTGAATATCAATTAATAATAAGTTCACAATCATCAATTAATAATTTACAATAATTAACTATAATCAAAAATTAATTTACAATGATTAAATTATTAACAAAATTTATTATTTAAATAGATAAATACACAATGATTCAAACGCACCACCTTAAAGTCTTGGGATCTCAACTTTGTGATTAAACCTTTGATCTAATAATATACTTGGATTATTTAGACTCAAAAAAAGGAACCATAAAATAAAAAATTTAATAAAACCGCTTTAAATTCCACAAATATTTGCCAATTATATGGTAATATTTTAGGGAGTAAACCAACACCCAAAACAAATTACTTTTGGAAGTAAACTACAAGATATGTACTTCCATTAAACAAAAAATGAATGCAATAGATATAATTGGGTGAATTTAAATAATTAATATTTACAATAACAAATATTTTTTATTATTATTATTTTAAAATAAATTGATAAAAAGGGGAAAGAGTTAGCGTATGAAACATAGCATTTTCGAAATATTTATCCATTAACGAATTCATTATGAAATTGGGAAGTGAATCTTATTTAATGATCTGATGTGACGTCGTTTGGTATCTCCAATAATAGCGATGTTGAAAATTAAACTGAGGAAGGACAGTGTGCCGGTGATTGGTGAGGGTTTGGAACAATGCTTTTGGATCAAATATAGTAAATTCCAAATGAGCCCTCAGCCGCCAAGCGCCAGCAGTGACAAAGAAGGGAAAAGTTAAAACTCCGATCAAGTCCTCGTATTTTTGTGAAATATTGCAAATTTAGCATTACTTAGGATGCGTTTTGCAAATTAGGGAAACATTCAACTACTGTTATCTTTTTCCTTTTTATTTCTTTTTAAATTGAATACATTTTTTGATTAAAATTTTTTAGCAGTGCAGCAATTTTTCGAATGTGTTGATAGTCTCCTTTCGTCATAAATTATTTTAATTGAAACATAACTCTAGCTCAAAAAATGAGTCTATGAACATAATTAATTTCATTTATAAATATTAAGTTTCTTAAACGTACATGCATCATAACTAGTAATTTAGACTATATATTTAAATTAATTAAAAAAAATCACAACGAAAATTGTTAAATTTCCACTCATTCTTGTAACTACAACAAATCATCTTAGATTTTTCAAAACCTAAACCATTGATTTTTAAAACTTTTTTTTTTAAATTTTATATCACTTAAAGAAATAATGTAACATTATTAATTTTTAACAGAATTGTATATAATTTTTTTAAAAATATGTATAGAGTCAAAATAAATATAAAATTAGTATTACCCGTGCCAGAGCACGGGATACAGGTTTTTTGTATAGTTGGTTTTCATTAAAACAACAAAAGAAAATTAAAAGAGTGGGCTAATGTTTTTAAATAAAAACATCTAATTACCATAACAAATTTAATGAAGAAATAAAGGATGTGAAGCCAATTGCAATGTATAAAATGAAGTACATATTGGGAGCAAATATAGAGTAATAAGAAAAATCTTAAAACATACATGATAGGTTGAGTTTTAAAATGGATAATAGTCTAATTTACTATATATTTAATGTATGTGTTTTTTTTTATAAAAAAAAATAGTAATATCTTGATTGTGTTCTTGTAAAGAAAAAAAAAAAGAATATCATGTAGGCTCAATATGTTCTTACTTCTTAGTTTGTGCGTCTTAATATTTTTTATTTATTTAATATATCAATTTTAAACATTTGTCAACTCACAAAGTAATATTTTTTTCTTGAAAATGTAAAAACAATGTTTCAAATAATTAAGTAACATTTCTTTCCATTTAATTTTTCTTTGTGGATATATTCAACATTTAATTAGCTTTAGGACTTCTATCCTTATTCAAAACGAGAGGATATTATTTCCAAGATTATACATATATATATATATATATATATATATATATATATATATATATATGTAATGGCTATCACTTTAGGATAGAGTTTGAATCTCATCTTATCTCCGACAATATTATTTAGCCAAAGTTATTATTGTACTCATGCTTAATTAATTGGGCACAACTTTAAAATATACTTGTAGGCTACACCTAGTTAAATAAAATGTTACTGCTCCTTCCCAGTTTTTTTGACATTGATTTGATTGGTTTAACATTCCACTAATATAAATGATGATCTTTCTAATAGCTAACTATATATAATGATAATTATAGTTGTTAAGGGAATATTTGAATTTATTTTGGATGTTTTAAGAGAATGTGTTGAAAAATATAATTTTATTAGAAAGTAAATGTATTAAATATTTAATTTTATTTTAAAAAAAATATTTGAGAATAAAAATATATATGAAAAATAAAAACAAACACCGTCTAAAATTTTTTAATTGTTAAAAGGATACGTATAAATTTTGTATTTTTTTTGGATAAAACTAATAAATTATTTATCTAATTCCAATTTAAGTAAAAATATGCAATTTCATTGGTAGTAAAAAGATTTAATGATATTTTTATTTTATTAAATAGGACGAAATGGCAAAAAAAACTACAAGGGTTGTTCTGTAATTTTGAATAATGAGCTGTCCTAGTCCCAAAAGGAGAACAAAGATATTGACCGAGTAATTTTGACAGCCTAGGTTTTCATTACAGCAGATCCAGTGGGCCCTTAGCATCGCTTTCTACGATGTTTATATTTTGAACACCCAAAATCCCAAACATTCGCTCCTCGGCTTCCTTACACTCTCCATCTCTCTCTCTCTAATCTTTCTCTCTCTAATACTGCATTGTCATAATAAGGAGTAATAGTTGGCAAAGAGAGAAAATAGGAGGAGAAATAAGGATGAAAGCGAACACAGCAAACAAATAAGAGAGAAAGAGGTAGAGAGTTTTTGCTTTCTCCTTTACAAATTCTTCCCTTTCTTCTCCGGCGGCGTTTTGCCTGCCGGAAAAAAGAATCCCTTTTAATAACAACCTTCTTCTTGTCTTTCATCCGTAAAGCTTAAACCAGCACCCACATTGAGTTCTTTCTCGAATCTTGATTGGCTCCTTGTAGTTTTTCTTCATTCGTATGTCCATTCTTCTATATTTTACGTCAGCCTGTTACTATTGATGCATATTCTTTGTTGCGATTATTGTGCATTTTCCAAGAATGTGTGGCATGTTTGAATGTATGGGTTTTGTTCCAGAGATAATTGCTGGCATTATACAGTTGATGGAATTTGAAGGATTTCTAGGAGCGAGAATAAATGATGTTTGTTGATTTCCCATTGTTATTACTTGTTCTGGATCAATACATGGTCACAATACGTTTCCTGAAATTCTACTTAACGGGTAAAAAAAAGCTTAATTGGTTTGTTTATTCCCGGAAATACATAATTCATGTATATGCTTGTTTTCTTGGTTTTGATTTTTAAGAACTTTTGGCATGAAAGCAAATGGAAATGGAATATTTCATATTTTGTGATCAGATATGTACTCTGAAATTGTTTACTTGTTCTTTTCTTCTATTTCAATTCTTTAGTTTTTTTGGAAAAAGTAATGGAGAAATATGATTTGGG
The DNA here is from genome assembly GCA_019321725.1 of Paulownia fortunei. NCBI lineage: Eukaryota > Viridiplantae > Streptophyta > Magnoliopsida > Lamiales > Paulowniaceae > Paulownia > Paulownia fortunei. Next base: position 2,469,348 of record CM033122.1, read on the forward strand.
GTTTAAGAATTTAATATGGGTGGCTATGTTGTCCATGAACGGTCCTTTTTCTTGGTTTCTATGAATGATGTTTTATTTTGTGGTGTCTTCAGGAAATATGCATAAGATAGTTTATTCTTCGAAAGTATGTGTCCGAGTGTTGTTATTTTATTGAAAGAACCGTCTTATTTGTACGGGTTTCCTTGTGATTATCAATACAATTTGCAAACATGGAGTTTGCTAGATTTAATCACTCTTCAAATATGCTTAGTTTATTGTATGGTTGTTAGTGTGAGCTAGGGGTTTCATGTGCCTTGGTGATTATTTTATGCTTTAATTGACCACTTACAAGAGAGATGTCATTAGTCTTATTTGTGGTCATGATCTGGAAGTTCCGTATATTTTACTCACTTTGTTGCTCTATTATTGTGAGGCAGTAGTATCAAAAGACCAGCATAGATCATATCACTGTTGAAATTTTGAAACACTATAAATATCACTATGTGTTCTTCAATTAGAACCCCAGGGATTTTTGTTGCAACATTATCATGCCATTTGGTGGTATTCTGCTTCACTGACTGCTATGCACTTTATTAGCAATGCTGCCTATGTATCATGGTTTTTTTGTTGTGCTTATGCAGTCTCTTTTTTCTGGGTTTTTGTAGTCTTAAGGGTTATGATATGTTGTATGCTATTTTTCTTTAACGGACAATCTGTTTTAGTATTGCATTTGTATATTCAGAAATATTATTTACCTGTTTAGTGTTTCTTGATTGCAGCAAAACCATGGATCACCTAAAGACTCCATTCAAGGGAGTTGTGAATGATGTTAAAGGAAGGCTGGCATGCTACAAGAAGGACTGGCTTGATACATGTGGTTCGGGTGCAAGGTGCATTTTTTTTGTCTGTTCTTGATGGAAGGAATGTAATGTGGGAACTGCTATTTCAATTAAGCAGCCCGATTTGATTTTTGTTGTCATTCCCCATTTCAGGATTCTGGCTCCAACAGCATATATTTTCTTTGCTTCTGCTCTCCCTGTAATTGCCTTTGGGGAGCAATTGAGTCGGGAAACAGGTCAGTTTAATTTTCTAGGCCACTAGATGCATCTGTTGGCTTTGTTAGAACAGTTGTTTCATGAAACAATGGAAGTTAAACGCCATACAGTAAATTTAACCAAGTAATTGCTGATAAGTATTCCAAAATAAGTTTATTCTGCCAACAGAAATACCTTTATTGACTTTTTTGAAAAGTTATTTGCTTTTGTAACAGATGGAAGCTTGAGCACCTCTGAGACTCTTGCCTCTACAGCTATCTGTGGGGTCATCCATTCAATTTTCGGTGGACAGCCATTATTAATCTTGGGAGTTGCCGAACCAACCATTATAATGTACACCTACTTGTACAATTTTGCCAAAAACAGTATAGGAAGGGAACTGTATTTAGCCTGGGCTGCGTGGTATGCAAAACTAACCTTCATCTTTGTTTGGAATTTGATGTTCCGCTTGCATATTGAGCCAGAAGATGATGTGCTGTGTAACCTGTACATTTGATTTGTTTTTTAACAAACAGGGTTTGTGTCTGGACTGCTTTGTTGTTGTTTCTTCTAGCTATATTCAATGCTTGTTCAATCATCACTCGATTTACAAGGGTGGCAGGGGAACTTTTTGGCATGTTAATCACTGTTCTATTCATTCAAGAGGCCATCAAGGTACTATTTTTTCTTCCTTTCTATTAAAAAATTTTCCCCTTCTTGTTAGTCCTCATTGTTCTGCTGCTATCTCTAGCTGCCAGATGATGGGATTACCATCTACTAGCCAGTTTGGAAATGCTAGGATAATTACGTTCATAACTGTTGATGCTTGAATTACAGGGTGTGGTGAGTGAATTCTACATTCCAAAAGGTGAAAGTGCCGCAGACGAGAAATACCAATTTCAATGGCTTTACACTAATGGGTTACTCGCAGTTATATTCTCTTTTGGCCTGCTTATCACTGCCCTGAGGAGCAGAAAAGCTAGGTCCTGGCGTTATGGCTCAGGTATGGGGGGTTTATTGTTATGGTTCATTGCATTCTAACTTTAACTAAATTATAGCCTTTGGCCAATTTGCACAGGCTGGTTTCGGAGTTTTATTGCAGACTATGGGGTTCCGCTGATGGTTGTGGCATGGACCGCATTGTCCTATAGTTTACCAGGCAAAGTTCCTTCAGGAGTTCCGAGGAGGCTCTTCTGTCCTCTTCCTTGGGAAGCTGAATCATTGTATCATTGGACGGTGATTAAGGTACTGAATTGACAAAGAAGCTGTATCTTGTGAACTCCATTTACAATTATGCATCTTCATATGCTTGATGTTTCACTATCTTTTCATGACTTGAAATGATGCTTAGAATATCTTCTAGTCTGTTAACCTATTGTTACTTAAGAACCTTACTGCAGTTTTTCTGCAGTGTATTCTTATGTATTTCTTCCTTTTTCCATTTTATATAGTTGTCCAATACTCTGACATGCCAAATTGAGACTCCAATTATAAGAGTTAATACAGAATTAAAATGTTGTCTACTGAAAATTGCAGGACATGGGAAAGATACCAGCAGGGTATATTTTTGCTGCCTTAATACCGGCTGTGATGATCGCAGGTCTATACTTTTTTGATCACAGTGTAGCTTCACAGATGGCACAACAAAAGGAGTTCAATCTGAAAAATCCATCTGCTTACCATTACGATATCCTGTTGCTGGGAGTCATGGTATAGAATTTAAGTTATCTTAAACATTTTAACTTTTCTTTTAGTTAATTGAGGCCATAAACTGCAATTAAACCCCTGCCTCTCAATTAACCCCTGCCCGCCAGAGGGCATAGGGCAAGGGGTGAAGTATGAGGGGTATCTGGTAGAGAAGGATCCTGCTCTCCAAGCAAGAGATAGAATGTAGTTTTGAATTCTCTTACTTCTCTGCTAAGAGTTTTACCCTTTTACTGTTTCAGACTTTGCTTTGCGGATTACTTGGACTTCCTCCTTCGAATGGTGTCCTTCCACAGTCTCCTATGCATACTAGAAGTCTTGCAGTCCTTAAGAGGCAGGTGGGAGCAATGATTCTGCAGAAAATCTTTTGCATAGTGTTTGCATCTATACAAGTAGAATATTTTTTGACAATTTAAGTTCTGATTTGCAGTTGATACGGAGGAAAATGGTGAAGAGTGCAAAGGAGGGCATGAAACAGCAAGCGAGCCACTCAGAGATTTATGGAAGAATGCATGAGGTGTTCATTGAGATGGAGGGCGCTCCATCTGTAAGTGCTCTTTTTTATTTTGTGTTCCATCCAGTTTTTATAAGAAATTGTGTAAAGATTTAGTTAATCTAACTTTATGTTGCTGCAGCATACTGCAGACAAAGAGTTGGCAAACTTGAAGGAGGCTGTCTTGAAACATGAAGATGGAGACACAAATGGCAATTTTGATCCTGAAAAGTGTATTGATCTCCACTTGCCCGTTCGAGTAAACGAGCAAAGAATTAGCAACTTGCTACAATCCATACTTGTGGGACTCGCTGTATGTGTTATGCCTGTAATCAAGATGATACCTACCTCAGTTTTATGGGGATACTTTGCCTACATGGCCATTGACAGTCTCCCAGGTAATCAGTTCTGGGAGAGGATTCTGCTGCTCTTTGTTCCTCCGGGTCGTCGTTTCAAGTAAGCCTTACATTTCATTGCACGTTGAGCTTCTTCTTGTCTATCATATATAGTGATCAGTGGAGCACTGTATGTTGTCAATCTCAAAAGTTTCATATAACGGTCAACTTGCTTGTTACTCTGTTGCGTTAGTCTGGCTTCTTGTTGTTTACTAAGATCTTTAAAGAAATTCCAAGAGCTCTATTCAATTGCTCAAGTAAATAAGAACTAGGTTGAGGTGGTTTGTGAAAGTATTTGTATTCACCTTTTTTTGGCAAAATAATCAATCTATTCAGAATATAACTATGTCATGTATAAAAGTAAGACCACCATTATTAATTGAATTGACTCATTCGGGCTTCTTCCTTTGGCAGAATCATTGAAGGGTTCCATGCTTCGTTTGTGGAGTCGGTACCATTCAAATACATCTTCATGTTTACACTCTTTCAGCTTGCCTATCTTCTGGTGTGCTTTGGAATCACATGGATACCTATTGCTGGAATATTGTTTCCACTACCATTCTTCCTTCTGATAAGCATAAGAGAGCACCTTCTTCCCAAGGTGTTTCCACCTCGTCATCTTCAGGAACTAGATGCAGCTGAGTATGAAGAAATTATTGGACATTCAGTCAGGACTAGGAGTCTCTCTCTCAGGGTATACTAATCTTTCCCTCCTAATTATGACAGTTTAAGAGGCAGGAAAATTGTTCAAACATGTTATATAAACTATTTCATTAAATCTCCGCCTTTTCAATGTTCTTGTGCCATTTCATTTCTAAACACATGTTAAATGCTGAGTCTGAATTGTGCGAAAAACAGGATAGAGAACCACTTGATACTGATGGTGATGAAGGTTCTCCTGATGTATCTTCTGCCGAAATATTGGATGAGATGACAACCCGCAGAGGTGAATTAAAGCATAGGTCAGTGAGCTTCAATGACAGGCAGCTTCAGGTTTGTAAACTCATAACAATAACAGCATTTTAATTGGTTGGATACTGCATAATGCTGGATAAGTTATCACAATGAATTATGTTTTCCAGGTTATCCCAGAAGATTCTGCCAGGGTTTAAGGATGATGTGTAATGAAACCGTCCCCATCAAAGTGTTCTCAAGAGTATTATCTTTGCATATCATCTGAATGACTGTAGCATAAGAAGTACAACAGTATGATACAAGGAAAGAGAACGGAAAAGAGCAAGAAAGACTGAAGGGAAAAATGCGCAGATAGAAAAAATGAATAGGCTATTCTTTTATTGACTCTGTAGAAATCATGAGGTATTTTGCGTGCAGTTGCACAATCTATTCATTGTTTCTTGCATTTCAAAGTGGCCAAGTAAAAAAAGAATGATCGTGAAGAGAAAGAAAGGTGGCAAAAAGACGGTAAGGCATTAGAACGGGTACAATCTTCCAGTGCATTTTGTAGAAGATGAACGATAAAGATTAGATTTTTTTCTTGCCTCCTGTACTTTGAATTTTCAAATATTTGATTCGATGGGCGTCTACTTCATCATTTAGGAAATTTAGACAGATTTATCAATCAATTTTATTCTTTCTTAGCTTAATTGATGCTGCACATTCAATTTATTACTTACTTTCCTAGCAGGCTGAGACATTTCAGTATTTATGATATGGTCGAGATATTGTGTATGATACATAAATCACTGAAGAGTATTGTGTAACATGAATCATCAATTTTGATACAGCTATTCTTGCGGAGTGATTTTACGTTCATAAAACTCTCTTGGTAGAAAATAGCACTTGTGATTGTTGAGTGTCCTTTGAGGCTGTTTGTTTTTGCCAATTTTTATTATTTGATACTCCAGAACTGTATTTGTTTCACCTTATTTTGGAATTTTTTTTATCAAATTTGGAAATGAAAATACACCTATCTATCTATATTTGAGGTCTATAAATATTTTATATAAAAAAATTATAAAATAAATATATTTTTACTTCTGAATATATATATATATATATATATATAACTGTTGGAATTGTGAAAATTAGATGAAAATGGAACAAACGGACAGTTGATTAGAACTTATTTGCCCTCTTTCAAATAGTGAAATTTTCAAGAACATGCATAAATGACACCTACTATTATACAAATTTTCAAATACACATTGATTACTTTACATAATTCAATTATAATAAGCAATCGTGAGAAGAATACTTTCGATCCTATAAAACCAAAAAATCTTGAAAGCAATTTCTGAACAACCGATACGGATGGACAATTCTATATGCCGTATTGAATTTAGTGGATTCCAATTCCATTGTGAGAAGCAATCATGAACAAAAATGCAATCGTATGAACCCAAAAACTTTAGAAAAATTTAGTCCGTGGAAAAATATTTACTTGATTGGGGTATTGATATAATTTTCATTGTTACGATTGATAATGTTTTTTTAAATGATGGTACAATTTTATACTTGATGAAAAAATTTGATTATTGGGATACAAATTTTTTTGGTGGGAAGTATTTGCACAGGAGGTGCATTGCATATATTGTCAATCTCAATGTGAAGGATGATATGAAAGATAAAGCTGAACATTTGGCTATCTTTCGTATTAGAGGAGTCGTAAGGTATGTTAGAAGCTCTCCAACTAGGTACAAAAAATTCTAAAATGTGAAAAATTAGAAAAAAAATAAATTATTAAGTGTGGATGTACCTATTAGGTAGAATTCCACTTACTTGATATTGGAGTCGGTAACATACCTTAAAATAGCTTTTTATTCTTATCACTATTTAGATTTTGGCAATGCAAATGAACTTTCAAAGCCACTATATGATTATGATTGGGAGAGGGATAATTTATTATTGAAATTTTTAGGTCATTTCTATAAGCTTATTATGTGCATTTCTGGTTCATTATATGTCACATCATGAAATAAATGGAGTAGAAATGCTTCTTAGGTAATGGTTGGAGAGTGATGACTTTAAATTAAGTTGGATGTCCAGAAAGATGAAAGAAAAATTTAACAAATATTGACGATTGAAAAAATGAACATGATTTATTATTATGCAATGATCCTTGATCCACACTGCAAACTTTTGTTCCTTGAGTTTTCATTTGAAAAATATCAAGCTCCTTTTTGTTGAGTTATAACTCCTCCTTGCTAAATTGAATTTGATTAACTTTGTTGCTTTCTCTAGTTTTGGCTTCGTGGATGCGACTTTGGCTTCATTTAGCTGCTGCGTAAGATATTCTTTGGATGCATTTTCGAAAGATGTTGTCATTGCCTCATCATAAGCCAAAAACTTGTTGCGAATTTTCATGAACGCAAGTGCACGTTATCGTATACAAGTAATAAATGATGAGTAGATTATCGTTCCATGAGGACTATTAAATTACTAAATACCGAAATTTTGTCAACTCTAATTTTATTTGAACAAACGAAAATGAGTGACAATTAATGCAAATGAAGTTAAATTATTCTTAAAAATGATGCGCAAAATCGAATAAAAATAATTATCAATGATTATAAAGACCTAGAGTTATGATTTCATCATAATTAGTTTGAGATGAATAATTTATCTAATCAATTTCAACTTATTTCTCAAGTGATAGTCGATAATCCCTAAATTATCCACTAGCCTCTCCCAAGGTTTAATGAAAATATCATCAATTGCTAACTCACTATATTCCTATATGAATTACAATAATGAATAATTCATTAGGTTCTATGGAGTTTCAAACATGACTACACAAATCATGTAAGTATATTTCTATTTCACATGCAATTTATGATTTTCTACACATAGAACTAGACACATATATCACCTCCCGGGTCAATATGATTAGCAAATCATTCAATTAGTGGCCAAATAATTGAAAATATTAAGAACAATGTAAAGAACTCAACTTGATAGATAAATCAAAATTGACTTGATAAAAATATTCAACACATCCTAATTAGATTACATCACAACCCTAGAAATAAAAATTAGTTCATGGTGAAAATGAGAAATATCTTAACAATATTCATACATATATTGAAATGAAGAGATGAAAATAAAATCAAACTTCAAAGAGAATGAGCTTTTCTTTCCTTATAGATAACTTTCTTCAAACTTGGAAGAATTATTTCCTCTTCCCCAAAATTCTTTCTTCTTGTCTTGTTCTTTCTTTTTCACTATTTTCTATCTTCTCATTTGTCTCCAATTCTCCCTTTTTCATTTGGAGGCTCTTGAGATCTTAAAAATTTGATTGGGATGCCCTAAAGAGGATAAAATACCCATTTTAGCCTTGTTGTTGACTTATGGTGCCTAGGCGCTGCACATTCTGTTTTCGGCGCCTAGGCGCCGTTGCTACAGTTTTCCTCATTCCCTGACAGTATTTGACTCATTTTAACTCCTTTTTGACCTCTTTATATGCTGAATTGGATTTTAATGTCTTATAATGAATTGTAGCCCTATGTCTTAACTATCCATAGCCACTTGAATCAACTTGATATAAAATATGTGGAAAGAGTATTGCCAGAATAGCAAGATGTGTTATACTAAAAAATTTCAATCAAGTACAGACTCTTTAACCTGATTTTGATTATTGAAATCAAACGAAATGGATTTTATGGTAAACATAGAAGTTATAGATAAATCTCTTATCTTTCCAATGGTTTAAGAAATAAGTCAAAATAATATTCGAGTAAAGAGTTATGATCGAAATACAGAAACTGCTCATAATTGCACTATAAAGAGGGTTTTTCTAAAATTTAACCAAGTTATAAGTTTCTTTCCATTTTCATCTCCTATTGTCATTGCCTATAAAATTTCAATTTGAATGCAACAAAAGTGCTATAAACACTCGAAAACTATTCAAAAAGTTAAGCAAATGATACTCAATTAATGGGTATAAAATCCACTTATCAAATACCCCAAACTTAATATTTTGTTAGTTTTCGAGCAAAAAAAAGAAATAAAATAAAATAAAGAAAATGATGCAAACTTGAGTGTCACAAAAACCAAATCATTAACATGCCTCAAAGATTTCCAAAATTTTTAACGGAATGAAACTTCAAAAGCCAATCAATACCTAAGTACCAACATGCATACTAGTTTAACTCAACCTCATGATCTTTTGTGTGTGTGTATAACTAGTTTATCGATCCATATTCATCACTCGGATAAGTTTATAGAATTTAGCACTTTCTAGAAAATTCACTTCTAAAGATGAATTGACATGATAACCAAACTTCATATGCTTGTTTTTCATACTAATCTCTACTAATGTAGGTTAAACATAGCATCTAAGATCAACAGGACTTTCAAAGCTTGTAATGCAAGGTTAGGGTAATAGGTAGAAAATTTGGATAATGAAATGACTTACAATCACCCCACACACAAAGCCAATCTAAAATCATGTTTGCTAAACCAACCTCCCAACCTTATCAAGTTTCATTCAACACCATTTTTTTTTCTTTTTCCACATTTCTTCCATTTTTTTTTTTTTTAAGGAGATGACACACAACATTGTCAATAGCTTCCCAATAGTACAAGTTAAGCTCTCAATTGGCTGTATGTTGAGTGAAAAGTAAATTTGGTAGACAAAAATTGTGAAGGCAAGAGATATTTTGTAAGGTGTCAAATAAATAGGCTATATTAGGCTCAAATGGGACACTAAGGATAAACTATGCAAATTTGATAGGTTTTTATAGGCTCAAACGGTTCAAAAATGGCCTAAATCATTTCTTTAATGCTATGTCACCTCGGATTTCGCCTCGACTAGTAATCAAGCAAGTTCTAAAGTTTGGTGGGATCTTTTAGAAAACACTTAAGTCGTATAATCTGTCTCTAAGCAATTTAATACAAATTGACCACCAATTTGTGCTCAATTTAAACAAAAATCACAAAGTAAGGTAAACTAACACACACATTAATTGCTAAGGTAAAGACATCATTAATCCGTTTCAAGAAGTTGTCATTAAGGCAATCAACATTTCATCATTAGCTACAATGACTTGATTCAAGTGCACTCAAGGAGACAAAAATTAAAAATTCACTTTTGTAAATTTCAATTATCATCAATGAAATGTACAGTAAGATACATGTAGTCAATTTTTTGAATTGATGTCCATATGTAGGTAGTAATACAAACTCTTTCAGAGCGATTTCGTATAAAATCCTTCAATTTATTCTTTTCATCTGTATATAAATTATAGATGTATCTAGTTAAGGTCTTTCGTGATAGAATTATAAACATAGGACATGCAACCGACAAAAAATACCTAAAACCCAAGTTTTCAACTCTTTTAAAAGGAAGCTCATCAACAACCAACTAATAACTCAATGCCTCTCTTATTTTAGTTTGATGAAATCTTTATAAAACAAGAGGCGCTTCCTTATCACCCACCCAAGATGGCTGAAATAAAATTTGGGTTTGACTAGTTGTAATTTTATGATATTTTTTTTCTTACAAGATTCATAGTGGTTTTTAAATGGTTTAGTCCCATGTGCATTTGAGTCGACCTTTATTTCTCTACCGTAATATTTACATTTATATTTTTGCACATTCTCAACCTAGATAAAACCTCTTTTCTTCTTTTTTTAGATTGAGATATAATATTATCAAAATTCAAAAAATTAAATTATGTAATCTTTTCCACTAGCAATATTACTAACCTCTTCTCTAGGATTGCTTCCTCCTAAATCTCAAATATATCTCATGAATCTGACATCTGCAAGATTCAAAAATCACAAAATCAATAGAAAGAAACAAGAAAACAAAAAATAAAATAAAAATATAATTCAAATAGAACATAATGCAAAAAATAAAAAAATGCAAAGTTTGCATTCTTTTTCTTAATAAAAATAAAATGCAAAATACAATGATTATCATGTTAATCATTATATTATGTGTATAGTAGAACATTATTGTTAGTTAAACTCTTAGTTAGCAACCCAAAAATAAAATAAAACAAAAAAAGGAAAAAAATAGTGTTTCAATATTTTTTTTAAAGTAACGAAAACAATATCTAATAAATGCTAATATGAAGATACATGTCTCAAATAGAATTGCATAAAATCAAATAATAATCCTTAAAATAAACTTTTCTAAACATAATCAACCCGTACAATAAAATTGAATTTATCAAGTGCTTAAAATAGAAAAAAAGTCATTCCTCTTCGTCAATGACTTGGGTGTCCAAATTGGTCAAATTAATTCATATTACTATAAAATCCAATCCAAAAAATACTTGACAATTTAATGCTTATCTTTTAACATTTTGATTCAGAAAATTAATAATAGAAGCATTCTACTATTTTTTTTAAAAAAAATTGACATAATAAATTATTAAATAGAGTATTTCAAGAGCTGAACTCTTTAATCCTAAATACAACTATACAAGTATACAATCAAAATCCACAACTCTACATTTAAACAATACACATTACAATATTACAATTTAAACATATATATAAAAAAAGAGAAAAAGACACAAATACAATAAAGAGAAAAATAAATGGTAGAACATATTTTTACCAAGTAGAATTTAGAGTCAGAGTGGGTGAAGGATTTGTTGTGTGATTGTGCAAGGGTAAAGATTTAAGTGTAAAAAAGAAGAATTAAAGAATGAAGAGAAAGAGAATAAGAGTGCAGAGAGAGGGAAAGACAAATGAGGGAGATAGAAATGCAATTTTGTAAATGAAAATGAAACCTGGAGCCTTGCTCGGCTGCCCCATAACCTTTTTTTTTCACCTATTTTTTATTTATTTTTTGGTTTTTTTAAACTTTGGGTGCCCAATCGGATTTTGGGGTAGAACTGATACTCGATTGATCTTTTTTTTTTTCAAAAAATCAGTCAGATCGGTCAGGTTGGGACCCAAAATTCCAAATCAAAATGCCCACCCCTAGATTCCATCATGAAAAACAATCATGAACAATATCGTAATCTTATGAACCCAAAAAAATTTGGGCTATGTTTGAATTTATTTTCTCCCACTCATTTTTCTTCTCCGGATAAATAATATTTGTCACTTGCATTTTAAAAAATAATATTTTTTATTTTCATAAAATACCAATAATTTATTATAATATTTAAATAATTTTATACCTTACTATACCCCAATAACTACAACATCACAATGTTAACAAAATTTCTACATTTAAATTTTTTTTAAAACAAGTCACATCATTTTGTTTGTTTGATATTAAAGTTTCTGAATAAATGTTTTCAAATGAATAAAACAATATTAAATACATTAATCTTCATATAACTACTCTGGACAAGCATTTGAGAAAGGAGATCATAACACAACTAGAGATCATCAGGCTTTTAACTGCTTTCTTTGTCTTTTAAAATTTTGTACAAGGCCAATAATATTCTAGGGTTCATGCTCTTGAAATCCAATGGATTTGTACTTGAGGGAGTTAAAGAATTTCACACAGAATCTTCTTACTTCTTCACTTCAGTGAAAGAAGTGGTGAAGAAATGTCTGAGCTTTCAGATCCATTTTCACTAGCCAGAATAATATGATCACCATCTCTTATCACACTCATGTCTTCAATCAAATATCCACCCTTTGTCAGGATTTTTGCAGGACTGAAACCAAACTTTTGATTACCCAAATCCAGCAGCTCCTGAAGAGATCCAGGCAAAAGCACCAGCCTTCCAGCTGTATCACCCCTCTCTGGACAACTCACAATCACCCTAGTACAGTTCTGCGGCGTACCAACATTCAAAGAAGGTGGAAACATAGCCCTTCCTCCTGCACAATTTGATGAATAAATAAGATTCCTCAAAGTTTTGGGGATTTTGAACTGTCATATGATCATATATACTAGTCCAAATTATTACAACCCGAAGCCTTTAAGCTTTAATAAAGATTCCACTCAGCTCAATCAGACTTTTAAGCTACTGAAAGTTAGGGGCTTAAACTCACCTTCATTTTGTTTTTGGCCGGCTTTGATGATCCCTGCAAGCGAATTCTGGAAATTGCTTGGCCTCCTCCTTAAGCGGCTGTTGGACAAGCTTAGCTCTCTAGAATTTAATACTAATGACGATTCATTGGAGTACTTCTTGAAGTAAGGCGCTTTCTGCACCTCAGGTGTTAGACTCTCACCTGCTTGGTGTCTGTTCTGGTCCTTGGACTTTGGTTTGGTTTGAAATAATTCTTTGATGTCTTCATTGCCCAGATGATCAGCTAAGGCTCGTGGCGTCCAGCCATGCACGTCTGGCTTATCTATATCAGCTCCTTGTTCTATCAAAAACTTAACAATTTCAACATTTTCTTCAGATATAGCTGTATGCAGTGCTGTGGTTCCCAGGATATTGAGCAATGTTGCATCCCCACCAAATTTGATAATTTCCTTGAGTAGCTCTATATCGTTCTGCTCAGCTGCAAAGCACGCAAACTGACCCACATCACCAGAAGACAATGTCGCCCCATTATCAGTGAGTACTTTTATAACGGACTCGTGCTTTCCCAATATTGCATCCCACAGTGGAACATTTCCTTCAGAATCTGCACAAAATGTGTCAAACTCCACCAGAGAAAAACGCTTTTATGGTTTGTTATTCTAAAGAAGATCTGAGTTTTTCAGTGAGAGAAACAAAAGTTGGATGCTTGCAAGGGAACATAATCCATGTAATACAATTGATTGTGTAGCACTAGAAAGCCACTTTTAGGTGCTTAATTCCTAATAGAATTATTGACAACCGAAGATCGTCTATTCTTATTCAAGAATTATACATATAGGAAATCTCGGAAATGGTAAATTAGACGAAAGCCATTAGGGATTCATCAAGAAGAAATCCTAAAGTATCAAGTAGGGTGAAGATGAACAGCAAAATGGTTTAGTCCGTTATGGTTAACCAAGTACGGTACCTTTTCCATTGGGGTTCGCTCCATAATCTAGAAGTAGAAGTACACATTCTAAAAATCCTTTTGATGCCGCAAGATGCTGTACATACAACAAGGTGGTATTATTGCACATCTAGTTCATATATTGTTATGTTAACAACGCATGACCAATACTTAAAGCATGCAGAGTGGCCATACCAAAGCATTGCGCCCATTGCTGTCCAACTCGTTTGGATCCAAACCTCGTCTTAGCAAATGGTGCAACAGCAGATCATACCCTCTGGCCGCTGCAAAGCATAAGCTGAGAGGCATGTCCATTCTTCCATGAGCCAGCATGTGCTCTGTGTAGGTCAAAATTTCTTGCACCACAGGGTCTTTGTACTGTTTCAGATGCTGCACAAAAGTTCAATGAATTATATTCATAAAGATAGTCTATTTTTCAGAAGTTTTACTTATCCCTGGAAAACAGCAACATAATTAACATTTGTGTTAATGGTATAAAATCAATTCCTAGAAATTTCTAATCAAGGGTTATATTCTTTAAGTACAACAATGTAGAAGAAATTATTTGTCCAGTTGATCAGTCCCAGATCAACTAAAATAAAGCAGCACTTTTTATTTACCTCAAGGAGATTGTTCATGATTACTGTCGCATCTCCAACATTAGCCTGAAGAATATTGAAAAATGCAGTACGATTCAAGCGCAGTAGCTGACTCAATCGTTTAGTACGAACAGTAAAAAGTTGTGGCCTGTAGCAAAGAACACCTACTTCACCACAAACATCCCCTGTCTTCAAATCCCCAACAACCTAAATTAATTCATTGTACACAATTGTTTAAGATAAATGGTATTTCACCCTCATAAATAAAAATAAAACCAAAAATGTTCCCTCAATGATGTAAGCATGAAAATCATTTACCCTTTCCATTCCGTTTCTGTGTGAAATAAGATCCTGTCACCAAGGAAATAGTTTTAGAATTACTACTTGAAATAATAGCATAATGGAGCTGTTAAAAGGGACAAGAAAAAAGCAGGACAAAAAAAAAGGCAGGCACACACACACTCATGCAGAGAGAGAGGAGACAGAGGGAGAGATCTTACCACTGCCCCATTAACCAGAATGTACAAATCTGTAGGTGCTTCATTTTGTAAAATTATATCTTCTCTGAGAGGGAAATACTCAGGCCGCATCTCCGAGACCTGAAGTTAGACCATTAAAAAGCAAGAACATGAAAATCAATTTCAGAATACAGTATTTGGTAGTTATGTTGAAATCAAATAGATAACAAGAAAATAAGTAGTGCTTCAGTTTAAAGAAAAGCAAAAACGTTCTGCTATGTGCGACAATAGTGATTACATCTAGGACAAGCTTTTCTTTTGTTATTAGTTTTTTTCCTTTTTGGGACACTACAAAGAAAAGGCAAGATTTAGATAGTTTGAAAGATGAAACAACTATGGACCTGCAACTTTTCTTCTCGTCTTGGCTGGAAATATTTATCTGAACAATATTAAAAGTGCAAAGTTTATCCGTCCTTTTAAGAGAGTAATCAACCCAAAAGAAGTTAATTCAAAGATCAGCAAATCCCTTCCCTTGGGAACACCCAATAAAAGAAAAAGTTGGAGAACAAAAGAGGGGAAATGGGGGAAGAAATGAAAAACAAACAAAGACACTCAAATAATAATGAGTTAGTGTTGGTCATTACCAGCTGAAAGAGCAGGTCATTTGACACCCCATGGAACAAATACACCTTATCGACAAGGGAGTAGAACAGAAAATCTGATATACTTGAACGAATTGCCTTTGGAAGTGCATCAAGAGTTTCTTGCTGCTGCAGCCCTTCTGAATCAGTTCTGTACTTTAGGCTCAAGTGAGCTATCATCTGATCTTGCAGGTGAGGAGGCAGTTGGTTCCTTTTGGCAAAGCTTGAGGCAGCATTAATAGTATCTCTCTGTGACACCACAAAACACATGCAGAAGGGGAAATTTGAGCTGCCTGGGATCCATAATGCAGAGAAGCAAACTAATGATGGCTGAAATTTAAGACAAAACCAGAGTCAATACTTACGAATTTCCTAGTTCTGAAGGTTGCTTGAACGATCAAGTTGGTCATGTTTCCTATGATATAGGATGCCAACCCAAGGTCGAATAACAAGTAGAAAATGTCAAATATCATTTCCCCTGTGTTCACAGGATGAAGATCACCATAGCCTATCATTGTTGCAGTGATAATGGACCAGTAAACAGACATAACATACTTGTCCCACAAAGGCTCTTCATGAAAATTTTCTACTGAAAGCCCAATCCATGTTTTCTTTGGGTCCTTGTACCTATCGGCAAGAAGATAAAAGAAGCAAGCAGCACAATGAACCGAAAAAAGAGTAACCTAAACAGAACATACAAATTTGATTAGATAAATCCTAATTCTTGTACTTGCCACAGACTTCCGATTTGTATCTTAAGATACTTACACATGTAAGCTTTGCAATTCGAACCATGGTGTAATTATAGTTCCTGTCTTTCTCCATTCTGCAGTAATATAAAGACACATCATTTGGAGTCTGTAAAGGTTTACCATACCACATTTCAGATATGGTACACGCCTAAGATTGAAATCAATAGGTAAACAAAGTTTATATATGTCCTGCTTTTGTCACCCATAAATGAAGAAAAGGCGCTGTTATCTATACATGATTCCATGTGACATTTGCAGTTTCATTTTGATTGCCAATCATAGAACCATAAAAAACTTTTCAATAATTTAACCATTATATGAAAGATAATTTCATGTGACTTTGTCCAGTAACAAAACTTGCTAAGCATAACTTTCGAATATCTGCAGAAAATTAAGTGCAACCACAAACTCTACCTCTGAAACATTGCACTGACTCTTCTGATACGCCAGAGACGAAGCATACTAAAGTAGCCATATGATTCAATATTAGAGGGCAAAACTTTCCGTGCAAGTTCAGAAGGTATTGTGGAAATCACATCAAAGACCAGCCCTGTTCTTGCATATCTCAAAGCAATCAGCTTTGGCGTGTCAATGAGAAGATACGTTGATTTGTCAAGGTAGGCAACAAAGAATGATAGGACAATGTCAATGGCGAAAAATCCATTTACAACATTGTCAGTGATGCTGAGAGGTCCCTTAGGTCTTCTAAGGAATCCAAACTCAAAAGGAGACACCCATGCAGTGTAGAAGACCAGTACTATCAGGAATGTTTCCCAGGCTCTGCAAAATTGGATCAAGAAAAGCCTGATTAATCTTGAAAGGAAAAAGGGAAAAGAAAAAAATTTGGAATGTAATATTAACCACAGCTAGAATGCCTTCATACATTTCATGCACAATGTGGTCCAGAACTCTAAATAAGTATAGTAGCTAATTGATTTATATAATTATGCCTGGATCAATTTCTGTTGCACATGAACATTGGAAAGGATTTTAAATCATTCTTTCAGGAAAAAAGGGAAGCAAGCACATTTTCAGATAAAACAGAGAAGAACTTGGCATTTAGAACCAAGAATTCATACATTCTAGAATATCTGGCCTGTAGATCCCAAGCTTGGCACAAGTTCAGAGTGATTGGTCATCTAACAAAGAAGGAGAAAGTAAAACAAAATACACCGAAAGAACGTGACAAAAGAAATGGATCATAAATTGTTTGCTTTGTCTTCTATAATGGCAATAGAGCTAGAAACTCATTTAATAAGTTACTACAAGGAGTAGTGACTTTGTTTTGTGCCCATCTTTCAAATAACTTCTCGGTGTAAGTATGTAATGCCGTTAAATACTTAATTTAATTACAAATAGTATAGATTGTGTCCCAACATGATTAGCTTTAGGACACTTTATTTGCATTCCATCATGCTTTTGATGTTTTATAACAGCCCAATATATGTAAGTTTGTAGATTCTATCTTCTAATGTTGACGTGATCCCTTAACCACAAACCCCAAAGCTGCCCAAAACCACCCCTTTAAAAAAATCTTATCTTGAAGTTAGTCTGAACAAAACCGCACGACTTAAATCAATTAAAGAAAAACAGAAACCATAGCATGGTCAGGCTTAAGGTCGACCCCAGTATATGTTTATACGTACCTGTAATGGGGATCAAAGGGAGAGACAACGAAGCGTCGAAGCTTGATCTTGCGGTTGCTATGGGCACCAAGGGGTGGAAGAATGCCACTGGAAAAGCTCATGGAGCTTATTCCACCTCTTGATGAGACCCCTTCAATTTCACCCTCCATTTCTTTCATCCTAAACATTGAGCCCTTGGTTTCAACATTCTTGGAGCCCTTTGGCCGCATGTTTACCCCCTTCATCCATTTTCCCGTGTGTTTCATGTTCAATCAAAACGAATGTGCTTTCTTCTTTCTTTTCCGGGGATTTTTATGTTTTATTGACTCCCTGTTTTATTTCTTCTTTGATGTTCCGCCAGCTTGGAGGCATCCATTTCAGTTTGCACGGCTTTTCTCTTCCTTCTTTTTCTCTGACTCGTGCATGGGCTGAGCGGTAAAACACGGGGTAGAAATGCCATTCCCGCCTATTTGTTAGGTAATTCTTCTTATTTTACTCGTGTTTAACGGCATATGGAAAATTCTTGTTTCAAAATGATGAGGGTTAAAATTGGTATTATATTCGTTTGATATATATATATGTATAAATAATTAAAATTTAATTTTGTTTTTCATACATATTTTTTCATATTTTGAGATAAAATATTTAGTATATATATTATATTTACTTGAATAATATTTAACGAGTAATACTCTATTAATAAATATTTATAATATTTAAATATAATCTAAAAATTATTAAAAAATATTAATAAGTATTAATGAAAAATCATATAAACAAAAAAAACTATTAATTTACAAATATACTAATTATTATTTAATAATTATATTTAAAATATATTATAATTATAAATTAAATAACATAAAATACTTATAAAATAATTTTTGTATAATTTAAAATTAAATACAAACACAATTTATATAAAAATAATATAAATAAGTCAAATTTTTGTTTTTAAATAATTTTTTATATTCGTATTTTATTCATACGTTTATGAATTCGTATATTAATTATTTTTATTTTTTTTTTGTCGATTTTTTTGCTATAATTTTTAATAAAAAATTATAATATACTTGTACATATTAAATATCGATTTTTTCGCGTCCTGTATTTAACTTACTGGGTTTCATACTATGTAAACCCTATATTTTTTGTTATTTTTCTTTACTTTTTCAAATCAATTGCTATTCAAAACAAAACACATGAGATAATATATCTAGTGAACAATATATTAGATATATAGATGATTGATTTATTTTTTTATAAAATGGGATACTTATATAAATTGAACACTTATTTATCATTCAATCACTCAATAAACAATATACCATGTATACAGATGAATTTTAATTTTTATAAAATAAAATACTCATATAAATTAGATATTTATTTATCATTTAAATACCCAATATACAATATGGTAAATATTTTACCATTCAAAAGATCATACTCCCTCTGTCCAGAAGTAGTTTCATTGCTACTGTTAACTAATTAATTTAATTATTTTTAATGTAATAATAAATAACTTAGTTAATTTTTCTAACAACTAATTAAATATTATTAAAAATATAATTTTAATGATAAAATTATGAAAGGATTAATATAATAAATTAGTGAAAAAATTAAAATTTATTTTTAATATTAGAATAAAGGAAACAATTATTTTAAAACAAGAAACTCTTTTTTATGTTTGTATCAATCCGTAATTTAACTAAGCTGTTTATTCACAAACAGAACATATTTTGTCCTACTCCTGTTAGTTATCAATTTTTTTCATGAATAACCTGCTTTTAGCCCAACGAATGCCCTAGAACCCGTTCCATTGACCTTCTGTGCTATTCTCTACAATTCTTTACAATTTTACCTAGAAATCTAGTTTTAAACGAAATTTCCTAAAGTATCGCTAGTGGGTACCGTCCGCAAATTGAAAAAGTCGCTTTTGAGGTCACAAACATTTTACGAGCAGCATACCAACAAATCAGAAGAACGAAGAAATCACTTATTAGAGAAAGTTCTAGAGAGAGAAAGCTTCAGAGCTTTAGAGAGAGACGAGATCAAATGGCGTCTGCTATAACCAAATGGCTGGTCGACCCGAACCGCAACCCCCTCGCGGCTCTCCACATGAAAACCCTTTACAATCGCCTTCGGAAATACGGTACTTATTTGGTGAAATGTGTGTATTTTCGTGGGTGTATTAATTTACGAGTTTTGATTAATTTTTTGGGAAATCAGGTCTTCGATATGACGATTTACACGACCCGATGTACGATCTGGATGTGAAGGAGGCGCTGAATCGGCTGCCTAGAGAGATAGTGGATGCGAGGAATCAGCGCCTCAAGCGCGCCATGGACCTCTCCATGAAGCACGAGTACCTTCCAGAAGATCTCCAGGTATTCATTTACTATGATATCTCAACACGCCTCTGTGTTTAGAGTTATTCGAATCTCTATTAGGTGCCTAAAAAATTAGGGCTATTAGTAAGTTATATATGGATATGTGCGTTGATTTTGGTATTCATGTGTTGTTTGAATTTGGAATTTTTTTTTGTTTGGTGACTTCCTCTGTGTGGCAGAGTGCTTCGGGGATAGTAGGAAATGCTTTTATGCTATGCATAAATGCTGTCTTTGTTTTTTTTCTTGTTTTTCTTGGATGTTAGTGTGTTAAATTGTTTGTTTGCTTATAGAGCGGTGCTTGGGCTGCTTTTAGTTGCTCAGGGAATGTGAACAATTGCTTTTAATTCCTTCGCCCAATACACTTTCACTGTTATTTCACGTCCATCAGAAATTAAGCCTACGTGCCCAAAAAGTCCATGTAATAGGTGCTGGAGGAGATAGACTGGTGGTGATTTTGCCATTTGATGAGGCAGTGGGAAGTAGTACTTATCAATGCTTAGTTTTGTACTCTGCAGAAGAATATACAAGTGTGTGTATTTTGCTGCTTATATTTTCTTTTTGTGGCATCTTTTACTCATTAACTCAACTACTGGAAAGCGGTTATAATCGCTTGTATTTTGGAATCAGCTATATTCATAAGTGTGGAAATATGTTTGTGTCCCAAGATGGGGGTGTGGTGGGGTTTTCTTCGAAATTAAATACCAAGCATCTTGGATACAATTGATAATAATCAGTTTGCGGCTAAACAAAGACTGTTCTAAGTTAACATATAAAGACTAATCTTTCAAAGTAACCCCAGCAATATTCACTGATTATCTGCATTACATGGCATGCCATGCTTCATGAATTCTGTTCCTTTCTTCTTGTGAGGTGGTCCTTATAATGTTGGCACTATTGTTTGTGATTGGCAAGTTCTAATCAACATCTAACCATAGGAAATGCAGAATGAGAAAACATGCTACTTTCTTCTTCACATTTTTGGCCAGTTACATCAATCAGCATGTTGGCAACACAAGTTTTTTGCTCCATTTGTTAAGCTAATTTTTTGTCCAGTCTGTTGTCAAAGGCATCTAAAATAGATGACTAACTGAAGACTTGGAGTTCTTTGAGAACAGACGAGTAGTTGTTTGTGACTAACTATTGTGAGCTGTAACGAAGATTGTTACGTTAGAATTTTATATGTTCTTCAATGTAATCCTTATCAGCCCCTTGCTTGATTTGTTGGCATTGCCATAAGCAGTTTTAATATACTATTTTTTCCATTATGGTGAAGTTGAATTGCCAATGTGCTTATATTTTATTTATTTTCTAGCATCACTCTGCTACTTCTCTTACTTTAAAATTTAATCTATTTTTCTGATGCTGGTTGAATAGATCTCCTTACCGAGGCTGTGACTTTAGAATGGTTAGAAAGCTAAATATGTTTTCTCTTTAAAATATTGCTCTTTATTATGGATTTGGGCACCATATCACCCTTTATATCTGTGATGGAATAACTGTTCTGTATATGCTGTGGGCAATACAAGCAAAAGCGGAAAAGATGACATTAAGTATACGACTAATTTCAGTTGCATCACTTGATATCTGATTCCCAATCACGGTATTTGTTAAAGGCTAGGAAATCACTTGTAATAGTTGTTGTCTCTTCTCATACTTTCCTGCATTGTTACTTCTCTCTATTGTGAAGTTTTTCATTCTCCCTCTCCCTCTCCCTCTCTCCCTTTGTGTGTGTGTTTGTGTGTGTGTGTGGCATGGCAATACATGTATATCAATGCCTCTTTACTCATTACCAATTTTTAAGAGTGCCATGCAGAACAAAATTCATTTGTGTTGTGTTTGCATGGAAGGATTTGAATTTTAGGGAAAATTTAAGAGAAGGATTTCAAATGATATTTGAAATGGATTTCAAATCTACCATGACTCTTAGAATAGCTCAAAATAGGAGATCAATGATTGAAAATTCATTATAACATGAAATTATCCAATATTATGGATTAAATGCTCCAAATCCATCAATTCAAATGAAGTTTTGACTTTTATATTGATTGTTAAATCTACCACAATGACTCATAAAGAGAATAGCTCAAAATAGGAGCTCAATGATTGAAAATTCATTATAACATGAAATTATCCAATATTATGGATTAAATGCACCAAATCCATCAATTCAAATGAAGCTTTGCCTTTTATTTTGATTGTTTGGTCCCTTTTAAGCTGTGTTCTTATCATGGTTCAACTCAATATCAGCTAGAGTCCTTGTGTAAGTATCTTGTTGCTTTATATGCATGTACGTGTTTGTCATATTTACTTGCCTTGTTTTAGTTTGCTAGCCTTGCTGTTAATTTATATTTTTTCTTCTATTTTCTTTCACAGGCTATGCAGACACCATTTAGGAGTTATCTTCAGGAGATGCTAGCTCTTGTAAGTGCCTATACTTCAGTATGTTCCTTAGTGTTGAATATTTGCAAAAACTGTTATGATGCGTTTTAGATGCTTTACTTCTCTGAAGCAATTGTCGTGAAAATATTTTTCAAACGTAATTAAATTCTGACATGTGTTTCATGCATACATTTTACCCTGTGAAGGTAGTTTTGACAACAATTTGATTACCAACATGAGATTCTGTTTTTCACTTTCTCTGAAAGTAAATGTGTTGATGAGGCCAGGGAAGATGTCTAAGTTCAAACACGAGACACCAACATTGCCAATGTGGAAATGCAATGTTCTTTTGTGGGTCACACTTCTTTTTGTCATATCTTTCTTGCGCTTTTCAGGGATTTTATCTTTTATATATCGTTTTTCTTCTGAAGTTTTTACCTCTATGTTTATAATGTTATTGCAGGTTAAGAGAGAGAGAGCTGAACGCGAAGCACTCGGTGCTTTGCCTCTTTATCAGCGCACCATTCCCTGAATGATTTCTATCTCTGCTGGGCGGCCTCTGATTGAATTACATATGATTGAATAAGGGCAAGTTGTCCTGGTTCCTTTATGAAATGAACTATAATGATGTATGAATTTTGTACTCTGTTGATATCGAGTGAGCAATGGACTCTTATTGTTTGGTTATTGGTTCACGTTATCAATATATAATGTTACCAGATTATGCTTTCAATCAAATGCATTGCCAGAAGTTCGGACGAATGGTTGTATTTCGGAATAGTTATGTAGGATTTAAATGGGTGTTTCTGGTTTATTCATATCTGAGTTGTTTGGGTGCTCAGAAGCCTTGTGTTTTAGCTTAGGTATAGCCAACTAGGTTCTGTGCCAACTTCCCATTTGCTGAAAATGCCTATGTTTTATACATTACATTTTGGATCGCAGGTCATTTGGGAAAAAGGCTTTATATAACTGATGTAGACTCTGTAACAGTAAATGTGCGATCTGATGATAATCAACGGATGCGCAAAGCTAAATGAAGGGAAAGAAGAAGAGGAGGAATAGAGAAAAATTTGCTAACTTCACCTTGAATTATTTCTCAGATCTTAACCAAAACTTCTGTTTTCGTTTGGAGGTTGATGATATATGAAGATCTTGTTCTGATGATATTAACTAGCCATGTTTTCTAAATATTGAGGGTTTAGGTGATGTATTTACCGTATTGAGTACGCTCACGTTGTGGCTCAAAAGCTTGCAGGCTGTCAATTTTCCGTTGCCTATATAAAACCGTCTTCATGCAAGAAGACTTTCTATGAAAGCTTCCTTTTAAATTTTGGAAAGTAAGCGAACAGATGGCCTACCAAAGTAAACAAATATATTATTTGTTATTTTTTAAGTTCGCAATGGTGCTTATTTTAAAATTTCAATTGCTGGTAATTATGCTCCCAAAGGTACTGACATCCAGGGGTTATTGCCACCTTTTTGCAAATAATTAATAAATTAAAAAATCACTACATGGTCATCATCTCTTTGTTTCAGTCTGGTGGTTATATTTTCGTTTTCTTTTTGACATTTGTATTTATCACAATAATAATATGATTTGTTCGAAAACAAGCTCGAATGTACTTGGACATAACATACACTCTCAAAAATGTAGTTGCAGCTAGCCCTCTCAAAATGTAATCTTGGGCCTTGAATCTTGATGTTCCCAAGTGAAAAAGAAAAGAAAGGGTTGCAGGTTGTTGGAACTATCTTGTCTTAATCTAAGTTTTTGTGGTATTATCTACTTATGGACATTCCATGTGATACCATGAGGCCTGGCCATGCTTCAATTTATGAACTTGGTACTTGTAATTATAGGTCACCTTCCATTTTGTCTCTTCAATTTATCATAAATACACAGCTTCTCTCAGGGACACAACTTGTTAACTATTATTTGGATCCTGTAGTTAGCCAAATGGGGATTGGAATGCCAATTATAAATTTCTATGGCCCTGGTATTTTTCAGTTATAATAGGAGATAATTACATGAAAGCTTAATTTAGTGAATATCTTCAACAAAAGGAAAATAAAATAGTTCCACTGAAATAGTGGGTACAATAATCTAAAGCAAGAATCAAGATTGTCTCTAGCATTATTGGTTGTTAGGACGTCTCCCTCAAACATGATAAAGGGCTAGAGTTTTGTATGAGAGACTACACAAACTTCAACTTTACGACTTGGTTGGAAGTCGATACCCTGTCTGGTACTGCAAATTGATTTAGATCACAATTGAGAAAGAGGAAATATGGAGTAATGCGCACATATATGTACATGAATCATGTATTTAAGTATGTACATATGTCTCAATTTATAACTAAGTTTATTTAAAAGATTTTATAAGTTTTGAAATTTATAAATATTAGATCTTATTTTAAAAATAAATTGTTGAAATGTTTGGATAAAATAAGATTATGGAGTTTTTAAAATGTTAGTATAATTAAAATTATCAAATTAAAAAAATTATTAAAATAATATCTTATTTCTAAAATAAGTTGGAGTAAAGGTACTTTTTTTAAGAGTTTATAAAATTTCAAATAATATTTTTTAAAGCTTATAAGTTCTTTCAAAAAAAATTATAAAATACTTTTTGAGAGTTTATAAAATTTTAAAAAAAAATATTAAATACTTTTTATGAGCTTATAAACTATTAAATAATTTATAAGATATTTCGAAAAACTCAGTCTAGGTATGACCACCAAACAGCACGTCATAAAAGTAAAAAATTCTTGTATTGATTCATTAATAATCATAAAAATAGTAAGTAACTAGTTCCAAAGAATATTTTATATATACATGTGTGCGTGCACAAAAAAACTACTTATTTATGGACATTTTCAGTATACATATAAATATATATAAATTTTAGGTTGCATTAATTTGGTGACATAAATCGAGCCTGTGAAAAATTGAAATCCATAAACATGAAACGAAAAATCAACTTCTTAGGATCGAAAATGATCCAGTTTTGAAGAATCTGTTTATTTGTTGCCACAGACAGTATAGGCCATATTTATTTGGAGAATTTTTGTAGGCCATCAGTCACTATTGCAATTAAAAGCTCTGATTTAATAGTACATATGTTACATTTGTTGAGGAGTTCATGGGGTCCATTAAATCAGATTTGTGGTAGGGTTTTGAAGAGTAAATAAAATGTTATCTATCACCGCCAACACTTTACTTTTTTTTTTTTACCTCTAAATGATGTAATTGCAATAGATGCTTGTTAAAATTAAGAAATACGAAGAAAAAAAAAGTAAAATTTAAAGAGTGATATATCAAAAAGTAAATGGTTAAACGTTTTTTGAAAAAATAACCGGCTTGTTTGGGTCATTTTGGGGGAACATTTTTCTTCTCCCAAAAAGAAAATATGTTTGACAAATATTGTTTTGGGAAAACATATTTTTATTTCCCAAAATATTTAATAATTTTAATTCCTCAAAATATTTTTCTCAAAATACCGAAAATAACATCTAACAAAATGAACAATCTCCAGCTTACCATATGGAGAATTAGGTACAATCTTCATGAACCACAACTAGGAATAATATATATATATATATATTTTTATGAACGAAAAATTGAATATGTGAAAAGGATAATGCATGTATATGATTGAAGACAGGAGCATTTAAGGAGATCCACGTGAGAGGTAAATAAATTCAGGGGCATGAAATATGAAGAAACTGAGAATTGTGCCTGAAATCTGAAGCTGCGGGTTCCAGTCAATCAATGCTTTCATTTTTGCATGCAGTCGTCGGCTGCCGTGTCCCTTTCAACACGAGAGGATATAGACCCAATTCAAGCCCTTGTTCCCAACTCTAAGATTGGGCCGCCATATAAAACTACTGACGTGGTATCATTATGGCCGTTTGACATGAAAACTTGATGCATGAAAGGATTTTTCCATAACTATGTTGTACTCATATTCAAAATCGTGACATTTATTCTTTTACCATAGTTCGTGACAACCACTCTCACTTTTCTATACTAATATTTTATACACTTAGCGTGGTCATAGGGACAAATACAATACAATGTTGATATTGCACGACTAATACTATACATGGGTTCCACCTTAAATTCCATATAATCAAACTATTATAGATTTGTTTTCCGAACGAACCTTGACCATCAAGAATTTCTTTCTTGACATGCATCTTGGATTACTCTTTTTCTCATTGGGTAAAAAGGAGGCCTTGAAGCCTAGCATCTAATGACAAATTATTTAATTGAAAGTCGTGTTTGGATGGAGATCAATTTAGTTTTTGTTAAGGAAAAGAGACATCGTAATGTGCAAATTTATGAATTATGCCCAAAAGGTCTATTTCACGGAATTGCTAATTGTATTCCAATTTGTTTGATGTGTACTTTTCGTGGGCAAGAGACATAGGACCACACTGATAACTGATGAGAGAGGATATCATTATTTGAGAGAGAAAGGGAGAAAAATTAGTTGCATTGCATGGGCTCTCTTATAAAATTTGGCTTGTGCATGTATCAAACACAAGCTTACTTGTAAATCATTTACTCTAATTTATATACAACTTTCTTGAAGCTAGAAATTTTATAGTCAAATACACAGAAGAGGCTGAATGACCGATAATTTCAAAATTAAAATCATCAATCTTAACTGTATATTACTCTATCATTTAAGATAATAATGACTTTTAAAAAATTAAATCAAGTCATTAAAGTCTTGTGCGAGTAGTAAGATTGAGGATCAAGAGTCTTTATTATTTTCGATTAAGAAGTTTTAGATTTGAGTCTCATTTATATGTATGAATATTTGTCTATTTAATTATGATTTCTTCCAATGAAGTTGTATATTTGAATAAAATCATTTTGATATAAACAAATAACTTATTTAATTGCTTTTCTGGAAAAAAAAAATTAAAATTAAGTTGAACTTAAAACTAAATACGATATGGTCTTCAAATTATAAGATACAAATAATTCAAATTCAAAAAGGTTTTCTGAGGGACATCAAGAATCTTGATTTTCATGGTGGTAAAAGACATGAGGATAAGTTTTTGACCTATTGAAGCTTGTTGGTGGCAATCCACATTCAATGGAAATGACAAATTTTTAATTTCATTTCTTAGTCACTTATTTTATCTCATCTGACGGCAAAAATTAAAATTTGAAACCACTCTTTAGTTATTTGGAAACTACTATAGCCTTTAGGTGTGTAGGCCTAGATCTGAATTTTCGAACCTGGACACAATTCCAAGAAAAAAAAAAAGAAATAAGGGATAATATTTATTATTATTATTATTATTATTTTAATATCCTCTCTTTGGAGAACCAAAATAAAAAAGTAAAAAAAAGAAAAGAAGAAGATGAGGCTGAGATTGTTTAACGGCCCACGTCTTAATTCAAGTACTGAATCTAATAGCGGACATGGCTTCTGAATTCTGACCCATCAAGAAAGGCCCAAAAACCAAGTCATGGTGGTGGTTTTGGATTAGGTCTGGTAGATTTTCTAGTACGAATACATGTGCTCCCTGGTGTGGGCCCTTCACTGTTTAATGGGCCCTAAAAGTCTCGTGGCATGTTTCTATTTTCTGTACCAATTAGCAAGGAAGTTGGGCTAACTTAAAATGTTAATTTTGTCCTTTTCCTTTTTCCTTTTATTTTTTTTCCCCAATGGTGAAAGATTCAATCTTGCTGTCGCAATATATATGTTATACCACTTGAAAAATATGGTACCTACAATTGAGAATGAAATATAAAATTAAAATTGAATTATTTTTATATAGTATTATATATTGAGTTGCACATCAATCGAAATATTAAGCAGTGAATTTATAGTAGTGACAATATGTGATATATTAAATGCATCTGTTGTAAATATTCAAATGGTTATGATATGGTACCAAAAGTGGGTAATCCTCGTCCACCTTAATTTCATCAAATATAGACATTTGGCTTCATTCATGAAGAGTAATTTAAGGGTCAGCTTCTGACTAAATGCGACTTTTTATCAATCAAGCACATGCATGCGCTATCAGACAACCTTTTTAGTTTTTTACCCTTTTCTTTTTTTTTTTTCAATCTTTTAATGGTGCTTAAAAGTTAAAGTGGAAAGAGTAATAATAATAAACTATTAGTAATTGTTGATAAAGTGATGAAGTAATATTTTACTCATTATGTGGTCGTTTAAGAAGTTGAATTTCTGTTCTAAATTCATGTTTCTTTTAATATAAGATGGATTCGAAGAAAATAAGTTTTTGCCTTCTCTTGCCTTTCATTTTTAGCAAGAATATCTATAGCAAGTATGCAAGTATAACAAGAAACATGATGAATTATATAAATTTAAGGTTGAAATTACTTAAACTTGAATTAATTATCTTCAATTTTCCTTTTAAAAAAATAGTGAATTAAGTCCTTTCAGTAAAGTCAAGTAGAGCGAAAGCAAGACTCGTCCTCATGCCATGGATGCTCTGCACCATCTTGGGGAAGTGCAGTGAATCCATGAGGCTATCTCATCCTCCCCCCAAGATACATTTTTCCCTGAATACAATACAAATACAATATAAAACTCAAAAGAGGGCTAACTGGTCACTAAATGATCCCATGTGAAACTAAAGACCCATCTCAGGCAATGGTCCAAAAGAGCTACCCCACCCCCCTCCTCACCCCAACCCCACTTAAAATTGGATTTGGGCACCAACGTTATTACACCAAAAAACCGAGGCCAATTTTGAGCGTTGGCAAGCATAAAAAGGCCATTTCTGAACCCCATTTGAAATCAGAACACAAAACCGAATAATACTATTACTTCTATTAGTTGTCTGTACCAAGAAATGTATAGTAGTCAATCAAGAATGGGGAGCTTCCCTGTGTTGTCGGTGCTGTTGTGTGTGGCCACTTGCCACCTTGCCTTTGCCTTCAGAGATGGTAAGCTCACAAAACATGTCTTTCTTTTTTTTTCATGAATGTCTTCCATCTTGAGTTTCGTTTTGCCATAACTGTTGTTTGAATCAGCAAGAAACTCACTTCAGTACATTTTATTGATAAAGAATATGACCTTCTTTTTCCTGTATAGTTTTCAGAATGTGATCTTTACAGCTGAAAACGACCAAGATTCAGGCATTAAGTCGTAAAAACTGGATTTCAAGATTTTATGAACTGCTGTATATAAAGGTTGTTTCTTTGCATATGGTGGGGTGGACATGGCCTTGTTATAAATGACTAAACTGTCAAGTTTCAAGGGTAACTACTACATAATGTTAAAAATCCATGCTTTATATAAATAACTAGATGATATGTTAAATGCAACAAAAACATAGCAACATTTATAAGGTAGTTGTCATAATGCTGAGCAATCACTTCATCCTCTCATGGCATTAATTTGGTGATTCTGTGGTTGTTCTGTTCCTGTGGTGATAGATTAAATTCTGGCTCTGTTTTTTTGGATTTGGGAAAACCAAAATCATTTTTATTATTCCTGTGCATGAGATCAATAAATCTTGGGTTTTGTGTAATAGATTCTTGGACTGGTGGAAAGTATAATCCTCCCAAAATACACTTACCAATCATATTTTTTAATTCCCAAAAGATGAAAATGCTTTTACGAAAAAGAAACCAAACACAGCGTGTCATGTTGTAATTTAGGTTAGGATTATGAAATGTCCATTATACTCCATCTGCTGAACATTTTGATTAGAATGACAAATATTCCAGGCAGTGCACTGTAAAGTGTACAGTATTATATAGGCATTATGGGTAGATTTCTGTCACTTAGCCTTTCCAAAGGATTTTGGATGATTATTCTATGAAATCATATCCCATTTGGAGTCACGTGGGCTTGCACATGCATATGCACATGTACAGGATTGAGCCCTATCTGAGGCTAATCTACAGCTGGTGCCGTTATGTAGTGTATGCAGTTGTCCCCTTTAGCATGTCAGTTCACATTCTAACTATCTGTCAAAATACCAAAAAGTAGACAGTATAGACTTAAGATGAATGTGGTGGAAAGTTATCTTGCCACTTTTTCCCTTTTTATGTTATACTTTTTGAAGCTTATTACTTGGTAATCTAAAATTACTATGTGCACAAAATGCAGGACTATTAGACAATGGCAACTTTGAGCAGGCTCCCAAGTCCTCAGACCTTAATGGAACCGTTGTGCTCAAACCCAATGCCATACCAAAATGGCAAATCTCTGGCTTTGTTGAGTACATTAAAGCTGGGCAAAAGCAAGGTGACATGTTACTAGTGGTTCCGGAGGGGTATGCTGCTGTTAGGCTGGGAAACGAGGCATCGGTTAAGCAACTGATAAATGTGACTAAAGGAATGTACTATTCACTAACATTTAGTGCCGCCCGGACTTGTGCTCAAGAGGAGAGGGTAAACGTGTCTGTGGCACCGGACTACGGGGTGCTACCAATTCAAACATTGTACAGTAGTAGTGGTTGGGACTCGTATGCATGGGCATTTCGAGCAAGTTATAGTGTGGCTGAGATTCTCATTCACAATCCAGGTGTAGAAGAAGATCCAGCATGTGGCCCTCTCATTGATTCAATAGCCATTCGGGCTTTATATCCTCCTAAGCCTACTAGTGGTAAGTTCACTTTAGCAATACCGTCACTCTATTTTTATAGGTCCAAAAGGCAATGCTTAATTGTCTGAAGTTGTTTTCTGGTGGTAATACGATTGACATACCAAGTTTTGCGGACATACATACATTAGGAAGGTCAGGTACGAGATGCCTAAACTTTGGAACTGTGTGAATTAGTATAGGTTCAGTGACCTTCTGGACCACACTTTCCAGCATTGTGCTGTTTGGAGTTTGGCCACAATGTCCTGTCACTACTAAGTACTTGCTGTGAAACATGTGCTTTGAGGTATTCTGAGTCGTTCTCAGCATTGCATAGTGAACTGCATGATTGTCCCTGTGGCCAAATTTGGTGTCACTAATTAGCATGGATCACATCATCCATCAGGTTAATTCTGTCTACAGTTATTGTTCAGATAACAGATCCATCTGTCTTAACTTTTGGACGAGAACTTAACTTGTTTTAAGATTACATAGGAAAGATAGTAGCAAGTTGGGAATATGCACAATGCACAATAATCTAATTTCTTCTTTACTTCATTGATAGAAGTTTCCACTGATATTGATTACGTATGTCTCGTACTTTTGATAATTGGGACATCATTAGTTAGTCAGCTCAACTTATTTAATCACTTCTTGTACAAATTAGGACTTATATTACATTTTTAATCACATCATC
This sequence comes from Paulownia fortunei, assembly GCA_019321725.1. Taxonomy (NCBI): domain Eukaryota; kingdom Viridiplantae; phylum Streptophyta; class Magnoliopsida; order Lamiales; family Paulowniaceae; genus Paulownia; species Paulownia fortunei. The sequence goes on from CM033122.1 coordinate 2,500,933, forward strand.
CCTGATTACGGGGTTGTGAACTTTTGGACAAGCTAGTAGTTGCATATATGCTTTGCTTAGAAATGCATGTTTTTCTACCCCTGGCCTCTGCCTCATGACTAATCTGCCGTCATCATTCAATGATTTGCATGTGCACATCAAATCCCATAGCACTGGCACCAGTTAAACAGGGACCCCAACAATAAATTTTTGGTCCTACTTGTACGTATGTATGTAGGAGACTAGAAATGAGATTTGCTCTTCAATCAATCAAAGATTTCTTAAAGTGGCTTTATGCAATGAGTTTACTTTTAACACTGTCTAGTGTTCAAGCATTTGAGTGGTCCGCGATAAATTTCTGAGGCATCCCGTGGTTTCACTTTGATAACTCTGTCAACACTTGGATGAAAATATGCTGCATATAGCTCTATAGTGCAAGGACAAAATTTTAGGCCAACTCTAACTCACATCATATCAAAGCGGGTGGAAGCGGCAGGCACCTTTTGCTTTTCTAAGTCTCACCACACATATCGATAGCACCTTTTGTGATTGTAGATGATTTGGTCAACTAATTATGTTGTTGATTCGTAACAAGCTTAATGGCATTTGTCTGTACTTCAACAAGGATTTTTTCGTAATTGTGTGCCAATTATCGTTGGCAATATTGTCGCCAAGCTGTACCTAGAGCATTTTTGGTTGCAAAATCATGTCCTAACAAATGCATATATACACATTTATTTTTAATATGCAGAGAACCTGCTGAAAAATGGGGACTATGAGGAAGGCGCATACATACTTCCCAACACAAGTTGGGGAGTCCTTATTCCACCAAACATTGAGGATGATAACTCTCCACTACCAGCCTGGATGGTTGAATCCCTCAAAGCTGTAAAATACATTGACGCTGCTCATTTCTCAGTCCCACATGGCCAGCGAGCTATCGAACTTGTTGGGGGGAAAGAAAGTGCTATTGCACAAGTGGCCAGAACTATTGCTGGCAAGACTTACCAGCTCACGTTTGCCGTCGGAGATGCTAGCAATTCTTGTGAGGGATCAATGATCGTTGAGGCTTTTGCTGGCAGAGACACTGTCAAGGTTCCTTACGAGTCAAAGGGCAAAGGTGGCTACAAGCGTGCTGTTCTGCGCTTTGTGGCACCTACTACTCGAACTCGAATCATGTTCCTTAGCACATACTACCACATGAGGAGTGATGACTATGCTTCACTTTGTGGCCCTGTTGTCGATGACGTGAAGTTGCTTAGTGTTCGTAAACCAAGGCGGCTCGTCTGAACGAGACAAAAGTTGAAGAGGATGAAATTATTGGACCATACTAAGAATATTTTGGGTGCAAGGAAAGCTGCGAGTTTTTAAATTTTACTTGCTACTATAAATACTCAGCCATACCAACTTAAGTTGTAACAGTATATATAGAGAAGTGTGATTTGATTGCCAGATGTTATATTAAGCCCAATAAATGGGAGAAATTGGAACTATTGGGATGCAAAAGAGTGTTATTCTCATTTTGTTATAGACTCAGAATGGCAACAGATTATTAATTTACCCACATATATCTGCTTTAGTTATGATCTAAATGAAGACTATGGCTGAGCAGATATAAATGATGAGCCAAATAAATAAAGCAAATGAAAGGCTGTTAAGTCTTGATATTTGAAATTCCTTGGTGCAATCTTTGTTTCTACCCTTAATTAATACCTTTGTAAATAAATATAGATTATGTGTTAACCTGTAGAAGGCTAACAAAAAAATGTCTCTCCAAGTAAAGGAAATACAAAATGTATAACTGCATCAAATATCAGGTTACATAAAATTGCTCAGGCAAAAGAAACTGAGAACTGTTGTACAATTTCCTCAAGTAGAAGCAGCAGCAGCAGCAGCAGAGTGAAATGACCGAAAATTTACAAATCTTAAACTGCTTTTGTACTTGACCAATATTGAGGGTTAGAAAAATGAATCATGTTTCATCGTTAAAAGTTTGTTTTAGCATATCATAAAATTTAAATTGACTTGAACTCGACTCGATTAGTAAAAAAAATTAAAAAATATGTATAAAATTATTAAGCCATTCAAATTCGATTTGATTAAAATTGGTTCAAACTTCAATTGATTAACAATAAAACCAAATTCAAATACAATTTTTCAAATTCGATAAATATATAATTTCGCCGAAAGTGAAGTCTAATGTTTCGTATTTATGAAAAAAAAAAACACCTCATTTGCTTCACCTAAAAATACAAAAAGTTCCAGCCTACTAAAAAGGAGATGCATTGAAATAATGAAAATAATAAAGTAAATAATTTATCTCTTCTTAAAATTTTTAGATTAGATGAGTTCCAACAATCATATTAATAATTAACCTATTCGTATCTCGCATCTGAAATCAAAACTCAAATTCATACTATTTGGATCCAGGTAAAACTCCAGCAGTTCAACTGTACTTGAAAGCCCATATCTATTGTGGTAAAAGCCCAAAACATAGGCCCAATATACATCGTTCCCGAACATTGGTTCTACTCGCATTTCAAATTCAACAAAAGTCTCCTCCACGAAACACGTGACGAACACGTGACCCCGCTCCAGCTTTTGATCCAACGGCTTAGATAATCGCGTTAGATTAAAGCTACTCGTTTGGCACAAATTCTAAAAGCCCTCAGCAAAACCTACGCTATGTTTATTAGGGCTCCTGAATATATATACACACATACACACACAACGCACATTTCAACATAGTATCTCTCACAATCTGTGTCTGTGTCTTTCTCTCTCTAATAGCACAGCAAAGATCAAATCAAATGGTAAGCCTCTTCGATTTTTCAAATTCAATTTGTTTTAAGATATTTATTTGTGTTACTGTTGGTATGGTTTGATTTAGTTGTTTTTGGGTTTTGTTTTCCTTTTTTTTTTGGATTTTTAGGCGTTGCCGAATCAACAGACTGTGGATTACCCAAGCTTCAAGCTTGTAATTGTTGGCGATGGTGGCACTGGTATTTTTTTTAAATCTCGAATCTCGGATTTTATTTCGTTTATTTTGAAAACTTTAATTCGTCTTTGCTATATGTTCATCGGGATTTGATGTTTTGTTTGAAAGATCAATGATTTTAAAAAAAAAACTGTACGTGTTTTGCCCATTAATTTACTTTAATTAGATTTGTTGATTGTGTTTTTGCAATTTTAATGCTTTTAACTTTTTCAATGTGTTTGGTTGTTTCATATATCTTGTTATTAATTTTACAGTTTTGATAGTTTTGATTTGGGATCGGAGATTCCATAAATTTAGTATGGGTTTAGGGTTTATGGTCAGCTGATTATGTGTTCTTGGCATATCTACGAATGATTTTTAATCAATTCTTAATGCAATTTTGAAATTTAATTTGGTAGTGAGGATGACGTGCTTTTTGAATTTATATGTGATCTATCATCTTTCCTTTGGATATTAGCTCACGAGTGAAACAACATCCGTAGAACAAAATAGATAGTCCAAGACAAAGGGAATAGACGAGCTGGCTGTAATTGATTTTTGTTTTGATTTCACTACAGGAAAAACCACGTTTGTGAAGAGGCATCTCACTGGTGAATTCGAGAAGAAATATGAGCGTAAGACCATTACAATGATCTTTGCCTAAGTGTTAGATTTCAGATTTTGTTTTCTAAGGTTTCTGAATAGACTCTCTGATTGTGCAGCTACAATTGGTGTGGAAGTTCATCCCCTGGATTTCTTCACTAACTGCGGGAAAATCAGATTTTATTGCTGGGACACAGCTGGTCAGGAGAAATTTGGTGGCCTTAGGGATGGATACTAGTAAGTAAATTGTATAACCATCTATTTTGTGATAATAGTGATCTGATTCTCGCTGAATGTACTGGTCTTGCTGAAATCAGCTTAGTTCTCTCTCCTAACTCTGATGTTTCACTACATATTTTATTTAAAAAAACCAGATCCTAAGGCATAGCACCTGGCTTCTTAGTCCTTTACTGGGTTGCGTATTTTGTTAGAATTGATTAATGCAAATATTGACATTGCTTCAATTATAGTTGAATATGTTGTCCTAGTATGCATCTTCAGATGTTGTTTATGGAAACATCTCTTGCATTCACATTCTGGAAGGAAAATTCATATTTTTTAGTTTTAATTGGGTTTTGAGTGTAGTTGTCTACACTATCGTCTTGTTTTATCATGGTATACTGATTCTAAATTGCTGCAGCATCCACGGACAATGTGCAATCATTATGTTTGATGTAACAGCACGGTTGACTTACAAGAATGTTCCAACATGGCATCGTGATCTTTGCAGGTATCTGCTGTTCATCTATTTTTGCCTTGCTAGTAGAGTTTGAATTTAAGCTGTTCGTCACAAAATATAATTTTTTGGCTGCGGATTTCAGGGTCTGTGAGAATATCCCAATTGTGCTTTGTGGGAACAAGGTTGATGTGAAGAACAGGCAGGTGAAGGCTAAGCAGGTTACTTTCCACAGGAAGAAGAACTTGCAGTACTATGAAATATCAGCAAAGAGTAATTACAACTTCGAGAAGCCTTTCCTGTACCTGGCCAGGAAGCTTGCTGGGTATTTCCTCATAGCTAATCAAGTTTTATATCTGTCTACCATTTCATCTATTTTATATATGCAATTTAAGTTGATGCTAACTTGTTTTCGGGTTGCAGGGATCCTAACTTGCATTTTGTTGAGTCTCCGGCTCTCGCCCCACCAGAAGTGCAAATTGATTTGGCTGCACAGCAACAGTAAATATCCCTCTCTCTTTCACACACACACAGATGCTCCCCACTCTCATACCTGTGGTTTTCTGAATTACAGTGTCAATCTGAACTTTACTGCCCTTTTTTGAAGATGTTGATCCTTAATTCCTATTACTTTTTGCAGGCATGAAGCGGAGCTTGCTGCAGCTGCTAGTCAGCCCCTTCCCGACGATGATGATGAGGCATTTGACTAAAATGGGGATATCTTTTATGGTCCATTCCCCTTGTCATGTGATGGTGTCCCAATTTTCTTGTTTTCCTTATGGGATTCTAAGGATTTTGTTTGGGACTTCCCATATGAGGTCCTAATGATATATATGTAGGGGGCTTTGAACTGTACTACTGGATTGTGATTTGATTTGGTTGTGGGAAGATGATTTATCTTCTGAATGTTGAGGTATTATTTGTATGCCTGTAGTCAACATTTCCAATTGAGATCTTTATGGTTAACCTGTTCCAGTGATTTCCTCTCTTTGGGGTTATTTCTCCAATTAAATTCCCGATTTGTGCTATTGCTCTGTGAAATATGACCATCATGGAAAATGAAGGTGCATTACTGATTGAAGCACCTCTTGTGCTTTTGTTTATTTGTTGTCTAGGGACATGAAAAACGTATCGGTTTTGTATGAAATATGTGTATGGCGCGTGTTCACATGGTTGCTCCACAAATTTGCCATCTCTTGAATGTTTGAAAACGTTAAATACATAAATAATGGAAGCGCAAGTATTTCCCAAAAATTGGGTTTTCTTTTCTCATAGATATGTCTTTAATTAATGACGTTAGTTTGATATACATAAATTTCAATCATTATAAAAATAATTTTGTATATTTATATTTAATTATTATTTTAATATAATACAATTTTCAATTATTATCTCAACATAATAACAATATAAGTACAAAATTTTGATGTGACATTATTAGTTAAATAAAGTTATATATGAAATATATGTATAACATGTCATGTATTTTATGTAATATATCATATTATCACGTCATTATCTCAAAACAATTAATTAAAACATAATGCAATTTTCTCCCAAATTACTAAAAATAACTTCAAACATAATGCAAGTTTCTCACATTCGAAAAAATTTTGCGCTGTTTTCCAGTTGAGCGTGGGCTAATTTCTGATTTCTCTTTTAACAGTTTCCACCCATTCACTCTGGTTTCAGAGATGTTTAACAGGTGCATCTCAAACTGAAAAAGTTTTTGGAGCCTAACAATTTATGTCGATATATTAGAGAGCTCAGAAAAACACCAACTCAATAGTTGTCAATCACAAGCTGTTTGTTAATGTAAAATATACTTAAAATGGTATTGTGAAACAAGAAATGAACAAAATGAAGCTGGCTTTGTGATCATCCCAATGATGCCTACATTTTTTAAATTAATAATACGATTTAGTTTTCTGTTCTCGTAATATAATTGCTGACAACAACATTTACTGACAAGGATCCGCACGGCAACTTGAATGCAAATATAGTCAAGTATTCTGCTCTCAAGTCATCAAAATTGAATTTAAGGTGGACATAGGCCCTCTTTCTCGGTCTTCCCCTTGTTCCTCTTTTTGCCCTATTGAGGAGTTGCTGGGCAAGGGAGTGGGAGTTTGACAGAATATTCATATTCCTGATTCCTGAATGCTTATTATTGGGCTGCAATCCCTTGCACAGCATATACAGGATGTTCACAGACAGCTCTGCTTCCCTAATCCTGCAGGTAAAAATCCTCTCATTGGAGGAAATGACTGGCATTACATATTATCATCCAGTATCCTTTCCAGAACACAATCAGAAATGCCATGCGACCTTGTTAACTATATTTACAGTTAACTATAAGCCTCACCAAATATTTAAGCCTTGATACTAGCCAGCCAGGGACTGTGTCAGCGTATACCCCAACCCAAAACTAATACAGGGAACTCATGAGTTGCCCGAGTTCTCAGACTAGAGTTTCAAACATGACAATAAAATCCTGTGCTTGGGGTGTCTTATCCTTCTATTCTGGTCTGGGCTGTGCTTTGTAGACAGCAGAAATTGAAAACTTCACCATCATAGATGTCTCATCCGCCAAAGAAACAAACTTTGCCTGAAAGGAGAATCCAGTTTCATTGTTCACTACATGTACCAAAATTCACTAATAAGTGAACCTTCAAATGAAATATTGCAACATGTTATATAACTTGAGATAGTTTTACAGGTTATTCAACAATTTTTTGGTTACTCCAATATGCATTGAAGAAGCTCTATTGCTGACAGAATTCCACCACATAATCACACTTACCTTAGATCATTTTTGAGTCTCACATTGATGTACCTAATTTTTTCCCTCAGCTTCTCAACTCCATTTCTCTCTTCAGAAATGGGTTGGCAGGTGAGCAAGTGCACTGTCCTACCTTTAGCTTTTTCATGTTCTTAAAAAGTTGACATTCACAAAGAGGAAATTTCATTGCCACATGGAAGAACTTTGCAAAGACAGCAAACATGCATGTAAACAGCAAGCATCTTGCAATAATTTGACAAAATAATTTCTATAACAATGCTAAGGATATGCAATGAATTTAATAAAGATTAACATAATATGAGAAGTTCAAACTTAAAAAAAAAAAAAAAAAAAAAAACAGTTCAGTTGTACCTTCCAAACAAGGACTCTTCAAGCGGCACAAATTCCTCCGTGTGGAACACAGATATGCAACTTAATATATTCCAGACGTATGGAAATAACACAATGCGAATATGTTGCTCAATTAACAAATCAAAAGAACAAAAAGATTCAATACATAAACATTAAGATAGGATAGGGACTGAAGCAAAGAAAACATTATTGGAAAATGCTCACACTATTTTCACCTGATGCTTCAGTAGCTGCTTCAGAAGAAGACTATTCTTTTTACATAATTTAAACCAGCAATCACTAACATCAATGTAAATTTGATGAAATCCAATGATTTTGCACAGGAATGATTTAATGCATCCATAGAACTCTGTTCTGTATATGTGAAAAGAACATTGCATTATCCAACCAATTTTAACAGGACAGTCTAATGGCACAAAAGCCAAATTAAACCAAAATATGGCGTGAAATACAACACAAACTCCAAGACAGTTAATTTAACATGCAATTTGTACTAATGTTCCTGAATAAAAAAGGAACCTTGTACTGGCAGCTCTCTTATGTTTAGCTATTTTTCTTCCTCATGCAGAAGAAACGTCGATATATACGCCTGAACTTAAGTAAACTAATTATATAGACTACATTGTTTGGTACCAGGGAGTGGCCATAAATTGTTGTATCGGTTTGAAAGTAGACGACTGTATCGTACAAAAGATTATGCCAAGAGAAAGGCAGCAAACCCTGGCATCATCTTTAAGCCTTGGAAGCAAATGATGCATGCCTCCAACTGTGGCCCTGGAAAATGCAGGGTATTGAAGATTGATCAATAACCATCCTCAAACAGAAATTTATGTGCTGCCAAAAGTGTAGGGAGGGCAATCAAACTATTACTAACTCATTTGTTGGTATATAACAAAAAAGCACCAGCATACCACTCAAGTTCAATACAAAAAACAAACGTCCAATAACTCCATTACTCTGTAAGGAAGAAGCCATTGCCCTGTATGAATTTGGCATGAATGTCTCAACTCTTAGAAATGAAAATATGCAACTTTTACAGGCTGACACTCAGGTGAGCATGCCTTAATATGGGGGTTCGGGATATGCATGTCATGCCAGAGTTCTATTGTGTATATCAATTCATAGAACACATCTTTTACCGAATGGAGCATTTAATAGGTTTATCGCATCATCACTCACATACAACACTTGTATGGATCTTTAAAACCTGTTAAATTCAGAAGAAGTTTTTAGAAAGTGGCAAGACAATCAACAGTTTGATATTCTAGAAGAACTGGAACCAATTAAATACAATACTGATTAATGAATCCAAAATAAAAAAGGGATAAAATAATTTCTTTAGAAGAATTGTCTACATTAACTGACAAATAGAATTTGATACATATCTCTTATTAACAAAATGCCAACTGGACAGAAGTAGATGTAATATCCAAGATGGAAGTTACAGTTGTAACGATAAAGTTTCTTCTTACATTGTTGAAACAGAAAAGGCAAGGTTTAAATGCTACTACAAAATAAAGTGATAAAAGCATTTATTCTACCATTATCTAACATTTATAGCAGTTTTAGCAGAAATTAGGTTCTTCAGCTCCATCAAATGTTCATCATTTGAAATATGGAGCATAATACGAAGATTTGTCAACAATGCTTCCTGTTCCCAACTTAAGGGACCAGAAGCATACAAAGCTTCTAGAGTTCTGCGATATGCACGCAACTCTAACCTACGGATACTGACTTGTACTTCCTCTTTTGGAGGAAGAGAACTACTTTTTCTCTCAGAGCCTGAACCAAAACAGGACTCTGCATCACTACAAACAGTGTCTGTCTCTTGGCAAGGCTGGGGTATAAAAGGCATACAAAAGTTGTTTGGACTCTGATCAGTAACACTACAACTACCAACAGAACAGGCATCACTGTCCGAACTATTTAATTCAGAGTTTCTGAGCCCAGAACAGGCAAGAACATCATTTAGTTTTGCCCTCTCCATTTGATTATATCCAGTTGATATAATTTTAAAGGAAGCATGCATGTTTTTTTCACCCAAAATTTCTCTTGGGTAAGAAACAGCATCTACCTTTTCAAGGACTGGGGCAGCAACCACTCTCTGCTTCCTGCCATCTTTCTCAATTGCTCTTAATTTTTGGGCATGTCCATTATGTGCTTCAACGATAGAGGAGCCATAGGGGGACATCCTCTTTAGCGATCTTGAAAAGATGATATGAGAATCCCAAAATGCAGCTTCATCCTGAATGTTTGTGCAATCCTTTTGAGGTTGCTTTTCAGCCCTTCCATTGAATTGTGGGATCTGGAAGTTCATCTTCTGATAACAAATTGAAGTTGATGGCTTGCTGGCTATGACATCCTCACCTCCTCGGGAACTCTGGAAACAAGAGAAACTAGAAGATCAGAGATTAAAAAATTGGAAACTATCAGGATGTATATATATGTATACTTGCAAAAGAGAAGCGTTCAGGAGAGAACCCTAAATTTTGGACATTGCACTATGGTGCACAATATTAGAAATAAAAAATTCTACTATAACAGAAAACAAGGAGAATTGGTGCAAGATAGAAGTCATCCTCCAATTCTATTGTTACACTGAACATTCAGGTCAATTTCTATGTTGCACTCAACATTCAGATGAGGCAATGCCATTAAATTACAAGAAAATTTAGGATCTGCTCACCCGCCCCCTTCTCAAAAGAGAAGGATTCAGAAGGATGCAAGCAAATAACAGAAAAGAAGAATAGTCAAAACCATCAATATTACAAATGCATTCCTAAAATCAACAAAAGGAGCCAATCATTAACCTCAAGATATATTTACAGCAAAAGAAAAGAAGAAAATGTTGCAGTAATCTCAGAGATATGGAAAAAAGGAAACTACCTTTCCAATCAGAATCCATTTGTCACCATGCCACGTTTGTCTCATCCTGATGTTCGATTTATCAACAACTAATTCCTGTGAGCACCCAAGTAGCCTCACCAAATATAGGTTCTGGACTGCAGCAGCCTGGAGAGGAATCTTCTTGTTTTTAATTTCCTTTTTGCCTTCCAGAACCCCCAGGATAGCAGCAATCTTCCAGGTATATTCATAAAACACCTCCACAATGTCTCCAGCAATGCAATTCTCTACACCTTGCACCAGAGGCGGGCATGGTCTCACAAACTTCCTTGAAACTGTCTCCACCATTTGTTCCCTTGCCAAACCAGGATAAGAATCATATTGCACACGATAAGTATGGCCATTACCAGACAGTATCTCCGCGACAAGCCACGAAACTGGGGCCTCTTTTTTGTTCATAACCTCCACTTTGTCCCCTTTTTTCAATCTCATTATAAGCAATCTCGTTCAGCAAATATCAAAATCCTGGATAACAAAGAAGACAAAAAAAATGTCAAACAACGGCACAAAAATCTGAGAACAAAACAATAGAACTGACAACATAATATCAATGTCAGATGGACAGTAAATTAAAACAAAATCTGGATCTTATAACGTTCAGAAATCAAATATCTAGAACAACACAAATTTAATCTAGCAAGCATGCAAAAAGAGAAGTGCTCATAGAAACAAACTGCTCTTCTCTTCACCAAATATTGAATCACATTAAAACTCTATAGCCACAGAAAAACAGTATAATCTATTCATTGTTAGATTTCTTTTTTAAGAAAAAGGTTTTTTCAAGACCTATTATTATGCACGAGTAAAAATTCTGCAAATATTAAATATTCCAGAAATAAATATAAAAAAAACTCATAATTTGCAATCTGTGTTGGAAAGTATGAGCTAATCGCCAAGGATTGGTTAATACCATGTAAAGGATTTGTGAAAGTTAATCCCATAATAAAATTATAAAAATAATAATAACTCCAAAAATTCCAAATTTTTCTTAAAAAAAAAAAAAGATAAATAACTACTTATCACTTGATTCCCTAAATGTTAAAAAATTCGAAGAATTTAATATTTCAAAACTAAACTAATTCGCAAAACAATAAAATATGGAAGGCTATTCAAAAACTTGTAAGACTGCAACAACGTCGATATAAAATAAAATTTTAACAAACTAATCAAGAAATTAGATTCCGAACTACTAAAGACTCAAAATTTGATAAAATCCCCAAATCAAAACAACTAAACTTTGATCAATTTAGGGATTCAAAGCACCGAAAATGAAACCCTAGAACTGAAAAATCACTGACCTTTTCTTCAAATTAAAGGAGAATTTTCGATGTGAGCAGTAGTGATTAGGTAGTTTTGATCTCTGAATCTCTCTCTCTCTCTGAAACAGAACTTCGATTTTCACTTTATGTTCTAGGGTTTTTTTTTATTTTTATTTTTCTTTTGCTCGGGGAAAAAGATTAATTGGGAGTAGAAAAATAATATATTAAAATGAAAATATATATCCGGTGGAGGGTATTATCGGAATAATGAAAATATTGGTTTAGAACTCAATCAAAACCATAAAAAAAAAAAAAAGTCGGGGGTGCGTAATGCACGCCCTTTGGTTGTACGAAACCCACCTAATTTGTGTTGGGGATGGAAAGAATATTGTACGTCACGCGCCTATCTATATCGTGTCATCCATTGCCTTTAAAAAAAAAAAATTATTAAATAAAAATAAAAAGAATAGAATATATTACTGTTCAAATTTTATTTAAATTTTTATTAATTTTAAACAATTGTGTTTGAATATGATTAGTTACTAATTAAATTAAATTTAAATAAATTTTGATTAAGTCAAATACAAATTTATTTTGTATTCGGATAATTTGATTTTTTATATATATTTTATAATTTTGTTTACTATTCCACTTCAAATTGAAATTTAAATTTATTGAATGAAAAATATATTTAAACTTACTTTGTTAATTTTAATAAAATAAGTTTAAATAAACTTTTATCGATTAGTTTCAAATTTTGTTGTTTAGCTCTTTTTTATTGATTTCTTCTATTCCACAAATTTGGTTGAGCAAAATAAAATTCATAATAGTTTGACCAAAAAAAAACAAAAAACAAAAAAAAGCAAAACAAGATAGAATGGGCATATGAAATTTTAAGAGCCCGGGAAGTAATTTTTTCTTCTTCTTCTTCTTCTTTTTTCCCTTATAAAATATTAGTTCTATAAATGGGTTCTGATATGAAAACTACTCATTACAATTTACAAATACTATTTATATCTTAATATGACTTTGATTTATAAAAATTGTTTCACTAAAAAAAAAAAGAACCATTTTAGAATGAACTTTCCCGGTAGAATTAATTATATACATAGTTAATCTTAATGTTATTTGTTTCAAATAAAAGAAAAATCCATGCTCAATTGCAAATAGTAATAGTTACCCGTAAATCTTGTCCTAATTATTTGTGATGAATCCTGATGTCTTACAATATATTGGCAATGCAAGCCCTCAACTACTTATATTTTGCCATTGAAAGCTCCTGCTGTCCTTCCATCAATTATTTAGTTAGTGGCATCTAATAATTTCAACTTACTCCACCTCTATTATGTAACTAATAAAATGTTGCATTTTTTCGTAAAATTATAAGGAGAGCTTAGTACTACAATATTTTATAAAGTGAATCATGTGATTTACATACTTTATATAACGTATTATGGAATAAGTATAATCAAACTCAAAATCTCATTCTATCAAAATAAGATTGAAGTTGACCTACATACTTTATAAAACGTAGTATGAAATAATTTTAGTCAAACTCAAAATCCCGTCCTATCAAAACAAGATCGAAGTTGAGACCCATCCAACTCTGTCTCACCTCAATTTTAATGATGTCGTCACACCGTACTCCACCTTTGGACAGTCGGTGGTCTGGGGTGGCGCGCATGGCGGGGCTTTTTTTCATAATTTTCTCTTCTCTTATTTGTGTGGAGAGGGGAGAGCAATCATGGTGGGAGACTACCTGGACTCCAGAGGTTGGAGAGCCTCCAACCTCCTCCAATTGCAGATGAGTTCAAAACAAGTTGAACAAGGTGGCTGATTGAGAGGGAAAGAAAATCACTATGAGGAAACCTAAAGTGTGTTCAAACTATTGATATTAATAGAACTCGTTTGAGTCTTTAAAAATTAAATTCATTACTTGTTTATTCACCTGTTACGAGTCCTAATCTATTGCCATATTTATATTGATTCCAAAAACGCTTTGTAATTGAAGTCTTGATATTAATCATCAAGAAAAAAAACCCATAAATGATTGCACTTATGTGTGAAAATTGCAAGGAGGACTTTTTATAATTAGTAAAACCAACTAATGTCCCTTAATCAAAAAGATGATAGAAAAGTTGGATATGAATAAAATTATTTAGGTATTACATATTTTATTTATTATTTCATTAGGATTTGTAAATTTGTATGTAGATAGGTTAAAACTCATATTTGAAGAAAAACAAAATTAATAAGTCGATTTTTGTTTTCATTATATATATATATATATTTTCTTTTTTACTATGAAAAGTGATTGATCAATAGACCAAATTATGGCATGGCATGTTCCATGTGCTAATGTTACTTAATTGTGGTATCTTATAACCGTACTCAATATTGATAATACATATTTAATGTAATTAAAAAACTGTAGGGGATTTTGATTTTCCAACTAACTAGGCCATTTAACTATAAGCCATTCTTGTAATAAAGGCTTAGCTTTACATGAATTTCTTTTGAGTTAATCCTTTGAGTTCTGACTTTGATCATCTTAAGCCCAGGTTGGCTGACAAATTTCTTGGACTTTATTTAATAGTACTTAATACATATTTGTCAGGCACATTATAACTGAAATACTTCAGTTGAAAATTTTGATAATTATATAATTGGCACATTATAACTGAAATACTTCAGTTGAAAATTTTGATAATTATATAATTGCAGTACAACTTGTCTTCAAAGTTAGGAATGAAAATTTATTCCAAATGTACAGGGAAAGATAATCATATCATACACGTGTAGAGAAAACTATTTTGCAAAATTAAAAATGTTTTCTAGGTACACATTTTTTGCTTTACAGAGTGTTCAGAAAACTCTAGGATTCCATCAAACTTTTCCGAAGTATGTCATTTATTGTAAAATAAAGCGGATTTAGAAAATTGTAAATATAATTAAACTTATGTCAGGAATATTTTATTTCTATCATTCTATGCTAGAATGATAATGGGTAAGGTGATAGTTAGATCAACCCGAAAATAGTCTCATTTGTGGTGAATTTTGCCACAAATAAGTCTCCGACAAGTCTTCAGTTGTAGAGATCGGATTCCACCATTGATATTGCTATAACTTTAAAAATGTAAATTCAAGTATAGGGTATGTTAAATAATAAATTTTATGTCAAGTAATAAATTTATCGGGAGTTTGAGGTCGATTTACAATAAAATTGTTTGAAGTTTTCAGGATTATATTTATTAAATAATGAGCTTTATATGGTTTAGAACATTATGCACCTTTATAATCGTTCAACCTCCATCAAGAGGTTTACTCTTTTTCGTCAATTAAATAAAATTTAGAAAGATATAATGAAAGTAGAAAAGACGAAAAATAGAAGAGAACCTAGATAATACATTTCTATTACTATTAGAAAATTTAACCTAAAAAAAGACAATAATAAAATTTTCTTTTTCCATCTAGGATTTTTTTTTTTTTTTATTGACATCTAAAAGTCCCTATTTATAGTAGAAGTGACTAAATTGACACCTCCAAATTCAATCTAAATCCATTCCAAATTTATTATATATTCTAAATTCATATGTCATTTTTAGATATGAATATCATATATTTTTCTCCATGAAATCAGCTGATTTTGAAAAAATGATCAATATGAAAGTTGTGTATGTCTGTTAGCTTCATTTTCAACTTGAATTACCTAATTCCAACTACTAAGGAGAAAATTATTATTAATTTAAGAAGATTTGCCATCATAGATAGATCTTTTCCAATATACACACATGAATAAATTTTTTGTTTTAATCAAACTTGAATTGAGCTGAGTTTCCAACAACAAAGTTGTAGTTTTATCTATTGGCTTTTAAACGAAGTAAGATTCAGGTTCATAAGACTTTTGTACATGAAGTTATGCTCAAAATATGAAAACTACACAAGTCTAGAAATGAATTTATTCTGAATTTAATACAAACCTAATAATCACTTGTAAAGTTTAGCTGATTTCTTGTGTGTGTGTGTGTGTGTGTGTATTGATGACCCAAGTTTCAAGTTTTATTCGACTAATTCTGGGATAGGATGACCTTCTCTCCTAGTTTTCCCTCCGAATAAATTGAATGCGATCACAGCTTATACATAGTTGGAGTAGGAACTTCGGATTAAGGACAACATAGGCACGCCAATACCTCTGCATCCACCAGGATTTGAACCCAAATACTCTCTATTATTCTCCAACCGTCTACCACTGCACCATGCATGTGGGAGCAATTTCTTACATATATTTTGATCTACACATGATGGACTTAGACAAAAATGGACATTTTGTTATAATTGTGATGTTTCTTTGATCTAATAAAATATGATCTCCCAATTTGCTCACGAACCATAGTGTCTTCTTTGGTTTTATTTTGTTCTTTTTAATCTTTTGTTGTTCATTGATTCACTAACACAAAATATTAATAAAACTATATTTTTTAATAAGAATAAAGTAAGAAAAATATAAAGAATTTGATACAAAAATATGTCAAAATATGCACTTATTTGACATACAATTATATACATAAATATTTATATATATGTATATCTATGTGATATTTGAAATATATATATATATATATATATATATATATATATATATATATATATATACTCATATGTAAAATTTAAATTTAATACTCTTATAAATAAAAATAAGAATGTAAAATTAACAATTGTTTTATACTTTTAATACATATAAAAGTAAAAAAAAATGTTATTTTACATTTTCAAATTTTAAAATATGCACGTATATGTTTGGAAATAGTTAGTTCTTTGTTAATAATATTATTTTTTTCATATTTACAATAATATGATGACAATTTTTTTAAAAAATATATTTTTTAATAATTTAAAATTACAAAAGAGATCTAATGGCTGTGAGAGGTCTAACTTTTTCGGATTTGGGTAAGATTGAATCACTATATCATAAAAAATCAATTGATGAAATCTTGAATTTTGACAAATGTGCCCGAACTCAATATATTGCCATTCTAAGTGTAAGATGTATGACGACAATTCAAACACAATGTGAATATCAACTTGATGCTCTTTAGAGAAAGTTTTTGTAGTAAAGTGGTTAACCTAATTAATTATATCAAAATATAAATAATTAATATTTTAAACTGAACAATAATCAATTACGTATGCTGAATAAGGATATAATAATGCTCGTATCATTTTAAGTGTGACAAATACTCAGAAGAACTCAAGGTATCGTACGTAAATAATTGTCTCTTGAATTACGAAACGTAATAGTAATAATTAGAAGTCGGACAAATCTTATTTATTCCTAACATTATAAAAGCAGAATCACAAGACAAAAGAAAAGCACAAAATTAATTGAACTGTACAACCACAATTCTTCACTTGGAAATATTAATCAAAACATGCATCCAAAGCTATCTTTTTTGTTACATAATCTTAATGGGCTATTTCAATAGGAGGTTTATGTACGGGGACATGAGATTAGGGAATATTTGGCACATTTAATGAAAATTGGATGGTACTCGCACATTTGCAAAAATTGAAGACGATGTTGAACGGGGTTTAGGTTTTAATCCTATTCTGATACAATTCAAACATTGATATTCAGTAATTTAAGGATTAGACATTGGATGTAGTACTACTTGGTTACTCGAAGGTTTATTTGTCCTTCACCCCTTTGCACAGAAATTTGGGTAACTATTTTTTCAATGATTTGGGTAGAATACCTGTCGAATTGGGCTAGGTTAGATACATTGTATCTAAAATAGGTGGTGCTAGATGGGTTTTTCCTCGTGGTCTTTATTGAAAACTGGCCCATGTGCTTTCTCAAACTCACCCAAAATAGTTGATTTCATATCAAATTTGTTTATTTTTTAAATTAATTTATCATATCATTTTTTAATAATTATAAAATAAGTATTTTACTAAATGAAAATGTTAATTATATAACTTAATATTGTTTTCTTTAGATTGCAAAAAATTGACTTATTGCATTTAAAAAAATAATCAAATTAATTGGTCATATACAGACAAACTTACAATTTGGAACGAATCTGAGCGAGTATGATTCTTTATAATCGAATGAAAATGTTTACCATTCATGTCTGGCTAATTCCTTGAAGCTTACATGATGGACATATTAACTGATTAAGATTTATGAGCACTGAATATGATTAAAGATTCTTGGCTATGTTAATTTTTGTTCTGCCAGATTTATTTTTATTCTTTTGGAATGAAAACATGTTTGGTAAATTATTTTCCCAAGATAAATTCATTTTTTTCTTGATGTAGGACTCACTATACATCTACATAATTGCATTATCTAATCATTATATCACCATCAATATATATTATTTAATTATTATATTATTATCAGTATACATTATCTTTATTTTACATTAAAATATACAACATAATTTATTAAAGACACGGCATCTATAATAAAAAATATTTTTTCAAAATAAAATTAAACATTATTTTTATTTATATATATTCCCAAATACATTTCCATCAAAATACCTTTCTCAAAATATCTTCTCAAAACTTCCAAAATAAATTCAATCATTTTCTTGATTTCTTGCAACGCACAAAAGAAAAGAAACTCTTTGACCCTTTGTTTGTCCTAATTTTACAGATGGAGTCTCCAAATAACTCATTGCGGATGACGAAGATCTGATGTGTGTGGATGTATACACGTGGTTTTTTGTAATTCTTTCTCCAATTGTATACTATTCTTTCTAGAACTTACACGAAGAAAGGGCTTTAATTGTCGTCCTTTTGATTAATTAAGTGTACATCATACGATATGACACTTGGATAATGTCTTATAAGTACATGTGTAATTAGGTTTATGAGTCATGTTGTATCCGACTTGGGTCAACTTGATTTGTTAGGCTTTTAATTGAATCTTATTTAAGCTCTTGTTGTAATGGATAATTTTATAAATTTACATATATCCCACATCACTTGGGGATCCTCATAGTCTACAACTTCATTTATTGAGAAAATCCAAGTGCATGCCATTTATGAGCAGGGCAGTATTCTATAGAAGAAAAAATTCAAAATATTTTAATTATAACTTGAGAATTGTGTGAGTCTACCCTTACTTATTGATCATCACAATGTTAGCCAAGTCTTGTTAGAAAAGTTTTGGGAGATAGTTTTGAGGGGCAAAAATTGCCATTGAATAAATTTATCTTTTTTAAATGATTTATACTACGAATTCAAAGTTTTGCGATTTTGATTTTATAAATTTATAATTTTATTTATAATCTGTAAAACATAAAAAAAAAAAAAAGGAATAAATCACTCTTGAGTATCGGAGTTAGGAGGGAATAAATCACTCTAAATACGTAAATCATACTTATCACATTCCATGAAAGGAAAATATATTTACGTGAAAATAGAAGATAGTTACCTTGTGTTAAATTTCTTTTTTCTTATCAAATTAGAGTATGATTATTTTTTTCTAAAAATTGTATATTAATAGGGCTCTGTTAGGACTTTATTAATTATAATTCTAAAATAATTCATATTTATATTTAAACTTGTTATATTTTATTTGGATTTAACTCATTTATAAGTGACTCATTTCGATGAAAAATACATAAACTCAATTCACTATAACTAATTTTTGACAACATCAAAATTTAATAACTTTTAAGAATGGAATATTAAGTCAATTTTTGTTGTCTTAATAATCTTCGTAGAATATGGACCCAACAGAAAAATGAGAAAAGAATGATGTAAGAGTCAAAAATGTTTTATATGCTCGACTCAATTGATGACGTCCAATTTCAACTACTCCCATTTCAAAACGGAACCACTGTCAGCTAGAAAATATGGCTGGTGACATACATAATCCTCCTTGTTCCTAAGTTTATCATTTTTATTTTCAATTTTTGATTATGTTTCAAAATAAAAATTTGTTTCATAAAATATAAATATTTTTTCTCAAAGTTACATTAGATGTAACACAACTAACTTTCAATCATAATTCTTAAAAATAAAAAATTATAAATATATTTAAAACTTTTAGACTGTATTTGGTTATGTTGTGAGTATTTGGGGGAATGAAGGGAGAATAAAAAAAATGATTGTCTGTATTCTTGAACGAGACAATTCATGTTATAAAGATCTTGTCATATAATGTAGTATTGATTAAGTGGTATCATATCAATCTTTTTTACAGATATATTCTATTCTTGAGCGTAAAAAAAGATAATATATATATATATATATATAGTTATAGTTATAGTAATATAATAATTGAAAAATGTAATAATATTGATATACAATGAGTCTCATTTTATTTTTGGAAAGAATGATTTTGTTTTAGATGATAGAAAAACAAACGTGATCTTGTTCGGGGCAAAAGAATCCTTTTTGAATTGCAACCAAACACAACTTTAATTTTCAACTTTTGTCGAATGAATACTAAATTTTAGGATTGAGGAAGTATGAATTAGATTAGTCAGGCCAATGCTAGATGCACAGTCACAGAGCCAACAATGATACTTTAGTAATATAATGCTTCAATTTATGACACTGCAAAATTTTCCAGCTATAAATATAGGCCAAAGATTGTAATAGCAAACAACAAGCAAGATAATCAAGAAGACGATACCTTGGACCAGAAATTAGCATATATCTGTTCATGGAGATCCAGCTGCCCTTCAATTTCACTACCCTCCTGCTTTTTTCATCTTTCATCTTCTTACTTATCAAGGCATGGAAGAAATCCAAATCCCCACCAACATACGACAAATTGCCTCCCAGCCCGCCGAAGCTACCAGTGATCGGCCACCTACACCACTTGGTGGGCGGGCTGGCACACCATGCACTCAGGAGAGTAGCCCAGAAATACGGATCCGTCTTGCATCTGCAGCTTGGAGAAGTTTCTGCGGTGGTGATATCATCGCGGCAGGCTGCTAAAGAGGTGCTCACAGTTCAGGACCCTGCGTGCGCAGATAGGCCTGAAAGCATCGGCGGTAAGATCATGTGGTACAATTACATTGACATTGCCTTCAGTCCCTACAATGAATACTGGAGGCAAATGCGTAAAATATGCATTTTGGAGCTGCTAAGTGCGAAAAATGTCAAATCTTTCGGGTCTATTAGGCAAGATGAGGTGTCACGTCTCATCAAATCTCTTCAATCATCATCTGGAGAAGCCATCGATCTAACCGAAAAGGTGTTTGCTTTCACAAGTTCCATCGCGTGCAGGGCGGCGTTTGGTAAAGTGACGAGGGATCGTGACACGTTGATAGCCTTGTTGAAGAAGGCGGTGACGATGGCGGGGGGATTTGAGTTGGCTGATCTGTTTCCCTCTTTCAAGTTGCTGCATGTCCTCAGTTGGAACAAATACAAATTGTTGAGGATGCGTCGTAAGCTAGATACCATTCTTGATGTCATCGTGGAGGAACATAAGTTGAAGCAGAGTGGTGAGTTTGGCGGTGAAGACATAGTCGATGTTCTACTCAGGATGAAGAAAAATGGAGAACTCGAATTTCCATTTACTAATGACAACATAAAAGCCGTCATTTTTGTAAGTGGTTTTTGTTTCCTCCTTTTGAATACACACATATATTTAACTCTACAACAGATTCTTATATATTCCAACTCATGATGTTTATGTTGAGTTTGTTATAATCCTAGGGGTATACGTAACGAAAAATTAAAATTTTTATCAAACATAAATTTAGCCCATTTGATTCGAAAGCGATTTTAATGATCGCGCTTATTCAAGTGAATATATAAATAAATATAAAATCGAATTATACCTTTCGTGCACTCCGGTTGTTGTAGAGAATGAAGCAATCAATTGCTTATCCTGAACTATCAGAACTCGCAGGAATCCAAGTGTCCACCCTCTATCAGGTCCACGATACGGAAAGCAACACCAATCAAAAGAATTCGCTAGTATCCTTTTAATTGTTTACTAATCTAGAATCGGAGTATATTTTCAAAAACAATAAAGATTGATTCTTTAAGTTTTTGAAACAATAATACGAAAAAAATAACAAGAAACTGATTTTCTTTTTCTTTCTTTTCTTTTCTTGAAGAGTAAAAATAGAAGATTTTAAACAAAATATTTTTGCTCAAAATTTTTGAATTTTTAATTATGTAATTTTCATCCCTTATATATAGGGCTGAAAATTTTAATTTTTTTCAACTTTTGGAAAGTTTTTCTATTTTGAACTATTTCAAAACCTTATTTTGGAAGGATTCCAAATCTTCCAAAAACTCTTCTTTTTTCACTCTTCTATTGTATGTGGACTAATTTGAAACTACATTAATCATCAAAATTGTGTACATACATTGTTGATATTAATTTGAACTTTTCAAATAATATCAAAATAGATATATATCATATATATATATATACTATAATTATATTTATACATAAATTAAATCTTAGTGGCCTATTTTATCCTATAAAATTGATCACTATATTTATTTATCTATAAATATGTTAATTAAATAAATTATATTTATTTAATTTATTCTCTTTATACTTTAGTGGGGTTCTTAAGTGATCCACATTTATTTTGGGCTTGAACTCAAAAATCCCCAAATCAATTCAATTGATTCAATCCCAATTTAATCAATTCAATTGATTAATTTAATTTACTCCAATTGGGCTTCCTAATCAAATTAGGTCCAATTAAATAATTCAATTAGTTAATTGAATAATTTAATTTAACTATTAAATTAAATAGAACCCTTAATTAATTAATTGATCAGTATTAATTAATTAATTTCTAACCATTGGATAAAATCTAAAATTAAAAATGTTACTTTCCATAAAGATGTGTGACTCTCTTAGGTTCACTACTAAACTAGTAGTGGGTTTGCAATATTTGTAACTTATGAATAACAATTATTTCAATTAATTAATCCGCTTGAAATCAACTCCTTAATTTCAAAAACCTCACTATTCATGAAAACACCTAGCAAGTAATCATGGAAAACTAGTTTTAGCTGAAATAGCGAGTAAACCTATTTCAGTTGCGAGTACCATATACGTACGGTCCTTTCGATAGCTAATCTCTTGATTGAATATAAGACATGGATTATAAGTCGAAATCCTAAATAATTCAATTGTTGTGATCCCATTTCAAGTTCCAATGATTTTTGATGAATCACAATTCATTCTGCCTTAGCCAAGGTTTTTGAATCACGAACTATGAAAACATAGGAGATTCCCTTGTTTAAAAAGACAAGTATTGAATTCTATATTGGCTACTGACAAACCTCCATGCACACCAGTGCAACACCCAACATACCCCCTTTGTGATTGTCAAGCAATCAGAAGATATATCAAAGTGCTGCAAGATGCACACAGGGCTACCATCGTGCCTCAAGTTTGAGGACTAGTCGTGTACTATCGCAACACAGAAATTCTTATTTCGACATGCAAAGCCTCCAACTAAAAATTTCTTGCGAGTTATATTCGGTGTACTTGTTCCCTAACAAACACCCACATATATGCACTTACGTCTCTACGCTAATGCCAATGGAATGTGACATTCTCGTCTCACAAGCATGCATTATATGTACGAGTCTTATTGAGTTATTTGATGTCCCATCTCAAAAAACTCTCGACTCGAAACTTATTTAAAACCAAAACCTTAGAGGCATGTTCCATGATCGCCTAATGTGCAGAAATAAAAAATAAAAAATATAAAATAAAATAAATGTCTTTTTATTAATATTATTTTCAATAAAATTATCTTTACAAAAATAAAAGAGTATAATACACCCAATTTATTTGGGGCGTTGGACATCCTACTCTAACAGTTTATATACACAGGATGTGTTCTCTGCTGGAACTGAAACATCGTCTACCACTGTTGATTGGGCCATGGCAGAAATCATGAGAAATCCCCGCGTGATGGCAAAGGTACAGGCAGAAGTATGGGAGGCCTTCAAGGGAAAGAAGACGGTTGAAGAGAGCGACGTCCAGACACTAAAATACCTAAAATTGCTGATCAAAGAAACTCTAAGGCTGCACCCTCCGATCCCATTACTCCCAAGAGCTTGCAGAGATGAATGCAAAGTTGATGGTTATTCAATACCTCTCAAATCCAAAGTCATGATCAATATCTGGTCCATGGGAAGGGATCCAGAGTATTGGCACGAACCCGACAGCTTTCAACCCGAAAGATTTGAGAACATTTCCACAGATTTCTTGGGGAATAACTTGGAATACATTCCATTCGGTGCAGGAAGAAGGATGTGCCCCGGTATGAGTTTTGGATTGGCAAACATTGAGCTTCCATCGGCTCAACTTCTCTACCACTTTGATTGGAAAATGCCTAAAGGAATGACTCCTGATGATATAGACATGAATGAGGCAGATGGGCTTGCCGTCTCAAGAAAGAATGGTCTTTTCTTGGTTCCCACAGTCTACATCTCTTCCCACTGAGAACTCATCGTTCTTCACTGCTTGGAGATTTCGGCCGGTTATTAATACCAAATACTTATTATCATCTACTTCGATTATAGTTTTATTTTTGAATATGGTAATGAACCGTTAATTTTTGTTTTCTTTTCCATAAATATTATGAACCCTTTCTTCTGCAATCAATTTATGGCTCCTTGGCCTAATTTAATTATATGCAAAATGAACACAGAAGCACAAGGAAATTCATATTCATGATTTACTGCAATATTAAATGAAGTGTAAAGATCTCGCCAACCTGTAGGTATATATATATTTTTTTAAGAAAAAAACTAAATTGTAGATAAGATTTATCGTAGTAAATTACTCACTAAATTAATTTTACCAAAATGCTGATGTATTTTTCTTTCCACGCAGTTTATAATAAAACTGTCAAAGTCATCCCAAACTGTGGATTGGCTTCTCAACAATATGATTTGAGTTAATTGGTTACCTCAACAGGTGGATGAAAATTTCCCAAATCAAATGACTAATATATATATATATATATAGAGAGAGAGAGAGAGAGAGAGAGGGAGCTACAAGCAGATGCACAACTTCCGTTTCTAACAAGAGAAAGAGACGTTGGATGAATTTCTGTGCTCAATCACTAATGGTTTGAAAATGAAATGAAAATTCATAAACGCCTTCTTTTCTGTGTATATCGTTTATGATTGGCGTTTCGACACTCAATTCTCTTTTTTCTTTTTTCTTTTTTCTTTTTTTTAATTGAAATTTCGTTACTTTTCGTGTTTTTCAAAATCAAATGATAACTTTAGTTTTTTTGTTCTGTGTCTTTTGTCTTATCTTAATTACTTTGGTTTCCTTGTTACGCACTAAAATCATCGAACAGGGACTACTGCACAATACTACCAAAAAGAATGACTACCAATTTTGTTAGCCAACAAGTATAAACGACATATATTTCGTAATTTTCCATTTGGCATCTGTACATATTTGACTGTTTTCATTTTGTCATTTTTTTTCCTTTTTCCAAATGTTGTCAGTTTTCTTAAATTCAAGTACAAATTAAAAAATTATGATGTGGCGGCATTGTGGGTGAGGTCCTCGTTCACGTGGTTGTCCGTCAGAAAAAAAAAAGTATAGATATAAAAAATGAAGTAAAAGATAATTGAATCACAATTATAAAATGTTGTCGGATAAAGTTTAGCCATGTGGGGTGGCTAAGCCTAGAGACCAAATTATTGTACATTAAAAAAAAAAATAAGGGTGTCAATATATTTTTTTTTTATACTCAAATATTTTAATTTCATCAATTAAAATTTGAGCATATAAGATCCCTATTCTTAAAATTTTGAAAGAGATAAATTATAGGATGTGACTAAACAAGTTAAGGTCCGCAACACAACTTGTGCATTAGCTTTTATTACCGTCTCCCACACAAACACCTTGTCTTTCAAAATCACAACTGTGTTCCACCAACATAATTGTTTTCCAGGATAAATTTTGCCTTCCGAAATAAATTTTAACTTTCAAAAGCTCGTGGAGATTTAAACCTGCATATTGTGATTGCTAGCAAAGAAAGCACCACGTTCTTTGGCAGATGAGCTAGGGGCAAATGTGACAACATTTATTGCAGCCATAAAGCATGGAAAAATGGCCAACATTTATTGCAATCGTTTAGCAGCTTCCAATTTGAGGCTGCTTCTATGAAAATAGCCTCGGCAATTTTGGGTACAGGGTTGTGCCTGCAGCTTGAAACTTCTAGGTAGGGAGTTGTATTTGGAGTAGAATATTAAAATTGTTGCCTATTTTTAGAATAATCAAGAAAAACCTAACTAAAATTTGTGGCGCAAAAGTGTTGGAATAAGAAAGATAAAACTAAAAAAGCCTAGAAAATAATTCCTAATCACATGATGTCGGTGATTGGAGGATTAACCGAACTTCAAATAAGTATAAAAAGCCTGGAGGCCATTCTTGTGTAAGTGAGAAAAGATAACAAAAAAGCAATCATTATGGCCTTTTCATCATCATCAGCAACTATTCATCTAACTACACATACTACATTACGGTCCCATTTTGATCCAAAATAAGCCTACTCACATAAAAAAATCAATATTATATAATATCTCATAAAATAATTACCACCATAGAAGAACGAGAAGTGTAGAGAGAGAAAAAACAAGAGAGTAGAAAGATATTTTAAATTGAGAAATTTGGGATAATTATAATGCAAGATATATATTCTTGAAAATTATGTACTATTCTTGCTTAAAAATTATTCCAATTTGAGTTTTGTGATGCATGAGATATATTCTTAAGAATTTTGTATCCTCAAGGAGAAATTTTGTAAGTCTAATATGAAATTTTTGTAGTGCTTTTTTTTTTATTATTTGGATTTTTAATGCAAAAATTAATATATTTAATTTTTACACTCTTGCACTTCATCTAAATTTTTTAATTTGATCTCATTTTTAATCTAATTAAAAAATAATGTTTTACTTCCATACTTCTATGTCATTTATTTTAGTACTTTTTCCTATTAAATATTTCAAAAATAAATAAAAATAGACATTGAAGTAATTATAAGGTGAGTTTAGATTTTTTATTATAAATTTATATTTTATATTTTATTTTATGTTATTAAGTGTGTAAAATATTTTTAAAAATAAATATTAGATTATAAATTATAGATAATATAAACTTGATATGTATTCATAAAATATAATACATAATTAAATACAAATAAAAACAAAAGGTCGGATATATTCCAAAAGTAAGAAACAGACATGGAAGAGATTCACATAGGAAACAGACTCTGTTTCCTTAATACTTGAAGGATGAAAATGCCAGTTAACTCATAATTGTTCTTCTAGGATTAAGTTAATTAATATTTTAAAAGAATAATTTTATAATTAATATATCATAGCAAACTCTGATATTTAATATGATTATTCATTTTTTCGACCCACATATCTCAATTTCAAGACTTCAAGTCATCTTATTTAAATAAAATTAAATAAATAGAATATATAAAATAATTTAAAATTTATGCACAATAATATAACTATTTGTTAGTGTACGAAAGATTAATATATTATTTTTAGGATGAAACTATGGTATTATTTTTCTATTGAAGTCATTTTTTTTATTAATATTATATTTTTTTAGAATTTAATCATTTCTCTTTATTAGTGAAACTAACTAAATCGCCCTCTGTCCAAAATTATTTAAAACCATAATTTTGTTTTACTTAACAAAATTATAATTTAAAATTATTTTTTAATAAAATCACACATAAAAATTTAATTTAAAATTAATAAAAAAATCATAAAATCACACCATAATCACTACGTGTACTTATAATTTTTTATCAAATCAAACAAGCACCAAGCCCACCACGAAAGCAATTAGCACAATCATATGTATATTGTAATATGTTGTTCTTTTAAGTTAAGGGAAGAATTAATACAAAATCTTGTTCATTTTTATCGGTCAACTTACGAAGTGATGCAAACTGCAAGGATTTAACTCCAAGTTTAAAATAAAATGAGGAAACTTATAATAACAAATATTTTCGTATATGGTGTTGCGTGAACCAAAAAATGAAGTTAATCAAAAAAATAATATAGAGTATTATACATAGGTTGTATCACAAAAGAGTGGTCAAACTAAAATTTTTTGCTAAAAAATTATTAGGCTCCTTTCTGCTTCTTACTCCGTTACGCGATGAGACCGATTACGTGCTAAAAAGTTGATCTTTTGTTATTAAATTTTGTTATATTTTTTATTATAATTCATGATTATGTTGTCATTTGTATAATTTTATTTATAAATAAATATATAATAATAATAATTAATATAATATAATAAAAAATCTAATTCCAAAAAAAAAAAAAAAACAACTCATATGAAATGTGGCGACTCAACGAGGTGGTATTGGGTGGCGGAGATTAGTGTCAATAGGTGGCGGAGATTAGTGTGATAGCTTTGTTGGAATTGAGGAATGGGGTAGGTGGTGTTGGGGTTTATGGTTTTCTAAAATTTGGTAAATCTGGACTGTAGATCTGATGACATGACGTATAATTATATGTTAATTGAGTGAGGTTATTTCGGAACTTTAGAATTTGATTGCGGACATAAATTTTAATTCATTCTTTGTTTGAAATTTCAATTGGTGTGCTCATTTTGTTCCGATTTGGAACCATTCTTTGATTCACAAAATAATGAGGTCCAGCTACATCAGAATTTTTTCAATCGAATGTTTTTTTTAATATATATATTAAACATTAAATCGTACAACGTTAGCACTAGTATTTAAATGGTATATTCTCGTCACACCACAAGTATTTTAATGTTTTGGTATTGCTTATAATATGTCCTCTACAAATTCTTACGGGGCCATGAACCTAAATTACCAATTTATACACTTTATTTCTCTTTTTCCCTAATTGATGCTTTTCTTGTATATTCTAGAAAAAAGTTGAAAATTAAAAATTATTTTATATATTGAATATGGTTATTGCATTAAAAAAGGACCATAGGCCTTATTAAAAACAAGGTGTACTTTTCTCTCTCTTTTCTTTTGTTTGGTTTTTTGTTTCAAATTGAATGAACTTGGACTTATTATCTAAGAACGATTTAAAATATGTCAACAGGTCACCAGTCAACAAGGTAATCTGACAACAAATATTACTTACTAGACATTAATTGTCGTTATTAAGGCCAAGGAGCCGTAATTACACAAGATAGAGTACATTATTTGAAAAGAAAAGAGAAGAAAAGAAAAATTAACGGTTTTATTACCATATTCAAAAATAAAACTAATCAAAGTAGATGACAGTAAACGATATCTCCGAGCAGTGAAGATTTATGAGTTCTCAGTTGGAAGAGTTGTAGACTGTGGGGACCAAGAAAAGACCATTCTTTCTTGAGACGGCAATTCCTTCTGCCTCAGTCATGTCTATGTCAGCAGGAGTCATTCCATTAGGCATTTTCCAATTAAAGTGGTAGAGAAGTTGAGCCAATGGCAGCTCAACGTTTGCCAAACCAAAACTCATACCCGGGCAAATCCTTCTTCCTGCCCCGAATGGAATGTATTCGAAGTTATTCCCCAAGAAATCTGTGGAACTGTTCTCAAATCTTTCGGGTTGAAAGATTTCGGGTTGGTGCCAATACTCTGGATCCCTTCCCATGGACCAGATGTTAATCATGACTTTAGATTTGAGAGGGATTGAATATCCATCGACTTTGCATTCATCTCTGCATGCTCTTGGGAGTAATGGGATCGGAGGGTGAAGCCTGAAAGTTTCTTTGATCACCAATTTTAGGTACTTTAGCCCCTGGACGTCGCTCTCTTCCACCGTCGTCTTCCCCTTGAAGGCCTCTCTTACTTCTGTCTGTACCTTTGCCATCACGCGGGGATTTCTCATGAGTTCTGCCATGGCCCAATCAATAGTGGTAGACGATGTTTCAGTTCCAGCAGAGAACATATCCTGCATATATAAACATCATGAGTTGGAATATATTAACAAAGAAGAATAATACTGAATCTGTTGTGGAGTAGTGCGAAACAAAAACCACTTACAAAAATGACGGCTTTGATGTTGTCATTAGTAATTGGGAATTCGAGTTCTCCATTTTTCTTCATCCTGAGTAGAACATCAACTATGTCTTCACCGCCAAACTCACCACTCTGCTTCAACTTATGTTCCTCCACGATGACATCAAGAATTGTATCCAGCTTACGGCGCATCCTCAACAATTTGTATTTGTTCCAACTGAGGACATGCAGCAACTTGAAAGAGGGAAACAAATCAGCCAACTCAAATCCCCCCGCCATCGTCACCGCCTTCTTCAACAAGGCTATCAACGTGTCACGATCCCTCATCACTTTACCAAACGCCGCCCTGCACGTGATGGAACTTGTGAACGCAAATACCTTTTCGGTTATATTGATGGCTTCTCCAGATGATGATTGAAGAGATTTGA
Organism: Paulownia fortunei; assembly: GCA_019321725.1. Taxonomy (NCBI): domain Eukaryota; kingdom Viridiplantae; phylum Streptophyta; class Magnoliopsida; order Lamiales; family Paulowniaceae; genus Paulownia; species Paulownia fortunei. Next base: position 2,530,906 of record CM033122.1, read on the forward strand.
CGAGACGTGAGACCTCATCTTGCCTAATAGACCCGAAAGATTTGACATTTTTAGCGCTGAGCAGCTCCAAAATGCAAATTTTACGCATTTGCCTCCAGTACTCGTTGTAGGGACTGAAGGCAATATCAGTGTAATCGTACCACATGATCTTACTGCCGATGCTTTCAGGCCTATCTGCGCACGCAGGGTCCTGAACTTTGAGCACCTCTTTAGCAGCCTGCCGCGATGAAATCACCACCGCCGAAACTTCTCCAAGCTGCAGATGCAAGACGGGTCCGTATTTTTGGGTTACTCTCCTGAGTGCATGGTGTGGCAGCCCTCCCACCAAGTGGTGGAGGTGGCCTATCACTGGCAGCTTTGGCGGGCTTGGAGGCAATTTTTCGTATTTTGGTGGGGATTTGGATTTCTTCCATGCTTTGATTAGTAAGAAGATGAAAGATGAAAAAAGCAGGAGGGTAGTGAAGTTGAAGGGGAGCTGGATCTCCATGATCAGATATATGCTAAATTCTGTTCCGAGGTATCGTGTTTATGGGAACAAGAGAATTGGTACAGATGTTAGCTAATATCTGTTCCAAGATCAGATACTTAGTTATTGTCTCTGGTGTTTGATGAAATTGTTGTACAATCTTTTGCATGTATTTATAGTGCAAAATTTTAGCAGGAGAAGAAAACAATGCTCTTTGATCAGGAATATTATTTTATCTACTGGTTGCTGAATCAAATTTGACTGTTATTGGCAAAATACTTTATTTAATTCTTAGTATTTGTCGTGTGTGCACTGTTTTCTGGCCTCCGCATTTGAATTTGACAATTACAACTTGATTGCGATAAAATCAAAATAATATTTTTTAGTACTACAGTCAGACATTCGTATAGTATGATTTTACGATACTTTGTATTATAATTTTTGAATCCAAGTTCACTTCTGCAATATTCATATTATTCGCATGAAATTATGACACAATTAATAGTTTATTTTTTTATTTATGACATAATTATTAGTTGATAATCATATCTTTCATTCCATCAATTGTAATTATAAATTAACCAAATATACCAAAAATAATCAAGGCAATCAATAAATTATGTTAATAATTAATAAATAAACTTCCTAAACACAAGAAGTAAGTACTAATTAAGAAACAAAATTTGTAGTTTTCTCAAGAAATGTCAAAAAGTAGAAGCACATCAATGTTATACTTGTCACAACCTTAACTAGTTGCAAAGGCGAATATACATATGTGAGACTTATTCTAAACAATATAACAAATAAGTAAATCTTAAGTATCTCATTAGTTTAATATTTATTTATTTTCCAAAAAATCTAGGCAGCTAATGCATAACGTGAGTAATATATTTAATAATCATATACAAAATAAACGATTCCATACGAATTTAAATCGCTATGAGGTTTATAAAACCTATACCATATATTAAAATATTCGGTACCTATACCAAAACCTATAAATATTTCTCAAAAATATTCAAAATTATATAGTGATTTGATTTGATTTACAGCTTTAAAAAACTATAAACACCAAGTTGATACGATATTTTAGCAGTTTTTCGTTATAGTTTTTGTCTGTTTTCCTTTATTGTCCAAATTCTATCATTTTTTTTAAAAAGTGCTAATCTTTTTCCTAAGACTTTTCTAACCTAGCAAAGACTTGACTAACAACGAGACTACGGTTATTCTACAGGTTAATTAGATTAATTAAATTAAACATCAACAGAAGAATTTTCTTCGCGCAGTCACTCACGTGTTTTGGTTATTTATATTTTCCTTTTTGTTTACTCTTTATTTTCTCTAATTGATTGATCAATTTCATTGGTTTTCATTAAATCGAAGGGATATGATTAATTACTAGAATTTAAACGACAGACGCAATGTCAAACCAAAAAGATTAATTAAAAAAAAATGATATAGTAGTTTTGATATTTGAATCAATAAACTACCAAGAGCCGCAGGAGTTTCCACCTGTCCGCGCTACGGACAATTTTTCAGGTGCTGCTTATAATTAGGTCAATGGCATATTCATAAGACGCTAATATTAATGTTATATTTTGTGTATGATAAATTTAGTACATGAATAAAAATTAAGTATTTTATTTTATAAAAAAAATAAAATATTTAAATAATAAATTTATATTAAATATATGTACACCAAAAGTAATATCTATAAAATTACTATTCACATGAAATAAAAAAATAATAATAACAATGGTAAATTTATATATACTTTGATCCGGTCAAATCTTTTTATTCATTTATTTTTTAGTAAAACGGTTAAGTAAACTATTATTAATTTAGATGAAAATTCGAATTCAAGAATTTATAATTACTGGGATTTCAGTCGTTGCTACTTAAATTAAGTCTTATTATCCTTTGAACTTAGACTTCAGGTTCAATTCTTCAGTTCTCTCTCTTAAAGTAAAAAATATATATTTATCAGGTGATCTTGACAGACTTCAATCTTAGTCTAACTACTGGTTTGAGCAATCAATCGCCTTATTAAATTGACCTTAATTGTTTATACACAGAGATGGGCATCCGAATTGAATTTTCAATTTGGCTAATATTAATTTAACTTTCTACCCTCTTCAGTTTCTAAATTACTAACTTATTTTATTTTATTTCTAAATTACTAACTTATTTTGTTTAATTAGCTACTTTTCTAACCTGTAAAATGGGGCAGGTAGTCTGACTAGTGTTGGCCTAATCACTAGGTCAATGATTAAAAGGTTCAATATAGTTGTGGATTAATCCATCCACTATAGATTATTGGTCTCTGCTTTTCCAAATAGTGGTGGAAATTTTTTATGGGTTTTTCAACAGTCTGACATGTCGCCCTGCGCGTGCAGAGAGTTACTTTTTTCAACTTTTCTTGGTAGATTTTTCCCCCATATATGTTCTGTATTTACATCGTTTCAGTGTAGAATACACATACGTCAATCTAATTTTTCGAGTTTTTGGTGTATTTTAATTGGAGAAAATTTGTATGAATTTTTGTTAAATTTTATTCGACATAATTTTTACCATTGGTAGAGATCAAACGAACCTAAAATAAATGAATTTTTGAGGTGATTCCAGTTTGATTGATGTACTACAGTCCATTGATAATATACATATGAGGTTGATTGATTATGTATGCAGAAGGATATACATAAATTGATTCAGTTCCAATTTCGCATTAGTAATTGAAAAAATGGGAGTTTTAATCTATTACACTATAAGAATTCTTGAATCGTGCATTAAAATTTGATATATCATATTTAAAAAATGATAAGAACTCTTCGCTCGTAACAGTCGTTTTATTAAAAATAAATAAATATGTGAACAGCTCTATTAATAGTGATGTGAGCTAAAAGAGATGTACAAAAAGAAAAAAAAAGAAAAAAAAAGATGAGACAATAAATGAATGTGTTGGCAGTGGATATGATAAATATTAGACATTGATAAGACAGAAAAACAGAGAAGGCGGAGAACCTGCAGAGGAGCAAAAGTTGTAAGTTATAATGATGAATTTGAGAACTATGATTTTTTATTTTTTTTTATAAATTCTAATCTTTTCTCTTGCATTAGGCTTAAATATTATTTAAGGTTTACTCAATAATAATCACCTCATTTGCACAATTTTAAGGCCAATGTGAAAAAAAAATATTGTTTTAACTTAGGTTTGTGAGATGAAATAACACCAAAATATAATTTGGGATGTGAAAGTAATTTATTTAACATATATTATGATAATTATTTTAATTTTAATTTATTTTTAACGCATTCTACGCCGCTGTATTTTCAAGTATTTCTCATTCCCACTTTAAGGAACTTAGTTTATAACTTCTATTTATCATGCATATATCTAACTTTCTTTTCAATTTGATTATATTTTTTTAACTTTTATCGATTATTTATTCCTTTTCATTTTCTTTCACTTACATAGAAACTCTTGAAATTTTCCCATGTTATATTTAAGTAGCGGTCCGGTGCGTCTCCTTTCCAAATTGAAAGAAAAAAATAAAACGTAGAAGTGGTTGGTGATGTAGAACAAGTAACATAGTGAAATAAAATAAAATAAGAATAAATGAAATCAAGGGAAAGCCCTAAGAAACCAAAAAATAAATTAAAATGATCTATCAACTAGGAAAATATCATTATTCTGTTCAATTCATCAAGATAATTAGTAATAAATAAAGATAACTTGTTAGTATTTAAGCACGAATTAAATTTTAAAAAGAGAAATCGAGACAAAGACTTACACAATTCACCCAAATTTAACTACCTCATAGGTGAATATCATATCAGAAAAAAAGTATAAAAGAAAGCACAAAACACCTATGAAAATTCATATAACCCTAGTCCCAAATATAGCCTATAAATATCATATTGCAATCCTGCACCCGGCAAACCCAAATTAAATAGGCAAATATAACGAGTATCGTGCCTTTTTCCCTAGACTCAGCTTTATGAAAAAGACCTCTTAATTTTGGGACAAAAACTTTAAGACATATCATAATTGTTGATATTATCCTAAGTATATGTAATATTAATATGTGTAATATACTATATCTACAGTATTCATTCTCGTTCCCCATTAGTAGGTGCACCACATATATTTAGTAAAACAATGTCTCTTTTAATATACTTTACTGAAGCCAACTTGTTTTGAATGGCCTCTGTTACGACTACATGGTGGAACATAATTTCAATATGAGAAAAAAGATAAATAAAAAAAAATCTTTTGCATTCAGAAGAATTTTATGTAGGAAGAAACAATAAAATATGGATTTGCATGTTGAAGAACTGTATGTACAGGAAACCAAATCCCATTTTCCCAATCCCCGTCAAATATTGGACTTTTTGCAGTCTTATGCAGACCCTGTTAAGTTGGACTATTTTGCACAGAAGAATATCTCTGTTAAAGTTTCTGAGTAAACTTCCGATATCTGAAAGTTCATTACTAAGTCTTCAAAAGTCCTTTATTAATCCATTCCATTCAAACATTCCTATGCATGTCCCCAGTCAATATAGTACATAACATTCCATTTATGAAAAAACTTGGAAAGACTTAATTGGAGATTTTTGAAAGTGATCTAGAATTGAATACTTTCAAATTTGGAAACAGAGATGAAATGGAAGCATCGTTGATCAACTGATTTAAAAAATTAAGGGAAAATTCTTATTCATATCAATTTTTAATTAATTACATAATAAGTGTTATTATACTTGTTATATGATTGGTCATTCTAATCGAACTTTACTTAAATTACAATATTATTTTACTTGTCATTTAATTAGTTACTTTTCTTGAACTGTACACTAATTATAATATATGATAAAGTGTATTTCACTATTTGCTTTGACCAAATCAAATACGTACTGGAATTTCCCACCGTAAAAAAATGGACATGCCAATTAGTTCCTGTCAAAAAATGAGGCTGGAAAGGTTCAATGCCTATCAGTATAAAAGGATCGTAGTCGTTCCGGCATTGTATATTGCAGCAAACATTGGCAATCAGACCACTCAGATTTAGTATTAATACATTTCTCCCCTTAGATTAAGTTATTTAACTATATTTATACATTTGAACATAAATCAAAGAATGGCCTCAGCCAAAGTTGAAAATTTAGTAACCTATCAACAAGAGATCGTTCGCCCGTTGGCCAACTTCTCCCCTAGTCTATGGGGCGATCTTTTCACTTCAGTTTCCATTGACAATCAGGTATTATGTTTTTCCTCTTGCATCTATTTTCCTTGTGTTAGTGCTTATTTTCAGGCATGCATCAGCTTATGAAGGGATATTATCCATATTATATTAATGTAATTGTCAACAAAAAAAGAAGGAAACAAAAGAAAGACATGAAACAGATGTTTTACGAAGATATCAATATGTTTTTATCATGCATATGTAGTGAACAATGTCACTGTTTGTGTATCTATAAGCTCTTACTATTCCTTTTAACTATGTAGCTAGCTGAAATTAAGCAATATGGCCTTAATCTAGCTGAAATCAATTATGTTGATTATACTCCATAATCAATGATCAGTTTTTTATAAGTTGTTCTCATGATGCCCCGTCAGGTAATACAATTTTATGCCGAAGAAATTGAAGTATTGAAGGAGGAGGTCAGGAGCATGATTGTAGCTACGGACAGAAAGATGGCAGAAAAGTTGAACTTAATCGACAGCATTGAACGCCTTGGGGTTTCATATCTTTTTGAAAATGAGATTGAAGAACAAATTCAGAATTTTTATAATGCTCGTCCCAGCCTTGAAAGTGATGATTTACACACTGTTGCTCTTTACTTTAGGTTATTAAGGCAACATGGACATGACATCCCCTCAGGTAAAGTACTCCTTTAAATTTGCCAAATTTTCTAGTATATATGCATATAAAATTGAACCCGTAACGTGATCTATTATGTATATTATGAACAGGCATTTTCCACAAATTTACAGAAATTGATGGTAAATTCAAGAATTATCTGAAGGGTGAGCCTAAGGGTCTGTTAAGCCTGTATGAAGCAGCTCATTTAAGAACACATGGAGAAGACATTTTGGACGAGGCTCTCTCTTTCACAACTGCCCATCTTGAGTCCATTGCTCCACATTTGGGCTCTCCCCTCAAGGAACAAGTGGCACATGCCTTGGAGCAATGCCTGCAACGAGGCATCCCAAGGGTGGAGGCACGTCGTTTCATATCTCTCTATGAAGAATATGAATCAAAGAATGATTCCTTGCTGAGGCTTGCTAAATTGGATTTCAATTTGCTGCAAATGTTGCATAGAAAAGAACTTTGTGAATTGTCGAGGTACATAGTTTAAGAATTAATGATATAAGATGTCTGCCTGTTGTGGGTCTAAATCAATTGTGTCTAAATCCTGACTGACATATGTATATGGCTATGGTTGGTGGCAGGTGGTGGAAGGAGTTGGACCTTGTCTCAAAACTTTCATATGCAAGAGATAGAGTAGTGGAATGTTATTTTTGGACCTTGGGAGTGTATTTTGAGCCTCAATACTCTCGAGCTCGAATCATGCTAGCTAAAACTATAGCTATGATCTCTGTAATAGATGATACTTACGATTCATATGGCACAGTTGACGAACTTGCAATTTTCACAGATGCAATAGAAAGGTACAATCTCTCATAAGTTATATTTCTTTCTCTGTTGCTCACATTATACCAAAATCAACTATAAGTCATTTAACTGTAAACATTTCTTTGGGTCTATCAGATGGGATATTGATGAAGTTAACCGACTCCCTGATTATATGAAGATATGCTATGGAGCTCTTTTAGATCTCTACAATCAGTACGATGAAGAACTAAGACAACAAGGAAGATCATTTGCTGTTCATTATGCAAAAGCAACGGTATGATCACTTATCCTCTTCCAGTCTTACTGATTCTTTTCCATCTTTTAGATTAGTATCACCAGAAAAAGTTAACTGTATTTCGTACATTTGAACAGATGAAAGAGATAGTAAGGAGTTACAACATTGAGGCCAAGTGGTTTATTGAAGGATACATGCCTCCATTTGCTGATTACATGGCCAATGGTTTCATTACCAGCACTTACTACTTGCTTGCCGCCACATCTTTCATTGGCATGAGCTCTGCAACAAAGGAAGCATTCGATTGGCTTATGAAAAAACCGAAAATTCAAGTAGCTAATGTTACTATTTGTCGAGTTATTGATGATATAGCTACTTATGAGGTATGTAATATACCCAACAAGACAAGAACAAAAGTAGTTCTGATACTGAAAGACCCCATGTCATGTACTAAAAGATGATGTTCAATTTTGTACTAACATTTCTGATATATATGAATTGCAAATGCTTACTTGATGTTCTTTGAATCATTGCTTAGATTGAGAAGAAAAGGGGACAAAGTGCGACCGGGATTGAGTGCTACATGAAAGAGTATGGAGTATCTGAGGGAGAGGCAATGGAGGAGTTCAACAATATTGCTGAGAATGCTTGGAAGGAAATTAATGGGGAGTTTGTGAAGGAAAAGTCTGTTTCAATGGAGATTCTGAAAAGAGTTGCCAACCTTTCCCGATTGATCGATGTTGTTTACAAACATAATCAAGATGGATACACTCATCCGGAGAAAGTGCTAAAGCCCCTCATTACTGCGTTGCTCGTGGATTCCTTCAACGTTCTGGCCTAGTTTCATGGCTTATTATTTTATCTACTTCATTTCATTCATTATTTATTCTTTTTTTTTCATTCATTCATATGTTTCTTGTACCAATTTAATTTGTATTTCATTCATTTATGTTTAATTTGTATTCAGTGGATGTATCATTCAAATTGAAGTTCATGAAATTGATATAACATTTTTTATTCATTTTACTTATATGGTTACATCCTATTTTTCAATTCATAATAACATTTCATACAAACACATATATATACACATACATACTCATGTATTCGTGTGTAATTACATAAAAAGTGGGAATGGTATTTGATTGATTTCTCTCTCTTTGTCCGTACAAAAGTAACCTTATTACAATATTACCATGATATTTTCAAAGGTTAATTATAAAATTATCCCTGTCTATTTTTATTTGTAGAAATTATCCTTATTAATTTCCAAATTACAAATACTCTTCTACAACTAAAAAACGCATGGAAATTGTGAAAAGTCTTTTTTAACTCTAACGAAAAGTTGCAAAAAAGGATTTAAATTAAAAAATATAAAATCGGATTTATCTCTTCTTTCATGGCAAGCTTGCTGGCATTTTTAGTTTGTCAAGCTTTATCATAACATTCAAGTTTCCTTCCATCAGTCAACAATATATAGTTCATGTATTTTCTGTTAAACATATGAAGTCGAGAAGACCTTTTCAATATATGAGTTGGAATAGAAGGCTGAGGTGTGTTGGACTGCTGCACACTGCTCTGTCCAACGATTTTCTCTAGTTGAGAACCTGCTACAATCGGCTCTATCACGGAACTATCTGGGATATCATCAACATTTACATCTGTAAATACTGGTTCACTTTGCACTGAGTCGTTAGAGTCTGCTTTATGCATATCGTTGTACATTATCCTTTTGTCGAAAATCACATCTCTGCTATAGATCACATTCTTATTTTCATCATTCCAAATGCAGTAGCCAAACTCATCATCATCATAGCCGATGATGGTGTATTTTTTGGATTTGGAATGAAGCTTATTCCTACCTTGATCATTAATATGCACATATACTACACAACCAGAACTTTTAGATGTGATAGTTTTACCTTTTTTTTTCTCCATACCTTCTCTGGTATTTTGTGCTCCAATGGAGCTGATGGGCCTTGATTTATTAAGTAAGCTGTTGTGTTGACTGCTTTAGTAAACTTGACTGTATGCGAATGTTTCTGGCTCTTTCTGTCAATGTTTGGTTTATACGTTTGTTTGTGAAATATTTTGCAAACCGTAAATGCATGGTGTTAAGTTTTAATACAACGATGAGTTGATATCGTATCCATAAGGATTGTAATAAAAAATTACAGCAAGTATTTATAGTTCAAATAGTCCCAAATTTATCTAGAAAATCAAGTGATGATTGATAAACAAAAGAAAATAAGATAAAAAATGCAAAGACAAGAGTGAAGTTTTTAGAAGTAATATAACAAACACCTTATGAACAAGAAATTATAGAGAAATGACTCACATAATTATCACCCATGTTTTTCATTCCAAAATATACTAATTCAAGTCAACAACACATATAAATTAAAAATTCATGAACTCATCAATCCCCTCTCTCGAGTGTCGAATTGATCATGCGTTTTAATATGAATTTCAATATCTCTATAAAAACTCAAGAAAAAAACTCTATAAAGGTTCAATGAATTCTTCTTCAAAACTTCAAAGGTTTTATAAGTTTCTTAACTTTATGATTTCTAGGTTATGTTATTTTTATGATCATATATAATATTTCCTCTCTCGAGTATCAAATCTCATACATTAAACACTCTCAATTAATGATCAAATAATTAAGATGCAATACTAAACAAGATAACAAAAATAAAATGAATAACTTGAACTAATAATGTTTGGAATTCAAAACATAGGATCAAATAAGGTTACATCTTCATCTAGAAAGAAATGTTTAGTTCATCATGTATAAAAATAACATCAAGAAATACATAAGAAAAAACATGAAAATTATTCACCAATTTTTTAAATGGATGAAATGGTTGAAGGTCTCATTGTCTCCAAGAATGACTCACTTTTCTCTTTAAGAATAGCTCTCTGTCCAGCAGCAAGCTCTCACTATCCAATAGTCTTCTTGTGTCCAAGAACAACTCCTCACATCCAGCCTGCCTTTAGAGGCTCTTTGGGGTCCTTAAAATCAGATGGGAAAATCCCTAAACAGAGCAAAAAATCCATTTTTCCCCTTTTATCCACATGGCAACGCATAGGCGCTGACTGGCCAGCCTGGCACAATAAGGTACTGAACTTTCTGTCTTTAGCATCTGCAATCTCTTTAAACCCATTTTTTTTTATCACTTTCTAGTCCGAACTGACTTTTTGTGTCTTCATACTAATTTTATCTATATGTCTTGGTTTTCCATAGACACTTGAATCAACTAAATATGACATATGTGAAGATAGTTATGCTTGAAATACCATGATGTATCATAACAGAAAATTTCAGCCGAGTGCTGACTCTTGAACTTGGTTTTGCTAATTAAGATCAATAGAATTGAATTTTGTGGTAAACATAGAAATTATAGATATATCTCTTGGATTTCTAGTGGTTCAAGAATCAAGTCAAAATCATATTTTAGGAAAGCATTATGATTGAAATACGAAAATTGCAATCAATAAAAGTAGCAAAAAATACTTGAAAATAAACCAAATATTAATCAAAAGGTATATGAATTATTGTTATAAAACCAACTTATCAACGCTCAGCTACACCATTATATTGAGGTGTAACCGACACGATTTTCTCCATTCTGATCCTGTGCTCATAGCAGAACTTCTTGAATCTAGTATCTTTATATTTACCACCATTATCGGTCCTAAACTTTTTAATCTTCAGACCTGTCTCATTTTCAACCATAACTTTCCATTTCCTTAGAGCCTCACTATAGACTTATACTTTAGAAAGTTAAACCATACCTTTCGAGAGTGATCATCGATAAAAGCCATAAAATAGTATTTCCCATCAATGGATGAGATGGTTGTTAGTCCCCAAATATCAAAGTGAACGAGCTCTAACATTTCATTTTTTAGGGTTCTATCACTTGTTTAAAAGCTGACCCTCTTCTGCTTTCCAAGTATACAATCTTCGCATATGTCTATATCAACTGATTGTAGATCTAGAAGTTTTCCCTTCGAGTGAATAATCTTTATCCCATTTTCACTTATGTGACCTAACCTCTGGTGCCACAGATTTGGAGTTTCAATGTCTACTGCAACTGTAATCGAACAGTGCATCTCTGCCATCATGTAAAGAATGTCATTCTTCTTGCCTCGAGCAACCGTCATTGCGTCATTTGAAACTTTCCAATCATCACCATGAAAAATCATAGTGTAGCCTTCGCTAGCCAACTGCCCTACTAAGATTAAGTTCTTTCTCAGGTTAAGAATATGCCTGACATCTTTCAGCTCCCAAATAGACCCGTTCAACAATAGCACATGATTAGTAATAACCCAGATATATCTTTCTAAAATTTTCGGGGACATACCTCTCAAAAAATTCTTTTTGCGAAGTAGCAAGGAACGATGCTCTATAGTCTATTACCCAAGACTCATCCTTAGTCTCTAAAGAGCTTATCAACGCATCATCTTCTTATAAGGTGGAAGTAACATTTGCCTCTGTCTTCGTCTTCTGGTTCTTCGGTGCATTCTTAATTAATTTTTGTAGTGCCCAGTCTTCTCACAGTTTCCATACTCAATGGTTTTTGAATTATGAGAATTACTAGAATTTCTAGATTTGGACATTTTGTCTTTTGATCTACATCTGTAGTTCGATCTGCCGCGTCCATTCTCTTTGTTTGAATTTCTTCCTTTTGACTCTGTATGCAAAACTAAAGAGGTTGATGATTCACCCGACTCCCTCCGTCGGATCTCTTTACTAAGAATCAGATCACAAACATCGTTAAATTTTAACTTATTACTTTCCAATGAGCTACTCACAATCGTAACTATAGCATTCCACCTTTCTGGTAGAGAAGACAATAGTATCAATGCTCGTATTTTTTCATTGAATTCAATTCCAACTGAACTCAATTGGTTGTGACTGTGTTAAATTCATTGAGATATTGATCTACTGATGCGTCTTCCATTATACGCAAATTAAACAAATGTCTCATCAAGTGAACTTTATTTGAGGTCGATGACTTCTCATACATACTAGAGAAAAGCACCATAAGACCCGCCGTGGTCTTTTTCTTTGCTATGTTGAAAGCAATATTGCGGGATAATATTAATCGAATAACTCCAAGAGCTTGTCTGTCGAGAAAATTCCAGTCTTTTCCTTTATAGCCTCTGGCTTCTTCCCTAAAAGAGGTTGATACAAACTTATTTGATATAAATAATCCTCCATCAATATTTTCTAGAACTAAAATATGCGTCATCGAATTTCTCAAGTTTCACTTTTCTTTCATCTGTGGCCATCGCTCCTACTCGATTTGACTTCCTCTGTATCATTTTTTACTATTCTTGGAGCTTTGATACCAGTTGTTGGGAAATTATGAAAATTTTCAATCAATCAAATGAGTGAGAATGCGAAATAACAATAAAAATAACACACATAAATTTGATAATAAAATTCAATCAATTATGCCTAGGTCTACTGTGGGCATTGATGAGTGGATTTTATATCCATCAATTAAGTACCATTTGCTTAACTTGTTGATTAGTTTTTGAGTTTTGTTATCGTTTTTAGTGTTTATTTTGCAGATTTGAAGATGAAAGAAGAATGTCACTTAAATGTAATAAAATCTACATTTACATTATATTTTTCAAAAAAAAAAAGAGGCGTGAACAGTAGCGCCTAGGCGCTGGAGCTATTGGAAAATCATGGCATTCTACTAAGGGGCGGATAAGTAAGGGCAAAATCATCATTTTACCTTATTTAGGGCATCTCCCATGTGATTTTCAAGTATTCAAAAGCCTCCCAGGGGGAAGATTTCAAATTTTTAGAGAGGGAGAGAGGGGGAGAAGAGAAAACAAGCCAAGAAGAAAGAAGGAAGAAGACGAAGAAGATGAGAGAATTCTTCCAAGATTTGAGAAAAAGACATCTATAAGAAAAAAAATTCATCATCTTTCAAGTTTTATTTCATTTTTCTCATTTTCTCATTAATATTATGTATGAATATTGTTCATTTATCTTTCATTTTTACCATCATGAACTAATTTATTTTTTTAGGGTTGTGATGTAATCTAATTAGGATGTGTTGAATATTTTTATCAAGTCAATTTTTGATTTATCTATCAAGTTGAGTTCTTTACATTGTTCTTAATGTTTTTAATTATTTGGCCACTAATTGAATGATTTGCTAATCATATTGACCCAAGAGGTGATATATGTGTCTAGTTCTATGTGTAGAAAATCATAAATTGCATGTGAGATAGGAATATACTTACATGATTTGTGTAGTCATGTTTGAGACTCCATAGAACCTAATGAATTGTTTATTATTGTAATTCACATAGGAATATAGTGGGTTAGCAATTGATGATATTTTCATTAGACCTTGAGAGAGGCTAGTGGATAATTTAGGAATTCTCTACTATCACTTGGAAAATAAATTGAGATTGATGTGATAAATTATTCAATTCGCATTAATGACGATGAAATCATAACCCTATGCTTTTAAGTTAGTGAATTTTATCTTTAAATGTTTTCTATCATTTATTTAGTTTAGTTGAATTTAGTTTATAAGCAAAAACACAAAAATGCATTTATTCAAATAAAATTAGAGTTAACATACGGTACTTAATAATTCAACAAATCTCGTGGGAACGATAATTGATTCATCACTTTATTACTTGTATACGATAACATGCACTTGTGTTCACGAATTTTCGCAATAAGTTTTTGGCGCCATTGCCGGGGATTGTTTTGTTTTGTTAATATCGATACCAAGTAACTTTGATTTTAATCTGAATTTTTCTTGTATATATTTATTATCTTTTCTCTTATTTTTATTTTTCTTTCATTGTTTGAGTGTGCCCTTGTTTATAATCACACGTATTTTCTTGTGTGTGTGATATGATCAAAAAGTGATAGACGAGATGACATATAATTCATTCTATTGGCCAACTATATATGACATGAAAAATCAAGCTTCAACTCAGGCCTCTAGAACGAATCGAGTAGATGTCATTAATGCATTGGGTGCTCAAGTACAAATACTTTCAAAAGAGATGGAGAAATATTTTGCAGCAAATGCTAATCATTCCATTCAAGCTACGTGGTTCATATGACAGTTTTCATACAAGAACACAATTCTAATGGAGCAATTAATTTGCACCACCATATATCGAGCATGCTCAATTTGGGTGGAATTATAACAAGGTGCAAAATTATCCTTTCTCAAATACTTATCAAGAATGGCCAAATCATTCTAATGCTTCATGGAGAAATGATGAGAATATAATGTGGCATGCACTTAGTTACTCACCATTAGATAAGAAGCGAAGCCTTGAAGAAGCCTTAGCTCAGTTCGAACGTATTACCGACGAAATCTTGTTGCAAATTCAACCTAGTAATTCATCACAACAAATTTTGCCTTACACAATTGAGGCAAATGAAGAGGGCGAAGAACATTATGATGCTAATTTACTAAGTGATGAAGTGATTGAAACCATTTTGTGGATTGAAAAAATTATGAAGGATGAACAAGATGTATCAACACAAATACCTCTAGTGGAGAAAAGAGAAGAATATTGGGATGTTAATTTGTTAAGTGATGAAGAGAGGGAAACTGTTTTGTGGATAAAACAACTGATGAAGGATGAACAAAAGGTATCAACACAAACACCTTTAGTGGAGAATAGAGAAGACCAAAAAAATTTCAACCAAGCCCTTCTCAAGAGCCATCACGGGAAGTTTCTTATCCTCATCTTTTACAAAATAGCAGACCTATGTCAAATATTGTAGAGGATGATACGGGAATCTCATCACACAAGTGTGAATTGAAGGATCAAGAGTTGAGAGATTGCTCATTAAAACATCATATGGTGGAAAATAAATGTGCATTTGAGGATGTTGACAAATCTATTATCCATATAGATTTCATCATCCCTGACATTGAAAAGGATAGAAATATTTCTCTCACACAAGGACAACTATTATTTATCATCGGGCATGCACTCAACAATATGAAAGAGGCACTTGATCCTATGCCGGATTATGCTCAATATGCTTATCTTTGGGGATCACCTACACTTCTGGAGCATACAAAGACATGGCATGAGAAACACTTATTCTTGGATCTCGGTTGAGCAAAAAAGAAGTCCGGCTGAAAACTATAAATCAAGCGCTTTTTGAGAGGCAACCCAAGTGTTTTAATTTTTTTTATTATTATTTAGTTGTTTAATATTAATTTTATTATTTTAGTCTGATGATTATTTTTGTTTGTTTTCATTTCAGGATCCAACTCAAGTTTGGGGGAGGATTGTAAAATAAAGAATGATATACCACCAACTAATGAATGCACATCCATCACTATTCTAGAAGAGGATGATGATCAAGTTGATGAGAACTAACACCATTCAGGGAAGTCTTGTATATCTTATCTTGCTTTATTTAACATTGAGGATAATGTTAGTTCTAAGTTTGGGGGTGGATGTATGTGTTTCATTTAATTTTGTTTGTTTATAACTTTTGGAAATTGATGAAGGTTGTGCTTATGTATGTGATTGTCTCTTGTGGAATTTTTATCTTTTTTGTAATCCTTTGACATATTGAGCACATAGCCTTGAACATTTGGATTTTCTGTTTACTTATAAAAAGTTTATGTGAATTTGATATTTTTTTTTTGCGATCTAATATAATTCTAGAACTTATTTGATTGTCACTCGAGGCGAAATACTAGGCTACATAACATTACAAAAGTGATTTAGGCCATTTTTGGATCGTTTGAACCTTTTAAGCCACCCTATTTATGATGCATAATCCCTATTGTCCCATGTTGAGCCTATTGAACCATTTTATTAGTCACCCTACAAATCAACCTCAACTAATAATTTTTATCTTATATATTACCCCACACTCAACTTATTGCTATTTTAGTAACATCATTTTGAGTATTGAAAGTGGTTTAAAAAAATGGCAAAGGAGAAGTGACGATTTGTACAAAACTCCCGAAAAAAAGAGAGTAAATAAATATGAGAAAATATAGTGCAACACCCATTGTTCATAAAAATAAATGAGTTTGGGGCTGTAGCACTTCAAAAAAAAAAATGTGAAAAAGGGAGTTTAATGAATAAAGTGGTGTGACAAATCAAAAGAAGAAAGGTTCGTGAAGGTGTGAAATGAAAATGTGGTGGTGCTCATCAACAAGGTTCTAGAATAGTTGTGTGCTATGAGTAATTTGAGTCACTATATTATCTTTTATCCTACCATTACCTTAGCCACACATTACAAGCTTTCAAAGTGTTAATGATCTTTAATGTTGTGTTAATTTATAATAGTGGAGAGTGACATGAAAAACAAGCATACGGAATTCAAAAAAAAAAAAAAACATGAATAAGAGATCAATAATTTTATTGTAAATTTGCATAAACTAATCCGAGTAGTGAAAAGTTAAGTGCTACACACACACACTCAAAGGATTTAAAGATGGGTAAATTTTACATTTAAGTTGAAATCATGCATCTTGATGATATTTTAAGATTTTCTTAAGTTATAAAGTCACAACGTTTTTCGAAGCTTATTCGGTTAGTAGGTTGTGATCATCACTTGTTATTTTATTTATTTTATTTTTTTCTTTTGCTCGAGGACTAGCAAAATATTAAGTGTAGGGGTATTTGATGAGTGGATTTTATATCCATTAATTAAGTACCATTTGCTTAACTTGTTGATTAGTTTTTGAGATTTTTATGAGTTTTATTATCGTTTTTAGTATTTATTTTGCAGATTTGAAGATGAAAGAAGAATGCCACTTAAATGTAATAAAATCTACATTTATATTATATTTTTCAAAAAAAAAAAGAGTCGTGAACAGTAGCGCCTAGGCGCTGAAGCTACTGGAAAATCATGACATTCCACTAAGTGGCGGACAAGTAAAGGCAAAATCGTCATTTTGTCCTATTTAGGGCATCTCCCATGTGATTTTCAAGTATTCAAAAGCCTCCAAAGGGGAAGATTTCAGATTTTTAAAGAGGGAGAGAAGAGAAAACAAGCCAAGAAAGAAGAAGGAAGAAGAAGAAGAAAATGAGAGAATTCTTCCAAGATTTGAGAGGAAGACATCTACAAGGGAAAAAAACTCATCATATTCCAAGTTTTATTTCATTTTCGTCATTTTCTCATTAATATTGTGTATGAATATTGTTCATTTATCTTTTATTTTTACCATCATGAATTAATTTATTTTTCTAGGATTGTGATGTAATCTAATTAGGATGTGTTGAATATTTTTATCAAGTCAATTTTTGATTTATCTATCAAGTTGAGTTCTCTATATTGTTCTTAATGCTTTCAATTATTTGGCCACTAATTGAATGATTTGCTATTTATATTGACCCGCGAGGTGATATATGTATCTAGTTCTATGTGTAGAAAATCATAAATTGCATGTGAGATAGGAATATATTTACATGATTTGTGTAGTCATGTTTGAGACTCCATAGAACCTAATAAATTATTCATTTTTGTAATTCACATAGGAATATAGTGAGTTAGCAATTGATGATATTTTCATTAGACCTTGAGAGAGGCTAGTGGATAATTTAGGGATTTTTGACTATCACTTGGAAAATAAATTGAGATTGAAGCGATAAATTATTCAATTTGGATTAATGACGATGAAATCATAACCATATGTTTTTAAGTTAGTGAATTTTATTTTTAAATGCTTTGTATCATTTATTTAGTTTAGTTGAATTTAGTTTATAAGCAAAAACACAAAAATGCATTTATCCAAATAAAATTAAAGTTAATATAATTTCGATACTTAATAATTCAACAATGTTCATGGGAACGATAATTGATTCATCACTTTATTACTTGTATACGATAACGTGCACTTACATTCACGAATTTTCGCAACAAGTTTTTTTAACTTTTATCGATTATTTATTCGTTTTCATTTTCTTTCACTTACATAGAAACCCTTGAAATTTTCCCATGTTATATTTAAGTAGTGGTCCGGTTTTACCACGCATGAAATCGAATTGCTACTCATGGGTGTATACACTGTGGGCACCACACGACCGTCCCGAAAAAAACAGTAAAATATGGATTTGCATGTTGAAGAACTGTATGTACAAGAAACCAAATCCCATTTTCCCAATCCCTGTCAAATATTGGACTTTTTGCAGTCTTATGTAGACCCTGTTAAGTTGGACTATTTTGCACAGAAGAATATCTCTGTTAAAGTTTCTGAGTAAACTTCCTATATCTGAAATTTCATTACTAAGTCTTCAAAATTCCTTTATTAATCCATTCCATTCAAACGTTCCCATGCATGTCCCCAGTCAATATTGTACATAACATTCCATTTATGAAAAAACTTGGAAAGACTTAATTGGAGATTTTTGAAAGTGATCTCGAATTGAATACCTTCAAATTTGGAAACATAGATGAAATGGAAGCATCGACGATCAACTGATTTAAAAAATTAAGGAAAAATTCTTATTCATATCAAGTTTTATGAAACCAGATTTAATTACATAATAAGTGTTATTATACTTGTAATATGATTTATCATTTTTTTCAGATTTTACTTAGTCAGTTTTCTTGAACTGTACACTAATTATAATATATGATAAAGTGTATTTCACTATTTGCTTTGACCAAATCAAATCCGTACTGGAATTTCCCTCCGTAAAAAAATGGACATGCCAATTAGTTCCTGTCAAAAAATGAGGGTGGAAAGGTTCAATGCCTATCACTATAAAAGGATCGTAGTCGTTCCGGCATTGTATATTGCAGCAAACATTGGCAATAAGACCACTCAGATTTAGTATTAATACATTTCTTCCCTTAGATTAAGTTATTGAATTATATTTTTACATTTGAACATAAATCAAAGAATGGCCTCAGCCAAAGTTGAAAATTTAGTAACCTATCAACAAGAGATCGTTCGCCCGTTGGCCAACTTCTCCCCTAGTCTATGGGGCGATCTTTTCACTTCAGTTTCCATTGACAATCAGGTATTATGTTTTTCCTCCTGCATCTATTTTCCTTGTGTAAGTGCTTATTTTCAGGCATGCATCAGCTTATGAAGGGATATTATCCATATTATATTAATGTAATTGTCAACAAAAAACAGAAGGAAACAAAAGAAAGACATGAAACAGATGTTTTACGAAGATATCAATATGTTTTTATCATGCATATGTAGTGAACAATGTCACTGTTTGTGTATCTATAAGCTCTTACTATTCCTTTTAACTATGTAGCTAGCTGAAATTAAGCAATATGGCCTTAATCTAGCTGAAATCAATTATGTTGATTATACTCCATAATCAATGATCAGTTTTTTATAAGTTGTTCTCATGATACCCCGTCAGGTAATACAATTTTATGCCGAAGAAATTGAAGTATTGAAGGAGGAGGTCAGGAGCATGATTGTAGCTACGGACAGAAACATGGCAGAAAAGTTGAACTTAATCGACAGCATTGAACGCCTTGGGGTTTCATATTTTTTTGAAAATGAGATTGAAGAACAAATTCAGAATTTTTATAATGCTCGTCCCAGCCTTGAAAGTGATGATTTACACACTGTTGCTCTTTACTTTAGGTTATTAAGGCAACATGGACATGACATCCCCTCAGGTAAAGTACTCCTTTAAATTTGCCAAATTTTCTAGTATACAGGCATATGAAATTGAACCCGTAACGTGATCTATTATGTATATTATGAACAGGCATTTTCCACAAATTTACAGAAATTGATGGTAAATTCAAGAATTATCTGAATGGTGAGCCTAAGGGTCTGTTAAGCCTGTATGAAGCAGCTCATTTAAGAACACATGGAGAAGACATTTTGGACGAGGCTCTCACTTTCACAACTGCCCATCTTGAGTCCATTGCTCCACATTTGGGCTCTCCCCTCAAGGAACAAGTGGCACATGCATTGGAGCAATGCCTGCAACGAGGCATCCCAAGGGTGGAGGCACGTCGTTTCATATCTCTCTATGAAGAATATGAATCAAAGAATGATTCCTTGCTGAGGCTTGCTAAATTGGATTTCAATTTGCTGCAAATGTTGCATAGAAAAGAACTTTGTGAATTGTCGAGGTACATAGTTTAAGAATTAATGATATAAGATGTCTGCCTGTTGTGGGTCTAAATCGATTGTGTCTAAATCCTGACTGACATATGTATATGGCTATGGTTGGTGGCAGGTGGTGGAAGGAGTTGGACCTTGTCTCAAAACTTTCATATGCAAGAGATAGAGTAGTGGAATGTTATTTTTGGACCTTGGGAGTGTATTTTGAGCCCCAATACTCTCGAGCTCGAATCATGCTAGCTAAAACTATAGCTATGATCTCTGTAATAGATGATACTTACGATTCATATGGCACAGTTGACGAACTTGCAATTTTCACAGATGCAATAGAAAGGTACAATCTCTCATAAGTTATATTTCTTTCTCTGTTGCTCACATTATACCAAAATCAACTATAAGTCATTTAACTGTAAACATTTCTTTGGGTCTATCAGATGGGATATTGATGAAGTTAACCGACTCCCTGATTATATGAAGATATGCTATGGAGCTCTTTTAGATCTCTACAATCAGTACGATGAAGAACTAAGACAAAAAGGAAGATCATTTGCTGTTCATTATGCAAAAGCAACGGTATGATCAATTATCCTCTTCCAGTCTTACTGATTCTTTTCCATCTTTTAGATTAGTATCACCAGAAAAAGTTAACTGTATTTCGTACATTTGAACAGATGAAAGAGATAGTAAGGAGTTACAACATTGAGGCCAAGTGGTTTATTGAAGGATACATGCCTCCATTTGCTGATTACATGGCCAATGGTTTCATTACCAGCACTTACTACTTGCTTGCTACCACATCTTTCATTGGCATGAGCTCTGCAACAATGGAAGCATTCGATTGGCTTATGAAAAAACCGAAAATTCAAGTAGCTAATGTTACTATTTGTCGAGTTATTGATGATATAGCTACTTATGAGGTACGTAATATACCCAACAAGACAAGAATAAAAGTAGTTCTGATACTGAAAGACCCCATGTCATGTACTAAAGTATGATGTTCAATTTTGTACTAGCATTTATATATGAATTGCAAATGCTTACTTGATGTTCTTTGAATCATTGCTTAGATTGAGAAGAAAAGGGGACAAAGTGCGACGGGGATTGAGTGCTTCATGAAAGATTATGGAGTATCTGAGGGAGAGGCAATGGAGGAGTTCAACAATATTGCTGAGAATGCTTGGAAGGAAATTAATGGGGAGTTTGTGAAGGAAAAGTCTGTTTCAATGGAGATTCTGAAAAGAGTTGCCAACCTTTCCCGATTGATCGATGTTGTTTACAAGCATAATCAAGATGGATACACTCATCCGGAGAAAGTGCTAAAGCCCCTCATTACTGCGTTGCTCGTGGATTCCTTCAACGTTCTGGCCTAGTTTCATGGCTTATTATTTTATCTACTTCATTTCATTCATTATTTATTCTGTTTTTTTCATTCATTCATATTTTTCTTGTACCCATTTAATTTGTATTTCATTCATTTATTGTTCAGGAAGTAGACATTTAAGTTGTAGTCAGTTCAAATTGAAGCTCATTGAAATTGATATCACATTTTTTATTTATTTTACTTATGTGGTTACATATTTAGTTTCCATCATAGTTTTCAATCCATAATAACATTTAATTCAAACTCACACACACATATATATATATATATATATATATATATACATACACATACTCATGTATTTGTGTATAATTAAGTAAAAGTGGGAATGGTATGATTGATTTCTCTCTCTTTGCCCTTATAAAAGTAACCCTACTCAAATATTACCATGATATTTTTAAAGGTTAATTATAAAATCATCTCTGTCTATTTTTATTTATATAAATTATCTCTATTAATTTCCAAATTACAAATACTCTTCTACAACTAAAAAACGCTTGGAAATTGTGAAAAATCTTTTTAAACCCTAACAAAAAGTTGAAAAAAAAGTCTTAAAATTAAAAAATATAAACCTACAACTTTGCCACCGAATGTTTTAGCTCCTAAAACGCATTCTCTCTCACTCTTTCAGAGAATTTTCTCATTCTCTCGTCAATGAAAAGCAGTGTAACAAAGTGACCCAACCCCACCCTCAATTTTTGAAGAAAAACAAAGTACCTCCTCCATCCATTTCAATGGAAACAAGATAAGATTTTAACACTTTAATATAGTGATCTTTACAGTGCAATCTTTGCTTCAAATTTGCCTCTGAGATTGATGATGATTGGCCACAATTGAAAGAGAAAGACAGAATGGTTGAGGTGGAACGTATATGGCTATAATTATTTATTTTTATATGGGAAATCATTATATGCCTATAGTTTGTGCATTGTGAATATTTTCATCAGAAAGCAAAGGGTACACATTTGCAAATCTGGAAAAAATAACAATAAAAAAATGCATTCTTGTGTATAAGAATGTAGTTTAAAATAAACAATATAAAATAGATTAATTAGCATGTTAAATAATACATTCTTGTACTAGAGACCAAATCAATTTCTCTTCCTATCAACTTGGCCTTGAAGTTTGACATTCCAACAAAATTGCGGTCTTTCACGGACGACATCAAGTTGGATTCTTCGTACACAGAATCAACTAATCACTGTCTTTAAATATATAATTATAATAAAAAAATACCATCCCATTTTGATTTTCAAGTCATCGTACTTCTTCATCCATTCAACTCCAAAAATTCCTGAATTAAAATTTTCCGGTCAATATTGCACACAACTTTGCATTTTTCTCCAGCCCTGGAATAAATAATGTATTTTTTTTTTTTTTTTGGTCTGGAATTGAATATCTTACCAAATTAAATTAAAAAAAAAACATCCGATTTGGAACATGAAATTCAATGGAAACAACGTCAATCAACTAAATTTGACAATCAAGTAACGGCAAAGAAAGGGCAGTACCCCAATTAATAATTCCTGTCAAAAATTTGAGGCTTCCAATATTTCTAAATGTTTGTCGTTAATTAATTGTCAGTATTGAAAGATCGTGTCGTTCCGGCATTGTATATTGGAGAATAAAATTAGCAATCAGATCCCTCATGTTTAGAATTAATCCATTTTCTTCCCTTCGATTGAGTCATTGAATTGTATCTTGTACATAGGAACCTAGTTCTTACAATGTCCTAAGCTGAAGTTGAAAATTTCGCAACCTACTAACTTCTCCCCTACTCTATCGGGTAATATTTTTACTTCACTTTCCACTGACAATCAGGTATTACGCATTTCCACTTTGCATTTGTCAAACTAGTTCACGTTATATCTTCAGTAAAAATTGAACCAATCCCGTTTAACTTGTCAAATTCTCTATCATATATCCACAGAACTCTAAGCTAACAACAATTTGTGATGAGTAGCAAATTCAAATCACCAAACAATTGATCTTTCTTATTGCATGCCTCAAATAGTTTCTCAAAATTCCTGCAAAGGCAGGTTAAGATTCGTTGGGAAACCTATTTAAGAAATATGAAAACCTACCTTTCTGGAGCTCCAACATTATCACGTTGGATCTCAGTCCCTTGCTACTATCATTCAATTTAGTTTCTTGTTATATGAATATTTTGTCTACTTCATTTAAAATTATTCTGTTTTTTAATTCATTATTTCAGTATTGTACTTAATGAAAATACGATCATATATCAAGTTAGGGTTCTGATGGGTTCCTTTAGACTTCTCGTTTAAGTGATGGTGAATTCTATGGTTCTTTTCAAACCAGCCAACGCCGTGAAACGTAATTTTCTATTGTTCATTTGTTCTTGGTCAAAAAAATTTATGCACATCCCACCAAAATTATGTGATGTTAAGATATCATAGTTACATGTGCTTTAACTTTGAAAATAGTTAAATTTCTGAACTATGAGATATTTCTTATATTTGGATACATGTTCATTTTCATTTTGCGAAAATATTTTTTTAAAATATTTTGAAAAAAATTATTAGGGGATGTTTGGATTATAAAGTTGTACAGTTTGATAAATTAAATTGATAGGTTGAACTCATATTTTATTTTGAGAAAATATGTTTGATTTATGTATTTTTAAGTGTAAGATGAAGAGCATTTTCTTGAAATATAACCTTGTTTTTTTTTTTTTTTAAGTGAGTTTTGAACTCCTGAAAGACAGGTTGCAAAAATTTAAAATAGAGTTGAAAATATGGTATAGATTTTGAAAATAAAGTTATTTTTAAAGAGATTTTCAAAAAATAAGTAAAACAAACACGCTTTTCGAACTGAAAACACAAATATTCTTTTCAAAATAAAATTGTATACGAAGTTTTATTTTCCTTAAAAAAAATTTTGGTGTGTGAGAAAGTATGAATTGGAGATGAGAAGCGATGAAGAAAAAATAAATCTCTGGATTTCACCCCAAAAAATCATATGTGGGAATGAAAGTGGTATATTACTTGCACACGTGAAAAAAGAAAAAGAAAAAGAAAAAGAGAAAAATTGAAAGTAGAAAGCTTCTTCATTCATCCACGCAAATTAATAGAATGCTTGAGATATTTTTTATTAACTCACTTTTTGTTATGTTGATATAAGTAACAAGATCATCAATAATTTTCTTCAAATTAGCATTTCATAAGTTTTTTCTTATTATTATTGGTGAAAAACGAAAATATAAGGTGTTTGGACTCAAACATTACTACAAACTTAACAAATTCAATTTTTTTGTATTGTAATTCACATTTACCTGATTAAATCGGGCATATGCCAAACTTACAAGTTGATATCTAGGGTGATAGGATTAATGTAAGAAGGGGAAAGAATAATTTAACTGAAGAATATAATCATTATAAAGTCAAAATAAAATATAAATTTTCTTGGAAAATCGAGGAGGTAGAGACTTGACTTCCAGATAATCTTTTTTAACGTGTTAAATTGATAAGATTCTCAAGGTCATCAAATTATCTTTCATTAATAACAGCTACTGACTTCATATACATTGACACGTATAACATCTTAATTCAATAAATTGACAAAATTTACCATAAAAGGTTTTTTTAATTTTTTCGTTTAAACCGGATCAAATGTTGACATGATGAATATGATTACTATATATATATATATATATATATATATATATATATATATATATATATATTTATCACAGTATTTTTTTTTTTCAAAACTATACCTGTTTGCTAAAGTATGAAGTTAATGCACCTAATTTTTTTGGCTGATTTATTTTATCAATCCGTTTATAATTTTGATGCTATAACTAAAACTTCCAAATTTTATATCATGTCGTATAAAATACCATTCAAATAATTTTTGAATTAATTACTAAATAATGTGAATGTAATTAAAGAAATTCTTGTGCTGAAAAACAGCACGAAGTAATTGTCCTTTATTCTCAAAAAATTTCAGCACATAAGGTCCTCAATTTAATTTTTTTTTTCTGATCTTAATTACAGGGTACGTTGGTGCTGGATATCAAAAATATATTTTAGACATAAATATGTCGAATCCCAAGGATAATCAAACTATTAATGTCCATGGCTTATTTTTCTATATTTTATAATTACTGAAGCAAAAACACAGAAACAAATCCTTCTACAAAGTAATCACTCTTGTTATTGAGGTAACAATTCATATAAAAAACAAGTACAACATTATTAATTGTAACAAAGGAATAAAATATTACATTAGAAACAAGTACAACAGGATTATACTTAATATAATATCACATTTGAAGTTCACAAAATTAAACAAGGTAATTAACTACAGCATACTGAATATATTTCTTCAAGTGCCAACGATCAGATAGTATTAAGATTTTGCCCCACGTTGGATTGGATTTATCTTCAATTAATTGAGAGGATTATAGGGTGTGGGAACCACGATCAGATTTTCTTTCCTCCCAACAGCAATTCCTTCTGCATCAGCCATGTCCAAATCACTAGGCTTCATTCCATTTGGAAGAGCCCAATCAAAGTGATAGAGAAGCTGAGCCAAAGGAAGCTCCACATTAGCCAACCCAAATGTCATCCCGGGGCAAATCCTCCTGCCCGACCCGAATGGAAGATATTGATAATTGGCTCCCAAGTAATCAATGGAGTTATCCTCAAACCTTTCAGGCTTAAAATTTTCGGGCTCATGCCAATAGTTAGGGTCCCTTCCCATAGCCCAAGCGTTAACCATGACTTTGGCCTTGAGAGGTATGGTGTAGCCCTCAACCTCACATTCTTCTCTGCAGGCTCTTGGGAGTAAAGGGATTGGAGGATGCATCCTTAGAGTTTCTTTTATCACCAATTTTAGGTATTTCAGCACGCGCACTTCGGCCTCTTCTATCGTTTCCTTTCCTTTAAAAGCTTCTCTTACCTCAGCTTGTGCCTTTGCTAGGACGTGCGGGTTTTTCATTAGTTCGGCCATGGCCCAATCGACAGTCGTTGAAGAAGTTTCTGTTCCAGCTGAAAACATATCCTGAAAAAAACAATTAAAAATTTGTGAAAAGAGAAACTAATAATTAAGAGAAATCTCGTATACATATAGTAGCATTTGATGAAGTAAGAAATGAAAATTTTGAGGCAAAAAATGCTTACAAATAGGACTGCTTTGATGTTGTTATTAGCTATTGGAAACTCAAATTCTCCACTTTCCTTCAATCTCAAGAGAACATCAACCAAGTCTTCACTTCCCAACTCTCCATTGCCTTTCTTGGTTTTGTGCTCATCAATTAGTCTGTCGAGAATGGAGTCCATCTTGCTGCGCATCCTTAAAAGTTTGTACTTATTCCAGTTGATGAGGTTAAGTATCTTTAATGAAGGGAACAAATCAGCCATATCAAAGCCTCCTGCCAAGACTACTGCTTTCTTCAGCAAGCTGATCAATGTTTCCCTATCCTTCAACACTTTACCAAATGCGGCTCTGCAAGTGATGGCACTCGTAGACAAGAAAGTCTTCTCGGTCAGGTTGATTGGTGCCCCAGAGTTGGACCGAATGGATTCGATGAGACGAGAGGCCTCATCCTTCCTGATGTACTCGAACGATCGCACGTTTTTAACGCTCAACAGCTCCAAAATGCATATTTTGCGCATTTGCCTCCAGTACTCGCCGTATGGGCTAAACGCAATGTCGATGTAATTGTACCACATGATCTTGCTGGCTAGGCTTTGAGGCCTGTCAGCGCATGCGGGGTCTACAGTTTTCAGCACCTCTTTGGCCACTTTAGGTGAAGAAACGACGATGGTCGAGACCTCACCGAACTTTAGATGCATGAGGGGGCCATGTTTCTTGGCCAAGTCTCTAAGAGAATGGTGTGGAAGTGAACCTACAATATGGTGCAAGTGCCCAATGAAAGGTAGCTTCCATGGACCAGGAGGCAATTTTTTTTTCTTAAGTGAATGGGATTTCTTCCATTGCTTCACTAAGAAGAAGATGAAGGAAAGGAGGAGAAGGAAAGTAGTGAAGTTGAAAGGAAACTGGATTTCCATTAATTTTAGGGATAGGTAAAAAGGAAGAGATACTAATTGCTGTTGGTTATGCTTTTTTTATTTTGATGGAGTTCGCATGCAAAAGTTCTCATATATATAGTGCAAAAATCTATAAATTTTTAACTATTGTCAGACCTTAATTTCTTCCTATGACGTCTATCAATTTTGAATATGGACAATTTATTTTGCTTAAGTTTTTAAGTCTTGACCGTTATTGTTTGGCGGCAACCCTATTTCCTATTAATTTCATTTTTCCCATTGTTTTCTCCTTTATATGTTTCTCCTGTATTTTCGTTAAATGATCTCTCTATATAATAGTTGTAAATGGTAGATAATTGAACTTGATTTTTGCCGGACCATCATACTTCAGTTTGGATCTTTAATTATAAATTTATGTTGCATCATGTATTATATATCTCACATATAAATTATTTATATAATATATTTTTTAAAATATATATTGCAAGATACAACATAAATTTATAATAAAAAATTCAAACTATTGTCCTACTACCCCAATCTCACACACACCAAAGAACAAAGGCAAATTCTATATACAATTGACTAAACATTTCACTGGATTATCAAACATTTACTATCCTTTCATCTCTCATTAATTTCGAGATTTTTGATTTATCAAACCCATCTAAGTGATAATTACATTGATTCCATACTAATATCATAAAAAAAAAAAGTGAATGCTAGCCCAAAAACACAGAAAAAGTAATTGTGATGGGGGTTTGGAGAATTCTTATGTAGCCCAGAAAAATAAAAAAAAATTCCTTTGCATCGACTTGACCGACTCAAATTCTTGGAATTTTGAATGTTTTGGTGCTGGTTGTGAGACTACCATTTGGTTGATTAGGATAGTTTCAAGGAGATGACTGTTCACATACCTCATGTCTCAAGCAATATAATATTTTTCCAGTTCTTAATTTTATTTTTATTTTCCCTTTGGAAGACAAATTATCTTTGGTTGATAACATTTAAAATTGTATGTGTGGAATTAAGAAGATGCCCGTCGAGTACCGGAGGCCATAAATTTTGGATTTTACTGCAGAAAGTTGACCCCTTCACATATTTCACCATCAAAATTTCAAGTCGAACTCAAATGACTTAAGACTCGCAGCATTTTTCTCTTCCCACCATCCCATTTTCCTAATTTCTAGATGTTTTCATTTAGTATTAATTTGGCCTTGCAATGTTACACATGTAGAATGTATAAAATAATTATTTGACTCTCAAGTTTCTATAGCATTTCATATTTGTCTGATCATTGTATTAGCTGGTGAGATTTGGAAGTAGCAATATTAATCTAATCTATCTTCTACTATTTAATTACTGGGTAAATAGCATCTTATTCTTCTATGTTTTTTAAAATGGGCGTATTACTCCTGACATTTTGAAAAAAACCCACATAACTCCCTTGTATTTTAAAAAAAATGGCAAACAGTACTAAACTCTAAAGATATTAAATAAACATATGTAAAATACATGTTTACTAAAAATATGCACGTTATTCCAAAATATATAAAATAATATAAATATTCCTAATAAAAGTAAAATATATTAGCATATCGAAAATTCAATATTTTTATATTTTTTTGACATGTTTTTATAGATATATGAGATAAAACTTTAAAGTTCGTAATATTATTCTTTTTATTTAAGTATTCAGACTATATTGAATTAAATAATAAAACATTAATAAAAAATATTTTTTCACGTCTTTTGAAATATTATGTACATTGATAATGAATATATACCCAACAATGTATATTAGTGTTATCATCCTATTATTTATGAAAAAGAAAAAAATATATATATAAATTTTCATCTTTTATATATATATATATAAGGGTAACTTGATCATTTTGTAAATTAATAAGTGATAAAAGTTGAGTTGGGTGTTATTTATCCTTTTTTTTTTTTCAAAACATGGGAGGGTTATGTGCCTTTTTTAATAAAAGTGACAAAACAACTAAATTCTTCTTAATTACATCAAAATCTTACTGCATTTTTTTTAAAAACTGATTTACCAAAAGATATATTATACTTATTATAATATGTACCGATTCAGCTTGTATTTACACCATAGGAAAAGAAAATTGTGTGGCCAGCGATTACATCAAGTATGCATAACATTTTCTTCTTAATTATTATATTTTGATATCTTACATGGTATAACATTATGTCCTCCACGGTACCATGCAATTAGTTAGTTTTTAAGAAAGGCCCAGTCAAAAATGAATTCAAGACCATTAAAAAAAAACTTTTTTTTTTTTTTATCTTGGTTATTTCCCTTTTTCCTTTCTCTTTCTTGATCAATTTCTGATCAGGCCACAAATTTGACCTACCATATATATAATTCTATTGCAGACTTCAACTATTAGATACTTCTCCGTCAGTCCCAAAATTTTCCCTCTCATTTCCTTTTCAGACATTCTAAAATAAAGTTTTATTTTCTAAAACAGAATTATTTATTTAAAAAACACACTTTCACTTAAAACAATGATATGATACCACCAACTCTCTATTATTTTTTTTTAAACTAATAATATAAATATATACAAAAAATTTATTTTTTCAACTCCCATCTAAAATCTCATATTGAGTAATACATACAATCTCAAACAAAATGAGAAATAACATATTACAACATTGTGCATGTCTTGTAGCGGCCGCGCAGACGCTGTTATCAGTAACAGCCTCCTCACTATATATATTAAATCCAGTAGTTGGTTCTTTATATATGTTTTGTTCATACTTCCGTCTGAATCTTCACTCAAAGACAAGCCGTCGGGTGGATTGTGGAATTGTACTATGGAGCTACTGCAATAATCCTGAATTTTATAGTAATAACTAACGACTGGAATTCTTATAAGCTATGGGTGAAAGAACTACCTCCATTTTATAATAATAACTTATGTATAAACTATTAGATACTTATCTTTCATCAAGTCTTACTACCTCCATCCTAATTATACTAATTCTTTCTTGTTCCTGTTACATAAATCAATCGATTTTGCTTGTGTGTAATAATGAATAATTTGACTAATTTCTTTTAAAACTACATGAAAATTGTTATATAACATAATGAACATTAAGTTTGAAATACTATCATATTAAAATTATCAAGAAAACAATGTAATAAGATAGATAAAACAATTAAATAGTTTGACTTTGCACGATAACAATTAATCACAAAAGATACCATTTTCTTGTTGGAAAAATATACTTGGCACTGTAGATAGAAACCAAATAATGAAGTGGCTACCAAAGTACGACAATTTCTACGGAAAAAGCTGAAAATAAAATATTGAAAGACGATATTCAAGCATAAAAGATTTGAATTCAACTTATAAAGAAACTTGACTAGCAAGGAAACAGAGGAGCAAACTGTAGTCAAGAGTTGGAAATCAAATTAAAACAAATTAAATTGTCGATATTCAAATTGACAGACGAAAGAAGAATAAATTAAGGTCTGACAATAGTTAAAAATTCAAAGATTTTGCACTATATATATGAGAATTTTGCATGCAAACTCCATCAAAATAAAAGCATAACCAGCAGCAATTAGTATCTCTTCCTTTTTTCCATATCCCTGAAATTAATGGAAATCCAGGTTCCTTTCAACTTCACTACTTCCCTTCTCCTCATTTCCTTCATCTTCTTGATAGTGAAGCAATGGAAGAAATCCAAATCACTTAAGGAAAAAAAATTGCCTCCTGGTCCAAGGAAGCTACCTTTCATTGGGCACTTGCACCATATTGTAGGTTCACTTCCACACCATTCTCTTAGAGACTTGGCCAAGAAACATGGCCCCCTCATGCACCTAAAGTTCGGTGAAGTCTCGACCATCGTCGTTTCTTCACCTAAAGTGGCCAAAGAGGTGCTGAAAACTGTAGATCCCGCATGCGCTGACAGGCCTCAAAGCCTAGCCAGCAAGATCATGTGGTACAATTACATCGACATTGCGTTTAGCCCATACGGCGAATACTGGAGGCAAATGCGCAAAATATGCATTTTGGAGCTGTTGAGCGTTAAAAACGTGCGATCGTTTGAGTACATCAGAAAGGATGAGGCCTCTCGTCTCATCGAATCCATTCGGTCCAATTCTGGGACGCCAATCAACCTGACCGAGAAAACTTTCTTGTTTACGAGTGCCATCACTTGCAGAGCCGCATTTGGTAAAGTGTTGAAGGATAGGGAAACATTGATCAGCCTGCTGAAGAAAGCAGTAGTCTTGGCAGGAGGCTTTGATATGGCTGATTTGTTCCCTTCATTAAAGATACTTAACCTCATCAACTGGAATAAGTACAAACTTTTAAGGATGCGCAGCAAGATGGACTCCATTCTCGACAGACTAATTGATGAGCACAAAACCAAGAAAGGCAATGGAGAGTTGGGAAGTGAAGATTTGGTTGATGTTCTCTTGAGATTGAAGCAAAGTGGAGAATTTGAGTTTCCAATAGCTAATAACAACATCAAAGCAGTCCTATTTGTAAGCATTTTTGGCCTCAAATTTTTCATTTCTTACTTCATTAAATGCTACTATATGTATACAAGATTTCTCTTAATTAGTTTCTCTTTTCACAAATTTTTAATTGTTTTTTTCAGGATATGTTTTCAGCTGGAACAGAAACTTCTTCAACGACTGTCGATTGGGCCATGGCCGAACTAATGAAAAACCCGCACGTCCTAGCAAAGGCACAAGCTGAGGTAAGAGAAGATTTTAAAGGAAAGGAAACGATAGAAGAGGCCGAAGTGCGCTCTGAAATACCTAAAATTGGTGATAAAAGAAACTCTAAGGATGCATCCTCCAATCCCTTTACTCCCAAGAGCCTGCAGAGAAGAATGTGAGGTTGAGGGCTACACAATACCTCTCAAGGCCAAAGTCATGGTTAACGCTTGGGCTATGGGAAGGGACCCTAACTATTGGCATGAGCCCGAAAATTTTAAGCCTGAAAGGTTTGAGGATAATTCCATTGATTACTTGGGAGCCAATTATCAATATCTTCCATTCGGGTCAGGCAGGAGGATTTGCCCCGGGATGACATTTGGGTTGGCTAATGTGGAGCTTCCTTTGGCTCAGCTTCTCTATCACTTTGATTGGGCTCTTCCAAATGGAATGAAGCCTAGTGATTTGGACATGGCTGATGCTGAAGGAATTGCTGTTGGGAGGAAAGAAAATCTGATCGTGGTTCCCACCCTCTATAATCCTTCCAGTTAACCGATCATCAATTAACTCCCAGACAAGGAGAAGGCTTTACTTATTTCTATTTGTATTAATTTTTCATTCTTTTATCCTATTCTGCATGTTTGCATATGAATTAATGTACCTCATTGTAACAGGAGTTATTCAATTAATACTTCATTTATTCACTAAATGTAGCTACGATAAACTTTATTTCAGTTGAACAAAGAGAGCTAGTTCGATTATTCAGTTGTCCCAAACATAAACAAATACAATAGTGCATTTAATTGAATTTTATTTATTTATTTATTTGTTTGTTTGTTTTTTGGTGAAATTGACTTGAACTAATTAGATAACACGATAATTAAAGTTTTTGCATGTCTGCCAGCTGGCAGCGCAGCTTCTCCAACTACAATAGTGGCATTCGTTTTATTTAAGATAGGATGAATTATCTGGGCTGCGTCAAAAATGGAAAGCCCATTAACCTGAGTCATATCAAAATCATCAGGGCTGATTCCTTGAGGAAGTTTCCAGTCCAAGTAATAGAGGAGTTGGCTAAATAGAATGCAATACACCAAATGTCGTAACAGGGCATATCCTCTTTCCAGACAGTGTGCGGAATATACTCGAAGTGAGTCCCCAAGACCAAGAAATCAATGGCATTTGCCTCAAACCTCTCTGGATTGTGCCAATCTCTTCCTATTGACCAAATGTTAACGATAACATTGGCATTGAGGTATCTGATACCCATCAATCTCAAATTCCCCCCTACTTGCTCTTGGGATTATAGAAACCGGAGGGTGTAGACTGAGAGTTTCATTTATAACCAACTAAGGTATTTTAATGTGCCAATCTCAGACTCTTGGATCGTTTTCCTTCCATTAAAGGCTTGCATTACTTCATCTTGTGCTTTCGCTATCACATGCGGGTTTTTCGTCAGTTCTGCCATGGCGAAGTCCACTGTTGTTGGTGAAGGTTCTGTTCCAGCTGCGAACATGTCCTACAAACAATACGATATTTTAGTATTAATGAAAAAGTGAAATGAATAATTGGTTATGGCTCAAAAACTTACAAAAGTAACAGATTTGATGCTGTTGTTGGTTATTGGAAAGGCAAATTTGCCACTGTCCTTTAATCTCAGCAGAACATCTGTTAAATCTTCAGTACCTAACTCCCCATTACCCTTTCTCGTCAAGGACAGCTTATCTCTGTGCTCATCAACTATGTTGTCGAGAATCATGTCCAGTTTCCGCCGCAACTTCAACAGCTTAAACTTGTTCCAACTAATGAAACTAAACACATTGTCAGTGTAATTATACCACATATCTAGGTAGCCACACTTTTTGGCCCATCAGCACAGGCAAAATCATGAGTTTTCAGCACCTCATTTGCAGTGTCAGTTGAAGATACGATGGTAGTCGAAACTTCACCAAAACTTAAGGTGGATCAGTTGCCCATATGTGTTTGCCAAATCTCTCAGAGGATAATGATGTGGAAGTAAGCTTATGATGTGGTGCAAGTGTTAGCCAATGACAGGATTGTTCAATCATAAAAATTAATTTTCTATGATTCAAACATCCTGCCATAGGATCTTTGATCACAATGCGTATTTAACCGAAACTGATTAATTGGTTAAGAAAAAACTTAGAAAGATTACCTCAATAAAGATTTCTACAATAATCTTTCGTCTGATATTGAATGGTGCCACCCTTCAAACCTCCAAGCCTTCTTTGGTGTTCTCTCAAGAACTTTTAAAACTGCACTCTTATTTCTGTGTGTGGGCACAACAATGAAACTTGAATATAAACCAATTTGGGAATCCTAGAGAAAATAGAATTCTTATCTGATAAGAATTCAGGAATCTTATCTGATAAGATCTTTTACTATCTCAAATTTATGCAGTTTTAATAAATTACAACTCTTGTAATTTAACCAGTCCTTATACCGGAGCCACCAAAGGGACCTGATCGGACCCAATTAGACTAAGCTCCAATAAATTAATTTTGACCCAATCAACTCATGATCGATCAAAATAATTTATTAATCTTGTTTCATTCCACTAAAGAAACGAGACTGCACTCTTAATCTAATTAGAATTACTGAAGCTAATAATCAATTATATATATCCTCTGATTTATCGATCTTACATGTTACCCCCGTCGATCAACTGAAAAAATTGAAATAGGGTAAATTGACCAAAACGCCCCTTTTCCAATATTCATAAATGCTCAACTTTCAACTTCTATCTGACAGTCCCATGTGATCACATCACACAATTAATTCAACAATCAATGTTGAATTACTGAGCTCAGATTTTACTGTCTATAAGAAGAACTCGTGAGATCATGATCATACCTATAAAATAGGTGACGGATTCCATATTACGAATATATGTTCTCCGTTATTTCACTTTAATTCCCAAAATACCGAGATATTGACCATCAATCTGATCTCACTCATTGGTACTTCAAGGAACTTCAAGTTAGTAATCGAAGTTCATTACTCGCTCAGGATTAAGGTGTCACGTACGACAATCAAGTGAAATTAAATCTGTGTGGTCAAATTACAATTTCAATTTCACATGGTCCAATCCAATACATTGAAATGTATTTTCAATTTTATTACCAAGTCAAAGATAGACTTCTATAAAATTGAAACAATCTTGTCAAAATAAATTGCCCGCATTTATTTACCGATCGTGGACAATAATACTTTGGATTGAATTATAAATTGAATCTTTTTGTGTTTAACAACTTAAACACTCAATTTATAATATCAAGACAATCCATGGACAAATGCAAGCTCAAAATGATTTATAAATAAATCAAAACAAATATTTTATTTCAATATTACATAATAATTTACTCAATGGGCATAATACTATCCAACAGCAAGTGCCCTATTACAGGTAGCTTTGATGGGCCAAGATGCAATCTTCGATGCCTGTCGGAGGCTTTGACTTTCTTCCATCCCTTGATTATCAAGGAGGAGAAGGAAAGGTAAAGGAGGAAAGTAATGAAGTTGAAGCGAAACTGAATTTGGATTTCCATTGTAGGCAGAAAAAGAGAGAGAAAATGGTGGATTGTTACCAAAGCTTTTTTTGTTGCATGCATAATGTTTTGCAGGATTAATTTTCAAATTCTCCAATGAAGTATTCTCATACTTCCTGTTTTGTGCCAGCCCATCAATCTGTTTCTGCTTCTTTGCGTCTTAATCCTACCACGCTCGGCAACAAACAATCTTTCTTCTCTGTTTCCTGCAATTTCATATGGGAGGATTAGATGCCTTTTTACAAAACACAAGGGATACTTATTATTGCATCCATTTTCCAATTTTTGGTCCAACATCTATTGACTAGTGACAATTTTTGTTTAATTTTGTCGAGAATTATTTGGCCGAAAAAATCAATTTGTACTCGAAATTTGTCAGAAATTCAAACTTTTGTGATTTTTTTGTGATAAATTGCGTAAAACCTTTGAAATTGCAAGAAAAAAAAAGCATGTGTTAACAAAATAGCCAAAATCTCCACCTCAACCACCGCTTGCCGGCATCACCTATGATATGTGTTTGAGGTGGGCTTTTTGGTTATTATTTAAGGCATGGGGTTCTTTTGCGACTTCCGTAAAGACAGAGAGGGTTTTATGCAATATACCCTCTAAAAAAATCCAAACAATTTCAAATTTTCGGACAATTTCTAGCTAAAAATTGGAATTGACAAATTTTATAATTTTCGTCCAAATAAATTGAAATCGAATGATGGAATGAAATTACAAAACAGATATATAAATGATGAAATTTAAAATAGGTCAATTTATAAAACCAAAAAATACATTTTTGCCACACTCATAATGAATAATTGGGAAAATTACAAAATTCTTCTTATAAATTGGCCTAAGTAGATATTTGGTCCTTTAATTTGCTCAATTTTGATTTTGGTATATTATCTTTAAAAAATTGGCATATTTAATCCTTTTTTCACCGAATAAATTAATTTTGATCGACAATTACTGATTTAATGGCAATTGCTGACTTAATGCAAATAACTAGCGAAACTTGCTAACACAGACTCCAATTTTGGAATTTATAAGTTTTGGAGAGGAAATTAAGTGATATGACAATTATGTGAGACATATTTAGGGGCAAATAAAAAAATGTGGAATTTTTTTTGGCCAAGCGGACATAAAAAAATTTAACAATAATATTTTTATATTTATTTTTCTTTCATTGGTGAAATATAAAAAAATTAATATATTTAGAATGTAAATATATTTTATAATTATTAGATAAAAATACAAATTTATATTATATTTAAACTACTATAATTCTAATACTTTCTAATTACTTGTAGTAAACCCAATCAATATTTAAAGGTTAAAAAAATTAGTGTTTGAAGACTAAAAAAATATTTAAATTCAATTTAAATAAATTTAAAGTAAAAAATAATTTGGATAATAAAAGTTAACATATCTAAATTCAAAATCTAATTAAACAATACAGAAAAATAATTGGAAGAAGAAGAAGAACGTTGAGGCTGGGTCTGGGGTTGGCTAGGGCGATGGCCGGTGGGCTGGGTGGTGTAGGAGTGGCTGGGCTACAGCGGAAAAAGAAAAGGAAGAAGAATCTAGATTTTGGGGGCTGGGGTTGGGGCAGGGGCAAATTTTCTTCAAAATTTATTTATCCCCAAATTATAATTCATGTCGATAAACTTCTATGATTTTTTGCACCAAGTCAGCAATTGCAAATCATAATTGGATTTATCGGTCAAAAAAAAATAAAATGTGCCAAATTTAAAAATTTAGTATACTACGGAACAAATTTTGCAATTTTCCCACGATGGAATTCAAGTTCAAAATTTATTCCATCATTTTGGAGAGATTCAAACTTGGGAGCAAACATGTTTATCTTCGATTTGGGCTAGCTAAATCTGAATCGAATGCAAAAAATTTGAACGTTGAATGTACCTTAGCAAAAAGAAAGCTATCTTTTTTCACCAAATCAGAAAAAATATTTTTTTTTTATGCATATCTAAATATTAATTATTTATGTAAATAGAATGACTATCGTTATGTAACAAAACTCATCAATGAAAAAAATATGAATTTTTCACATTTTCCATTGTATTTGAATCAAAAACCTCATAGTTGTATAGTTTTAAAATGTAACATGTGTACTTAAAATAAAGCTCATGATGGCTGAAGATCCTCCACCATTAGTGTATTTATTGACAAGAGTATATGTGGACTCAACAAAAATTTAAGTAGGGACAATTTTCACATTATGACGAAAAAAAATATTAATAACAAGATATTGATATCATAAGTACATGAAGTTTTATTATTATAATAATATTTTTAATGTCACTATATATGTATCAAAAAATTATTTACAATAACAACTTTTTTTTGTTAACAAAATGATCAAATGCATAATAATAATATGATATCATGGACAACAAATTTATGGGGGCTAGCTCAACTTCATCATTTGAGCAAAAATGCCTCATTTCTTCGATATTTATAATTTAAACACCAATTCTTATAAAAATAATTAATATAGCGACAATGCCTCGTTGGCTCAGCCAAAAAAAAAAAAAAAAATCTTATCACCTTTAAGCTTGTAAGAGTTGTTATAATGATAAAATTATCACTTAATACATATTATTAATTATTATAATGAAAAAATAAAAACATCTTACTAGTATTATTTTTTATTGCATATCATGAATACATGCATATATGCGATGCCAAATGTGACACTAGACTGCTTCACTCGTAGACATAAGACACCAACTTTTAATACAACTTTTTATCGTTGTATTAACCATCGTTTGTTATAAATACTACTTTCTTTATCTTAAAATTAAGTATCTGGTTTGATTTATGTGGTCTTAAAAGTTGTAGTTGAAAGTAAAACTATATTACATCAATTATTTAAGTGAGTAAATTTTTTTTAAAAAAAATATTTTGTAAAATAGAATTTATATTGAAATATTCCTAAAAGAAAATATGAGTCAGTGGGATACATGTAGTAACTGTAAAAACTTTTAACAGCCGAACCTTTAATTTATCCTTTGATCACAATTTGCAATTTTTTTGTGAGAATTGATACTGGCGCTGTAAAAATTACTACATGGGCTTCACTATTCATTTTTTTTTTTTCAAATATTTTGGAGTATCCACACTGTATTTTAAAATATCAATATCAATTCTTTTTTATTGTTATTAGAGTATCAAACTTACCAAGGAAAATGGTTATTAATTACTTAAGTTATTATGTGGCTTCTATATATTTTCTTTTTTAAATAGTGTATTATATGCATAGTACAAAAATGACAATCACATTTTTCTCACCATAAGAATCTAAAATCAAAATTATTGACTGGACTTTTTGACCTTGTAGATCCCTTCAAGTACAAATATTGACCACAAATATAAGTTTGTCAATAGTCATCCATTTCTTGGTCAGGCGAAATATCCACCAATTTTCCAGGTCGCTGTTGGAACTTATACAAGTATTTCAATATGTTAATTTATTATTTTTGCTCTAAAGTACAAAGATTGACTGGAATAATTTTCCTATTATATGAAGTTGAACATTTCTATACTTTTTTTCTCTCTCTATATATATATTTTCTTAGTGGACCAATTGAATTACGTTAATCAATTTTAGGACAGCTTATATAGTCAATTTAATTTATGTAATAAAATTAATTTAAAATTATTTCAGTGATATGAAACAACTTTAAAAAACTAAATTTGACAGTTTTACATTAATAAAATTATTAAAAATTAATATAATAATTTAACTAAAGATATTTATAGAATTGACTCCATCCCTAGTTAAATAGAACGTTCGTTTTTTAGATAAATAAAAAATATTAATTATTATAAAGGACAAAATTGGCTCGCAGATTTTTGTGATTGTTGGAGGTTGAAAAATTCCTAATGCATTTTCTTCAAAACTATTGACTACACCTCTATAAGAATTAGACTCGTCAATCTTACCATGGTTTTGACACCCTATGACCGTTATCTTTGCAGTTGATTTTCGGAATTTTATAGTCAATTCAAATTTTGCCTGCATATGTAATATATATATAATGTTTTTTGTCCACTTAATTACTTTATTTTAAAATAGAGTTTCAGATTATTAATGCACATATTTTGAATCATAACTATTAAGTTAAGGTGGGCTTGCATGAAACCTTGTAAGTCTTACATTATATTAGATAATAGGCAAAATACATAAAATCTTCCTAAATTTTATATATGATCGCAAATGTTCATGAACTTGAAAATGTAACACTTACCTCATGAATTAAATGTTTAGACAAGATTGTTCTAATGCAATCAATTTATATAATTTTTAGTTTATTTTGAATATTTTGCATCCCATATTTAATTTTAAATTCTTTTTTAAATAAAAAATATTTTAAATTATATATATTTTTTTAAAAGTAATTAGTAACTAAAGTAATAAAGGAGAATAATAAATACCCAAAAAATGTTAAACATATGAATTTAAAATAAAGTATTAACTATTTAATCTAAATAAATTTGAATTCTTTTGGATAAAATAAATAAGTATGTCTCTGTTGATAACTAGATATATATTTATATATTTTTGAAATTGAAGAAAGATACAATTCAATTATTTTTTGACCATTTTGAATAAGAATGCATATATTATTTTTACTCAATTTTATATATAAAACTTAAGTTCACAACTCAATATATATATATATATATATAAATTAATTTTACAAAAATATACTTGTTTATCTTTTCTCAAAAGAGTTTAAAATTCATTTATATTAAACAGTTAATGCTTTACTTTGAATTCAAATAATTAAAATAACCTTCTCAGGTTTAATATATTTAAATATATATTTATATATTTTTATATTTTTAAAATTGAACAAAGATATAATTCAATTAATTTTTGACCATTTTGAATAAGAATGGATAAATTATTTTTACTCAATTATATATATATATATATGTATATATGTATATATGTATATATATATGTATATATATATATATATATAAATTAAGTTTACAACTCAATTATATATATATATATATATATCTAAATTAAGTTTACAAAAATATACTTGTATACCTTTTCTCAAAAGAGTTTAAAATTCATTTAGATTAAATAGTTAATGCTTTATTTTGAATTCAAATAATTAAAATATCATTTTCATGTTTAATATGTTTTTTGTGTATTTGTTATACTTTTTTTATTACTTTAATTTTTTAAAATTTAAATTATTTAATTATTAAATACTTTTTAAAAAAATATAATTTACAATATTTTTATTAATTAAAAGGAATTTAAAAAAATGTGATGCAAAATTCAAAATAAACTAAAAATTATATAAATTGATTGAATTGAGGACAATTTTATCTAAATATTTATTTAGAAAATAAGTATTTCATTTACAAGTTCAGAGGTGTGTTTACGACCATAGGTGAAGCTTGGGCGATTTTATGTATTTTGCACTTATCTTAATTAATTAGTATAGTATATAAATAAAGAATAAGTTTGAACTTTCCAGAATGGCCTTCTTTGACTTGTAGCAAAGATAAGTCTCAAGTAAAAAGAGAAACGGTTTCGTCCTGCAATTGGTATTGTTTGACATGTGTTAATAGTATTGTCAAATAAAAAATAAAAAAATAAACACTTTATGATGGAACATAAGATATAATCTTATAATATATTTTAAAAAAATATATTAATTTTAAAATTAAAATTTATGAAGTGCAACATAAAATAAGATTTGTAAATGT
Source organism: Paulownia fortunei (assembly GCA_019321725.1). Taxonomy (NCBI): domain Eukaryota; kingdom Viridiplantae; phylum Streptophyta; class Magnoliopsida; order Lamiales; family Paulowniaceae; genus Paulownia; species Paulownia fortunei. The sequence goes on from CM033122.1 coordinate 2,572,741, forward strand.
CATATTAACTCTTTATTAAGAATTTAAAAGTAATTTTTTTATTACAAAAAAATTATTTAATATATATTTACAGCATAAATATATGCATATATATATATATGAGATACAATATTAAGTGCAATAGATGATCTAAAATAATAAAGGACCTAGATTCAAATTAATTTAAGTCGAGAATGAGTGAATATAAACTAGATCCCATTTACTTGAACCCCTTAATCATATAAGTTAATCAAAGAAAAAAAAAATGAATTGAGGCCGATGTTGTAAGTACCAACTGTATAAATTGAGATTAAATGAAATAGGATGTTTGGCTAAGTTTATAAGTTTTAAAAATATTTTATAAATTTTTTAAAAGTTTATAAGCTGTCAAAAAATATTTAATATTTTTTTAAATAACTTATAAGACAAAAATTTATTTAAGAATTTATAAACTTCTAAAAAAATACCTTCACCTCAATTTATTTTTCAAATAAAATCTTATTTAACAAACTCCTTTAATTTTGATAATTTTAATTACAGAGTTGCTATTATTAATTTTTTAAAAACTCCATGATATGAGGTATTTGCCTAAGTTTATTTAAAAGATTTTATAAGTTGCTACATTTTATAAAATATTTTTGAAATTTATAAGATATTAGATCTTATTTTTAAAATAAGTTGTTGAAGTGTTTGTATAAAATAAGATTAAGAAACTTTTAAGATGATAGTAATAATAATTTTATAATTAAAATTATCAAAATTAAAGGAGTTTGTTAAAATAAAATCTTATTTTGAAAATAAGTTAGGTTGAATGCACTTTTTTTAAGTATTTATAAACTTTCAAACAATTTTTTTTGGATTTTATAAATTTTTTACCAAATACTTTTTGATAGCTTATAAGATTTTAAATAATTTATAAAATATTTTGAAAATAATTTATTTTTAAAATAAAATTAAATATTTTATAAGTTTCAAAAATATTTTATAAAATATTAAAATATATAAAAAAATTAAATAAGTTTAACCAAACACGTCTCCAAGGATTTCTTGCGCATCACAAAAATAACCCCTACAGTCCAAGAAATCACATTTAAAACACAAGTCGACTATGTGTATTTAAAAAAAAAAAAATAGACCAGTTTTGTCTCAAGACATGACGACGGAAAAACTAACAAAAAAAATGCATGCAATTCAGGAGAGACCAAATCAACTAAGTTACCAGCACCCCTCAAAAAACGAAAGCTCCAAGCATTGCAAGAGGCAAAACTACATCGGAGTTAAACTTTGAATTCCTACGTTGAAACATGGAAACTCGGTCCATGATTTCACTATAAATAGGCATATTGTCTTTCATTCTTAGCCATTCATCTTCATCAGAGCTTTTGCTTTGCAGTTCCCAGCTTTAAGACAAAGAAAATCAGCAAAAACAAATAGCTTTAAGACAAAGAAAAAACATTTTTCCCAACAATCTTCTTGCAATGGCCTCTGTTGAAGTAAACAACCCCATCATGAACTGTCAACACGAAATTATTCGCCCCGTGGCTAATTTCTCCCCGAGTTGTTGGGGTGATCTTTTTAGTTCATTTTACATAGATAGCCAGGTATATCCCTCAGTTACATCTTTTTATTGTATATTAGCAAGTCTTCTGTCAGCAAATTCAGGAAAAAAAAAAAGATTATCATAATGCAATCCATAGATATAAATTGCTTTTGTGCCATGCAGTTATCAGAATTGTACGCGAAAGAGATTGAGATGCTGAAGGAAGAAGCAAGAAGTATGCTAATTTTTGGTGGAAGCAAATTGTCCGAGAAATTGATTTTGATTGACACAATTGAACGCCTTGGTTTATCATATCACTTTGAAAAAGAAATTCAAGATCAGCTCGGGTTGACATTCAACGGCTATTTCAAACTGGAAAACGAAGAGAACAATGATCTGTTTATCGTTGCATTGCAGTTCAGATTGCTGAGGCAGCATGGCTTCGATGTGCCTTCTTGTAAGTACTTCTTATTTGCTAATAGCACTTTAATTTCTCTAGCTAGCAATAATTATCTTCATTTACTTAAATCTTCTGTTCTAATTTTGGATGCAGGCATTTTCAACAGATTCACAGAAAATAATGGTGAATTCAAGAAAACCCTTCTCAGTGACATTAAGGGTTTGCTAAGCCTATATGAAGCAGCACATTTAAGAACACAAGGAGAGGAGATTTTAGACAAGGCTCTTTCTTTCTCAGCAGCTCATCTCGAGTCTGTTGCTCCGCGTTTAGGCGAGTCACCTCTCAAGAAACAAGTTGTGCATGCTCTTGAGCAATCCCTCCACCGGGGCATTCCAAGAGTAGAAGCACGACTGTTCATCTCATTGTACGATGAAGGTGAATCAGAGAATGAATCTTTGCTGAGGTTAGCCAAATTGGATTTCAATTTGCTACAAATGCTGCACAAAAAGGAACTCTATGAAGTCTCAAGGTATAATTAATATGCATGCATATATATCTTAATTTTTCTTACTTAGTTTTGAATTATATTGCTTGAAAAGTTTTCATAATATTGTTGTCTTTGTTGTAGGTGGTGGAAGGATTTGGACCTTGTTTCCAAGCTTTCTTATGCGAGGGATAGAATTGTTGAGTGCTATTTTTGGACTTTAGGGGTTTATTTTGAGCCTCAATACTCTGCTGCTCGAATCATGCTCGCCAAAACCATAGCCATGATATCGGTGATAGACGACACATACGATGCATATGGAACAATTGAAGAACTAACAGTATTCACCGACGCTGTACAAAAGTACGTAGAACATTTTACCTTGAATTTTGAAAGATTGAGAAAGGGAGATGAAATGTAATTAACATAGTTAGGAAATTTCTTTTACCTATAATTAAACAAAGAATTGTGTCTGTCAGATGGGATATAAGCGAAATTGATCGACTTCCAGACTACATGAAGATTTGCTATAGAGCTCTCTTAAATCTTTACGAAGCTTACGATGAAGAGTTAGCACCAAAAGGGAGATCGTATGCTGTTCATCATGCGAAGGAGGCGGTATAGCTCTAATGCCCTAATTTGTTTCTCTTTTCTTAATCTTGTCTACTTACTTCCCATAATTTATGATCTTGCCTTATTTATGTTTGTCCCACAGATGAAAGAAATTGTGATGAGTTATTTCATTGAGGCTAAATGGTTCATTGAAGGATATTTGCCACCATTTGCTGAGTACATGAGCAATGCCAAGATTACCAGCACTTACTATTTGCTCACAGCAACATCCTTAATGGGCATGAATACTGCAACTAATGAAGCATTCAATTGGCTATTGAGAAAACCTAAAATCCTCGAAGCTAACGTGACAATATGTCGTGTTGTTGATGACATTGCCACCTATGAGGTATGAGTTAATTCTACTTAACACGACAAGCACTTTATTCAATCTTGTTAAATTCTATTTATTTTTCAAAATTATCGTATCTATCAAAACGTGTAACATTATTAATTTTTAACCACTATTCTGCATAAAATGTCCAGATTTGTATTTCATCTAAGTCAAAGTAGATTTTTTTTTTTCTTTTTCCTGGAAGAGTATATACTTCCATTGATTAGGCATTCACACATGAAAATATTTTTACTCGATTTATACACTTTATATTTAACTTTTTCTAAACTTGTAATGTTTGAAGGTTGAGAAGAGTAGAGGCCAAGTCACGACTGGGATCGAATGCTACATGAAAGAACATGGTGTATCAACACAAGTAGCAATAGAATACTTCAATGAAATTGCTGAGAATGCATGGAAAGATTTGAATGAAGGCCTCAAGGATACTTGTGTCTCCATGGATATTCTCAAGAGAGTTCTCAACCTTTCACGTTTGATCGATGTCGTTTATAAGCACAACGAAGATGGATACACTCATCCCGAGAAAATATTGAAGCCCCATATCACAGCATTATTTGTTGATTTTTTCAAACTTTAGACTATATATTTTTGTATTTATTCATTTATTGTTGCAATATAATCTTGTCAATAAACAAATCTTGATTCTTTAATTATTACATTTTTGGTTCGGGAGTTATTTTGTATTAGTATTGCGCTGTCGCACTCATGTTTCGTGTACTTCATATGTTTACCAAAATAATTGCCAATTGAATAGAATTTTCTAATGGAGCATAATATATATCAAGTGTTTGGGTTCTTCTAAAACGATTTTTAGTTTTTATAATAGTATGTTTGAATAGATTGACCGAAATCAATTATCCATTTTTCTAGTGAATATCATATTCTGTGAAATGGTTTTAGAAAACCCTCGTTTGCTGTCTGGCGTCATTTATGTATTTATTTATTTTTCAAAATTTTAGGTAGTTTCGTATCATACAAAGAAGGAATACTAAAGTGTGATTTTTCCTTTTTTAACGAGAAAAATAATACGTAATTTAATTTGTTAGGAAAAAATTATTGTTCTTAAACAAAATTAAACCACATTTTTAATCCATGAGATTCATTCAATCTCGTGGATAAATCGAAATATATTACAGCAAATTCCAAAAGTCTAGAGTAATTATCTTCTAAACTCAGCAAGATCAAAAAATAAATAAAAAGAAAAATAAAAAGTGATGGACACCCTAAAATGCTCGAAGAGCACCATAAGCATTTTAATATGGATAAACCTAAAACTGGCACACTATTGGAAAGAAATTTCCTCAACACAAATATTCTACCACAAGATAACATTGCTCCTTTTGGCTTTCTATAAATATTCCCATTTTTATCATTTATGGTAAGTTCACTATTCATTTGGTTATTCTAGCTCTCAAATTTCTTTAATATTCTCTTATTTAATATATAATTTGATGAGAATTTTTGTCCAAACTCCTCTATACCTTTAATAATTTATATATATCACACCTAAAAACTTAACATTTCACTTGACTATTACACTCTTTTTGTAGAGAACTACCACATTGAAAAATATATAATATTTCTGTATTAAAAAATGAAGAAAACTATTGTAAAGAGTAGATCTGACCACAAGTCGAGTTGGAATCGAAACCAACCAATGGTCAACGAGTTGAAACCTCATCGACCATAGGTCGATGGGTTAGACCTATAATCGGCCCTTGGGATCAAGGACCGTCGGGTCCGATACTTTGTTTTGAAAAAAAAAAAATGACTGTTGCAACTTAAATTTAAATTCAGACTTTTTTATTTTTTAAATTATTTTTAATTATATAATTTAAATTTTAGTTATTTTTTAAAAAAAATTAAGTGTAATTTTTTATTGAAAAAAAAAATTAAATTTAATACTTCAGGTTGATGCATCTTTTTTTTTTAAATTTATTATAATTAGAATATTAGATAATTTAAATTTTAATTAATAATATTTTTTTCAAATTTAAGTTTAAAAATTTTCACTCAAATTTAGGTTTAAAACTTCAAATTCTTTTTTTTGTTTTTAAAATATTATAATTTTGTAAAATTAAATTTTAGTTAATAAATAATAATTTTTAAATTATAATTTAAAATTGAAAAAAAAAAAAACAAAGGACTGGAACTGTCCTGGACGTTGTAAATCGGGTTCAAAATCGTAATCGGCCTGTCAATTATATTTAAGGGTTAGAATTTTCGACCCTTTTAGCCAATCAGAAACCATCGATTTTCCGACGCAAGATCTAGTAAAGAGCCACAGAAGAGAACCACCAATTTCCCGACAAGTAGTTGGTCTAATAAAGAGCCCCACAAGAGAAATTATGTTCACACAAGTGACAGGCTTAAAAAAACACTAAAGACAAAAATGAATTCAAGCCGCCAAATGTAATTTTCCATAACAGAAATATATATATATATATATATATATATATATATAGAGAGAGAGAGAGAGAGAGAGAGAGAGAGATTAATAACAACTAGGAATTCAATACTGTCAAACAGCTTATCTTGACTTGCAATATTCTACATACTAAAAGACCGCCATTTTCCTATAAAAACATGAGCCCACCACTCAACCATGTGCCAAGAAAAATCAACAACAAGCTCACGATTTTCTCCCATTCGGATAATTAATCAACATCCGCCATTTTTTTTTTTTTTTTTTTGGGCTTGGAGACAAATTTCCTTCTTTAATATAATGGATAAAAATCAGAAACCAAAGGCTAATTAAATATTACACTGTTGAAAACGTTGTCATGCCTTTCTTTTATTAGTATGCGTTCGTCAAGGAGTGAAGATCTTCAACGGAGGAAAACTCATATATTTGGTAGATCTAATCACATGCCGGAACCAACAGTTGTAAGTCGAAATCGATTGTTATGAAGGAATGAAAATTTTTAACTCTTGATCATAATCAACAATGGACAGTTATAGTTTTGAGCCCGATTAATAGTGGGGTTTGAGTTGATTTTGATTCTTATTTTTTTAAAAAATAAATAAATTATGATTTGAAAAATTATTATTTATTAATTAAAATATAATTTTATAAAATTATAACATTTTAAAAATAAAAAAAAATTTGAAATTTTAAACTTAAATTTGAGTGAAAATTTTTAAACTTAAATTTGAAAAAAATATTATTAATTTTTAAAATTAATAAAAAAATTAACTTAAATTTAAAAAAAAATAGTATTAACTAAAATTTAAATTATCTAATATTATAATTAAAATAAACTTAAAAAATAACGAAAATGCATCAACTTGAAGTCTTAAAATTTAAACTAATTTTCAATAAAAAAATGCACTTAATTTTTTTGAAAAATATTAACTAAAATTTAAATTATATAATTAAAAATAATTTTAAAAAAATATTTGAACTTAAATTTAAGTTGCAACGGATATTTAAAAAAAAAAAGTCAAACCCAACGGGTCCACGAGTTTGGGGAGTTAAGAGCTATTTTATCCTATATTTTTCCTAAAAACTCTTTTTTTGTCAAAAATTAACCTCAATATAATTTATATTACAAGAGTGAGAATATATGTGTTGATATTCTTGCAACAAAAGATCACCATATGATAAGATAGTGGTTTGGGAAGAGTCACCACATGATGTGCGCTTATGCTTATTGAAGTGGATATGTTGTAGTAGCGCAATGCTTTGGCCCCTTTTGTCAACCAAAATAAGGAAAAATAACATTAGACCAGAACATCCAGTCATGGAAAGTTTGAGGTGTAAAATGACATTTCGATACATATGAAGGATCAAATAAATATTATTTTTCACTATTGAAATGCGGTACAACCACTAAACCAGTTATTCGAAGTCGATGGTGCAAATTTCACAAAACGCATCAAAACCTCTCTTACATACTATAAGAAAAAATAATAGGGATAAAATATTAAATATTAATGTTTAAATTGTTATTAATGATATAGTAAAAAAATTAATTTTTATTCTGTTATAATAATAATTTTTACAAATTTAATTATTTCAAAAATTATGTTTAAATTATTACTATTGATAATTAATTATACATGTATAAGTGAAAAAAGGAAATATTGTCATAGAACCATAGTGGCAATTTTTATTTTTTTATTTTTTATTATTTAGTTGCCAGTATACATATGTAATTAGTTGTTCGTAATTATTATGTCAATAATTTTTAATAATAATTTTATTATAATTAAATTTGTAAAAATCATTATTATTGTAATAATATAAAAAATTTATCACTAAATATATCGACAATTTTAACATTATTATCCAACAGTTTGTTAGAAACATTCTTTTTTCTTGTACCTAAGTTGTTTTTAGTCGAAGTTGACTGTAATGTTTTCTTCCAAATTTCAATGCCTGTTTTCTTGAGTTATGCAGAAGTATAATTTTTGTTGTGGGAGTTCATACTGTGTTTTAATTAAAAGAAAAAAGAGATAATCTGAACCATAACAGAATCTATGACCACATAACCAACAAGATGAAAATACACAAGACGATCTACTCCAAAAAAAAACAAAAAAACAAAAAAAAATGTACAAGAAACTGAAACTTTCATCAACAAACTAACACAAGCAGAATTATCTTCACCAAGATCTTTGTTAATATTTCCTGTCTATTTGGAGAGTCCATCATATGGGGTGGCAACCAATTCCAGATTCTGCCTTCTTGCTGCTGTAATTGCTGGGCGCTCAATCATGTCCAAATCCTTGGGGCTCATTCCTCCAGGGAGTTTCCAGTCAAAATTATAAAGAAGATGGGCTAGAGGCAGCTCAACACTTGCTAAACCAAAAGTCATGCCGGGGCACATTCTTCTTCCTGCTCCGAATGGTATGTACTCAAAGTGATTTCCTGTGAAATCTGTCGGGTTGTTGTCGAATCTCTCTGGTTCGAAGCTTTCGGGATTGGTCCAAATTTCGGGATCTCTCCCCATTGCCCAGGCATTCACCATGACTTTGGCTCTTGCAGGGATGAGATAACCTTCGATTTCAGTGTCCTCCCGAGAAACTCTTGGGATTAATGGGATTGGAGCATGTAGCCTTAGACCTTCCTTAATTACTAACTTTAGGTATTTCAGGTTCTGAACATCGGCTTCTCCGATTGTTGTGCTTCCTTTGAAGGCTTCTCTTATTTCTGTCTGTACTTTGGACATCACGCGGGGGTTTCTTATGAGTTCTGCCATGATCCAGTCTATTGTTGTCGATGAAGTTTCAGTCCCTGCTGCAAATATGTCCTGCCATAACACCACACCATCCAATTTTATTATGTTAACGACAAAAATACTGATGAAGAATGAAGAGATGGTAGTCAACTTAGTACTGAATTAAGCAGCAAAGTATACTTACATAAATGACGGCTTTGACGTTGTCATCGGTGATTGGGAATTCAAGTTCACCACTTTCCTTAACTCTGAGTAGCACATCAACTAAGTCTTCGTTGCCAAACTCTCCATTACCCCTTTTCTCAGAATTTTCTGTGTCTGCAACTATCTTGGCCAGGTTGTGTCTGTGCTCCTCTATAATATCATCAAGAATCAGATCAAGTTTTCTTCGCATCTTGAGCAATTTGAGCCTGTTCCAGCTTATGGCCTTGAGTATTTTTGATGAGGGATAAAGATCAGACACATCAAATCCACTAACTAAGGTTATCCCTTCCTTAAACATTTCTATCAATTGGTCCTTATCTCTGCATACTTTGCCAAATGCTGCTCTACATGTGATTGAACTTGTCATTGTGAAAATCTTTTCAGTCAGATCAACTGGAGCTCCTGAAGATGCCTTGATAGAATTGATGAGATGGGACACCTCATCATTCCTGATCGAGCCAAACGATTTAACATTCTTGGCACTTAGAAGTTCAAGAATGCAGATTTTCCGCATTTGTCTCCAGTAATCGCCATACTGACTAAACGAGATATTGGAGGAATTGTACCACAGGATTTCCCCTGCTATACTTTCCGGCCTGTCTGCAAAAGTAGGATCGTGTACTTTGAGTACTTCTTTGGCCAGAGTAGGCGATGATACGACCAGTGCAGTAACTTCTCCAAGTTTGAAATGCATAAGGGGTCCATATGTTTTGGCCAACTCTTGGAAAGAACGATGTGGAAGTGGGCCTATGTGATGCAGATGGCCAATTACAGGCAATTTCCATGGACCTGGTGGCAATTTTGGGCTTCTGTTATTGAATTTCTTCCATCCCTTGTACAAGAATAAGATGAAGGATAGAAGAAGAATGCAATTAGTGAAGTTGAAAGTGAACTGGATTTCCATTTTCTTGAGGCAAAGAACAGAGGTAAAACTGGTTCTGAATCCGGAGTATATATTCGTAAGTTGTTGATGGCTTATATATATAGGTTTTGATAGAAAAGTAAAATTTAGCAGCTTAACTCTTGAATAACTAAGAGTGGCAGCCAATTTATTTATTTATTTATTTTTTTCCTTTGGTAGTATTTTTCTGTTTCATTCAATTCAAATCATGGCAGTCCTTTTGACCATCTGAAATTTGTACTTTTCACAGTTCAAAGCACTTGATAAGGATTGCAATAAGGTGGGCGCAGAATTTACTTGTCAATACGTATTCCAAGGCATTAATATAATCTTTGCATATATCTTATATGCTCTGTATTTTGCATCTCTGTCGAATATAAACTGCTCCGTATTGAATTGTTGTAATCGTATTTGCCTTTCTATCCCCAACAAATATCAAATTGCTAGAATTCATGTACTTTGTAGTACGAATTTAATAAGAGCTAATAACAAGGTTAATTTATTTATAAAGTTGCCTCTCTAATTTTTTAAATTTGTCTTCATTTTGCAAATTATATTTACTGCATCTTTTTTCTTTTAAGTTGATATCAGCATTTTATATATATATAGGTAATTAACGGCAGGTGCAACTTATAAAATAGAAAAAAATATTAATACAGTATTTATAATATTTAAAAATAATATTTATAATTTATAAATTTAGAGGGATAGTTTTCATAAATAAATTAAATTTCAAAATTGTTTTGTAATTAGCCATTTTAATAATTGTATTTGGGCCAAGAATAACTGATGACATCATTTGGTGCGTATCATTGTGTACCTTAGTATAAAAAAATCATTAACAAAAAATTAGTTAAAGCTAAGATAATATGAATATTAACAAACCCATTGAAAAAAAATACTTTAAAATATTTTCATAGTTGCATTTTTTTTATTTTTTATTTTTAAATTCAGATCCGAGCATGATCTTAAACCTCCAAAATTATATTAACCTAAATAAACAGCCTACTAGATTTAGATCAAAGCTAAAATTATCTTGAAATCTAAAAGAAATTGGCAATGATAAGTCATGTGATAACTTTTTTTAATTAAGGAATGGACAAAGATGAAGTGTGATGTTATTGTAAACCAATAGTTGGTGCCTTATGAGGTGAGCATAAACATTATTGGGGGTGACTTTTCCTCTATTCAAAGAAGAAGTTTCCAATACACTGATAAATTCCACAAACTTGAACAATAATCTATGCATTGTGGCGCAACTGATGTTTCCTATCGCTGTTTTCATAACTTTTAATACAAAGAGTATCTTTTTTCCAAGTTTGACTGCATTTTTGGAAGGAGAATAGCAGCAATGTTCTGGAAAGTAAACACATTGGAAAATAAGCTCCAGTTGACGTTAGCATAATGAGATAATTATATTTTATTTTTACGTTCTAGAAGGTAAGAATATATATATATATATATATATATATATATATATAAACTTGATTGAAAGTATTTTTTATTTATCTATTTTAACTTCACATGAAGTTTTAGATAAGCTTTGAATAAATAAAAATTTGAATTATTCTACAATAGATTATTGATGGTCATTGATCATAAGGGGATGAATAACAACATCAAATGACAAAAGATGAGTCGGGTTCTGTTGTACCAAGTTCATTCAAGAAATTTTACTGAAATTTTTTATGTATATTTATAATATTTATTATTAGAGTAAATATTATCATATTATTACATTATATGAGCGGGTAGTAGTGAGAAAATAAATTTTATTTCATAATAAATGTAATGAATTTCAAACAAAATTTGGAACAGGTTATTAGATAGTGCTTGTTTTTCAAGCACACCCTGATCAGGAATTTGAACATGACCAGGTTCCTTATTTTGTGATCAAGAAGAGAATTATTCATTTTTGGCTACTCAAAATTGGCATTTCTTACGCTTTCACACCAAATTTTTGTGGAAGGTTCTGCGGTTGAACCACCAAAAATGTCAATTGAAAAATCAAACTCGAGAAAGGTAACATGAAATAAAATCAAAGATCTAAATTCCCAAACTACTTAAATTAGACAGTAATTATTTTTGGTAGAATTTAACTATGTCCTGATTCGAGCTCGAGAAGACATTTCATATTTTAGGATGTAGAATTTAGTGAAGGAATATGATTAAAAAAAAAAAAAACAGAGAAATATATTGAGAATCAAATTTGATTTTTTCTTGGACAAAATAAATATCAACGCAAGAAATCTTATAAAGAATATTTTCTACAGTTATTGTTTGTGTTGCTTTGTATTATAGTGGGAAAAACAGTCTATACACAAGTTATTTAAATTGATTAATTTGTACAAATCTGGGTTTATCAAATTTTAATACATAAATTAATTATTAAAATGTATTTTCAGACTGGTTTTATACAAATTTGGGTTATCGTATCTAAATTCATAAGTTACTTAAATTGATTAATTAAATCTTACACCAATATATTTAATATTTTTTTAATATATTATTAATAAATCAATTATTTAAATAAACAATGAGATACTAAACATTTTATAATAAAATAAACACCCATGCATTTAACAAGATTTAAATGAGACAATAAACATTACATAACTCCACATTCCATAGAATTCATGGTATGTTAATTGCACTTTCTTATCATGGAAAGTCTATACCGCATCCTTGTATTTGTTATTCCATAGTTATGTGGTTATGTGTGAAAACCCAACCCAATTAGTTTTGAGTTGGGTTGGGTCTTAAGATAGTTTGGATTGGAAAGGTTGTTCGATTGTGGGTTTGAAATGAATCCAACAAAAAACTAAAAAAATTAATCTTTTTCTACTTTCTACAAAATTTTAATATATACTTTCATATCTCTAATTATATACAATTAACCAAAATGATTAAGTGGGTTGTATTTAGCTGGTCTGAGCTCAACATGGGTCCAAACCAAAAAAAAAAAAACCTAAAATTTAATAATTTTCAAAGTAATTTGATATATATTTTTTTACTTTTACAAAATTCTAATACATCCTCTTCATTTTTAATTATATCACGTAAGCAAAATGTCTAAAATATATTTAAAATATAAAAAGGTATGAAGAAGCATGAAAAATTATCAAAAGTTTCTAAATAAAAAATAATAAATATGAGCATGTAAAATGATCTATATGAGTAAAAACAAAGCATAAAAGTAAAAAAATTAACCAATTATCCCAAAAGAGCCTAAATGACATATGAATATGTAAAGAGAATTAAACAGGGTCAAAATAACATATGAATATGTGAAATGACTAAAACACCCTAAAGAATCAAAATAACATGTGGGCATGTAAAATTATTACATATGAACAAAGTGACGTGGGCTTGTAGAAAACACTACTCATAAATATTCAAGAATTTCACCACATTTCAATTCTTGTGCTGCAAGTCAAAGCTTCTAGAAAACAGGCTTAATGGTTCAATTTATATTTGGATATTAGCCTATTTTAATAATAATTTTAAATTTTTGAAGATTGTATTCGAATGATATAATTAATTAATTATTTTGAAAATAAATTTTCTATAACACGGATGCTTTTATTGCATCTAAGTTAATGGTAATAGTAATATTAATAGAGAGAAAAATAAATAAAAAAATACATCTGACTTGATCATTTTAAAAATAAGTAGGATTGTGTAAGCTAAGTTGTTGTCAGCTAAATAATCCTAATATTCCTATGTTATTGTACTTAATTATAGAACTTGACCTTAAGTTGTAGAAATTTATTAATAATGATTCTATTCTATTATCTAAATATTGTACTTTTATTTGAATGCTTTGATTTTCATAATTATTTTTTTCAATAAGGAATTTGAGATTGAAAAAAGTTAACTGTGGAGCCATAGACGCCATTTATATTCAGAAATAGCACCAACAAAATAAACCCAAATTCTAGGTCCAAATCAATATCAATAACCTTTCTTTGATGAACAAAGACCAACATTAGAGGCTGAAAATTGCAGCAACAGAGAGCAAGAAATACAAGTACGAATTCTTAACCCCCTTGTTTGGTTCTTAAATTTTGTGGAGTAAAATACTAAAATAATATTTTCTTATTTTTAATAATAGCAATTTGTGCTTTATTTTTTTATTCATTGTCCTTTTTCTTTTCTTTGCTTCACCAAAATCTAAGTTCCACTCATAACATAAATATCAGTAGTTTTAAAGAAGCTCTCAAACGGACGGAAAATAATAAAATGGAAAATTTCAGCAAGAAATTCAATCAATTTGAGCACACCAAAAAACTCACTTATATATCAATGATTGGGAGGAAATACAACAATTGCTTCTGCACTTTCTTCCTTACAACAGCAACAATGCCCTGTTCTAGGATTTTAGCAGCTTGCCTAGATTTCTTTTCAGCAAAAGTGAACTGATTCAAGACTTTTTTTTTTTTTTTTTTTCCCCTCAAAAGTTTCCATGTGAAAACTAATTAAGAAATAAAAAATTTCCATGATGACAAAATGACTAAAATAGACACAAAGCAAAATGGCAAAAAATACCCAAATTGCTTGTAATAACTCAACATCAAAGAAATTGAGCAAAGACAAGTTACATCATGAAACTTTTGGACAACTGAAGCAAGGGGGTCTATATATTTGCTCACAATATTGCACCAGCAAAATTTGAATTTACAGTTAGTAGTACATTTTAATTCAATAATTCTTGCTCACTTTATTTGCTCGCTTGCAAAGTCTCAAGGGTCTACGACATTCGTGGATCTAAAACTTGTTGGTTGCTAAGAAAATCCTGATTTTGCCACTTGCATTATTATCTTACAAGATTTAGGGGTTCATAAATCAGTGATTTCATATCTTCCATCATTTCTTGCCTGATTTCCAAAAGACATGTTTACACTCTTTAGGAACCAGGAACCAGGGTTCGTTTTGTTTGAAGGATCAACTGCAGCAGTTAATTGCATTGGAAAGCATTTTTTGTTGGATATCATGGCAAATAATTAAATAACATAAGAAACGTAGTAATGAGATTATTAAAAACAAAGATCTAATTTAATTCATCTCTGTTATATAAGATTTATAAGAAAAATGGATATTGCTGATGCACTGTTATTCTTGGATTTATTCTTGAATTGAAACACAGAAGTAAAGAAGGGAATAAATTGTCTAACAAAGATAAAAATTTTGAGAATATAGGATGGAGAAATGTTAAATGCTTTAAATTAGAGAACTGATGGAGTATTAGAGAAGTAAACTCTTTCATTAAAAAACAATTAAACAACTTGCACAGTCCGATGATCACATAGTACATAAGAAGCCACATTGTTTTAAATTAATTATACAATAAACATCTTTAAAGATTTCCTATACAAAATCTTAAAAGTCTTGTAAACTAGTAAAAGATAACTTGCCTAAAGAGCACAACGCCTTGTGGAAGTTGATAGAAATTTTTTTTATCTTCTCTGGAAGTTGAATGTCTTGATGGAATAGGCAAAGATAAAAGTGAAAAGAGCAACGAATCCAAGAAGTATTGCTGCAACGAATCCAAGCATGTCGTGTCTGAACCCGAAGTAATCTCTCAAGAATTCTTCCACGGTGTCTCCGGTCTCCATCACATCTTGAATTTCTCCAAATTGTGTAATAATGAAACCATACAAGGTATAAGCCATGGGAGTTGCCCAGTAGTACCATCTCCACCACACAGGAATTCTCTGTTATTGCCATTCATTTAAAAAAGTTGGTTAGTGTTGGTGAATTTCATGTGTTTAAACTCAGACTAATGCAAACGTTAGCAGAACTTACTGGTCGTGGAACGATAAATCCTGAAAACAGATTCCAGATGGCATAGAAGAAAGAAGATATAATGGCAGCAACATTGTGATTAGGGGTGACAGCCACAGTCATCATGCCATAGAGGACAAAGTACAATAATGAGAAGAACAAGAAATATATGAACCAAAAGAATTTTTCAGCGGTCCAATCGAAGCCCATCATTGAGTAAACAATGAGACCATATACAATGGATTGGACGAAGACATAAGGAATCTCAATGAGAAACTGCAAGAAAGAAAGCATATGGTTAAGTAACTCCAAACTTCAATATTTGAAAAATTCACACATGTTTAGACACTCATCTCTATAACTACTCACTTGTGAGAATGCATATGGTAAAGCTGAATACATTCCAGCTGCTCTTTCTCTGTAAAAGACTGTTCTTTCAATGGCCACCACAGGCTGTACTGTTGAACCATACTGGAATCCCAAAAAGTTGATGGCAGCATACATAGAACCCATGGCATTGAAGAGATCTTGTTGAGTGTTCCTGTAAGTTCATGACATCCCAGCAAAATTAGTACTAATCAAAAGTAGTTTGACATATCAGAAGGAAGTTAGTTTTTTTCGTCAACTTACCATCTTGAGCCAAGATCCCAGAACATTGTCCCGAATATAAGGGCTATGAAGGTTGTGAACAAAAATCTTACGGCTGTATAAGGAGGATTCCGCCAGTATGACCAGTGTTGTTTCCACAGGCAAGCAATGCATTGGGTGAGGAAAGATTGTGAATATTCAGTGGGGAAAAATAGATCTTTTGTGCCAGGGCGAGGGATGCTTAGTTCCTTGATTAGAGCTTTGTTTCTCCTGCAAATTTTCACAACACTCAGGATTATTAGCATGTCATAAAACAATATTTGGTCCAAGAAAACATTTTTTTATTGTTATGAATTTCAACTACTAACATGTATAAATCTGATTTCTTGTAGTGGTCCGCAAAGTCAACTCCCAATAGTAGTTCTTGTGCTGAAGTAGTGACTTCCAACATCCAGGTAGCTGGATTATAACCATCTTTAATCTTTGATACTCCTTCGATTCCTTCGAAGTACTTGATCAAATGGGTTGACTGGCGACCCAATGGTCCAACATATATTTCTTGTCCTCCCCGTTTCATCAAAAATAGCTGCAAAATCATGTTATTTTAGCAACTCATGCAAAAAATAAAATAGCATAATGTCGTTGTAGTATATAAGTGAATAGAATGTCTGCTTTTAATTTTTCATATAGTGTACCTCATCAAATGCTTCAAATATGTCAATGCTAGGCTGATGGATTGTGCATACTACAGTTCTTCCCGTGTTCACGGTATTCCTGACTGTTCTCATCACAATTGCAGCAGCTCTTGCGTCAAGCCCTGAAGTTGGCTCATCCATAAATATGATTGAAGGGTTCGCTACAAGTTCAACTGCAATTGTAAGCCTTTTTCGCTGCTCAGTTGACAGACCATTAACCCCTGGCAACCCAACTAGAGATCCTCTCAAGGGGTTAAGTTCTACAAGTTCCATTACCTCCTCAATGAACATCTGTAAGTAGAAGACGAATGTCAATATTAATCATGAAGTCTCGTTAGGAAAATTAAGTAAAAATTATATAATGACGTCTGAATCTATAAACCTTTCTTTTTTCTGCATCAACTTCTCGAGGCAAACGCAACCAAGCTGAGTAAACAAGGGACTCATAAACAGTAACATTTGGAGAATGGATGTCGTTCTGCTCACAATATCCAGAAATCCTAGCAAATGTTGCCTGGTTCTTTGGATATCCTGAGATTGTGATATTTCCCTCAATATATCCTCCTGTTTTTCTTCCAGCTAACACATCCATCAAAGTTGTTTTACCAGCTCCACTAACACCCATCAAAGCTGTAAGAACACCTGGCCTGAAAGCTCCACTTATACCCTTCAGGAGTTCCAATTTATCTTCAGTGGCTCCTTGAGCTTTCATTTCCTGCCAGTCAAAATAGTTATTAAGCGATTAATTGATCTCATGCGTACTCTTTCCAAAAATAGATTGATTGCTTCATTTACAAATTTTAAACTTCAACATACCGGTGGCATGTCAACTGAATATCTGATGTCATCAAATGTGATGGAATGTGGTTCAAATGGAAGAATCATTCCTCTTTTACGGTTCTCGTCGGCTTCAATGGCATCTGTTCTCGTGGATGAGGATCCAGAGGAGACGCTTCTCCGCGTATTTGCATCACCCTGAGCTGAAACTCGGCTGACAGAACCACCCTTTTGGGCATCATCTTCATTTTCTTCTGGTAATACAGCTTGAGGCTTCTCGTAGGCTGCAGCATTTTTTAGCAATATTAAGTGTTGAATGTAAAAAGAAAAATACTTGAAAGTTCTGAGAGTAGAAAAACTCACGGTCGAGGTATGCAAGAGCAATAAGGTAGAGGATATTGAATAGAAATACGAATCCAATGACAGCCCCCAGTCCTATCCAATACCAGTTTGCTTGAGGAAAGAACCCTCGAGACTGCATCACGTGCACTCCCAATTTGGTTCCATTTATCAGCTATAAAATGACAGTATCATGATTAGCTTAGTATAGTCACATGTAAAACAAGCAAGCAATCTGAAAGCAAACATTGACGCATTGACTTACTTTACTCCAACTGTGCCCTGTGAATTCATTAACAAGAATTGCATTCTGAGCATACATCAATGGTGAGGACCAGTAGCCCCATAACCACCATTTCTTTACATCCTCTGCAGTACCATTAAAAAAGATGGGATGAGAAAATGACCCACCATCTCAATGTAAGATTGATTTCAACGTTTGATCCTCGTTTCATACCTCGTGATAGGACAAAGCCACCTAATGCAAAAAGCAGGAGCAGTGCAAACAAGCCAAATGTGTTTGCAACAATCATATTTCTGCCGGCTGCTCCAATAAATCTAAACAATGATAACGCTGACTGGTGAACAAATAAAAGCAGTAGGTACTGTTTCATTAACCTGCAACGAAGACTCTTGATCAGTAATTATATTTGAAGAACTGACAAAGAAATTTATTTGAGGTGTTGATTTGCAATGCTTACCTTCCTACATTAGGATCAAATCCCATTACATAGTAAGTGAGAAATGTCCATATAGCAACTTCAAGGAAGGTAATTGGTATTTTCAGGAGCCAAGAGGGGAGACCATATGCCCATGGGGGGAAGAAGAACATATCCCTTTGTTTGTAGAAAACAGGGAGCTTGTAAATTGTCATTGCAAGCTCTGACATTCCATTGAACATCACCATAATGACAGCAAAAAATAGAGCACCAGTGTATACACCTCCATCTGCTATACTATCTTTATGCATCTCAGTTCGAAAGAAGAGTGTCATCGCAATAAGTGACATCACGGTAAGCTGAAAGCAAATATCAAAAAAATACTTTCAGTAATGTAATCAATTAAACATAGTCCATGAACACACGTTATTCAAGCTTTACAAAAACTTGCCTGGAAGATCTTGAAGAAAAAGACAAATGAGTTTCTCTTCATCAACAAGATTTCTCTGTCAGTGCAGGCTTTCAGGAGTTCCTTTTTCCCAAGACCATACTTTTGTCTTGTCAAAGCGGCAGGATGGCTTTTGCTCTTATCAAATGGAACTGCAAGCTCATCCCCGAGTCTTCGGCCAACAACATATGATTGGAATGCCTCTGCAAATTCGCTGACTGAAATGAATCGGTAAGGCTCATCCTTACGTGCCCAATATTGTCGCTGATCTTTCTTTGATGTTACCTGCATATTAGTTTAATTTCTCATTAGAACCAATGAAAGACTGTGTGCTGAAGGGGTTGCAGTTTATTGTTTCTTTTGCTTACTTCTTGCAAGAAATCAGCCGCTCCCTTTCTCTGGGGCATTTGAAACCCATGGATTCAAAAAAATCGAGCACATTTTCTCTAGGGCCGTGATAAACAATCTGGCCATCAGACATGAGCACAATGTCATCAAACAGATCGTATGTCTCGGGTGCTGGCTGCAGGAGTGAGATAAAAGTAGTTCCCTTCATAATGCGGACAAATTGTCCAAGCATATTGACAATTTGGTAAGTTGTAGAACTATCCAGTCCGGTGGATATCTCATCCATGAAAAGTGCCTTAGCTGGTCCAACAAGCATTTCTCCTGTGATTTTTTTTAACCAGAAAAACTTCAGTATCTGTATGAATCAATTAAACAAGTTATTTCATGGTACATGTATATAATTTGTTTACCAGTTGTGACACGCTTTCTCTGCCCTCCAGAAATTCCCCTTATCATTTCATCTCCAACCATAGTATCGGCACAAACATCAAGCCCCAAAACCTTAAGAATGTAATCTGTGACGACATTTGCTTCATCACCTTCGGTGGCTGCTGCCTACATTATTTGAAATAGTAAGATTATATTTTTTTCCTCAGAAATAATGATTGGTACAGTAAGTTCAATTGTTATGTTTGATATCATGCTAATTGGCCAAGAAAAGAAAGGGAAAAATGAATTTAACTTCAGATATATAGGACTAGCATGTTAATTCTAGAGTAGCAAAATTGCAATTTGATTATCTATATTGTGTTGATAGGTTTTGTTGTTTAATTATCTCATCATGTCTGCCCCTCTGTTATTTTGACAATTATACAATTTTATTCACTAGTTTTCTTTAATAATTTCTTTTGTCTATATTAAATTAAGATTCCTTCTATGAATCTTGTAGCTTTGCTATAAGACATGTTACATACACTAAAATAATAGAAACAAACAAACAAGACTTATCACATTCTATTTGGTGCGCATATTTAAGTAGCTTTATATTGTAGAAATAGGAAGGCAGCCTTGACATCACTCTGACAAGAATAATCAGCCATATATATACAAGTAAAGGTTACCTTCATGTAGATATCAATATCAGGATCTGGCTTAATATTTGCTGCTTTCTCTCTCCTTGACAATTCTGCCAACATCTCTGTTCAAATCAAATTTAACCACAAAAAATGGTTAATAAACTGTGAAACCTAAACAATGGACAATTTCAACATTAGAATTTTCAAAAGAACAGAATTATAGCTAGTGATTGTACAAACCGTAGCGTGAGCCAACCCCCTGGCATCTAGCAGAAAATGCTAAAGTTTCTCTTACAGTCATTTCTCCAATATGCAGATCATGCTGGCTAATGTATGCTGCAGTTCTTTGGGGTACAAATTCTTCCATTCCATGTCCATTATACGTCACGCTGCCCGAAACCTGGAGAAAGATAATTAGTGTCATCAATTAGAAACGAGCAAAAATTGGATGATAAAAAGTTGATCATTCATGACGAAATATTTATGCTTTTATTTACTTTTAGAGTTGGATCAAGCTTTCCAGCCAAAGCCAACAAAAGGGTTGTCTTTCCAGAACTTGGAGGACCTAAAAGCAAGGTCATCCTGCCGGGCTTGATGATCCCACTGACATCCTTGAGGATGGTAAAAGGCTTCTTTCTGCTTGAAAGTATATGGAGAGAGTTTAAAAATCCCTGAAAAGAAAGATGAATACATATTAGATGAAGGCCCTTTTCAGCAAGATGCAGAAAACTCAATATACAGAGGCAAAGAAATAACTTTTAAATTATTTAAAATGTATGTATCTGTCTATCTGTTTGTATACATATGTATTACCTCTATGATGTTGATGTTGAAGTTAACAAAAGTAGGCAGAGCCCTGCTTGCACTATATGCTTCTGCATCAATATTTAGATGTTCGTATCTCACTTCAATTGTTGGCAAATCAATCCCCACTCTGGAGAACAAAAATAAGCATTGATATTAGACAAAATCAACAGGAATTATTACAAACTCTGAACCATGATTGAAAAGAAGAATTCAAAAGTAAATACCTATCAATTCTGTTCCTGAGCTTTAGCAAGAACTTCTCATTATCATCTTCCACAGTATTAACTAGTCGCTCCACCAAATTCCTCTTGTCCTGAAATTCAAGATTCTGAACATCTACTTCATTCGCGCCTTTTGATCCCAACAAAAGCCCTTTCCTGAGACGATCAAAAGTGGGCAATTTTTCCAGGGCAGCCCATTTTAAGGCCTCTTCATCATCTTCTTCACGCGATGAACGCGAAAAAACTTCAATCCCCGTGTTTCTCCATATGTTTGAGCTGTTTGCCCTGATGCTGGAGCTTCGTTTACTGGTTGCTCTTAAGCTACTACTAGCTTTATAGAGGTCACCTGCATCCATTTTCTAAACCTTCCAGCAGCACAAATGCTGAAACAGTATCTTCTTTGTTTCGGTTTTTCCACCAGGTGGCAGGTATGCTGAAATGCTGGAAAAGGCCTCTGCTCCCTTCACTTGAAAGGGGGTGTGACTGAACAAAAACCGGTTTTCTTGAATTTTTGCAATGAAAGAATGAAAATGTTACGTAGTTGTTTGATGCAGGAAGATTAAACAAGGTTTATATAGGTGTGCATGTTGAAGAGTCGTGGCGGCTTTTAATTTTCAAACAGAGAGTTTTCTCCATTGGAATTTCTGAATCATTTAAGAGGTTTCTCAGAAGTTGGGGCATGCCACCTTCTTTGACTCTCCATGACCCCTCCTTCCAATTTAGACAAATATCAAAATGGAAAAAAACAAAATACTATACAGCAGAAACCTATTTCACCAACTTGCCTAGTGGATTCCATTACTGTATATAAGAAAATTCTGCATTTTCTCTTGTGGGATTATTTGGAAAGTCTTCTCACGTGGTATTAAAATCATTTTATTTTCTTTCCATTGAAAATTATAAAATAAAAAATTTCAGATTTTTAATTTTGTATTGATTTTTAGGTGAAAAAGTAAAGATATATATGGATGAATAAATTATAATCAAAAAATTATAAGTTTTAGAATGAGATTGTGTTTGATTTAATAACATATTTTTTATAATTTATAAAAATAAAAATATATAAATTTTCTAATGGTAGGGGTCACAGGTATATTTTATATATTTATGTTCAATTATTATAATGGTTTATGTGGAGTACGTCACGATGTCATTATTGTTTTGATTTGGTATTTACAATTTTACCACAAATAATTGAAGTAATTGAGTAATAATATAGGACAAAACCACGGACACACCATCGGCTTCTTCTCATAAATATCTGTTTGGGAAGTCAAAGTAAGGGGTCCTCCTCAATTGTTAACACCGCCAAGTGCCTTCTGATGAGGGGATGGTAATTTTTACTGATTAATTTAGCATAATTTATTTAATTTTTATAAATTTTATAAATTTTATTATTATTTTTAATATTATTTTATAAATGAATAAAGAATGTCCTTGAATTTACTAAAATCTATATTCATCTTATATTTAAGAAAAAAAATATTTCGTACGAGTTCAGTGGTTACAACGTCTAGGTATAATGGCAAAAATGATATTTGACCTTTTTTAGGATATATTGCATCTAATTTTAAGAATTTCAAAAGCATCCAACGTCGGTTTTTAGGAGAGGGGGAAGAAGAGAAACTAAGAAAGGAAGATGAGATATTTCTTTCAAAATTAAAGAAAAAAATATTCACAAGATAAGAAATTCATTATTTTCTAAGTTCTATTTTTATTTTTTCACTCTCTCTCTTTAATTATATTCATAATTGTTGTTAAGTTATATCTCATTTTCATCATGAATTAATTTTTTTTTAGGGTTGTGATGTAATTAATTAATATGTTTTGAATATTTTTATTAATTCAATTCTTGATTTATTTTTTAAGTTGAGTTTTCTACATGATTCTTAATGCTTTTAATTATTTGGCCATTAATTGAATGATTTGCTAATCATATTGACCCGTAAAGTGATATATGTGTCTAGTTTTATATGTAGAAAATCATAAATTACATGTGAAATATGAATATACTAGCATGGTTTGTGTAGCCTTGTTTGAAATCTATAGAACCTAATAAATTATTGATTAAATAAAGCGAGTTAGCAATTGATGATATTTTCGTTAGATATCGAGAAAAGCTAGTGATAATTCAAGAATTTTCGACTATTACTTTTTAAATAAATTAAAATTAATAAGATAAATTATTCAATTTGAACTAATTATGATAAAATTATAATCCTAATCTTTTAAATAATTGAATTTCATCATTAATTAATTTTAATTATTAATTTAGTTTAATCAGATTTAGTTTATAATCATCAACACATTTTGCGTTAATTCAAATAAAATTATAATTACCATAATTTCACTATTTAATAATTAAATAATTTTTATAAAATAATATTTATTTATTATTTTATTACTTATTAATTATAGCATCCACTTGCATTCACAAAATTCTGCAACACTTCCTACTCACAAATAACAAATAACGTTGCAATAATAGATGTAAAAGATGCATTCCATTGTTTTTTCCTATTGCTGATTTAAGAGGAATCTACATTTCACAAATCGATTTGATTATTTTGTGCGACACATGTTGTCATTTATTTATAAATTTATTTTTTTCCACATAAATACATTTGGTTATGATTTCAATTTTTTGCACATTGTGGTACGTCGGCAAATTCACCGGAAGCCTCGTCTCATCAGTGAGCCATGTTGAGAGATTTTGAGGTTGAATAGTGGAAGGATGTGGGCGGCTTATGCAGTTGGAAGAATCAGTACACTGTCTGATGTAGAGAAATAATCAAGAAGGCTGATGGAAGTTAATTTAGATGAGTTGATCGTGAGAAACATTTATGACATGATTGGTATGTGAGAATAGAGTAAATGAAATAAGTATTTTTAAATATATTTTTATTTATATGATTGGTATAATTTAAGGATAGAAATATTTATTTTTATAAAAAATTTCATTTCTGGTTGAGAATTCAAAATTGTGGAATTGAGCCCTTCTCGGTGGAACTGCATGAGCTGATCGTGAGAAACATTTATGACATGATTGGTATGCGAGAATATGATCAATGAAATTAGCATTTTCAAATATATTTTTGTTTATATGATTGGTATAATTTAAGAATAGAAATATTTTTTTTCATAAAAAATTCCATTTCTGGTTGAGAATTCAAAATTGTGGAATTGAGCCCTTCTCGGTGGAACTACATGAGTTGATCGTGAGAAACATTTATGACATGATTAGTATGCGAGAATAGGGTGAATGAAATAAGCATTTTCAAATATATTTTTGTTTATATGATTGGTATAATTTAAGGATAGAAATATTTATTTTCATAAAAAATTCTATTTCTGGTTGAGAATTCAAAATTGTGGAATTGAGCCCTTCTCGGTGGAACTGCATGCACAAATATAAATTGGACTTTTCTAAAAAAATAATAATCCAAAGAAATGAAAATAAAAAAAGGCCTTAGCTTCGCCCTCAAGATTTTAGTTTTCGGGGAAGTGGTTCATTAAGTTTCAATCAACCAGCAAGCTAGTTGGTATAAATATTACCAAGCCATTCGTTCGCCAGGAAAATCTTCTAACAATTCTGACTGAACTCGAATAATTTTAATGCCTATTAATGAATCATTTGACTGCTGGTATGTTTAGTGTTTTGTTCTAAAAACGAAAAAACAGAAAATAAAAAAATGGATTATAGCTGTTCATCCCCAGAAATACTTTTATAAGTATACTTCTAGTAATTTACAATAGGAGATTTCACATGTAAAGAATAAAGAAACAACGATTATAAAAAAATAATTATAAGATGTTAAATGATAATACGAAAGTTACTTGTGATAAAAGATTCTATTTTATCATAATTATAATTTTTGCAAATTTAATAATATCTAAAAATTATATTAAAGTTGTCACTGTTGATAATTCGTAGTATATATAGAGTTACAACAAGACAAACGAGAAAGAGAGACTGACAAAAATTCAAATATTCTCATTGTCTACACATTAAAAACCTCTGCATTCCTAAAAATATGTTACACATTTTTAGGGAGCAATATGAATCATTAAGTTCAGGTCGAGACTTAAACCGACTAGTGATAACAAACTCTAAGCCAAATTAATAACTCAATCTAAATCCTTGTTCATTATTTGCGGCGTCCTCACCCATATTGATAACATGAAGAGATATTGACAATGATAACCCTTGCCAACACTCTTCCTTCTTTCTAAGTCTACAAAAGCCAAATTACACACTAGAAACAACTCTGTGAAATTATGAAACCAAGAAAGTTATTGTTGGTCGCACAAATAAGGAGATTTTTTAAGTTCCAAGAATGGGGGGCTTATGTTGGTCCGCAATAACTCAAGAAATAGGTATCAAGGCAGAGATATTCTCAATAGACAAGGAATGCAACCCAAAAGTCATAACTCAAATAAATATCAAGATGGAGATATTCTAAGTAGACAAGGAATGCAACCTAAAACTACTCATTTTAAGAGGTGGCATGTCCCAACCTATTCACCTTAAAAGGTGACCACTCCAACATTCTCTACTCTCGACCAACCCTCCCTTCATGAAGCTTAACCGAGAGTGGGGGGCTTATAATGGGATTTGAGCTCAAAATAGACCAAAAATGATTAATTCAAGATGTCCGCCTAAATTATAATTCAGAACAAAAACTTGATCCAATAGAATAAGCCGAATAAGACAATTTGAAGAGGTTCATATAATAAATTTAGCCTAATGGACTAAAAGATCCATTTGGTACATACACTGCTCCACACAGGATTATACTATCTGATCTTACAATTATAAATATTTCATCTCAATTCATTATAAGGTACATAAAATAATCATTACGCATTCTTTCTCTCCAACTCTATGGCTAACTTGAGCGTTGGAGAGGCTTTTTCGGGCGCACCCCGGATACCCCTAACTATTTGTACATACTGCAAGCTAGGAACTATCCAAAAATATTACTACGACAAGAGAGGTGGACATCAGTAGAGGTGGGGTGATACACATGAATTGGGAAGATTTATGTCTTGCTTACATTGAGCTAATTTTATTTACTCCAAACAAAGAACAAAAAGAAAAAAAAAATCATTGGTTTACATCAAACATAATATCTTTAATTAGTTTAAATAAAAGTCTATAATCTATTCTGTTTCTTCTTTTGTTGATTTGTTATATCTTCTTTCTTTTGCATATATTATTATGACGTATACTGATGTTTAAATTATATTAATTGATATCTTACTTTTTTTTACTTTGAGTTGAAATGTTACGATTATGAATGTGGAGTCCATAAGGTGTGTATTATTTCTATTATCCTTAAAATTAAATACTTTAATTAAGTAAAATGATTTTTTTTTTTGTTTCATTGGACCCGTTCAGACCGACTCAGCCTGACCTAACTCATTTGCCCCGAGCCACTTGGACCCAAACCACCCATTTGCCACCCATATATGATGCAGTCGTTAAGGTGGTTTTTGTTGTGAAATGAAATACAAGGGTTGACTGTAATGAAGATTATTCTTGAATTGAAACCCAAAATTAAAGAAGGAAATAAATCATCTAACCACGATAACAATTTTGAGAATATAGGATGGAGGAATGTTAAATGCTTTAAACTAGAGAATTGATGGAGTACTAGGGAAGTAAACACTTTGATTAAAAAAAAAAAATTAAAGAACTTGAACACTCTGATGATCACGTAGTAAATAAAGAAGCCACATTGTTTAATTTAATTATACAATAAACATCATTAATAAATCCTATACAAAATCTTAAACGTCTTGTTAATTAGAAAAAAGATAAAATGCCTAAAGAGCACGCCGCCTTGTGGAAGTAGGCAGAAAACTTTTTTTATCTTCTCTGGAAGTTGAATGTCTTGATGGAATAGGCAAAGATGAAAGTGAAAAGAACGACGAATCCGAGAAGTACTGCTGCAACTAATCCAAGCATGTCGTGTCTGAACCCAAAGTAATTTCTCAAGAAATCTTCCACTGTTTCTCCGGTCTCCATCACATCTTGAATTTCTCCAAATTGTGTAATAATGAAACCATACAAGGTATAAGCGATAGGAGTTACCCAGTAGTACCATCTCCACCACACAGGCATTCTCTGTTATTGTCATTCATTTAAAAAAATTGGTTAGTGTTGGTTGAATTTCATGTGTTTATACTCAGACTAATGCAAATGTTAGCAGAACTTACTGGTCGTGGAATGATAAATCCTGAGAACAGATTCCAGATGGCATAGAAGAAAGAAGATATAATGGCAGCAACATTGTGATTGGGGGTGACAGCCACAGTCATCATGCCGTAGAGGACAAAGTACAATAATGAGAAGAACAAGAAATATATGAACCAAAAGAATTTTTCAGCGGTCCAATCGAAGCCCATCATTGAGTAAACAATGAGACCATATACAATGGATTGGACGAAGACATAAGGAATCTCAATGAGGAACTGCAAGAAAGAAAGCATATTGGTTAAGTAAATCCGAACAACAATATTTGAAAAATTCACACATGTTTGGACCCTCAACAGTCTATAACTACTCACTTGTGAGAATGCATATGGTAAAGCTGAATACATTCCAGCTGCTCTTTCTCTGTAAAAGACTGTTCTTTCAATGGCCACCACAGGTTGTACTGTTGAACCATATTGGAATCCCAAAAAGTTGATGGCAGCATACATAGAACCCATGGCATTGAAGAGATCTTGTTGAGTGTTCCTGTAATTTCAAGACATCCCAGCAAAATTAGTATCAATCAAAAGCATCTTGACATATCAAAAGTAAGTTTGCTTCTTTTTGTCAACTTACCATCTTGAGCCAAGATCCCAGAACATTGTCCCGAATATAAGGGCTATGAAGGTTGTGAACAAAAATCTTACGGCTGTATAAGGAGGATTCCGCCAGTATGACCAGTGTTGTTTCCACACGCAAGCAATGCATTGGGTGAGGAAAGATTGTGAATATTCAGTGGGGAAAAATAGATCTTTTGTGCCGGGGCGAGGGACACTTAGTTCCTTGATTAGAGCTTTGTTTCTCCTGCAAATTTTCACACTCAGGATTATTAGCATGTCATAAAATAATATTCAGTCCTTGAAAATAATTCTCTATTAATATGGAAATCAACTAACGTGTATAATTCTGATTTCTTGTAGTGGTCGGTAAAGTCAACCCCAAGAGCAATTCTTGTGCTGAAGTAGTGACTTCCAACATCCAGGTAGCTGGATTATAACCATCTTTAATCTTTGATACTCCTTCGATTCCTTCGAAGTACTTGATCAAATGGGTTGACTGGCGACCCAATGGTCCAACATATATTTCTTGTCCTCCCCGTTTCATCAAAAATAGCTGCAAAATCATGTTATTTTAGCAACTCATGTAAAAAATAAAATAGCATAATGTCGTTGTAGTATATAAGTGAATAGAATGTCTGTTTTTAATTTTTCATATAGTGTACCTCATCAAATGCTTCAAATATGTCAATGCTAGGCTGGTGGATTGTGCATACTACAGTTCTTCCCGTGTTCACGGTATTCCTGACTGTTCTCATCACAATTGCAGCAGCTCTTGCGTCAAGCCCTGAAGTTGGCTCATCCATAAATATGATTGAAGGGTTCGCTACAAGTTCAACTGCAATTGTAAGCCTTTTTCGCTGCTCAGTTGACAGACCATTAACCCCTGGCAACCCAACTAGAGATCCTCTCAAGGGTTAAGTTCTACAAGTTCCATTACCTCCTCAATGAACATCTGTAAGTAGAAGACTAATGTCAATATTAATCATGAAGTCTCGTTAGGAAAATTAAGTAAAAATTATATAATGACGTCTGAATCTATAAACCTTTCTTTTTTCTGCATCAACTTCTCGAGGCAAACGCAACCAAGCTGAGTAAACAAGGGACTCATAAACAGTAACATTTGGAGAATGGATGTCGTTCTGCTCACAATATCCAGAAATCCTAGCAAATGTTGCCTGGTTCTTTGGATATCCTGAGATTGTGATATTTCCCTCAATATATCCTCCTGTTTTTCTTCCAGCTAACACATCCATCAATGTTGTTTTACCAGCTCCACTAACACCCATCAAAGCTGTAAGAACACCTGGCCTGAAAGCTCCACTTACACCCTTCAGGAGTTCCAATTTATCTTCAGTGGCTCCTTGAGCTTTCATTTCCTGCCAGTCAAAATAGTTATTAAGCGATTAATTGATCTCATGCGTATTCTTTCCAAAAATATATTGATTACCTCATTTACAAATTTTAAACTTCAACATACCTGTGGCATGTCAACTGAATATCTGATGTCGTCAAATGTGATGGAATGTGGTTCAAATGGAAGAATCATTCCCCTTTTCTGATTCTCGTTGGCTTCAATGGCATCTGTTCTCGTGGATGAGGATCCGGAGGAGATGCTTCTCCGTGTATTTGCATCACCCTGAGCTGAAACTCGGCTGACAGAACCACCCTTTTGGGCATCATCTTCATTTTCTTCTGGTAATACAGCTTGAGGCTTCTCGAAGGCTGCAGCATTTTTTAGCAATATTAAATGCTGAATGTAATTTGAAAAATATTTGAAAGTTCTGATAGTAGAAAATCTCACGGTCGAGGTATGCAAGAGCAATAATGTAGAGGATGTTGAATAGAAATACGAATCCAATGACAGCCCCCAGTCCTATCCAATACCAGTTTGCTTGAGGAAAGAACCCTCGAGACTGCATCACGTGCACTCCCAATTTGGTTCCATTTATCAGCTATAAAATGACAGTATCATGATTAGCTTAGTATAGTCACATGTAAAACAAGCAAGCAATCTGAAAGCAAACATTGACGCATTGACTTACTTTACTCCAACTGTGCCCTGTGAATTCATTAACAAGAATTGCATTCTGAGCATACATCAATGGTGAGGACCAGTAGCCCCATAACCACCATTTCTTTACATCCTCTGCAGTACCATTAAAAAAGATGGGATGAGAAAATGACCCACCATCTCAATGTAAGATTGATTTCAACGTTTGATCCTCGTTTCATACCTCGTGATAGGACAAAGCCACCTAATGCAAAAAGCAGGAGTAGAGCAAACAAGCCAAATGTGTTTGCAACAATCATGTTCCTGCCGGCTGCTCCTATAAATCTGAACAATGATAACGCTGACTGGTGAACAAATAAAAGCAGCAGGTACTGCTTCATTAACCTGCAATGAAGACTCTTGATCAGTAATTATAATTGAAGAACTGACAAAGTAATTTATTTGAGGCGCTGATTTGCAGATCTTACCTTCCTACATTAGGATCAAATCCCATCACATAGTAAGTGAGAAATGTCCATATAGCAACTTCTAGGAAGGTAATTGGTATTTTCAGGAGCCAAGAGGGGAGACCATATGCCCATGGGGGGAAGAAGAACATATCCCTTTGTTTGTAGAAAACAGGGAGCTTGTAAATTGTCATTGCAAGCTCTGACATTCCATTGAACATGACCATAATGACAGCAAAAAATAGAGCACCAGTGTATACACCTCCATCTCCTATATCCTCTTTATGCATCTTAGTTCGAAAGAAGAGTGTCATGGCAATAAGTGACATCACAGTAAGCTGAAAGCAAATATCAGAAAGATACTTTCAGCAATATATTCAATTTAATATATCCATGAACACACGAAATTCTAGCTTACAAACACTTGCCTGGAAGATCTTGAAGAAAAAGACAAATGAGTTTCTCTTCATCAACAAGATTTCTCTTTCAGTGCAGGCTTTCAGGAGTTCCTTTTTTCCAAGACCATACTTTTGTGTTGTCAAAGCGGCAGGATGGCTTTTGCTCTTATCAAATGGAACTGCAAGCTCATCCCCGACTCTTCGTCCAACAACATATGACTGGAATGCCTCTGCAAATTCGCTGACTGAAATGAATCGGTAAGGCTCATTCCTACGTGCCCAGTATTGTCTCTGATCTTTCTTTGACGTTACCTGCATATTTGTTTAATTTCTCATTAGAACCAATTAAAGGCTATATACTGAAGGGGTAGCAGTTTACTGTTTCTTTTGCTTACTTCTTGCAAGAAATCAGCCACTCCTTTTCTTTCTGGGCATTTGAAACCCATGGATTCAAAAAAGTCGAGCACATTTTCTCTAGGACCCTGATAAACAATCTGACCATCAGACAAGAGCACAATGTCATCAAACAGATCGTATGTCTCGGGTGCTGGCTGCAGGAGTGAGATAAAAGCAGTTCCCTTCATAATGTGGACATATTGTCGAAGCA
The DNA here is from genome assembly GCA_019321725.1 of Paulownia fortunei. Taxonomy (NCBI): domain Eukaryota; kingdom Viridiplantae; phylum Streptophyta; class Magnoliopsida; order Lamiales; family Paulowniaceae; genus Paulownia; species Paulownia fortunei. The sequence continues at coordinate 2,604,362 of CM033122.1, forward strand.
TATTGACAATTTGGTAAGTTGTAGAACTATCCAATCCGGTGGATATCTCATCCATGAAAAGTGCCTTAGCTGGACCAACAAGCATTTCTCCTGTGATATTTTTTTAACCAGAAAAACTTCAGTATCTGTATAAATTCATTAAACACGGAAGTTATTTCATTTTAGTACGTGTATGTAGTTTTTTTACCAGTTGTGACACGCTTTCTCTGTCCTCCAGAAATTCCCCTTATCATTTCATCTCCAACCAAAGTATCGGCGCAAACATCAAGCCCCAAAACCTTAAGAACGTAATCTGTGACAACATTTGCTTCATCTCCTTCGGTGGCTGCCGCCTATATTTTTTGAAATAGCAATATTAAAGTTTTTGCCTTGAAACATTGATTGGTATAGTAGATTCAAGTACTATTTTTGATATCATGCTAATTGGGTCAGGAAAAAAAGAATTGAACTTTTTTATAGGAGACGTTAATCCTGGAATAGCAAAATTGCAATTTCATTCTATATAACAAAATTGAACGTTGACAGGTTTTGTTGTTCAATTATCTCGTTATGTCTGCCTTTCTTTTATTTTAATTATACAAATATATTCACCAGTTTTCTTTAAGAATTTCCTTTCTCCTATGTTAATTCACTTGTTATCCCTTCTATGAATCTTGTAGATTAGCTATAAGACAGGCTGCGTACACCACAATACAAACAAGACTTGTGATATCTCTTAACAGAACAGATTACCAGGGTACTAATGTAAAATAGGAGGCCCCCATGACATCACTCAGACAAAAGAATGGACAGCCATATATCTACAGGATATACTTATATAATAATATGTTTACCTTCATGTAGATATCAATATCAGGATCTGGTTTGATATTTGCTGCTTTCTCTCTCCTTGACAATTCTGCTAGCATCTCTGTTCAAATAAAATTTAACAATAAAAATAGTTAGTAAACTATAGAACCTAAACAATCCACAATTTCAACCTTAGAATTTTCAAGAGAGTAAAATTATATTTAGTGATTGTACAAACCGTAGCGTGAGCCAACCCCCTGGCATCTGGCAGAAAATGCTAAAGTTTCTCTGACAGTCATTTCTCCGATATGCAGATCATGCTGGCTAATGTATGCTGCAGTTCTTTGGGGTACAAATTCTTCCATTCCATGTCCATTATAAGTCACCCTTCCCGAAGTCTGGAGAAATATAATTAGTGCCATCAATTAGAATCGTGTTGATTGTGAAAAAATTGGAGGATAAAAGTTGATCACTCATGACGAAATTGAAATGCTTTTATTTACTTTAAGAGTTGGATCAAGTTTTCCAGCCAAAGCCAACAAAAGGGTTGTCTTTCCAGAACTTGGAGGACCTAAAAGTAAGGTCATCCTGCAGGGCTTGATGATCCCACTGACATCCTTGAGGATGGTAAAAGGCTTCTTTCTGCTTGAAAGTATATGGAGAGAGTTTAAAAATCCCTGAAAAGAAAGATGAATGCATATTAGATGGAGGCCCTTTTCAGCAAGATGCAGAAAACTCAATATACAGAGGCAAAGAAATAACTTTTAAATTATTTAAAATGTATGTATCTGTCTATCTGTTTGTATACATATGTATTACCTCTATGATGTTGATGTTGAAGTTAACAAAAGTAGGCAGAGCCCTGCTTGCACTATATGCTTCTGCATCAATATTTAGATGTTCGTATCTCACTTCAATTGTTGGCAAATCAATCCCCACTCTGGAGAACAAAAATAAGCATTGATATTAGACAAAATCAACAGGAATTATTATAAACTCTGAACCATGATTGAAAAGAAGAATTCAAAAGTAAATACCTATCAATTCTGTTCCTGAGCTTTAACAAGAACTTCTCATTATCTTCTTCCACAGTATTAATCAGTCTCTCCACCAAATTCCTCTTGTCCTGAAATCCAAGATTCTGAACATCTACTTCATTCGCGCCTTTTGATCCCAACAAAAGCCCTTTCCTGAGACGATCAAAAGTGGGCAACTTCTCCAGGGCAGCCCATTTTAAGGCCTCTTCATCATCTTCTTCACGCGATGAACGCGAAAACACTTCAATCCCCGTGTTTCTCCATATGCTTGAGCTGTTTGCCCTGAAGCTGGAGCTTCGTTTACTGGTTGCTCTTAAGCTACTACTAGCTTTATAAAGGTCACCCGCATCCATTTTCTAAGCCTTCCACCAGGTGGCAGGTATCTTGAAATGCTGGAAAAGATCTCTAGTACTTCCTTCAGTTGAAAGGGGGTGTGAGATAATTCAATGGTTTGCTGTATATACCTTGTGAATGAACAAAAAACCTGTTTTCTTGAATTTTGCAAATCAAAGAATGAAAATGTTATGTAATTGTTTGATGCTGGAAGATTAAACAAGGTTTATATAGGTGTGCATGTTGGAGTCAGGGCGGCTTTGAATTTCAAATTAGAGTGTTTTCTCCATGTGAAATTCTAAATCATTTAAGAGATTTCTCAGAAGTAGGGACTTGCCACCTTCTTTGACCCGTCCTTCCATTACAGAAAAATATGAAAATGGAAAAAGAAAATATTTTACAGTTGAAACTTTTAAGTTATTTCACCAACTTGCCCAGTGGATTCCATGTTAGTGTAAACAATAAAATTTTGTATTTTCTCTTGTGGGAGGACTTTGGAAAGTTTTCTCACGGGGGTCCTCAAAACTTTTCAAGAAGTTTTTACATTCGCTCTCAAGATTTTAGTTTTTACATTCGCCCTCAATAAGTTTCAATCTAACTGCAAGCTAGCTAGTACAAATGTTCCAAGCCATTTATTCTCCAGGAAATTTTTTTCATAATTCTGATGGAACTTGAATTATTTTAATGCCTGTTAATGGATTATTTGACTGATGCTATGTTTAGTTTTTTTTAAAGAAAAAAAAAATACAAGGACTATAGTTGTTTCCACCTTCAAAAAATGTTTTAAAAAATGTACTATGAGTAATTTACATTAGAAGATTTCACATGTAAAGAATAAAAAAAAAAAAACTTCTAAAGATTTATTTTTAATTTTTTTGGCAAGAGATTTGAAGTAAACTTTCTCGTTTGTTTGTTCATGTTGAGCATGGTATTGATTCTTGCAATTATCATTGTAAAATATTTTAACACACTCTAATTTTATCCTTTCATTTCAACATTATTTACTCTAATTAGAAAAATCATTGGGAAGTAGCCGAATAGTAAGTGTTATACTATTTTATTGTAATTGGAATGAGTCTTTGTCTTGATAATGAAAAATAATAATAAAGATAATAATACTTAAATTATTCTAACCCATGCCTCAAATATATAGTTATTTAACGGTCAAAATATGTAACTATACATTCAATTGAAAAATCTCAACGTTCAAAGATATTTGAGGCCTCCGCTCTTGAATGATAATTGGGCGGGCCCAATTTTTCCAATTGACTGACCATATTTATTTATGAGTGCAAGAATCCTGATACATTTGATCTTCTCATTTCATTTTCAACTCTTTTAATTTTTATTTTCTTTCCAGGATAGGATGGCTAGTAGGCCCTTCTTTTAATTATTATAAGACAAAAATTAACTACCATTGCTATATTTATTTTCCTCATTTCAAGTCTTCATTTGCAAAAATTGCTGTGGTCAATTTTATGGATTTTTTTTCAATAAATTTTTGACAAATTCTTTCGTTTTTATTTTTATTTTAGACGAGTTAATTTTGAGGCAATGAATGAGGGATTTGTGTTCAATCTGGATCAAGTCAATTTACCATTTCACATATTGATGTCTTGTATGATGTTGAATGATGTAATTGATCGTTTCTCTAAAATATATATATATATATATATATATATATATATATATATATTATAACATTGACTATATATATGAAAATTGATATTGAGTTGAAGAGATAACCTCTTAATTTTTAAATTATCCAAGTATAAATGCACCATCATAATTACCAAAATTAAAATCGGAACAAAGAATATTTCAATAATGGCAAACATAAAAAATGTAATTTATCAATCTCTTTCTGTCTATATTGAATTAATTCTTTGATGTATGACTTCAATAATGTGGTTTATGAATGCAGAATATGATCACACACCACCTAATTAATTAAGTAGGAGAGTGACACATGAACCAGAATTCTCGACTACGTCGCCAATCTCATTGCACACAACACAACATTCTATATTAGTTTTAATAGGCTAGAATCATTTAATCATCTTTTTAACATTAATTAATGCTAGTTGTCCGAGTGAAATGCCACGTTGTCTGCTATCAATAATCCCTAATTGGTCTTGAAATAACTTGAAGAGTACTCTTTTCCTTTTTTTAATTTTTTTTCTCCATCTGTAATTCGGAATTTCACTGATATCTGGTAGTATAAATGTGAAAACGATATCATTTAAAAATAAAAATAAAAAAAATGGAAAGAAAAAGGAAAATAAAACTTTTTAAAAATAATTAAACAGTCAATAAAACAACCCTTCCTCCTCCTCCTTTTTTGTTATATAGTCAATAAAATTAGACTTTAGACAGCACACACACACACACACACACGTGTGTGTGTGTGTGTGTGTGTGTGTGTGTGTTCTCATTATAATATATTGTGTCATTTTTAAAATTATATGTAGTTTAGGATAGTGTTGATATAATATTCTCTGAAGACGAGAAGCAAAACCAAATTCAAATATGTGGAAAATTAATGTGATAGACTTGCACGTTTTTCTGAGTTTTTTATGTCAAATATTTTACTTGCATAATTGCCAACTTGGTCAAATCTTCCAGAAGACATAATGGACTGCAGCAATGACAAGAAACAACCCCCAAGCTTATAATTCTTATTACTCAGTCTACTTTGAACTTTAGATGCTAAAATAAAATACATTTGTGTTGTCAATATGCAGCCCTCAGCCATATAATTTAAGTCATTCAACATGATAAACAAGTAATGGTGATATTCAAGTGTGATGATATTTTAAATGACTATTTTATCAAAATTTAATTATTACATAAAAAAATTATTTAATATTTAATAACTCTAATATTTCGACTCATAAAATATGAAGAAGAATTATATTACTTTTTTTTTAATATATATTCCATGGATTTTATGTTGTATTGATCGGTTTCTCCTTATCCAAGAAATGTGATTAATTTTATTTTCTTTCTTTCTGGTACAAAACAATTAATTGAAGCTTCTAAACATTGAAAAGTAGGGTATTAATAATAAGAGCTATTACAACTGTAAAGTCTTTCTCCAGAAGAATTGACTTCCGCTCGTGTGATTTTCATTTTCTCACTTTTTCAAAAAGATCGGGAGGAAGGTGACGTATGTGCTGAAATCAGCAAGACAATATGGAGATTTATAATATTACAATTTTACAAAAGTAGCACATGATTAAGACCAAAATTCACATTCCACCAAATATTTAAATTTAATTAACAAAAGTTAGGCCATTAAAATTTTGGTAGCAGCCCTATGAGCACTAAGCAGTAGAATTAATTATTTATCATTAAATTCATTCTTAAAATGTCAAGAGAACTGCTAAAAACTAATGGAATTTCACGAAAGTTCTAGTCATTTCTTGGGTATCTTCTTAAAGTCATGGGTCAACTTTTATAAATGTTTTTGATTAATTACCATAAACCCCTCATCAAATTAAATTAATTATAAAACCCCTTTTCTCTTGTACATTATTTTATGATTTCTGTTTCTTTCTCTGGTAGTATTTTCTTGACCAACAAAAAAAAATGAAGGGTGGTGATGGCTGGAAATTTTCAAAGCATCCCAGATGAAATTCCCAAAAGGCCCCTATTAATGTCTTATACCAAATTTGCACTTCATTTCACCCACATATATAAATAGTTGCAACATTCTAATGTTTAAATGTCATTCTGCATGCTGCCCCCCCCCCCCCCCCAATAAATAAAGCAGTTCTTATAACTCCTAATTGTCCAATTTTTCCCTATCTGACAAAAATAGCCCTTATCCATGCAGCAAAGTTTGCCAAAGCCTATCTTCTTTAACTTTATTCTCAGCATCTCTGTTTAATTAATGTTGAGGGGCCTTATTTAATGTTTTAATCTTATCACCATAACCATTATTGCACCCTTCCTGTTTTCAGATTTTTCTCTGCAATACTTTTATAGTACATTATTAATTAGGATGTGTATACCTTTGCTGTCATGTCTTCTTCCTTTATTTTTTTGTTTTTTGGTGCTTTTGTCTTGTAATAATCTGATAATGGATATATAAAAAAATATCGACAAAATCTTCTTCTTTAAAACCAAATCGCCGCCGGAGACCACCATGGGAATAGCTATTGAGGGTTTATTAAGATAATAGAGAGGCAAAATCTGTCAATTAGAGCAACTTTTTTTAATTAGTTTAGGGCTCTAATTTAATCTTTCAATTTTCTTTATCTGTAAATATTTTATTTTATTTTAATACTTTATTTTTTATTTCACTTCATAAGAAATTCGAATCATTATCACTTCATGGACAGGAAATTTTCAAGTAGGCATATTTCCAATATCAATTTTTTTTGTTGCCCAAAATTTGTATGAATATAATAAGTTGTATGCCAAATAATAAAATAAATAACTTGACTTTATAAATTGAAAATGTCATGTTCACTGGGACAGAGATGACTTGAATCACGCAGGAGGAGCAATGACTAAATTCAAATTCAAATTCAAATTCAAATTCAAATTAAACAAAATAGCCAAATTAATAAATTCGAGAAGGGTCTAATTGAAATTTAGAAAAACAACTATCAGTCAGAGAAAAAATATTTAATTCAGTAGTTGAACTGTTTTAAAATTTTCTGAAAACTTCAATCTACTTGTTCTAATAATTGAATCATTTTTTTTTTATTATCATCACCTTATTGAAATAGAATAATTTCATCTTTTTTTTTCTTTTGTGTGTGTGGGGGGGGGGGGGGGGGCTGGCTCAAAAACCCAAAATCTCTCAAGAAAAAAAAGAAAAAAGGGTTCAAAAATATTCAATAACAATTGATATTGGAATTTTTTTATCAAGATATTTAATATGCTTAAGAGGAAAAATGTATTTAAATTTAGAGTTGTAGAATTATTTATTAGAGCGATAATTATCTTGAATATATAAATGGATGATTGATTGCTATTAATTTGCTATAATAAGGGGACAACATCTTCAATTGTATAATATATTTGGTTTTGTTCACCAACTCCGTTACATTAAAAATGACTAATCAATTTGATGTAGGAGAATGCCTTTTATTTTGGTACAACTTTGACTTGAATTTGTAGTTCACTTCCCGAAATTTTATTACAAAGTTTATCTTTTGAGCAAGTAGTAATAGTTTAAAAAAACACGTTAAATGGATCTTAATTTTGTTATTGTGCACTAAATCGTCAAGTCTCGTTGTCACAAATTAATTTGATGCAGGGCGCATTCTTTTGGGCAAAACAAGCATCAATTTTAATTCTAATTATTATAAAAAAAAATAAAAGAAACAAATATATGAATTAATAAATGTCTCTTATAATTTAATCTATACAAATATTTTCTTGATGATTTTTTCCTTTAAAAACAGAATATAAGATAATATTATTCTCAACATTTTCTTCCCAAAATTCCATATTTTTTTTAATGAAGTGGTTAATACGTGAATTTATCATATATCATCTAACAACAAATCAATAATCACCAATTAATAAATTATAAAATAAATAATTATCAACAACCAATTATTATATAAGTAGACATAACCCAAAATCTGAAAGCCTCAATTTTGCGAATCTAAAACTTTGAGAATGAATCTAAAAATTGCCGATTCTATTATCAATTTATTCCCTCATACCAATCGCGATGTATATTAATTATAAAGTAAATCTGTAAATAATTTTGATCATGATATTGTGGGCAAATGAACCACAAAGATCACACTAAATCAATGAATTTAGGTTCAAAAGATCTTTACAAGCTTAAGATAGTCCACAAACTAGACATAAATTGACAAAAACCTAAAATAAAATAACTCCACATGAATCCCACAAAATTTAATAATTATCACAAGAGCATATGAAATGTCCTGTTATTTCAATTGAGTTAGGCGAATGTCTTTGTCCGCCCCCGATTCGATCGATCCATTGGTTGTGGTTCATCCGACCTAGTAATTGCACCTAATGTATAATTCACAAATTAAAGCTTAATCACAAATGCACGTTAATTGTATAAAATCACATAAAATATATATTTAAAAAAATATTTTATACAATTAATATTCATTTATTATGTATACTATCGAATAAAATATTAAATTAAAATAAAATATCATAAATATTAAAACACGTGCACACCACATATTTCATTTGGGACCAATAAATGATAGCAGCATATACAGTTGGGGTCGTTGTCCAATTAAACGAAAATGTAGTACCACCAAGCCCTAACAATAAATGATTACACCTATTTAATCTAAAACTTTTTGGCGGTGTGGTTTTGACATATTTGGGTATGGATTTTGAATCTTCCAACAAAAACATATACTAGAATTCCACCGAACATATAACTAAAAATTAGAGCATCATGATAGTTAATTTTACCCTTTGTTTTTAGTTAAAAAAAATGCAATTTAATTTACCCTTTTCTTTGCTAATATTTGTTTGGTGCTTGTTCATTGAAATTCTAATCAAAAGTGTACAATACCAAGTTTTAACAACAAGGAATAGACAAGAATCGTCGTATCCACTGACATAGATATCAAATACACACTAAGTATTGTAATTAAAGTAAATTTAAATTTATTGTATAAAATTTTATTAGTCGTTGATCAAATAGCATTGTGAAATTATACAAATAAAAATTATGAACTATTTGTAATTATGAACATTACGAAATTCAGTACACACAAAAATTAGTATTAGTGCATATTTTTTATCTATAGTTGAAAATAAATTATAATTTTTATGAAAACCCAATCAATTTTGCAACTGTTGTGCTTTTTTTTTTCACAAGTATAGGAGAATTTCAGTCTTTCAATAAAACTTTATTAAAATCTTTTATCAAATAATTCTTGGATGGGGGAGGAAGATATTTGTCAAAATTCAAACCTTAGAAAAGTGGATGCAAAAATCAAAGCCTTAGGGGATGTGGTATGTGAATTTGGTTGGTACAAAATAATTAATTCAGAGTCAATTTTTTCAAGGCGACAAATTCTTCAAACAACCATCACGAAAATATTAGCTTTTCAACCCAAACACTAACATAACTTTCAATTCAACGAAAATTAGGACAATCGTATTTTTAATGTTTCTCAGTATTTATAGTTTGAAAATTCACTAGGTTTTGTATGAAAATAAAAATATATTTGAATTAATTATATTTTTAAATTGATTATAAAAATTTAAAAATAAAAATATATTTGTTTTATTGTATTTTCTGCATAAAAATATTAGTAGGCATGAAGACATGGTTGGTACGTATATTTTCATTTCTAATTTTTGACAAAAATTCATAAAAGTAAATTAAGAAAAGATATTTACGATTAAAATAGATAAAACAAATACATTTCTATGAACAGAAACATTACATATTACATAGTTGAAATCTAAAGAGAAGAGAAAATGGGGATTTATGCAAAAGTATGCATGCACATGGATGTGTATTGAATACTAGTATTAAGTTATGAATCATGGAACACAAAAAAAAAAGCTATGAATCATGGAGTTTTCAATTGTCATTGTGCTAGCTAATATGTCAATATCAATTGCGTTCACCCTAATTTTAAAATCTTCCAATTCTAGTGACATAATCTGATAAATATATCATTTAAATTATCAAAGACATTTTCCACGTCGAGAAGGAGCTTAAATTAAAGGATATATAACATCTAAAAAATACATAAACTTGAATATATACTTGTCATGAGGTTAACCTACTTCTACGAAATCGGGTTTGGTCCAAATAGGATGGGGCAGGTATAAATCTAGACCCGTCCAGACCAGTTCCATTTGTATTGGATTTTAACAGTATAAACGGTTTTAAGTAGGATCATATATTTTATATTTTCAAACCCGACCTAACCAAGACTAGACCCATTTTTTTTTAAATTATTATATATATTTATATGATATTTTTTAAAAAAAAATTATTTAAAAAGTTTTATTAGTATTATTTTAATATATATATATATATATATAATATTTTTTATATTATAAAATAGTCTAACGGGTCTAATAGGTTTACTTATCAAGTGTGGGAGTGGGTCCTTAAAAATCTTAATGGATCAGATCTCGGATCCAACAAATCCAACCCAAACCAGACTCCTCGTCATCCCTAAATCCAAATCCAGTTTTGACTAAATAAGAGGTAATCACGGTCTGATTTCGAATCTAGATTAGAATTTTTGTATATACCTTGGTCATGGAGTTAAGGCAAGCTTTTGAGGAACTGTAGGCGATGCCACCGCAGAGTTGTGCTCGGTTTAGGTCGAAAATTGATGAGATGTTGATGATTGAGCCTCCTCGGGCGCATCCGTGCGCCTACGCATTTGGACACCAACCATGACCCTGTCAAGTTTGTTTTCACAACGTGGTTCCATTCCTCCTCGGAGAGCTCCAGTGATGACCTCACTTGGCCTAGTTATGGCACCCAAATGTAGTAGGGGGTGATTAGCAAAAAGTATATGTTATAAGCCACTCATTACTAGATAAAAATAATTGTACATTGTAAGTCATATCGTGAATAGTTTTACACAAGAAAAAAAAGTATGTGTAGTGTGAATCATCTCTCGTATAATGTGGATAAAAAATTATAAGTCATGGTAAGTCATATTAGGTATATGTAGTGAGAATGATTTCTCGTATTAATTTGATGCAGGGCGCATTCTTTTGGGCAAAACAAGCATCAATTCTATTATAAATAAAAAATAAAAAGAAACAAATATATGAATTAATAAATGTCTCTTATCATTTCATCTATACAAATATTTTCTTGATGATTTTTCCTTTAAAAACAGAATATAAGATAATATTAATTCTCATTATTTTCTTCCCAAAATTCCATATATTTTTTTAATGAAGTGGTTAATACATGAATTTATCATATATCATCTAACAACAAATCAATAATCACCAATTAATAAATTATAAAATAAATAATTATCAACAACCAATTATTATATAAGTAGACATAACCCAAAACCTCAAAGCCTTAATTTTACTTTGTGAAATAAACAATTGTAGGATAGAAGAAGTGATACTTGGTTTTACCTCTTGTAGATAAGGTTAAGCTTTCAAACCATATCCCTCCCTTTCATTCGATTTGAATTTTATATATATATAATTGATGGAAGAATCAGCCTATTATTACCAAAAAAAAAAAAAAAATTGCTGTAAGAGAAAATTAAATCTTGGAGTTGTAAGAACAAAAAATGAAACCTATTGTTTTCATTACCTACTGTTGCATTATTGACTTCAATATGTGTGGCTCCCAAAAAAAATGGGAAGATCCTTAACATTAGAAAGTGTAGTAATTTTTGGACTAATTACAAATAACGGTCGTAACAAGAAAACTTGTCAAACACAGCTTTGATAAAGTCAATTATTACTAATGATATAGGAATTCCAAGCAAGATAAGAAATCATAATCCATCACATTTTGACGCTGAAATTAAGGCACTGTTTTAGAAACCTTTTTTGACTTTTGCTCCAAGAAAATTGAACTGGTAAAGGACATTGAAAACTGTCCTAATTAACAACATCAGCTTCTCATAGACTCTTGACTTTTTTGTCGTACTAAGATTTCTGAATTCTACTTTGCGTGTAGACTATGCTACTAAGCAAAAATATAATCCTAAAAATCCCTCCTTTCTATATTCTTTTTTCTTTCTTTTTTAACACGAAAATATAATTAATGATGCACGAACAAATATAGGAATTAGAGAGGAGCCGGAAAATTCGGTGAACAGGGCCAATAAATAATCCGAATTAATTAATGCAACTGTCTCTTCTAAATTATTAAGATTTTGGCTTTCAATTAATTTCGCTTCTGTTTTGCCATAAAGATGTTTTCCCACCAGGATCCCTGCATTTCCCTTTACAGTTTTCAGATAATTAATTGATTTCTTTGTCATTTGCCTTTTATTTTTAATTTATGGTACGTTTTTTGCTCCGTTTATATTCTTTTACTTTTTTAAATTTATGGTGGTGGTTAAGAAAATATAAAAAAAAAGTTTCTGTTAAAACAAACTAAAATTTATATATACAATGAAAATTCAACCCAATTCAACCCAATGCAGTTTAAATATATTATATTATAATTTTATTGCATATCACACCACATATATATAATTAATTAATTTTAAATATGTATTTAAAAAAATATTTTATACGTATGACATATATATATATGATATACAATATAAGATATAATAAAAAATCCAAAATGTTGTATTAGGTATCAAGCAAAAATTAGAATCAAATTATTTAGGAGGAGAGGTTAGATAACATCCACAAATTGGGAGAAACAGTTTGGGACTTTCTAAAATAGTTAAATTTTGATTTTTGTCATCTCACCAAAGCGACGGGAGGAATTTCATTCACATGAGATACATTGAAAGATAAATGGTATCCTTAATTTCTCCAATTACTTTTCCTACCTATCCAACCCTATAATTTTCCAAAGATATAGATTATTCCATTCAATTTTACCAACCTGTCAAAAGGTACTCTTAATTAAGACAAGGGTTATGCTCTTTTCTTTTCTTTTCTTTTCTTTTTTTGTCCAATTTTTTATGTCAAAAAGCAACTTTACGTGCCATACAGCTTGAGTTGGGAAGAAACAAAAATGTCAATCAGCAAGAAACAGCACATCGAAGAAGGAAAGAATCTTTCTTTTTTTCTTTTTCTTTTTTCCGTTTCCAATCTAAGGAATAAAAAAAGAGATGAAAATATGAAAAATATTAAATATTTAGGGAAGGATAGACGGAGTAATTAAGAGAATTGGTCAGCGTATAATGTTGAAAATAGAATACAATACTCCAAAATATGTTTACATATATATTTCAGAAAAATGAGGGGAAAATTAAAAAGTAGAGCGTCATTAAGAAAAGTCACCAACATTTAACCTTTAATGTTGAAATAAAATACCCCCAAAAACAAGAAGGGAAAAAGACGGAATAAAAAAAAAAAAAAAAGAGGGTAAAAAAAACTGGCTAATATACAAAAGATGCAATAGACCGTATATAAAATAATTGGAGTAGTTGGTCAAACTATCTTACTAATAATTAGTTGGATATTCTTTAAAATAATAATTTTTTTCCCATCATTTTTTTTGGGTGGGGGAGGGCGGACGCAGTGGTGGTTGTGAAGGAGACGAGGAAGGCAATGAATTTCATGCTTTTTAGAACATTGTTAATTTTATAGAAAACTAAATGTTAAAAAAATAATTTTTTTTAGATAAATAAATTCCAATATCTTGTTTCGAGTTCATCAAAATTTCCTGCCCCAGTTAATTTTTCCGATGTGCTAGCCAAAATTTAGATTTTGGAGTAAGAATTGGGCTTAAGAAAATGAAGTAGTAGCAGTGTAAATCAAGAATATTTTGGGCGCCCAATCCCTTAAATTGAGACATCCCACGACTTAATGAACTTAATCACAAATTACGTTTAATTTATAAATAGAAATAAAATAATATTTTCCCAAAATACCCAAAACACATCCAAACATTTTCTGATAAACTGCAAAATGAGAAAAAGCACTCCGACTTATCAATTTTTTTCTATCCGAAGAAGTAATCTAGAAAAACAACACTATTTTATCATTGATTACCGTTTATAGTCTTATCACATCCTTATTTCATAAAATAGTTATTACAGTTAGTTTAATTGAATAAATTTAATAAATTAATACTTTTCAAATTAATGGAATATAAAAAAATAAAAAATAAAATAAAATATTAGTCATTGGTATATAGTATCTATGAATTTAAAATCCATGCCATATAGATAATGGCCAATCACATTTTATTGAGGGACATCTCATTTTCGCCCCGCAAACCTGAAAACAAGAAGTTTCTGAAAATTAAAATTGTGCTCCCCAGATTTTTCTATTTACCTCGGGTATCATATAGAGAGTTCTCTACCAAACTCATGCCCGTCTCCCTAACTTCAAATTCTGGTTCGGATTCGGGACTGTGAATAGGTTGTTTCACCTGCCTTAACAAGCTAGGGATGGCGGGAAGGTGTTGAGAAATGAGGCGGGCAGTGTCTCTCCAGCAGGAAAGCTCTCTTTCTTTCTCCTCGAGCTGTTGCATTGCATATTCCAAAGCTGATTCGAGCTCGTTTATCCTTTCTTGCTGCCTCGTTTCCAAAAGTTCATGCAATTTCCTCTCAAGTTCTCTTGGAGAAACGCCATGGAACTCGTTGTTGCTCAGCTCTTGCATCTCACTATCTTCTTCGAAGCACATGTTGAGGCTCAAATCGGGTGCACTGTCCTCCACATTGACCTGCCATCCAGCTTCAAAGATTCAGAATTGACAACATGATGGAAAAGGGACACGTAATTATTTAACTGATGAAAATTCATCGAGCAAATTCTTGATATAAAGAACCACCACATCACCAAACTGGATCTGGATCCTCTATTCCAAATGACATCATCAAGTATGCATTTATAATGTCATTTTATACAGTATTGATGATATTGTAATAAAAGAAACACCACTTGGTATGGAGGATTCTGCTTGGGATATCACTGCTTGGAGTTGGAAAGTTAAGTTCCTGCAAATGTGCTTGGTGAAGTCATTTACAGCTTTTGCAAAATCAAGAACTGAAATATGAAACCAACTGTTACGTTCATGCAGGCTTTAGGCCTATGTATGTTTCCTCTAGTCCCTCCTTTTAATCATAACTAAACTTTTAAGTGAATTTCTTCTGGGGTTCTAATTTCATTGCGGAATCAAAACATGAACCAAACTGGCAAACAGAATTAACTCTAAATGGTAATGGAAAAAACAGAGCTAGCTTTTATTTAGTCCATGACAAATGCACATTTGTCTAAAATATGTACCTCCGAATATTGCTGTCTCGAGTACTTTAAAATGTCTGAAGTGATCTGCAGACGATCGAATTCAGCTTCAAGTTCTGCTTCAAGTTGATCCATTCTCAAACTTTTCTCTCGTCTATATCGACCACTACCAAAACCAATTTCAGGCCGTTTGACATCATGTGAAGATGAATACTGACCAGAATCATGTTCTTCAGCATACAGGGTTTCTTGGACACCGGTGTTTGAGAAAGAAGAAGAAATGCTGGATTTAGAGGGCACATATAGTGGTTTCTTCCCTTGAGTTTGGAATTCTGTTGGGAAATCTTGAAGCAGCAATTCCATTTTTCTGCGCAACTCAACCATCTTGTTAAGCTCATCTCTGACAAGATAAATTAGACCAAATCCAACTCCAAGGTTGAAAGAGGCCTCTTTGCCAATTTCTGCTAAATAATATGTGCAAACAAATTAGTTTGGCTTTATTACAAGTAGCAAGAAATATAGTAGACAATAAATTCTTCAAACTATTGAAAACTGATAGAAACCACATGTGAAGTAAATAAACAAGAGATATGACAGGTGATAGGTCCTTAATGACGAGCAACATCTGATAAATCGCGTAACTATATCTAGTATATTACTACTACCTTATGTTCGATTTAGCAATATTTTTTTGACTTGTTTGTGGAAGAATTGGATTTAAAATTCTACCTAGTCAAGTTTGGCATTCCAAGTTTTTATTGCAACTTGCATATTGTATTTCATTTAATATACGCACAACACGGGTATATAATTAATTTTAAATGTATATTTAAAAAAAATATTTTATATATGAAATACAAGATGCAACACAAAATTACAATAGAAAATCTGAATCCCAATTTTGGGCCCTACGACTCGACGAGCTTATAAGCCTACATCTATTTCATGAAATATTATATTGTGTGTCACACTAGACAAATTGAATGATACACAAAGAAAACCTCAAGTTCAAAAATGAACTGTATGCATGTCATCATAGAAGTATTTCGTAACTCGAAAACGTAATTGAAATCAAGAACAAACTAAACCAGAAAATCTCATATAGTGCAAAGCTTAACTAGGTAGAGAAAAAGGGAACAAGAAGAAAATGAATCTGTATGATGTATTTATTCAACTGAAATTACCTGAAACATCTTCCCTGGAAGAAGATGCTGCTTCATGAATTCTTGATCCCCCCTTCACCATCCCACCTTTTCTCTTTATATCCAAATTCCCCTCCATTTTCTCCTTTTCCCATTTTCTCTCCATGAATCTGTTTCTTGAACCCCCTGATTCCCCTCCACCAAACCAACGCCAGAAGATAAACCAGGGCGATATACAAGTGAAGCTCCGGCAGATTTCTCTTCGTCTCCTCGGCCTCCTACTCGTAGTCGTGTCGCTGAAATAGCCATCATACCTCATTTTGAAGCAATCTCAAGAATTTTGCCTCTAGTATAGTGTGTCTTATATAGGAAAATTGATGAAACAGTAATAAATTTATGGCTACTTCTAAAAATTAAATGAAATGCATCAAAATACAAAGTTTTGATTCCAGTTTCCATTAATGGTGGGGAGAGAATCGGTGGAGTGTTTGGTAATGAGCAAAGTTTCGATCACGGGTTGAAAGTGACAGGGTGGAAATGGAAGCCACTTCAAATCTTGAAAGCCGGAGGGAAATTTTTGAAAAGGAAAGGGTTTGTGCGTTTTTCGAGATTTTGGTATTTATTGTGGTATCTAACGCAAATCCCAACACTTAATGGCCTTAAATGACATGGTTCTTTCTTGAAGGGAATATTAAATAAAGAGTACCAAAATAATCAGAATTGGCAATCTGCAGGGAGGGAGCCAGCCCTGTTTTTCGAAAATATGGAATTTTAGACCCATAATTAAAAATATTACACAAATAAAGTCATTCTTGAACAATTTAAATTTTATTGTTGGTTGAACATTTTAGTTTTTACTTTGTACAACCCGATTTTTGTATTAACTCATTTTACTTAAAGAAAAATGATATTCGTTCTAATTGATATATGCACTTCACTTTGATTTTTTTTTTTCTAATTAATTGTCAAAAATGTTTATTAATTTTGGGAACTCATTGTTTTTCCTTTTTTTATGACAAATAAATAATGTAAAATTACTTTTTTCATTTTAAGTGAAATAGGATCAGAGATAAAGAACCTACAAGATTTAATTTTATAATGTAGCATTATGTAATTTGGGTTCATGCTATTAGATTGAGAAAATTAAAAATTAAATTGCAAAATAAAAATTATTGTGATCTATTATAAAAGTGGAAAATCAAATTAACAAATGATATCTTTACAATCAAACGTAATGCAAAAACTAGATAAAATTAAAATGTGAAAATGGAAAACATTACCATCTCCTAATATTAGAAGCTTTGTATGGTAAAACTTTAAAATTTATTCAACACTTTCGAGAGTTAATTTTTTAGTATCTTGTTTAACATTAGAGTCATCAAATAGAAATCACATGTATCACTTCATTGGTCATTAATTTAGTATCGAATATATAAATAAGACAAAAAAATGAGATTTAAAGGAATATTTTAAACAATTGATTAAGGTATTAGGCAAATAAAAAACAAAAAAAGAGGTAAAATCAAAGGAAGATAATTGTATTTCAGTTATTTCTCTCCACCCTAAGTTGAAGAACAAATATTTTCATTTAATATTCCAACCACAATTGGGAATAAAGTAATTAAAGGGTATATTTGTTATAAAACATACAGTAACATTCTCTCAATATTTAATGGGCAATCTTATCAATTGTGTAGGAACAAAGCCAAAATGAAATGCTGATATGGGTTTCAAGAATTAATTTCATGTGTTCCAAGTTTTTCTGTGGGCTGACATTTTATTTCAGCTGGTCCAGTCAGAAGTTGGCCCATTTGTACCAATGATACTCAACTCATAACTTGGGCTAAGGAGTTTTAAGATATGGGCTTGATATCTGAAAATGTTAACAGGCCAGCAGTCAATGTGTAAGTACGTGCGTCCCTTGTTAGCCCAATATTAAAATTGTATTCTAAGAATTAAGAATAGAAATAGAATGTCTCTCTCCTTTTAATGCTTCCCAGATTATATATCATGGTCTTTTCAAAAAATCTGAAAGTTAGCTTTCAGTCACGAAGTTTGCCTCAATTTATCAATTTCCATGGAAAAATGCGAGACTTTAAATAATAATAATAATAAATTTATAGAGATACGTTTTTGTATTGAGATTAGGTTATGTACGAGTTGACTTGCGCAAATCTTATTCTCGTATAGAAAGGTACAAAATTCTATATAGAAGGAAGCCATTTTGCCAATTCAAACCTTTACTTTTTTTCTGGATTCGTGATTATTATAGCAATAGTTCCATCTATATTAGGAATATATTGGATGAATTACGTATATTTCTCAAAATCCATACAACTATATGACCTTTGAATCAAGAGGTGGATATAGTTACTATTGTCCCGTTATAATTCAATGACAATAATTGATTGGGAGCAAACATATTTGGTCGAAAATCAAATGCAATAATCTTACCGATCATTTACTAAAAAAATGAAATTTGTTGGCCAAACAACATTAAATTTTTAGTGAAAGATTTATATGGTGAGAATTATGAGATTGAGATTTGTAAACAATTTTAGATCCCAGCCAATCCCACATTTATAATGTGCAGGAACTAGGGAGGGGCCATTGCCATTGTAACCACACAATATATATATATTATACTCAAGAAAATAGTATATGTAATCCATGGCGTCTTGCTTGTTATTTCTTGTGATATTCTTCTCATGGGATTTCGTGGGTTATTCTCTACGTATAGCCAAAGATGATGGTCTGATTCTTGCAAAGACTTATGGTGGCAATGCCTCCAAAAAAGGTACTTGCTTTTTCCCTACTTTATTTTCTTTCTTTGTAATCTTCAAGAATCATAAATTAGTGAAAACAATAAAGTTGAGTTTGATGAACCCTGGATAAATTGGACAACAATCTGTAATAACGTTTTCTTACCATTATTATTATAATAGTATCGAACATTTAATAATCTGTTCTTGTGATAAATTTAAGACATTCAATAATCGGTTATTTGACTATCCATTTTTAAAGATTTTATTATTAGAATAAGATATTCAGATATTGACCAAGTCAATAAGCCATTTGCAACATGACAGTCTGTAAAGAAACTCTTTTCTGTTCAATAAAATAATCAGAAACTCTGTAACACTAATAGTTAATAATTTTTCTCTATCCAAAATCTTTGTAAGTGTCAAAGAATCGTGTTCTTTCTCCTAAATGCGTTTCTCACGTATTCGAATATTGCAAAGTGCATCCAAATTCCAATTTACCAACAACTTTAATAACATCCCGAATTTGTGATGTCTTTTTTTTTTTTTTTTCTGGATGTTCAAAAATAAAATTTTATTTTATGATTATTTTTGTTTATAAAGATACCAAATTAAGGGATACTGTTAATGGAGTACTAAAATAATCTCAATTGATTAAACAATTATTACATGTGTCAACTTTCACCACACGTTCCTAACACGACCAAAGAACTATCGTTAACAAAAACATTATCTTTACATTGTGCGATGTGAAGAAGCAGGGAAGGAAGAATAGACAGGCCAAGCCGTACACACTACGCAGCCCAACTTCACTTTTTCCCCACTCATTTACTTTCCTAGTTAACTTTAGATCCACCCTACTGTATCTCTCATTTTCCTCTGCCTAAAATCCACCATTATTACACCATCATCTGCCCTGAACTTACCTAATAAATTTATATATACATAAAAGGTACTTTTCAGAATTTTCATCATCTTCTTCTGTTATAATCAATTGGCTGATTGTGAAATGGCAGAAGACAATTCTATTGATAGCTTGCTGAATCTTGATTCGTTGAGAAAGAGTCTGGTCCGACAAGAAGACACCATCGTCTTCAGTCTGATAGAGAGATCAAAATATCCCATCAATTCACCGTTGTACGATGATAAGAGGTCCGGTAATTTATCTGCTTCTTTGTTTGACTTCTTCATTAAGGAATCCGAAGCTCTTCAAGCCAAGGTATTTGTTTCCGGCTTTCCAGTTTGATCATATGTTCTATAACATATAATTAAATGCTTACCCAGATGCATATATATGTATATATATATATATATATATATTTATGTGTGTTTGTATATATGGAGTATAGTTGTTTGTATGGGTATATATTTCTTATAGTTGTATATAAATATATGCCTATACATACACAAAAGGCCAAAAATCTACATGTACATGTATGTGTATGTATATCAAAATTCTTGATTCTTGCGTGTGTGTATACATCTACATGTATGTGCTCCGTGGCCACCGTATAGTAATGGTAGGTACGCGGTCTTTGCTTTTTCTTATGGTGTTACATGTATGTCTTTATGTATATGGATTGATGTGTACAGCACTACTCATTTGTTGCTATATTATAATAATGATACATTGGTACCAAAATCTGAAGGTTGGAGTGCTTTTTAGAACGCTAGATGTTAATGCGGTCGGATAGATTGGTGTTTTGTGGGATATTAAGAGGGTGTTTGGAACCCATTCCAAATTAACTTCTAGATATGAAAGTTTATTTGTAAAAAAATTATGTGTTTGATAATTATTTTTGAATGGACTTTTAAAATAAGTCACTTCTCCAAAAGTCCATTTTGGAGGGACTTTTGAAGAAGCGCAAAATTGTGATTTTTGAATTTTTTTTCTTTCATTTTTACTAAATGGGCATTAAAATACATTTCTACCAAACATTTAACAATACTTATAAGCACTTTTAAAAAAATACATTTTATAGATGGACTTTTAATTTCAAAAGTGCTTCCAAATATGTACTAAATACTCCGTTCCTTTTAAAATTTAAGATTTTTTTAAAAATTGAAAAAGTTTATACTATTGTCGGATAGTGGATGAGACTTTGTATCACGTGGTCACTTCAATTAAGAGGATATTTTTTGGAGAAAAAATTATTTTAGGAAATGGAGTAAATTAGACGTGCCAAAAGGAAAATGAGAGCAACAACTCAGGGCAGAGAGTAATATCTTTTATTATTTAGAAATTGCTCAAAATGTGGTCTTGCCACATGTTAAAGTTGGAGTTTGGAACCTTGCATTTCACTTCAAGAACATGGAAAAACTAAAGAAGTTTTAACCATCATTCATATAATAGTACTTAGTTTGTAACATTATGTTAAAATTATTATTATTATTTTTCGACTGTTTCTGCTAGGGGAATAAAAATATAGGAATTCTTTTTCTCCTCAATTGTTAGGTCAGTTCAAGAATGATGGAATTCTTTTAGGTGGAATTTGGATGGATGAAATTGGATTTGAGGGGAGGAATTGGGGGGATGTATTTCAAATAAATTCATATAAGATACATTTGAAATTCATCACAATAATTCAAAAAATAATTTAAAATAGGAGCTCAATGATGAGATTATCCAAATAAATTCAACATATTTGTTATTATAAATTTGAAATCCTTAGTTTCAAATCCATCAATCCAAATGAAGCCTTAGAATAGTACGGACTTGGTAGATTGTGGATATAAATGTTGCAAGTACTTGATTGAATATGAACCAACCAGGCCTAGTTCTTCTGAGTAATAATTAAGTGGTAGTTGCATTTGGATCACATACATACATGTGTCCCTCTTAAGTGGTACAAGAACTATGAACCTTTAACTTGGATGAAAGGTGGAGCATACTAAGTGAGAAGGAATTATCCATCCACTATTTATTTCAAAGAAAGGTGAAAAAAATTTGCATTTGACCTTGTCCCATTTTCTCTTTGAACATTTATAACGCCTATTTTAAGTAGGAAGATCTAGGGCCTATTGTCTTGTTGAGCTTGAAGGTAGTACATGTAATGGGGTTCATGCATAGTTGCCTAATGCTTATGAGGATTGACTGGAATTTTTCTTCGCAAATTTAGAACTTTAAACATGTGTGTTCCTTAGGTCAACAAATATGCTAACCTTGAAACTTATTCCAAACTCAAAATATCAAAGATTCGATCATGTTTAAGATGAACTTGAGCTTCTTTACGCTTGATTACTGGATTCTTGGCCCACTGTCTTAAATTAATCCATTCAATTTTTATGATGTTGGATTGATATTTCACCTCTAGAAGCTATGCAATGCTTGGAAAATCATGAAAAGTTGGGATTGTGCATTTGGATGTGAACATTATGGGTTTCTTCCAAGCTGGATCATGATAGAGTTTGAATATTAGTCATAGCTAATGCTGCAACCAAACTAAGACGAACGAGTAAATTCTGCCTAGTGGTTTTTTTTTAGGTAGAAATTCTTTTAAGTGTGTCAGTGCACACTTATAAGAGTCTCAATACATGTGAGTGTTAATCTTATTTAAGAATGAATTGACCAACTTAGTACTACACAATTTAGAATGTGAATAGATCTCGGTACCCTTTTTTTTCCTCCAAAAAGCTCTCTTTGATTTTCAGTGAGAAGCCAAAATGCGTGAAGTCTTTTATTCTCTTTTTTAGGAGAATAAATTTGCATTGTATAGAACGCTTGTGAAAAGTTCTATCTAGCGTAAAATCTTCATTCTCTGCTTATCCTGAATACTATCATGAAGTTATGAACTTTTATATGGAAAAATGCAATCCTAGTTATCTGAATAATGGCTATACGAGCATGCAAATTTATGTTGTACATTACTTGTTCGGGGGAAATGTGGATGAGCTCCAATTAAGGTAAGGATTGGACAAATAAATAATTATTCAAAATCAAAATGAAGGTCAAGAAAAATAAATTGATAAATCAAAACACCAAATTTTACGTGGAAAATCCAAAAAAAATAAGGAGAAAAACTATGGGGCAAATACCTACTAAAAATCTACTAACAAATAGTGAACATATCCCTCATGTTTTTGCCCCAAGTTTGAGTTAATTACAAAAATGAAAAAAATATAAAAATACTTTATTTTGGTGTATCTCACAATACAATTAAATACCCTAAAAGAAAACCCACTATTTTCTCCAAAGCTCACACCGTGTGGAGAAACTCGACTCCACTATTTTATGGTATACAGTCATAATATTTAGAGAAAAACTTTCCATTGTTGGAGAAAACTCTCCCTCACTGGAAGGAGCCTCCCGGCCAAATTCTCTCTTGGCCCTGCTCAGTTCTTTCCACTCTTATGAAGAAGCTCTCGGCTTCTTGCTTGATTCACTCTGAATGAGCATTTAATAGGTAACTGGTTCTCTTCATTTTTAGCACCGCGTTCCTTCAATAAAAATGATGTTTTACTATTTAAAATAGTAAAATATTATTTTCAAATAGCAAAATATCAAATAGTAGTTTTACTATTTTTCTTTTGATTTCTAGCCTTTTTTTCTTTCGGTTGCCAACAATACCAAACTCCATCATTTTTCTTTGGTTTGGTGAGTTAGGCAAACTACTTTTTTTTTTTTGTCAAGGTTTGGTGGGTTAAGTAACCCTTGTGTCAAAGTTTGGTGGTTTGCCACCCCACATGGGGTGGACTTTTATCTAACAATTCTCCCCTTCCACCTCAACCAAATCACCCCATCATCACAAAAGAAAAAAAATATCTTCTACTTGGATGATAGAATGAAAACTCTGTCACTGCAATGGTAGAATAAAAACTCTGTTACTGCATTATAGAGCCCAATCAATATGCACACAGCATACACACCTGGTAAAAGATCTCGCGAACAAATCGCACTAGTCTGCTACAAAATCTGTGAAACCATGATTAACCATTTGTCGATGAGCTATTCTCATCATGAGCAAACTAAATATTTCCTGGGCAATTTCAAATTTCTCTTGCTTCCTCTCAACGAAAAATGATGTTCTTTGGTTGACCAATCTAACTCAAGCGCGCTACCTGGTAAAGGGTACAACTCTCTCATGCTCAACGTCCCTAGGCATATCACTGGTGTTCAAAGCATGTGGAACATCTTTCTGAAAAATCTCCCATATCTGGACACACCTCTAATAAAGGAGAATATAGAGCAAGATCGAGAATACTATCTTGTGGTTGTGCAGTCTCCACAAAAATCCCGGCATATCAGTATCTTTCGATACACTTCTTTTAACTTATACAATACTCACAACCTAAAAAAAACATGAAACAACATCACTATCAAATTCCGTGCAGACACGTTGCACCCAAAACTCTTTTTTTTTTTTTTTTAAATAAGCGAAAAGAAAACTCTACACTATTTATCATAACAACAATTACAGGAAATCAATGAAATACTTTTAGCAAAAGGAATGAGAGACTTTCTTGCCAAACTCTCTCATTCTCACTAATGTGAGTCACTCTCCTTTGCCATAAATTTAACGAAGTCTCATTCTCAGCTGTAGTAAGCCCAGCATAACACATTTTTACGCAAGTCTTGTATAAATGATCACAAGTAGCTCATCGCAACTACCATTAATGCCTTTGCTTCCACATTTTATTGCCGAAACAACTAACATAACTTCAACGGTCTAATTCTACTTCAGAAATCAGATTCAGACGTAAATTAGTCACATGGCGAACATCCTTCAAATACAGTGTGCAACCAACATTCGTCCGGATACACACATCACCAACCCCAACAATTCTTGTTTGATTGTTGTTCTCGAACTTAACAATACCAAAATCTCCAATTTTATAGGTATTGAAAAACTCCTTATTGGGTGTTGCATGAAAAGAGGCTGTTGAATCAATAATCCAATCAGCATCCAAACTAGCTATATGCATACAATTGTGCTCCTCAGAAGAGAGCACAACAACATCACCATCAGGAAAAAAAAACAGTATTAGTTCCTCAATAATTGGTTAATCATGGCTTCACAGATTTTGTAGCGAAATTTTTTCCCAAGTGTATATTCTGTGTGCATATTAGTTAAACTCTCAAATGGAGTGACAGAGTTTTCATTCTACTATGCGAGTAGAAATTTTTTTTTTTTTTGTGATGGGGTTGATTTGATTGAGCATCCCCACATGAGGTGAATGGGGGAAATTGTTGGATAAAAGTCCATCCCAAATAGGGGCAAACCAAACCCACCAAACTTTGACATAAAGATTACCTAACCCACCAAATCTTGACAAAAAAAAAAAAAAAAAAAAGTTGGCTTACCTAACTCACCAAACCAAAGAAAAATGATGGGGTTTGGCATTGTTGGCAGCCGAAATAAGAAAATGCTAGAAGTCAAAAGAAGAATAGTAAAATTACTATTTGATGTTTTCTATTTGAAAATGATGTTTTACTATTTAAAATAGTAAACATTATTTTTATTGAATAAACGTGGTGCTAAAAATGAAGATAACCATTTGCCTATTAAAAGCTCGTTCAGAGGGAGTCAGTGGAGAGAAGTGAACAGGCCAAGAGAAAGTTTGACCGGGAGGCTCCTTCTAGTGAGGGAGAGCTCAAAACAGGGGATAGTTTTTCTTTACCGTGTGTCATAAAATAATGGAGTCAAGTTTCTCCATACTATGTGAGCTTTGAAAAAATTAGTAATTTTTTTTTGGATATTTAATAGTATCGTAAGATACACAAAAAGAGAGTATTTTTATATTTTTTCATTGTTGTAATTAACTCAAATTTGGAGCAAAAAAGTTTGAGGTATTTGTAATCAATTTGTAACCTTGTGCCTTATTTTTTTGCTCCTTTTCCTTTTCCTTCTCCTTAACTAAATTACTTGATCCAGACATGGCATTAGTATATTGTTCACTACATGTACCAGGTTTTGATTCATCAGTTTAACACAAAGAGCTTGCTGAGATATCTTTCTTTATCAATGAAATGCATAGCATATGAATCACAAAAAAAGTTTTTAATCATTCAGGTAATTTTGTGTCTGTTTTTGTTTGTAGGCTGGTCGTTATACGTCACCAGAAGAGAATGCCTTTTTCCCCGATAGTTTACCATCTCCACTGCTGCCGCCTCTTAATCGTACACTGGTAAGAAAATCGGAATTAAAGTTATTGTTAAGATTATCTTGAAGCAAGTTCTCGGACTAGACACAGGATTTTATGTAGCACTGATTTCAATTTTAGGTTTTGCATCCTCCAGGAGCGTCCATTAACATAAATGAGAAAATATTGAATCTGTACCTCAAGATGTTACTTCCTCTGATTGCTGTCGAGGGAGATGATGGGAACTATGCAGCCACTGCAGCCAGTGATCTAGATTGTTTGCAGGTAAAAGCCAAAAAAAAATAAAAAATGCTCTTAACTAGAGAACAGGAATGCATATTAGTGTTATATATATATATATGCACACACACCTTTTTCCAATAAATAGACTACCAGGGAATCAGGTTTCTTAGGAGTTAGTTTTCATTACTTGTTCATTGTCTTTTTCTGTTTTGTCAAGTTTTTCAACAATGTTGAAAATGCAACTTCTGTTGATATTTATTTAAGCTCAAATTTTCTTATTTCAGGCTCTCTCCAGAAGGATTCACTATGGAAAATTCGTGGCTGAGGTTAAATTCAGGGATGCCCCTGAACACTATATTCCAGCAATACGTGCTAAGGTATATGTAATTCACCAATTGCAATAGTGGCTTGTTAGCTTTAAATGCAAACTTTCAATTCCCCACAAATATTGGTAGAACTTCTGTTTCTTTTCTTTTTTAAAAAAAAAAATTGAACTGGTATTCATTGTGAGTTACAGCTTTATTTTACATGCCTTTACCAATCCACCCATGTAATCACTAGACACTAATCAATTCAATCTTTGCATGTAAAACACTTCCTATCATTGATAACTTACACTCTAGCAGGACAGGGAAGCTTTAATGAAATTATTGACATTCCAAAGTGTTGAAGAGATGATCAAGAAAAGAGTGGAAAAGAAAGCGATGGTATTCGGCCAGGATGTAGATCTCAAAGAAAATGACAGCAATAGGAAGTACAAAGTTAATCCATCAGTAGTTTCTCAATTGTATGGAGAGTGGGTTATCCCTTAACAAAATTTGTTGAAGTCGAATACCTTCTCTGTCGTCTGGATTAACCCTTTTAACCATTGCACCATAGTTTCAAAAGACTGAAGGAGTTTCCCTGTGAAGGATAAAATGTGCCTTGAAAATCATGAGGGTTGGAGAAGGCAAGCCATTCAAATAAATTGTAGCAATCACCTTTCCTTTGCTTATCTCTGCTTCACAGTGATGATAGTCAACATTTGATAGCCATCTTTGTTTCCTACATGTACTTTTGTAGGAAGAATTACAGAAATTCCTATATTGCACCAGTTTTATGTTATATGTATTTCTAAATCTTCTTAGGTAAATGAAGGGAATAAATATTTCTGATTTTACTTTGAAAATGAAGTATATAAAAGAAATGAGTCAAATGAGCCAACATTACAATAGAGAGTTGGCAGCAGATGTAAAGGTATCATTAATTAGTGAACTGGAAGAACCCCGTCTCAAATCCCACATCGAAAACAAAGGAATTGTTAACCAACTTAATAAGGCACTGCAACATGTGTGCCCGTCGCCGAGCTAAGTAGCGTGAGCTTGTAACCCAAGTGGGGGGCAATAAGTGTTGGGACATTGGGTCAGCCCAGAGGGTAGGGCCTGGGGTGCTGTATATCTGTCCGCCCTATCCAAGCAAGGAGTTGGACCATGAGGCTTGGGCTAAAGCCTGGGTGACGTGGTTCCTTAGAGTGGAGGGAATGGCGCCAGGCTGGTTTCACAGAGCAGCGAAAACCTCCCGCTCTCTGCAGTGGAAGGATAACGGGCTGATGCTTCCTGAGCCCAATAAAATACCCAATGGATCGGCTCTAATTGGACCAACACTTTTTTTTAGACTTTTTGTTCTATTTTATTTTTCTAATCCAGTAGGATCATCAAACTTTTGGGGGTAAATTCAAATAATGAGCTTTGTTATTCCTACAATAATACATCAACAATAGTTTCAACTCATAAATTAGTATTATTACATTTTGTTTTTAGTATCTATTTAAAGGTGTCTGAGAGATTGGGTAATCGGTTAACCCATTAATTAAATGTTTCATTAGTCATTTCGATATACTTTCTGGAGACAAGTAAAATTTATTATGATTCTATGATTTTTTGAATCTATAGTTTATTGACAGACAAACATAGCGTCGAATTAGATTACGAGGTATGCAAGGTTTCTTTAAAAACTGAAATAATATGTGTGTAAGTGTGTGCGTGTTCAGAAATTTATCCTTACATAAATGTGAAATACTTCAAAAAGTATCCCACCAATAGTTGCAAAAATGTATGTTAATGAGAGCTCCCTTCGCTGAGTTGTTAAGGGTCATGCATAGGGTGGAGTTCCGTGGGTTTATGCTTAATCAACACTTGGGAGTGAATTTATAGTTTGATTGGTTTGTTTGATTGGTTTGGACAGACAATATTATTATCCAACCCAATTACGCCTTGATTAGGTAGAAAAAACAGCTCGGATTTGAGAACCAGTGCGTGCTCCAATCTTGGTGTTTGATTGATTATCAATCCGGATGGGTCGGAAAATGGCTGGTGTGATAGTATTATCGTGGTTAGCGCTAGCCAAACTAAAAGATAAGTGCATAAATGGGGCAAATTGTTCAACAAAACGAGACAAAAGCAATAATGAAGGGGAGGGATCTCCATGGCTTCGATCCCCGATTCCCAACAGTTAATATGGATGACAAAATAATCAAGTCCCACTTTGTAGTCAACCATTTTATTTATCACTGATGTTTTCCATTTCCTTAGTTTTCTCACTAATGGTTGATGATATATGTATTTGCTTGGAAAGAGTTAAGGGGTGTTGCTGATATTTGATTTTTGGTTTATGTTAGAAGCATTCGTTGATACAATGACAATGTATGTTTCTTTCTATACTTATGTGTCTTTAAGTTTTTGTTTCTCTTTTGCCATTTTTATTTTTTTTGTGGCATGGAAACAAGAATCAGAGGAATGAATGTTTTGGGACAACCTTTTTTTGGGTGTTGAGAGTTTGGAGAGGACGAGGAGCTTCAAAGTTAAGAGGGTATTCCTTAAACATATATATTGTGAGTTTTTTTTTATTTGTTATAAATAAATTATGACCAACAAAATAAACAAGTTATTCGAATTTATTATGACCAACAACGTCTAGGTGCAAAGTATCTTAAAATTGTCTGCTATTATCAATGTTGAATACTGCACAATTGTTGGCCTGATCAATATTCCAAGTTCAACAATGAAATATATAGGAATCAATGAATCATGGGCCCTTATTTGCCCCACCAAACCTGGAATTTTTGTAGGATTGGACATCAGTCTCTCGCAATCCACCCAAGCAAACGTGGCCCCACTCTGTTGCATTAGTTAAATAACTGCATTTCGGCATCTCTAGAATAAAATTTAGATTCACTTGAAACATATCGGATGAATACCAATCGCTATGGACGTTATTTGGTTGCTGGACTCTCTTGACTTTCTGTTTTTTTATTTGAAAAAAGAAAAGAAAAGAAAAGAAAAGAAAAGAAAAATGCCATCAATATGACAATTATTTTGGATTTGACCATGAAAGTTTGTAGAAAATGTGAATTAAACTATAGTTACTTAACTCTTTATAGAGATCCGTTTTTAACTCTCTTTTGTGTGATTCAAATTTTCGATCAAATTAATTCTTTTTTAATTTAGTCAGATCAGTCCTCTAATTTATCCATGCTGTTCTATTAATTAAGTCAGTACCACTTTTCTGCCATTATCAAAATTCTATTTCTACTTGGATGTTAAGGCCTAAAATAAACAGTAGTATTTCTTCTGTTTTTTTTTTTTTTTTTTTCTAATTAACAGCAGTTGTCATTTGCATGTTAATGCCGAAATCTATAATTAATTGTTGTTTTACACTTTATCAAGATTCCTTAATTAGTTGACAACTACTCATCTAATTTTCTTGGAAACACGTGCACATGAAACTTAGTACAGTATGAAAGTGACAAGAGAATGAAAGGAACTATCAGACATCTATAATTATTATGGGCACTATAATGACACCCACAGAGAATTCCCTGATAGAGTCAGACAAAACACTCAGATCCGATGGGTTCCTTTATTCTCTTAAACCTTGCATAAACAAAACAAAATCTTGAAATATTCTTGGCAAGAAAAACAAGAAAACAGAATAACCTTTTTCCCCACGCTCTCTCTGTCTTTTTGGTTCCTCCCATTGAAAGCGAAGTTAATCTTGAGAGTTGAGACACATACAGAAACACTAACGCGCGCGCACACACACACAACAGAAGACAGAGTAAGTGTGAATGTGAAGAAATGTTCCACATGGAAGAGAAATAAGTGTTCCTTACAGTCCCAGCAAAATCCAGTAGCACTCTAGTTTCTGGTTCCACTTTCTTGAATGTAAAGGATAATTTCACACATATAATGCATTGTATTCATGTATGTATGTATATATACTTGTCTTCTGAATTTTTGTTTTCAAGATTTTGTAATCTGGGCAATTGTTATTAAATGCGTTTGGGCAGTTTGAGTGCAATGTGGGTGGTTTTACGGAAGAACTTATAGGGTTTGTCTTGGGGGTGATTGTGGTGGGATCTTGGTGCAAATATGGCGCTTTTTCGCAAATTTTTCTACCGGAAGCTGCCTGAAGGGCTTTTGGAGATCTCTGAAAGGGTTTTTGGTACGTTATTATCGTTTACTTTGTTGAAGTTTAGTTCTGTTCCTATGTTGGAAATTAGTAAGTTTTCTTGAAAATATGGATTTGTTTGGAATGTCTTGAATGTGTTTATTTTTCTTTCTTTAATTTCGAATGTCTTGAGTGTGTTAAATAATCATAATATTGTCAATTTAACAATATCTTTTAACAACGTCCTACTTAGAATTAGTGTGTATTTGCAAAGCCTTGAATATCCTTCAAAGCTATCACAATAAGTAGTCTTAGGTTCGCAGAATGTCATACAAAAAGCTTTCACAGGATTTTGAAGTGAAATTTACTATGTTGTGGTAATACAAATTCACTATATCTCGAAGTGAAATCCACTACATTTTTCTTATAAGGAGACATCACCGTAAATATGTTTAAAATGGCTCATTCTTAATGACTGATTCTGTGATTTTGCAGTCTTTGATTGCTGCTTTACTACAAATCTTTTGGAGGGTAACGAGTATCAAGTCTATATTCGACATATTTTGGATCAACTCTGTGAATACTTCCCTGATGCTTCATTCATGGTTTTTAACTTTGGGATGGAAATCACCAAAGCCAGATAACTAATGTACTATCTGAGTATGGCATGACTGTGACAGACTATCCTTGCCAGTTTGAAAATTGCCCATTACTCACCCTGGAAATGATCCACCATTTCTTGAGATCAAGTGATAGTTGGCTTTCCATTGGGCAAAGAAATGTGCTCTTGATGCATTGTCAGAATGGTGCTTTGCCAGTACTGGCCTTCATGCTGGCTGCTTTCTTGATTTATAGGAAGCAATACACTGGGGAACAGAAAACTTTAGACATGATATACAAGCAAGCACCTCAGGAGCTTTTGCAATCGTTGTCATCTCTGAATCCATTACCTTCACAGTTGAGGTATCTACAGTATGTCTCAAGAAGGAACATAGGTTTGCAGTGGCCCCCATGGATAGGGCACTGACGTTGGATTACGTCATTCTTAGAGTCATTCCCAATATGGATGGAGAGGGGGGTTGCCGTCCCATATTTAGAATATATGGACTGGATCCCTTCATGGCTGCTGATTGGACAACTAAAATGCTCTTCTGTATGCCAAAAAAGAGCAAAGCTGTGGGGTATTTCAAACAGGTAGTTTTCAATTCAGGCACTCTTTCTCATTTGCTTATTTTTTCTTCAGTCCTGATGTATACACCAACCTCCTGGTTTGAAGAAGAATGCAATGCTAATTACATTACACTGGCACGTGTATGCTTGTGCACTTCTGCGTCTAGCTTTGCTCTTCTGAACTACAGACAATCTTGCAGTAATAGGACACTAAGTCTGGCTGGGAGAGGCTGCATAGAGGAGTTGTTATAATATATGTAGCTCCTTAATAATTACTTACTAGTTCAATTAGATATGCCAGACCATCTTGCATTTATGTCATAATATATAAGAGGAGTTGCAATTTGTTGGAATATTTGCTCATTCACACTTGAGAACAGTAATTTATATGATAATCTTTCTTCATCCTCTTTTCTGAAAAGTTAGACATTCTGTTTTCTTTTGTCTTCTTAAAGTGTGTCAACTTTGTTACAGGCAGATTGTGAACT
Source organism: Paulownia fortunei (assembly GCA_019321725.1). Classification (NCBI taxonomy): domain Eukaryota; kingdom Viridiplantae; phylum Streptophyta; class Magnoliopsida; order Lamiales; family Paulowniaceae; genus Paulownia; species Paulownia fortunei. Next base: position 2,636,689 of record CM033122.1, read on the forward strand.
TGTTAAAATTGATATCAATTGCCATGTACAAGGTGATGTCGTGCTTGAGTGTATTACATTGGATGACAACCTAGAACATGAAGAAATGATGTTCCGCGTGATTTTCAATACAGCATTTATCAGATCAAATATACTGATACTTAACCGTGAGGAAATTGATATATTGTGGAATGTCAAGGATCAATTTGCCAAGGACTTCAGAGCAGAGGTATGTATCTTTCCTTTTGTTTGAAATGTGGCCTGCTGCACATCTTTTGATGTTTGAAATTTGTCGTTTGGTTTGATTTAGGTTCTTTTCTCCGAGATGGATTCCACTTCTTCACTTGTTGTTCTTGATTTGCCTGGTACCAAAGACAAAGAATGTCTTCCTATTGAATCATGTGCTAAAGTTCAAGATATATTTAGCAACCTAGATTGGGGGGTTCAGAGACAGATAATGCTATGATCCAACGAATGACGGTCTCCAGTATTCTCCAAGAAAAACTGGAGATTACTTCTTTCCCAAGTGCCAAAAAAGAGAACTGGCAGAATGTTTTTCCTGAGAGTGTGAAAGATGAACAACTAGAGAGTGTCTTTCTCCAGAATGATATAGAAAAAAGGATGAATAGTGGCTCTACTCAAGTAAATGAAGCAAAATCGAAGATGGGCTCTCCGCAGACTGTTGAAAAGAGGAATTTTCCAAGTGTTTCTCGTAATGGTATTAAAGAGGGTGGATTTCTTGACGCAAGTCCTGCCATAGTGGTAGAGAGTCCAAAATCTGAAGCTTTTGAAAATGACACAAGTTCTCCACCAGCAGCGCTAAGTGAAACACCATCGACCTCTTCAAAATCATACCTTGATTTGGATTGTATGACAAAGAAGATCGAGTCTAGTGAACTGCAGGTTTCTGTTCAAAGGCCTGCTCAATCTAAAATCATATCGCCACGAATTTATCAAAGTTCACTATCTAATCCAGCTTCATATTCTAATTCCTTGCAAGTTTCACCTGTACCTCTCTCAAGGTACCGTAGTGCACCCTCAGTACTTGGGATTACAGCACTGCTGCATGACCATGCTGAATTTAGTAACAAAGAAGTCTGTTGTCCATTGACCCTAGAATTTTCTATATCAGCATCTGCTCCATGTCTACTGAAGCCTGTGCAACCCACTAATTCTTTTGTGTCTCCTCCACCAGAGCAACATCCCTCAGGGAAACATTATATGAATTCTAAATCAGGATCAAAAGCTCCTCCTCCTCCTCCACCACCACCACCACCACCACCACTGTCGCTATCAACAAGATCATTAACCCCACAACCACAATTACGACAGCCATCACCCCTACGGCCTTCATCAGTGCCCCCACCTCCACCTCCACCCCCAGTACAATCTACTTGTCAGTTGTATGCTTCAGAATTGTCAGGTTCTCCGTCTGGGCAACCTGTATCTGCATCACTGCAGCTATCCAGACTACAGCCACCACCATCACTATCATTGCTACCACCAACAGCGCTGGCCCCTCCAACACCACCACCACCACCATCATTGCAATCTAATTCTTACTCATCTGCTTCAAAACTGCCAAATACTCCATGTAACCATGAACCTAGAATGTCAGGACACATTGGACAGCAGTTGCTGCCACCTCTTCCCCCACCACCTCCCACACCCTCTTCTGCCTCTGCTGGTTCTCTGTCTTCTAACTGTAATTCATTTTCTATACTTCCTAACCCTTCTCTGCTTTCCTACTCGGCGATAAATTCTACTCCCTCTGTTGACCAGTCACCTACAACTTCCCCTGCCCTCTTCCACCTCCCCTCACAGAGGAAGCTGGACCTTCTTTTAGGAACCAATCTTCAGCTCCTTCCTCTCCATTCCCAACTCCACATCCATCTTCAGTCACAGCTGCTCTTCCCTGTCTTCTAAATACATTATCAGCTAATCCGCCACCTCCTCCCCCTCTACCTCCTCTTATAGGAGAAGCTAAACCTCCCTTACTATCATCAGTACCTTCACTTCCCCCTCTTATTTCCACTTCCTTGGCAACAACTGCATCTCCCTCTCCTAGGATCCTCTCATCTGTGGCTCCTCCTCTACCTCCTCTACCTCCCCTCTCAGGAACAGCTTCACTTCTCTCTCTTAGGGACTCACCATTAGCTTCTGTGGTTCCTCCCCCTCCCCCACCACCTTCTTCAAATGTGTCAATTGTACAGAACCAATCTGCAACTATCCCCCCTCCACTAACTCTACCTGGGGCCTCTTCTTCAACCATTTGCCAAGATTCTTCTCTGCTTCCAGCAAAAAAATCGAATGTACCTGCCACCCCATCTCCACCTCCGCCACCTCAATGTACAGGCTCAGCAACAGTTTCTACCAGTAGATGTTCAGAATCGCCACCAGCATGTCCTCCTAGTTCTGTCCAGAAGGAAGCCCCAGCTAGGAGTCGTCAAGTTGTTCCACCTCCGCCTGCTCCACTTTCGAATGGCTTATCAAAAGCTGGTGGCAATTCTTTGCAGCTGCATTCATCTGTCAGTACTCCTTTGAGTGCAAAGGGAAAGTTGCAATTTCGGACAAGTACAAGAATTCAAGCCCAATCGAAAAAGACATCCCTCAAACCATATCACTGGTTGAAGCTAACAAGAGCTATGCAGGGCAGCCTATGGGCTGAGGCACAAAAACCTGAGGAGGCTTCAAAGTATGTTATTATACATTATCTCCATTTATGTATTCTCTGGCTTTATATATTTATCTACACGAACTAGTATCATCAGATTATGCAATTGGTAACGATGATTTCTTCTCTTATATCATCCTTTTTAGAGCTCCTGAGTTGGACATTTCTGAAATTGAGAGTCTTTTCGCAACCACTGTTCCAAATTCAGATCATGGAGGCACCAGTGGAAAAACAAATAGGCGTGGCTCAGGGTTCAAACCTGATAAAGTCCATCTGGTAAATTGGCAATAATTTTTTGGACTGAATGCTTCATATTTTGGCTGATCTTTTTTTTTTTTTTTTTCATTAATTTCTTTTCAGCTGAGCACCAAATCATTGGCTCTTTTCGCCAGCTAAATGCATTTCCTCGCATTGGTATTCCTATTTTTCTTTTTACCTGGGTGCTTCATATGTTGGAATCCTAGAGCCTTGTTGCTATAAGAATGGGCTAGGTTGGTCCATATGGAAGTCATAGATCCAATCTCCAGCTATCTTATTGAATTTTTGTTCAAAAATATCATAGAGGCGAATTTTTTAATGGTGGAAGTCTACAAGTGCTGAATGAGTTGTAGCATTATTACCTATGACAATATCTAGAGTCAAAATGAAGGTGATCTTGGCTACAACTATTCAATTAGCTGGGGGAGGGTCTAGGAAGTGGGCCGATGTACAATAACTCTTACAAACTTAGGTAGGCTGGCTTTCGCTTTCTGGATAAGCCTAAAAGGAGAAAGACGGGTAGAACAATCACAATTGTAGGAACTCTGGTATCACTTATCAGAGGAAGTTATTGAGGATTTCTGGTATGAATACTTTGCTTGGGAAATGTGTATAAATATGCATTTCTTTTATTCCTGAAGAAACTTAGTATGTGATTATTATGTTTATTCATTAATTCAGAGTTCAGGGAAGTTAATAAGGCACTTCTATGGTAGGTAGCCAATACATCATTATCCGAGTAGTATTCTGAAGTATTATCTTCACAGTGTGCATGCTAGAGATATGAATTAAGTTTTTCTTTATCTATAGATTAGTTAAACTGTGTCATGGTGTCACAAAAGCTCCATGCTAAGTTTTTCTTTGTTATGTGTATCCATGCACTGGCACTCATTTATTCTACACGAACATACTTATTTGTGGCATGAGAGAAACATGAGAATGAGTTTTGTATGACAAGCAATACATGATATCTGAAATCTCCAGCCCACAATTTGTGTTCTATGCTGCAGAAACTCCTCTGTCCTGAATTCCTAACATTGGAAAAGTTTATGTTCCTTTTACATCATGGATCCCCACCTGTTTTCTTTTCACTTGCAATGAAAAAAAGAGAAGATGCAATTCTCTTACAATTTCTGTTTTTCTCCTGCAGATTGAGCTACGGAGGGCATACAATTGTGAAATCATGCTTACAAAAGTTAAGGTTCCTTTGTCGGATTTGATGGTAGGCTAAACTTCAAAATTATTTATGCTTTTATTTGTACATCTTTCTTCAACTTTCAATCTTTATGCTTAATTAGAATTCAGTTAATTTCAGGTCGTGTTTTGGCAAGTAGCAATCATTTTTGCAGTAATTGACTGTATTTAAAATTTTACAATGGTGTTTGTGGGCAGTAGGAAAAGTTTAATTTGGAATTAGATAGATACTAAGATATCATAAATGTGGAATCGCTCAGCTGATTATTCTTTTTGGTTGAAAAGAAGCATTTGATGTGATAATGATAGGCAAAACTATCTGAATTACAAAATAATGAAGCCCAAGATTATTTGGTCTTGTGTAGGGACAAGCCAAAGCTTATCAAATTTATGAGGCAATATGGAAATTTAAATGATCTCTCTTTGAAGTGGACAGCATGAAAGAAAATTGCAAAAACTAGTTCTAGTTTGGCTGTCACTTAGTGTAGTGAGTGTGAGTGGGGTTGAAGAGAGAAGGGCAGAAATTGGAGCTGTGAAAAATAAGTGGAGCAAGAATGTGAACAGGGTTTCAATAGGAGTTGACCAGGATGAGACCATGCTTTTGCTGTAAGGTCTTTGCAAAAGGGTTCCTAAATTCTTTTGTTAGAATGTTGTCAGGTCAATCTGTCAATCAGAGTTGTAGACAATTTGTGGCACTGGGTAGAACTCAATTATAGGGATTGGAACAGAAGATACATGAGCATGTGATGAACTGGGAGCCAGGATAATCAAATATTCATCTATGGGAACCAATGACTGGGGCATCTGATCTCTATGTTCATAATTTTTCTGATATGATAGAGTTCATTCTCTCCAGAGGCACTAAAGATATACACCTTGTCAGGCAGGCTTGGGCAGTGCTGGGGTAGAGAAATCACATGACACGTATAACTGTTGCCTCCAGTGCAAGAGATAAGAAATTAAGAAATTACAAGCAGGTTTTGGAGAGTTAGGATTGGTAGTGGGTGATGATGGACTACTTAACCTTGATAATATCAGGGTCACGAGGCCCCGGACCCACTCTTTGAAGAGGAAAATGGAAAGACCAGGCGAACTGAGTTTCTGGTTGTTGGATAGTCCATGAGGATCATGCCATTAATTTGTATTGAAGTTGAATGAATAGTTGATTAATGAAAGAAAGATTTCTAGTTCAATGACCTGGTACCACAACCTTCCACTGCTTAAGGAAATCTGGAGCAGATAGTCCCTGTGGGTATACTACAGTTGGATTATTTTATTACTGGTGTTTTTGTTACTTATCCTGGTGTTTTGGTGTTCCACATCGTTCACACGTATTATCTAGTGTTGGGAAAATGATTATTCAGCAAAATCAGCTGATACATTATATGGGCGAGAGATATGCCAAGGGAAAGCATGTCATTCATGCTAGGAAAACTTAACCGAATCCAGAAGCATCATATTCCTGATGTTTTGAGGAAAGTTCAAAAGTAGGAGTTACCAATGTCTATTCTTCAATAGAAAGATATAGAACCATACCTCTGTTCTCACTATTTACCATGGTTCTTGATTAGATTTTATTGTTTTATGTTGAAATCCATGATTAGTCCTTCCTATTTTTGTAGATTACAGTCCTGTTCTAGCAATGCATGATCATGCATACTTAGGGTTTATTGTTAAGTTCTCTTAAATTATTCGTGCCTAAATATGAACATTACTGTTCTGTTCTTGAAATGCATGTTCAGGCATAATTACCTTTCCATATTTGCAAACATATGCGAGCAACATTTCCACATTGCTTGGTAAATGAATCAGTTATCTTGAACTTCTTTACAGTTTTTTATTCATATAGCAGTTTCCTGATTTCTTTAGTCTGTGTAATACATCCTTCTGCATTCAACGGTTTCTCACTAAAAAAAATAAAAATTGTTTCCTTCAAAAGGGAACTTAAAAATTTGTGAGTGTGGTCAGACCATCTCAAAATCCAATGTTTTGGTACTTCAGCTATCATACAGTGGGATGTAGTTACTTCTTAGTTGTTCCATTTGATCCCTTCGATTGTTGTATTGACATGTCTTTTCACAGAATTCAGTCCTTGCTTTGGATGACTCAGCACTGGACATCGATCAGGTTGATAATCTTATAAAATTTTGTCCAACCAAAGAAGAAATAGAACTCCTTAAGGTATATATCTCTTTCTTGCCAAATCATTTATATCTTTCATATTGGGGCACATCATTCTGTTATCTTCTTTAGTTATTACTATGAAAGTGAAATACTGTCAGATACTTTATTTTAGACTCCTATTGGTTCATATTTACAAGCAATCTTTCCAGGCATATTTTAACTATATTTCTTCTTTCAGAACTACAACGGTGACAAGGAGAACCTTGGAAGGTGTGAGCAGGTGGATATGATTCTTCTCCTTTTTCCCTTGAGGAATATGTTAAGTAGGCTAGTGCCATTATTATCTGAGGGAAACCACACAATCAACTTAATTCTTCTGTTTTCTATCTCACTCATTGATAAATGCATCTGAAATTTGATTATTCTACAACCATCAACCAGATGCGAGTTTGGTGGCTTCTCCCACTAGAAGCTTTATAGTTATTTGGCTTGGAGTAATAAATTTTTAAGTTCCCGCTCTTACTGATGTGTCCATATCAGAACAACCTTCACCCCTTGCCCCTTCACTGGCACAAAAGAGCAAGAAAGAAAGTGACTTATTAATCTAGTTGAACTGGTAGCATATCAAGCTCATCTTATAACCTTACAACATTGTTTTTTAATTCCCATTTGTTGCAGTTTTTCTTGGAGTTGATGAAAGTTCCACGTGTAGAGTCCAAGCTAAGAGTTTTCTCATTTAAAATTCAATTTTGGTCCCAGGTCAGAAGAAAATATGGATAACACTATGCCATTATAGTCCTTTTCGTTGGGTTATTAACTAAGTTTTCACTGGTTTAAATTATCAATTGAAATATTTCAATTTTCTCCCTCCATTGATGTGCAGGTATCAGATTTGAGAAATAGTTTGAATATCGTGAATTCTGCATCTGAAGAGGCAAGTAATTTTGCTCTTTTCTTTCTTTTGCTCTTGCAACAAATGTAATCCCCTGAAAATGGTATTTTATCAGGTCAGGAATTCTGTCAAGTTGAAAAGAATTATGCAAACTATCCTTTCACTGGGTAATGCATTAAATCATGGAACAGCAAGAGGTGAGTTGAAATGCCATTTACTTCTTGTGCATGACGTTTCATAAATCTGGTCATATTTCCATTCGGAAGATACTATGTTTATCCATGTGTAGAAACTTGACATGATCCCACCACTTAAAGAGTCAGCAGTCCAAATCAAAGTGGAATTCATGGAGCTTATGGCGCATAGTTGATTATTGCAATAAATTAATTTGTTGGAATATGGCTAAGTAGGTCATATATTTTGATGATCCAATTTCTCTTCCTGCAAAACAGATTATACTCTGATAATCATCAAGTTTTCATTAGATCAGAGAATCAATTGTCAAAGCTGCATGCGTATTTCCTTCATATGCATATCTGCATTCATTGAACTGGAAGCTGGTCTACAACACCTGATGACACTTTGCTAGCCAGTATTTTCTGTTCCATTTGCTTCCTTGTGTCAACTTGACAAATTCATATGCACTACTGTATGTTGCGAATTTTATAAACTCAAGTGCACGTTATCGTATACAAATAATAAAATGATGAGTAAGTATCGTTCCCACGAAAACTGTTGAATTATTAAGTATCGAAATTATGTTAACTCTAATTTTTTTTGAATAAACAAAAATGGGTGTTTATGATTACAAACTAAGTCTACCTAAACTAACTAATAATTAAAATCAACTAATGACGAAATTCAAAAACTTAAAAACCTAGGGTTATGATTTCACCATAATTAATCCGAATTGAATAATTTATCGTATCAATCTCAATTTATTTCCCAAGTGATAGTCGAGAATTCCTAAATTATCCACTAGCCTCTCCCAAGGTCTAATGAAAATATCATCAATTGCTAACGCACTATATTCCTATGTGAATTACAATAATCAATAATTCATTAGGTTCTATGGATTTCATACAAGACTACACAAACCATGTAAGTATACTCCTATCTCACATGCAATTTATGATTTTCTACACATACAACTAGACACATATATCACCTCCCGGGTCAATATGATTAACAAATCATTCAATTAGTGGCCAAGTAATTGAAAGCATTAAGAACAATGTAGAATACTCAACTTGAAAATTAAATCAAGAGTTGAATTGATACAAATATTCAAAACATCATAATTAGATTACATCACAATCCTAAAAAAAGAAATTAGTTCATAATGGTAAAAATGAAAGATAAATGAATAATATTCATACACATAATTAAGGAGAGAAAGAAGAAAATGAAATAAAACTTGGAAATATGATGAGTTTCTTCCTTTGTAGATGTCTTATTCTCCACTCTTGGAAGAAATCTCTCCTCTTCTTCTTCTCTTCTTTCTTCTTTCTTCTTGACTTCTTTTCTCTTCTCTCCCTCTCTCCCTCTCTAAAATCTGATTTGGAGGCTTTTGGGATCTTTCAAAATAGATGAGAGATGCCCTAAAGAGGGCAAAATGATGATTTTGCCCTTAGTTGTCTGCTAGGCGCTGCCCGTTCTGTCCGAAGCAGTGCCTGCAGCGCCAATAGCCTCTTTCAACCGATTTTTCACCACTTTTAAGGCTAAACTGGCTTTTGGTGTCTTCATATGAATTGTAACACTATGTCTTATCTTTCTATATCTTCATGAATCAGCTCAATATGATATATGTGGAGGGAGTTATGCCTAAAATACCAAAATGTGCCATACCAGAAATTTTCAGTCAAGTGCAGACTATTTAACCAGATTTTTCTCATTGAAATAGAAAGAATTGGATTTCATGATAAATATAAAAGTTATAGATCTATCTATTAGATTTCTAATGGTTCAAGAATAAAGTAAAAATGATAATGGAGCAAAGAGTTATGATTGAAATACAAATATTGCCCTCAATAACATCATAAAGCGGATTCTTCAAAATTTTAACCAAGTTTTATGTTTCTTTCCATTTTCTTCTCATTTTGCCATTACCTACAAGATTTCAAACTACATCCATAAAAAGTAACATAAACACTCAAAAACTAATCAAAAAGTTAAGCAAATGGTACTCAATTAATGGGTATAAAATCCACTCATCATTGTATCTAACCAGCGACCAACTGAAGGATTCTAGAATGTGCACTGTGATAATTTTTATGGAGTATTTTTTTGTTTTATTTAATATCTTATTGCTAGTCTTGCTTTAATGTGTGTATTCTCAGTAAGAAGAGTTCAAAACTACCTGCAGACAACGGTTTTCTGTAAATTTAAATTTCTGACCTCCCCCTATTTGTTGTCAATCCTCCAACTTGCTGACGGACAGAAAGATATGCCCATTTATCAGAAGAAGTATGTATGCAGGCATAAGGTGTGGTGCAAAAGTGTCAATTGATCCTGGGGGCGCAGGTCCGCCGAGATGGCTTGCAGCCTTCTTGAGCTGTTGCAAGCCATCTTGGGCTGGCCCACTTGACTTAGCTTCTAGACCATTTAGGAGCATTTGGAAGGGGGATGCATTTGAACATATCTATATATGTGTATATATTGGCGTGAGTTTATTTTACTCAATTTTAAGCATAAAAAAAAAAAATTGACACTCGTCAGTGGTAGTTTGTTGTTGACCCAAAACAACAGTATGAGAATTAGAACTAGCATAATCTTAATAGAATTGCAATAAACTCTTCTTGCAGTCATCTAGCTCATCTGAGCTGTTATTTTATCATTTTCACATACAATTCATCATTTCTGATGCTGAAGCATATGCAAGTTGGTCGTGCCATGATACAGAGAAAAGTCATATTATCATCCTTTTCCATGATCCCTATCTGGCAACTTCATAAGGGATAAGTTAAATCTAAATTTTGATATTGGAATAAGCAAAAGTCTAGTTTTGGGCTGGCATCAGGCCATGCTGGTTCTGATTGCTCTGCTTTTAAACTAATACTTTTGATTTTGGAAAATGCTCATTTGCCAATACCTTGCTAACATTAAGTGGAATTTATACTTCCATTCCTTAGGTTCTGCTGTTGGATTTCGCCTGGACAGTCTTCTAAAACTTAGTGAAACAAGAGCCCGAAACAACAAGCTGACTCTTATTCACTATCTGTGTAAGGTATTAATCAGTCATGTTCTGATACTTATATTTTGCTATGATGTTCTTTACTGGTTTTTCTTAGACAACACTTAATCTGAAATCTCATAATAAAAGATTGTGTTGAAACTTTTGATTATATTGTCACAGTTTCTGTAGGTGTCCTCTTATTTATAGTGGTAACAAAACTTTGACACGTACCTTCTATCAACCTCTAGGTGCTTGCTGAAAAGTTGCCAGAAGTTGTAAATTTTCATGAAGACCTGGTAAGTTTAGAGGCTGCAACGAAGGTACACATACATTTTTCAAACTTCACTTTTTGGCTTTTTGTTTAACTAGATTCGATTTATATTTACATGGTCAGAGATCTTCTGGTGCAGATTCAACTAAAGTATTTGGCAGAGGAAATGCAAGCCATTAGCAAAGGGCTAGAAAAAGTTGTACAAGAACTAACTGCTTCTGAAAATGATGGTGCTGTGTCAGAACACTTCTGCAAGGTAACTTAATTATCTTGATCATTGAATGGGTTCTTCCGTGTCTTATGCAGATTATAGAAATCAATGATTTGCATTGTATACAGTATTGATTTTAACATGCTATGAATTAAAAGAGTGACAAATATGGCAAGGGCAAGTTGTTAAATAACCAATAATATTATGGGAATCTCATCCAAATCAAAGAAAAATGTGTGTAGCCCATGATTGCTCTTTGCCTGTTATATTGATCCTCAGATTTCTTTCGATAACTGAATTATATGAATCCCTTATTTCCATCATTTGCAATTCTAGTGTACCATTTTCTGCTTGGTGAATACCCATGTGGAGGATACCAATCTCCTTTTACATGCGGCCCTCGCATGCTCTGTACGCATTTGTTATTTTCTTCATAAGATGTGTTTCTTCTAGCTAATCATTGTTTTATGAAAATGTTTAGACTTTGAAGGAGTTTTTTGGCTCTGCTGAAGCGGAAGTGAGATCTCTGGCTTCACTTTATTCTGGAGTGGTAAATCCTGAGGCTTGTTAATTTTTTATTCCCCCGATCCGCCTGCCCCCACAGCCTTCCCTCCCTGCATCTCGCCTGTCCATGGGATATATGGCTATTAATCTGATTTGAGTTTTATTTAGGGAAGGAATGCAGATGCATTGGCTCTTTATTTTGGGGAAGATCCAGCTCGTTGCCCATTTGAGCAAGGTATTCCTGTTATCCAGTATTCTTGTCAGGTCATGGGGTCCATTCTATGTTATTTCATGACATTCCACTTAATTTTCAGTTGCAATTACTTCATGCAAATGATATTACATGTTCATCTTCCTGAGATGCTTCTGCAGTTGTCTCAACTTTGCTAAACTTTGTGAGGATGTTTCGACGGGCTCACGAGGAAAACTGCAAGCAACTGGAATTTGAGAAGAAGAAAGCACAGAAAGGAGCAGAAAATGGGAAGGCAAAATCAAATGCTTCCAGAAAAGTGTTGGAAAATGAGAATATGATGGCAAGTGCAGCCAAGATGTCTGAAATACAACCTCAGCCGTAAAATCAAAATCATTGTTCATGCTTAGTTGAATCAATCAGCAAACTGTATCATGACACAAGCATCTCATCCTATTTGTGTGTATTAGCAGCAACCTTCAGGAGTATTTCCTCATTAGACTTCAATAGCAGCCACTTCCAAGAAAACCAATGCCGAAGGATAGTGTGAACCGATTGAAATAAAAACCAGGAAAAAAATTATTTCCAAATGGTATGTGATCTTAACCTTGAGAGTCCTGTGTAAATACCAGTAATCCATTTTTATTTGGTTTTATTTTGATGCAGAAAGGATCAGAAGTCTGGAACAGTGAGCCCCTGAGGAAAACATTTCCTATGTTGCTGGTTCACTTTGTTAATTAAACCATGAATTGCTTTATGTATGTAAAAGGGCTAATGTAATTGCAAAGGCTTAGAAAGAAAGACAGGAAAACTAAGTTTGTTCCTGTATATATGGTATTTGTTTCATTTGTGAAATCATCTTGGCAAAAGCTTCAACAACCTATTAATTAAGCTAATTAACAAATGGTCAATGTCTTTGTCCTTATTGTTAATCCACATGAAAGGAATGAGATAAAAGTTAAATCCTTGGGAGAAGGATCAAAAAGTTTATCTGGATCAAGGTCAAATGGTAATTAATATTAAGAGTGAATTAAGAACTCACAATTACTAAATTTAAAATAATTACCAAGAAATTTAAGAGCATACTCACATTGACTTGAACTTACTGGTGCCAAATCAACTATTCTTATCCACTTACATAGCTAACAAGTTGCTATGTACTTGGAAACATTTTGTGCATTCTAACTGATTGTTGGTCTTCCCTTTCCCCTAAATGATTTAAATAAAAGAAAACAGACTATGGACCACTGACTGGATTATTTTAATATTTATTATTAACACATCTATCCAATGTGCCAGTGTATACCAAAACACATCATGCAACTTGCAACAGAATCGTAGAAAAAGGATAATTTACAGAAGTTTGGTATATTTATAAAAAAAATTATTATGTTCCAAATATTTTTTTGACGTATACGAATACTCCCAGTTTATAAAATAGAAACAAATGTTAAGAATATTTATAATTTTAAAAATTAGTTAATTTTTTTTATAAATAGGTCAAATTTCACAAATAATTTTTATTATTTACCCAAATGAAAACACTTTCACTGAACATCAAAGGAAGATTGTAATTGAATAGTTTTTGTAATTTATCCAATGAAAACACTTCCACTAAACATCAAAGGGAGGTTGTAATTACTGTTGCATCTCTTCTCTTTTGGAAAAATTCCATTCATTCAAGTACCAAAAAATTTCCTTAATTTCAATCATAACCTCATTTTTATAATTTTTAATCCAAAATTACACATGTATACTCAATCCTTTTGGTACATTCTACACTGAAAAAACCTTTGAATTTGACAAACTGTCATCGTTGTCCTCTGATACATCATCTAATATTCTGCCGGTTATAGCTGCTGCTAGTGCAGCTGTGAAGCTGTGATTTCTTGTCAAGGAAGAAGCCATTTGTTCAACAAAAAACTGCTGGATTGCAGTGTTCTCTGTTGTTGCAATAGCACTTTGAATTTTGCTATATATCATAGGATCTGTCAAATCAAGACTTGCTGCAGAGCCTGAGCATTCAATCGGGGTCGAGCCAGGAGACGAATTAGCTCCTCCTGGACCTGGTGATAATGCTACTGAAATCTCGGGTCGAGAGGGGAGGTGGTTGTGCTGGCCTTCATATGTGGCAACTAAAAGAGATGGATCATTAGCACTTCTTTGCACCTAGAAGCATGAACAATTTCCAAGATTAAAGTCAACATTTTCTGCTTTGCCAGGCCTTATTTTGATTGAATATTATGCAGAACTAATATTGCGCATATGTCAAACCAGGACATATTGTAACAGGATCTCACCTTCTTCTTGACAGGGCAAGTTGGGGCCAAAGAGCACTTATAGTATGCTCTAGGAGACGGATTATCCCTGGTGACCTTTTGTCCATATTTTCTCCATTGGTATCCATCCTTTACAACCTGTTAAAGTTGGAAATGTCAAGAAAATACATATAGAATATTAATAATGTTACTGCAGGAATGGACCAAGTGCAAATATTAATATGTTTGATTGATTCAATTTAAAACTTATACGGGACGATTTGATTAATCAAAGATTGAGTTAAACTTACCAGGCTCACATCGGATGGATCAATTCGTACATGAACTCTTGAGACATTTGATTTGAACTCTTTCGGCCTGCCAGGTGACCATTCACCACAGCAACTGTGAATAGACAAATTGTTTCCCATAAAGTTGCCAAAATTTTCGATTTCGTCAGATTTTCTTTTCATAGAGTTCAAGAGCCCGTCTCCAGACTGTTTTTGCATCAAATCATTGTAGTTTTTGCATACAGTTGTGAGCATATTGTTCAGCTTCTTGTTCTCCCATTTCATCCTGTTTAACTCCTGGATCAGGTCATGAGGCTGCATATGCATCATGATTACAAGTCTATGAGTAGTAGTTTGAAGGCTCACAAAAGTAGTTAAACAATGCAAAACTAAGAACTAAGAGTGATTATTGACATGAAATTATTGCTGAAGAGGACAAAGTTTCCTAATCTCCATCTTAGAAGTCACTAAAATGAAAGATGTAACTAGAGAACAAGCTGGATTTTTTTTTTTTTTAATCAAAGATATTTAGATTCCTATCTAAAATTTGAACCCATATTTTAATTAGGGTCTGGAAGACTTGACACCAAATAAATTTTCCTTCTGAGAAAATAACTTTTCTCACTTGTTCAATTAATACTTAGCTCGTATGATGATCCTTAAACTTTTGCTTCTGATATGATGACACTAGGTGCAAAAAACTTCCATGTATTCAACCAACTGCTGCTGAGCAGGTTACATTTAGAAGAAACAAGAAGTACAGGAGAAGAAAAACCATAAGTTAAAAAATAGATTTTTTTTTAGTATTTGAAGTATAACTAAACAAAGAAAAGAATAATGAAGAGACTATTCAAATTGCTTCACAGCATCAAGAAAGTGCTGCACAAGCTTTTGAATAAGCAGTCAAAACACGGAATTTTGGCTGCACACACCTCATATTATTCAAAGACGACGCGCTTTCACCAACAAAAAACACAGTGTAATGATGCTTTCATAAGAATCAAGAATCCGAGAAATCAATCGATGTAATCACAGGAGAAATGTTGTAATAAAAATTTAGGAAGATTTTACGTACCGGAGTTTCACTAGGGTTGTGCATGGGTTTAGCGTTGAGGTCAATGATAAGGGTTGTGCCTGACGAGGAATTTTCCATTTTTTGAACTTATGAAGATATCAAGAATTCCGACCAAGTTGTTAGCCTCAGTATTGAGATTTTTTCCTGCAGAAATAGTGCAAGGATGATCAAGTGTGTGAATGGAAAAACTACGCGGAATAAGATGGTATTTATATAGTTGGGATAGGAAAAAATCTTGAACCTTTGAAGTCAAGTCGTAATAGTCTACTTTTAATAAGTGGAGGAAAGTGTCCCGAAATTGTGGCCTTTCAAGAAAGTCATCATTGAATTATTACTCTAGAAATGTGTCCATGTTCTCTAACTTTAGCACCACATTTGAAAACTCAAAACAATTAAAATTAATATGCATAGTTCGACTATAGATAATATAATTTCCTAACCTTGTTTTAAGTACTATAAACTTTTGACACGAAAAAATTGTACGCATATCTTTTAGCTCAGCTCTTTAAGTATAGTTCATTACTTTAGGAAGTTAGATATTGCTTTCAATAATTTAGTGAACAAAAAATGTACAATGGGAACGGTTGGAAATTGGGTGGGATTTATAACCCTTAAATTGATTGTCATTCACATTTGATATGAATTTTAATTTCATAATTAATTGGAATTAAATTTGTTAACTGAATTGAGATTTTTTTTATATAGGAAAAGAGAAATCGTATATATATGAAATTTCAATCATTGTGAAAATGACTTTCTTCATATTTTTCTATATATATAGTTTCTCTCTATCTTTTCATTGAGCGGTAAAACTCCAAGGATTTAAGATAATTAAACATGTAAATAACTTTAATAATTCTATTCATCACCACAAGAAAGATATATTCGCGATTGATTGAAATATGAAACTTGATTCTTACGAATTTCGTTGAGTATATGATGACACTCGATCCCACCTATATTCATATTGTCGATTTTTAGCTAATAGGATCGATGTTGATCCACAACGATATTCACACTTAAATATAAACTTGGGGACAAATCCAATGTTATTGGGAGTAATTACTCTTACATGGATATGAGAACGTGGATTTCCCACTAAATGAAAATTCCTAATAATCAATTAATTGGAACATAAGTATGGGAACGGGGTTTAATTAAAAGTGGTTCACAACACATTAATGTCCAAGTATACGCTAATGTTCAAACTTTCTGTCTCTTGCAGCTCCAATTTTCCCATTCTCTCTACCCATTAATTAGGGGTTTTCCTTGCAACCTGATTGATGTGGCCTAGCCACCCTTTAATATATAGTTCTCAAATTCATCCCAATCATCTTATATCAAAATTCAAACTCACTTGTATCTAGTGATTTTTGTGGTTATTCCTCTATTTTATATTTTTTTTATTTTGTTTTGTTTCTCGAATGATAATTTCAATTTCTTGCATCATAAGAGTTTTATTGTCTCTTGTATAAAAATTTCATCTTCTTGTATTGAAGAAATCCTGACTATGTTGAGACATGTCACCAAATACTAATATTCTTTGTTAATATTTATGTTACACCAATTGTACTATATATTTGGTGTATGGATGAAAGTCAAATATTTTATTTTGTAAAAAATAAGATATTTGTATGATGGGTTTATACCAAATATATATATATAATATATATATATATATATATATTATGTGTATCATCTATAAAACTATATTGTTAGCGTATTATCCCAAATACTAATTTCCACGTTCACGCGGTTACTTTTTTAAACGAAGATGAAAGAAATGCACTGAAATCTTATATGATTTCTAGATGCCAACGAGGATTCTCATCAGCATGGGGAGCGTGACATGTTTAAATCACAATTTGTTTAATGTTTTAGTTAGCTAGCAATCAAGCATAGAAATTTAAATATATATATATATATATATATATATATATAATATATATATATATCAATCATTAAACTCTTTTTCGTAGATCAATTAATTAAGCTTAGAGTCAATCATTGACTAACAAAAAAAGTGAGGGACGTTCCTAAGCAATATTATCATATGACATAAGACATTAGAACATAATCTTGGGTAATGCATATGTCAGCAGATGCCTAGGTGGAATTTTTTGTCTATGCAAATAATTAAGTATGATGGATTTGTTTGAATGCTTTGTAGTCATACATATTCTATGAATATTGTTAATATATATATATATATATATAGAGAGAGAGAGAGAGAGAGAGAGAGAGAATAATCTGTTCTTTTTCAAAAAATGACTTCTTTGGTCAATTACAATATTTTTCTAGCACGACAGTAAATATTTTGATTTTTTTTCAGGAAACTAATTGAATAATCTTAAATGTAAAACATAGTAATATTTAAGAGTTTAGTAACATCAAAATTCTAAAAAATTATTATGTAAGTTTGTCAAAAGATTAAAAAGTTTGATTTTGTAGTAAATAGAACAATTAGTTTCAAAAAAGAGAAACTAAAATATTAAGAGATCTCTACAATGCATTAATCAAATATAAGTTTTGAATTTTCTTTTTAACTTATACTCCACGTTTGGGTTTTAAATTTGAGTGGGGTCAGTGCAAAATAGTTTTCTTTATTTGGTTGTAGAAGAAAGTAGGAAGAAAAAAATTGTAAAATTGAGATTGCGTAAGATGTTTGTTAATATTTTTATATATGTTTTATTTTTTCATGATATTCAATAAATTTAGTAATTATATTAAAATTATTACTTATTTTGTTTAGAAGAGAAAATGTGAGAAAATCTGATATCACTAATTCTATCTTTTTCCCTCTTTCTTAATTAAATTCTAAATCCAAATGGAGCCTAATCTCTCGTCTAGCTAGGTCAATATTTAAATACAAATCATGGCGTTTTTTTTTCTTAATAAAATAAAAAGCATTTTGGAATTTTCACTTATTTTTTTATTGAACATATAAATTATTGAATGGGATATCTATGTGAAGATTACTTATTCATTCAAAAAAAGTACACTTTTTACTATTGTATTAAGTTGCTATGTCGAACAAAAAAGTACCAAATTTTCATCTTACAAGAGTATAGAAAGATTAGGAAATTACAAGCAAAAAAAAATGTTAGTTGGAATGGAAGTGTGTGAGAGCGTGTAGTTGTCGAACAAGTCAAGAAAAGATGGATTCGAACAAAATCGATGAGTTTTATAATAAAAAATTAAAAATGACAAATAATTATTTGAAATTAAAGCATAGAATTCTTCTATTGGATGTTTATTTTAATTTTCATTGCCAACTAATCTTGATTGTTAGTAATTACTTTTCCTGTAATAATTACTATTTGGCGTAGACTTCCGAATTGAAATTCTTCTCCAACAAAGTAGAAAGTCGTGAAAGAAAACGACATAAAAGACAAGCCAAATTCAATTTTCCCCTTACGAAAGGTTGATTACGAAATCTCATGACGTGATTCTCGTGACGTACTAAATCAAACATCACAAACTTAAAAGTATTTGTACAAAAAACATGTGGAAAATTCTTAGTACCATGGATTGATTTTTCATCTCAATGTGTACTAGCTTGGTTTACTTCATTGTCCTCTTCTGCGTTGCCCAAGAAAAACTAATGGAGAATAAAAAATTTCATCTCAATTTGTACTACCTTGGTTACTTCATTGTCCTCTTCTGCGTTGCCCAAGAAAAACTAATGGAGAATAAACCCCACTAATTTTTTGCAATAATATTTATCTTTTTTACTCTTTTACTGTGTTTGTGGTCTTTTTCACATCTTCGTTGATGTATGATTATTAATATTGATCCCCACTTTGGACCTTTACTATTTTTTTTTATTTTTTTCATAGAACACATTGGATGTACATGTAATAAGTACATGGAATCAAGTATAATTCTTCATAATGGTGTGTGATTAGTACTGTGGATCATCACATTCGATTTATAGAAGTTACATTATTAATGTCCGAATACGTAATTCTTGCTATTACCTACATTCAACATTTGTAAGAGGGCATTTTAGCACTTAAATTTCATTTTTAAAATAGATTGATACCCATTTTTTTTTACAAATATTGACATTGATATTGATATAGGATGAAAAGAAGTTAACAAGTATATATAGTAACAATGGGAACTTTAAAAAAATGCAAAAAAAAAAAAGAGAACCATCAAAATATAAAAGATAAAAAAGACGAAATTGTGCGTGTGGGGGGAGGTTGAAAGACTAAGACTTGAGATAAATGAAATGGTCCTTTGATAAAAGAAAGAAAGAAGAATCTTTAACATGGACGGACGAATGGGAACCTTGAAAATTTAAGTAAAATTCATGACATAGATAATTAATGATGTTGGGGGCAGTTTCCTCAATATGAGGCAAGCAACTCTACGTATGCAAGAAAATTGAGGGAAGAATATTGTATTCGCGTGGACTTCATGTCGGACTTGTGCGTATGTTCTAACTACCGTCCTTTTGGATTTATAAGACATAGTGACTATACATATATATATATATGTATTTATGAGTTGTACATTTGAAATTTCCTTATAAATTAAATCAAAAGTATAAGGTATCTTCTTCGTCCCAAGTTTGTCTGGTTGGTTCGACCATGTCAAGAATTTAAAATTTTTGGGCGGTGTTATTTTGGAAAGAAAAAAAATGATAAAGATGTGTTTGAGATTAATATTTTAGAGAAGTATGTTTTTATTCTTCTAAAATATTTATCAATCGTTATTTTAATTAAATAATTATGTATTTTACTATGCATTAACTTAACAACAAAACTACAATAAAATAATATTAACAAGATATTTATAATTAAAAATATATTAACTGACCACAACAAACAACACTAATAAGATACATTTATATTGAAAATATCATCCAAAATACTTGATGTAATTCTTTGCTAATAAACTATTTAAACATATTCTCACCCTCTACTTATTTCCTAAATCCACCATCCAAAATATATTTTGTTCCTCTATATAAAAGCCTTAATTTTTGATTTGGTTTGATCATGTGGATGATTTAATCAAATTACCAGATTCTATCCATACCGGATTCAAGACATGAGGCCCAAAATCTGGCCAGCCTCGAAATGATGGGCCTTATGACCCAAAAGGAAATTCATTTACTATTTGACCCTACTTAGTGGGCTGAATCTCACCTCACTGATATTCAATTTTTTTGTTCAGCACATTGGAAACCATTTTTTTACAAGTATTTGGTAGAGAGTAACGACACAATGTTGTTGTTGGAAGTTCATAATTTTGGTGAGATCAGACAACGAAATTGATAGTTAATACAAGAAATCATTGCACCAACAGGGTATCATATTCATGGAATCATGAATTTATGTTTGTTTAATTGGATGGCTGGTTTTTCAAAGTTAATCAGACAATACTTTTTAGTATAACAATATTGCTTTACATGCTTAAACTGATTTAATCAATTGTGAATTTCCCTTATTAAAATTTTCTAAAGTAGACTAGTTGATACAAATTATTGTGCCCAAACATTAGCAAATTGATCGATATGAGATTAATTGACTAATTTTAATACGTTATCCAAATTAATAATTCCCATGTTTACATTTAATTTCTTATCAAATTTTATGGAGTGTTCGATGTTTAATACTAATAAATGATGCAAAATTATTGATTATTAAGGGAGTGGTTCAAATCTACAACCAGGTCCAATATAGATAATCGTGAGTTGTGAATTTCGAGGTTTTGAATTTCCTCAACTCGGACCTATATTATATTATAAATTAAATTAAATTTTATACATAGATAGGATTTAATAGAATTTGCATAACAAAGATATATAGAAATTAAGATTTTATACATGATGAATGTAATAAAATTTATAATAAAAATATATTAACTGACCACAACAAACAACACTAATAAGATACATTTATATTGAAAATATCATCCAAAATACTTGATGTAATTCTTTGCTAATAAACTATTTAAACATATTCTCACCCTCTACTTATTTCCTAAATCCACCATCCAAAATATATTTTGTTCCTCTATATAAAAGCCTTAATTTTTGATTTGGTTTGATCATGTGGATGATTTAATCAAATTACCAGATTCTATCCATACCGGATTCAAGACATGAGGCCCAAAATCTGGCCAGCCTCGAAATGATGGGCCTTATGACCCAAAAGGAAATTCATTTACTATTTGACCCTACTTAGTGGGCTGAATCTCACCTCACTGATATTCAATTTTTTTGTTCAGCACATTGGAAACCATTTTTTTACAAGTATTTGGTAGAGAGTAACGACACAATGTTGTTGTTGGAAGTTCATAATTTTGGTGAGATCAGACAACGAAATTGATAGTTAATACAAGAAATCATTGCACCAACAGGGTATCATATTCATGGAATCATGAATTTATGTTTGTTTAATTGGATGGCTGGTTTTTCAAAGTTAATCAGACAATACTTTTTAGTATAACAATATTGCTTTACATGCTTAAACTGATTTAATCAATTGTGAATTTCCCTTATTAAAATTTTCTAAAGTAGACTAGTTGATACAAATTATTGTGCCCAAACATTAGCAAATTGATCGATATGAGATTAATTGACTAATTTTAATACGTTATCCAAATTAATAATTCCCATGTTTACATTTAATTTCTTATCAAATTTTATGGAGTGTTCGATGTTTAATACTAATAAATGATGCAAAATTATTGATTATTAAGGGAGTGGTTCAAATCTACAACCAGGTCCAATATAGATAATCGTGAGTTGTGAATTTCGAGGTTTTGAATTTCCTCAACTCGGACCTATATTATATTATAAATTAAATTAAATTTTATACATAGATAGGATTTAATAGAATTTGCATAACAAAGATATATAGAAATTAAGATTTTATACATGATGAATGTAATAAAATTTATAATAAAAAATTGGGTGTACCAAAAATGTATAGAAATTAAGGGGGGAAATTAAATAAAAAACAGAAACATAAAAAATTTATCCTTGCATGTTGTTGAAAAGGTATGGAATGCATCAACACGCCTTTAATTTCTTTATACACGTCGAAAATCGATCAATTCCAACTGATACAGTATTATATTCACATCATGCTGTACACGAATCCTCAATCAGGTAAACAAACAAAACAAATTCAAAAAAAATTGTAGAAGAGACAATGAAACTATAAACATGTGTAACCCTAATTAGGGTACTAATTACAAAGTTAATTGAGCAAAAAATAAAGTTAACCCTATTGCTTAGAGCATTCTTCAACACAAATTTGATCATCGCTGCCGAAAACATTGTCACCTTGCCATGTCCAAACAACATCCTTCAAGGCCGGCCTAACATCCTCTTCACGAAACTTAATATACTCCAATGTATCACCGGAAAATTTCGAAAACTCCACCACCGTGACCTCCGGCGCCACCTTGAAGATCTCGGCTGTGATGGACAACCGCCCCTTCCGCCCGTCGGTGGGCCCCACTAACCTCAACTTGAAGTCCTTCATCCTGGCAACCTTAAACCCGAAATTCTTTCCCACCATTTCGATTTTTCCCATGATCACCTTGGCTGAACACCTGGACGTGAATGTGGAGCCTGCCTTCCTCCTGTCCTCGAACATGTTTGACAGGTCGAACCCTGTAGACATCGATGAAATGAACTGAAAAGCGTTCAAAAATGCTGGAGAAGACGGAGATTTTTTGATCGTTTCGTGCATGAATTTCTCCTCCTCATCAAACTTCTCGAACATGGATTCTTGCATAGAGAAGGCATTAGGTCTTTTAAACCCTTTTCTAAACCATGCAACCCGCATTATACCCTGGATGGAGAGCCGTTTACCCGGGTCCGCCACCAATAACTTTGAAACCAAACGCTTAGATTCACTAGAAAACCATGGAGGAAACTCATACTCAGCCTTGTAAATCTTCCTGTACATAGCCAAGAGATTTTCATCTTGAAATGGGAGAAACCCCGCCAACAACACGTACAAAACGACACCGCATGACCAAATATCCGCCTTTGCTCCGTCGTAACCCTTCGTCGTCAAAACCTCCGGCGCAATGTAAGCCGGTGTCCCACATTGCGTGTGGAGGAGTTCACCGTTGCTCGGATGCTCATGCAAAGCAGACAACCCGAAATCCGAGATTTTCAAATCCTCATTCTCATCAAGGAGAAGATTTTCCGGCTTGAGATCACGGTGGAAAACTCCGCGGCTGTGGCAGAAGTCGACGGCGCTGATGAGTTGCTGGAAGTATTTACGGGCTGCGTCCTCCTTCAGTCTCCCACGCTCCACCTTGGCGAAGAGCTCGCCGCCGAGAACGTACTCCATGACGAAGAAAATCTTAGACTTAGTCGCCATGACTTCTTTGAGTTCAACAATGTTTGGATGGCGCACGAGGCGCATGACAGAGATTTCTCGTTTGATCTGCTCCATCATTCTTTCGTTCTTGATTACCTCGTCTTTCTTGATAACCTTAATCGCCACGCACTCGTTCGTGGCGAGGTGTTTGCCATAATAGACTTTGGCGAAGGTGCCTTTGCCTAGTAGCCTGCCCATTTCATATTTGCCGAACAATATTTTCTTGTCCTCTCCCATGGTTGAAAATTTTGTGGTAGAGTTCAAAGATTCAACAATATCAGTTAAAATCTTGAACTGGGATCAGTTGTAAGATCTTTGATATTGCAAAAAATTGTTGTTATTGAGGCAAATATGAATTGAATTGGGCTACTATTGTTCTTTTGGATGATCAACAGTCATTGACGGAATGCATAAAAGCATTCAGGTTGTGGAATTAATCTTGGAGGAAATCAATGCAAAATAAATTTCTGTAGAAGAAAAAATAAACACAAGCAGCAACGGCCGGGGAAGATAGCCCAGATCAGCAAATAACTGGACTTCTCTCCCACCTGCTGCGTTGAGAACTGAGAATTCAATCTCCTGCCCACTAATTTTCCACTTCTCCACGAATATTTGTAGCTGTGGGTTGTAAATAAAGTATTCTAATATTAACCAAAAATAAAATATTTGAATTTATAAAAAATGTTATCTGCATTTTTTAGGACATGATCAGTAGTTGAAAAATGCAAGTCACAAGGCACTACTTTTATTATTTCTCATTTTTAATACCATATGCACACCTTTTTTGTAGCTTAGTGGATCACCACATAGACAACATTATACTTATCAAATATACATAGTTTAAATGTACAAGATATAATCTAACTATCTAAGCCTGGCTTAAAGAGATATATATACATATATACATAAGATATGCATTGAGAATGTTTTAATATGGTTTATCATAGAAATATATATAGTAAAAGTAGTACTATTTATTACATATGGGACCTGTTATTGATTATCTTTAAAAAGACCTTATCTAATTTTAACGTAATTTCTATGATGCCTGATTTTGACTAACAAGCCCATTTTTCTCCTCGTTTGCAGCAATTAATATGACAAATCCCAATCACTTTGATATTGCAAGGTGGAACTACATGTAGCTGACATCAATCTGAGTCAGATTATTTTTAAAAAATTACATAGAACAATTCAAATGAAAACTA
Source organism: Paulownia fortunei (assembly GCA_019321725.1). NCBI lineage: Eukaryota > Viridiplantae > Streptophyta > Magnoliopsida > Lamiales > Paulowniaceae > Paulownia > Paulownia fortunei. The sequence goes on from CM033122.1 coordinate 2,661,352, forward strand.
AATCTCCCATTAAATAAGTTGAACAAATGACAAAACTTTTTTTTTCCTAACAATTTTGACCCAAATCTTAAGTGAATCAAAAATATGTATTCTATTTTCTTATGTAATTGGCTTAAAGATCCAAAAATCTACTTTCCATTCACTTAGTTTTGTTCAGAAATTAGTCGTGGAGTATTAAATTTAAAATACGAGGGAGTTTTTAATTAGCACCAATTAAAGAAAATATTGCCAAATGCCAATTATGCATTGTCCAGTTACTTACTAATTTAGTTCTTAGGAGTATTAATTATGGGTTACTTTGCACATGAATATATACAGTATTCCCCTGCTATAAATAAAATAGTAAGATTCAGATAGCCGCGTGCTTTGTGGCGTAATCTATATGCAATTTGATGGAGTCAGTATCAGTAAATATATTTCATTATTTTATTATTTCTTTAATATTATTGCCGACCAAGACAAACTTATTTCAGTGTTATACTGAAGTGTGGCGCAGTTTTATTCAGCTTTTAATTCTATTTTATATTTCTATATAGAGCTTCAAAATTGATACGTGATCAATTTGTTCACGAAAGGGTAATGTAATAGTGAAAGTATAGCAATTAATTACATAATTCTTGATATTAATAGCTTAAAAAGTTTGTAAACTACTTACTATTTTTTCGCCAATTAATTTTCTGAAATAAACTGTAAACTTGATAAGTTCACTTATAAAAATGAAGAAATGTAGCATGATTCCAAGCCCAAAATGAGGCGTTATAATAACTTAGGGTGGATTACAAAACCTGTCGAATGTCAATTTTCAAGATTTCGTCAAAAAATAAAAAATTAACAAAAAATCACATTTCTAGCGAAATAGAGGGGAAAGACTTTGACTTCATCTATAATTTTGGTATTAGTTGGTTGGCTGTCATTTTTGGTATTGCCTGTTTTTCTTTTTAAGGAATTTTTTATTATCTTTCCATTATTGATAGTTTTTTGTTTTTTTTTTTAATATTTGGAAAAGTATAGATGGTTCTTGGCCGTGACACAGTTAGCGTAACTTGTGGGACAAGGATAATTAGATGTTTAAAGCGTTAATAATATACTCCTAATTACTAATTTATTATATGGAACATGGAAACAAAGAAGTCTTACTGAATGATAAGATTAAAATTCAAAAATTTTACAAGATTGGGTTCGAATCCAATATGTTTACGGATTCTATCTACTTTAATTTGAAAATAGTTTCTTTTCTGTTTTGGTTCATAAAAATTAATCGTATTTAATTAATTTTTGAATATTGATATGTTAAATGATGTAGCTGAATGTTTTTTTTTTTAATTATTACGCATGGAGTTCATTAACTTCTTAAGCTTTCAATTTAAAAGAAATTGAATAATTAATAGTTGTCACCTACTTCATACACATTATTGAGGTGTTACGGGTCAAAAACCATCAGTTAAGGAGGTTCATAAGTCAAAATATGCCCAAAAAATCAGGCAAAAACATTTGAAATTGTAGAAAGATGATGCTGTGCTGTTTATTTTTTATGGTGTTACCGTTAAGTAGATAAAGGACATTGAGTGTGTGTTTTTGGCGCCCCCGGGGGGGGGGGGGGGGGGGTGTTAAGGATGATATTGTGTCTGTTTAAAAAAGTACAATTTTTTCCAATTTGTGAGAGCATACATGAGATACATTGTACGTATAAAAGTTGATTTCAATGTAACATGTTATAATTCTACATAGAAGAAATAATGGAAGGATATCATTATTTATATCATTTTTTTTCTTTGGATTATTAATTTATTAATGGAGATTCATTTTTGCATTTCAAATCCAAAAATAACAACTATTTATATGCTGGAATTTACATAGGATTTGATGTATATATATGTATAGTAGTGATTGTTTGAGACTTAAGAGTTCCGAACCTTATAAGAAATTAAATAGATATTATTTGGGTAGAGCAAAAAGGAGAAATTCAAACCAATTTTAAGAAGACACGTAACTTCCCTAAAAAATATATATTATTTATATTTAAAAAAAAAAAACAAACAAAGGAAAAAAAGGATACGTAACTTTACGACACCAAAGGAGGCCTCATCCTACACTGGGCTAGGTCGCTCAATTCAAAAGAAGCTCTCAATTGGTCAGATGTGGACCTGGGCCATATTGGATAGGCCCAATTAAGCTGAACAGAGCGGCGTTGCTGGAACAATTATAGAGGATTCAAATATTAGCCTAGCCCAACTCGTTTAAGGTTCCAATCCTGAAGCTAAATTTCAGTATAGAGGACAAAGCTTATAATAACCAATCATAAGAACTCATAAGTAATTGATGTATTAATCTTAAAAGTCTCAAACTATTGTAATCATTTATACAATTAGGTGTACATGAAATTCATCATCCACATTATTTGGAATTCTAAGTCTCAAAACCTTCTAAGAATTAACACGTAGCAACTTATTATTTTTTTAATTTTGTACTTGTTATTTACTCAACTCTTCCCCCTCATGTCACCCATTCCAATATAAAGAATTAAGCAATTGAATATTAGATAGTAAATAAATTGATTTGAAATAAATGAATTGCTAGTCATAGAATATTATATATTATTATCAGATTTAAATCTAAACTTAAATAAAATAGGCTTAATCAATTATCATCTCGTTATTATTATTATTTTTATTTTTATTTTGTATTTCTTAATGAGTCTAATAATCTTTTTAAGTCATACCACTCTATTCTTATTTTTGTCAAAAAAAAAAAAAAAAAGTCTCAAAAGTAATATTCCATTTTCTAAACTATTAAAGCACAACTCATCTGAATACTGCAGACAGTAAGGTTCCATTTCAATCTGGGCTTTGTTTAATCAAAAGGGAAGCCTTCATAATTAAATTATTACACATATCAGCAAAAACCTGCTTTTCCCCCAATTCCACAAGGCTACTGTCAGCACACGAGAAAAGAGGGCGTAATTGATGGCTTTTTCTCATTTCTTAATAATTTTTCTGACCTTGAGCATCCAAAGCCATTTTACTATTGACAAAGAAACAGAAAGAAAAGTCAGAGCTTTGGATTCTTAGGCTGCTTGCATTGACTTCAAGATCTGACAACATTAAAATACTAAAGAAAATTTGTATACACGAGGGTTAGATTCCTCATAGGAAGCACAAGACAGATGTAGAATGTCAACTTTTTTCATCAAATTCTCACTTTTCTTTTCATTTTTTTTTTTTTTTTTTATGGAAATGGGTATGCTTACCTTTCACTTTACAGAGGTCAGCTTACCCCCTTTGACATTTGTGTTCCATGATTTTCTGCCAAAAAAAAAAAAAAAACACGCATAAAATCATTTCATCATAAGATCAATCAACCAATACAATGTCACAATATAGTTGGAGCAAATCTTGGGACGACAAATTAATTGCATCAAGTAAAAGTATGTGATATTTCAACCAAATCTTCAATTAATGTACAAAGCCCAAATCACTCATCAAAAAACATTCAATCAGCAAATGATTAAGTCCAATCGAGTACCATATATATCCATGGGCTCCATGCATTAATTTTGTTTTACCTGTTGTACTTGAATGAATGAAGTCTTGATCTATAAAACTTAAAAAAAAAGCAAAATTCTTTGTTTGAAACTTATATATTTTTATTGGCATCAAACGTGTAATGGGAAACAAAGAAAGTGAACATAGGGTCCCTCTGTTGTGTCCTTTTTTTGTCACAGAAGTCAGCAAAACCCCATCCGAGCCGTGATTACAGAGATAAAAAAAGGATTTTCTCTCTTTTTCCTCGTTGGAATTGAATTCCCTGTTCATCAGCTCAGCGCCTTGACAGCACCGCACCTTTTCGGCTTTTTCTTTTTCTACAGCATCCCATCTCGTCCCACTCTCCCACCCGTGACACATTCTTAATCATTTCTTTGTCAATTCAACCTTTCACTTTACTCTTTGTCAACCCCATTTATGTAAAAGTATAAAACGAGCTCCCCAGGAAACTTCCTAAACATAACCCTCTCCCACACTCACACACGCACTGCACACGATCCTCTTTATATTTTCTCATTCCAATTTGTACTGGGATTGCATTTCTACTCAACTCACTTCCAGAAAAATCACAGCCCAGCCCTTCATCTACTTTCAAGAAATGGAGGTTGGAGATAACATTGTTTCCAGAACAACTCACAAGAGAAAGCTGGCCGAAATGTGTGAAGGGGAGAAGAGTTCAAGATTTCCACTAAACGAGCTCAATCAAGACCTTCTTGAGAGAGTTCTTTCTTGGCTGCCAACAACTTCCTTTTTCCGCCTAAGTTCAGTGTGCAAAAGATGGAAATCAGTGGCAGATTCTGCCACTTTCAGGCTTGCCTGCTCTCAAGTTCCATCCCGGGAGCCTTGGCTTTTCATGGTTGATTCTCAACCCCACCTAAGCCAACAAACAATAGTCTTCGACTCGACGGAAGGAAACTGGAAGAAACTCAATTACCCGCCTCTGCTCCAGCTAAAGCAGAACCAAGACTCTTGCACAGATTTCATTCCTGTTGCTGCCTCTGGCGGATTGATCTGTTTCCACTGTGCAGACGGTGACTTCATTGTTAGCAACCCCGTCACTGGCTCGTGCCACCAACTTAAGTCATCGTTTCCCAACCCACCACCACCCATTCGGGCCATTGCAATGATGTCAAAAGCTGAAACTTTTAAGCTGTTGTTGGTGTCAGGTGAGCTCCCAAACCTAAGATTCAGGCAATACAACTCCAGCACTGACCAATGGGAACAAGATATAGCCCTCACAAGAAAGATCGACAGCCCTATCGAATCGGCAACAAATGACGGTTGTACACAGTATTTCTTGAGCAAATGCGGCAATGTAGTGTCAACAGACATACAGAGGAGCCCATCTAAGCAGTATTCATCAGTGCTCACTCTTAAAGATGGAGAGGAGGTATTGTATTTCCTGAGCTCCTCTGGGACAGTGGTAGCTTGCAATCTTACACGCAAATTCTTCTTTGAATACCCGAGACTACTGCCTGTTTTCTCTGAGTACTCAATTGATCTAGTTGAGTGCGGGGGACAGATGTATGTGGTTTTGCTCTCTGAATTCCTTGAAAGTGCTAGCCTTCGAGTATGGACGTGGGATGATAGCATTCAATCGTGGCACCAGATTGCGGCAATGCCACCATATATGTCGCATAAGTTCTATGGCAAGAAGGTGGACATAAACTGCACAGGGGCTGCTGGTCAACAAATGTTAGTCTGTGTGAACTCTGCAGAACTCTGTAGTTATGTCATGTGCAATTTGGTTGCAAATGAATGGGTTGAACTACCTCACTGCTACACCAATGGCAAAGCCAAAGAATTTGTGTGCGCCTTCTCTTTTGAGCCTAGGATTGAAGCTTCCACTTGGGAAACTAAGAGAACTGATTCAACATGGAGAAACTTGTAGCAGTCTTCCTTGGATGTGGTTTTTTCCAGCTTTAATATCTCTACGACTTCCTTGTATGTTATAGTTTTATTTTATTTTTTCTGAAAGGAAAAATCATTTGATGGGAGCCTAATTTTTTTCAATGAAAACAATAGTAACCCTTCAGGGATCTTGAGGTTAATTTCACATTCAGCATGAGATTTTGGCAAGGGAATGAAAGTTGGGCAACTTTCAATGAGTGATACCAGTCCAAAGTATCATAGACGATCAGATGTCACAAGCAAATTCCTGTTCTGCTAACCTTCTTCTATTAACAAAGGCTATGTCAGCCCAAAAAAAAAAAAGACTAACAAATACTACATATTTAATAATATTCCTTGATGGGTGTGTAGTATTTGGAAATAATTAGCATTAGATGATTCACTTTATGAACATACAAGATTGTGGCAAAATATGTTGATGATTGTCCGGAAGGAGTTGTAAGGGACACAATTCATTTTCTAAAGTCGACCTTCAACATGAACAAGGATTGAATAGTCAGCTGATTTTCCGTCTAAATATCTACAATAGTCAAGTCAGCAAATCGACTCAAGAAATTATCAAATAGAGAAAGAAATTTGAAATCATATAGAGAAGAATGAAAACTTATCAAAAAATAGTGAATGGTTGAAGTACTGAACCTAAAAGTTATGAATAGTGAATATTTTCCATGATGCGGTGGATGGACTTTCCCTTATTTTTGAATTATGAAATGGCGATTATTTTCCTTATATTCATGATAGCGTTTAATAAAAAAATCCACCATTGCTTTGTTTCAGAGAGTTAATATACCACCTTATATATAATTCTTTTTCTAGATTTATGATGGTTTTAATTTCACTATGCAAATCCACAACTTAATGGGCTTTATTCCATTTAGCCCATTGCAATTCCAACCACGCCCACCACAATAACATAAAAAAGAAATTTAAAAAAAAAAGTGTAAAGGAAAAAACGTAGAATAATAAACAAACAGAAACCAAAAAGAAAAAGAAAGAAAAACATCTGACGTCTTTCAAATAAAGTGTGAACTGTCATAAAAGAAAATAGTGTGAAATTTTGGTTTCCTCTTCTGCAAGACAATTTGTACAGCCCCGTATACCTGCTTATATATCAGCCATTTTTTTCAGCTGCAAGAGGAGGGCAGAAATTTGAATTAGGAAAAATAGGAACAAACTATACAAAGAAACAAAAAAACATATTTAAGAATCAAGAATCGAGTGGATGGCAAGCGAGGAAGAAATAAAACAGAGGTTGCAAGAATTGCAGAAACAGCTGGCTAAGAAACATATGTTTGAGGAGTCTGTTTCCAACGTCGGATCTCTCCTCCTGCAGTACTATTCAACTGCTTCACCTTCTCTCCAGCAATCGGTATGTATTTGAATTATTTTCTTTATCTGGGTTGGATGAATTTATCAAGGTTGTGTGACTTCATGGCCCGTTAGTTGAAAGCTTTCTGAAAAGGGTTTAATTGGAATCCACGTGATGGAGTAGACAAACTACAATTGAAAAAGAATTCATTTTTCGATTTTTTTGTTTTATAATTCTACCCCTTTTTTTTAAGTTGCAGATTACAGAATTCTTGGTTTGAATATGATTTCATGAATAGTTTGAATCGAAAGTAAACTGCCAGAAAAAAAAATTGTAATTGCATGATTCCAATCGTGGCTTAATATGACGAAAAATAATAAAAAACCTTTTGAGGGATTAATGTAGTATTACTGCATCAGCAAGTTTTCCTTGTTCATGGAAAGGGATAGCAAAATTGCTTCAATTGAAAAATAATAATAATAATAATTTTTGTACGTCTTTTACCAAAACTGATTGGCTTAGGTACTAAGTTAACGTTATGAAGATATTTGTATTATTACTCCAAAAAAGCTCTTTTATCTTTAATGAAAATAATTACATGCTGTTGGCAGTTTTATTCAGTAGTATGTCGGGTTGCGACTATTTTGAAGGCAAGATACACTTCACCAGGATTTTGGAATGCTGGGCTTAAGCTTTTCCTGGAGGCCGAACAGCTGGTTGCTAATGCTTCTGAGAGGAAACACTTACAAAGTTTCATTACTCAGGCGCGGGAGCAGTTGGCTGAAGCAGACAACCTGTCTGAGGATCTGAGATCAACACAGAATAGAACTAATGGAGGTGCATGAACATCTGATTTTTCCCAAAGTTTAGTTTTCTCTATTGAATTCCTTAGTCGTACATTCTATTGCTTTACCATTCCTTTTAAGAGTGGATTTGGATGTATGATGATAATGCAGGTTATTTATTTGAAGGGCATCTTACTGTTGACCCCGAGCCTCCACAGCCGGATTGGTTAGTGCAATCAAACTTGCTGACAGCAGCTGCTACCTTGTTCCATGGTGAATCTTCTGGAGGGCAAAGTGGGGATAGTAACTCTGCTGAAGGTCCTGTCAACCTACTTCAGGAGCTGGTTAATAGACTTGACTATATTGTGCCAGAGGTATCCTTTGCTGTTTCTTTTTCTTCCATGACATTAAAATTGCATTTATGCTACAGCAATGAAATGTATCATTGATGACATTGACAAAAACCTGTACTGATTCATTTTCAGTACTAAGAAAAAAATTTAGGCAATGAAATGTATCATTTGACTTTTCTGCACATGACGTTAATTTGAGTAGGTCGGGATAAAATGATGTTTGCAAATCTTGTTTCTTTTCCTATGATCAGTGTTTCTGCTTTTCCATTTCTTTTGTAAAGTCAAAAGTTTAATTAATTATCTTGGATATTTTAAAAAAATAAATAATTAAGTAAATAAAATAAAACAACAGCAGAAACAGGAAAAGGAACGGTTAGGAGCGAGTTATTACTGCTGTTTGCTTGCAAATTTGTGTTTTAAATTCTTTGAAATTAAGAATATAATTCACGATATTGCTAATCAAGAATAACTTTAAGAATAATAATACATCATTATTAGCTATTTTTTTCTTAATGTTCCTCATGATTTTGATGCTATTTCCTATTGGTCTAAGATCCTGGAGAGTGATTCTGGAATCCCGAGAGCACCACCCGCCAGTAAGGAAGTGGTGGCAAAGCTTCCAGTTACTATCGTTACAGAAGAATTTTTGGCGAAGCTGGGTAAGGATGCTGTTTGTTCCATTTGCCAAGAGAATTTGGTTATAGATGATAAGATTCAAGAGTTGCCCTGCAAGCACATGTTTCATCCTCCTTGCCTCAAACCATGGCTGGTGAAGTTTCTAACTCATTAATGGAACTCTAAGAAAGCTTATACTGATTTTGCCCAGTTATTAATTTGCAATTTGCTTCTCTGAAACTTTTTCTATAGGATCAACACAATTCTTGTCCAATCTGTCGGCATGAATTGAAAACTGATGATCATGCCTATGAAAGTTGGAAGGAGAGGGAGAAAGAGGCTGAGGAAGAGAGGAAAGGGGCTGCAAATGCCATTCGTGGGGGTGAATATATGTATGTGTAGACAAAGAATGCCTATTATTTTGGTATGATTATCCATAGTCTTTGAGCATATTGATTTGCAGTTCTCTTTATTTCCCACCATTGTAGCATACCTCCCCTATGAGGATTTGATGCATTTATGGATTAAAGTAACATGTTCTTTGTTATCTGAGAAATGTAGTTTTGAATATTTTTAGCTAGGATCACCACTATTGGATGAAGAGGGGTGAGTTCTGATAAATGCCATCCCTTGAAATCCAGTAGCCAATGGACTGGGCACCCAGTCCATTGTAGAACGACCCCATTACCTTCCACTGCAAAATTTTCAGTTTTCCATGTCAGATGAATATACTAACAAAAGCTTATACAATGAAGCACCATAGACAGGTGAATTAACCTATCATAGTTGAAGCTGTTGCAGAAAATTTTGTAGACTTGAGTAAAAGGAAGGAAAAAGCCAAAAGAAAGAAGAACGTCATAGCCATTTTCAGTTAAATAGCTATTCAATACTTGGAAATGTCATAGCCATCAGACTAGGCATTTCTACCTTATTATCTTCCCCCATATGTCATGCAATGTTTAATCTTGTTTTATAATTTTAAACTCTCGAAATATTTAGATAAACAAAATCATGCAACTTGTAAGATTTTCATATTGACAATTCTTTAATTTAAATACATATATAAAATAGTTCGATAAGTTCTTAAAAATAAATTAGATTTTTCTAAATTCTCTTTTTGTATTTTTTCAAAAGAGCTTATAAGCTCATCTCTTAAAGTTTGGGCCAAACACTTTCAAACATCTTAGGAGTTCTTAAATTTTAAGAGAATTTTCATATAAGATCTTCATGGTAGATAAAAGATTGCAAGTTTTGACAATTAATACGAAGATCTGGCCCTCAATATATTTTTCAGAAGCCTTCAATTACTCAACTCAGCCCCAGCAAGCCATTGCATTCTGCTTCTTTTGGGTCACAAGGGATCACTAGCCACTAGGCTATGCCCAAGTTTCTGGTCCATCTAGACCGATCGTTCACTGGACATAGCTTTTCATTTTCTCCAAAGCCCTTTCTTCTTCGTTTCCACTGAGTGGATATATTAGCCCAACCCACTAACCACCCTTTGAAATCCAATCAAAATTTATATTCGTCGTACAATTATCACACTCAAAATAACATAAATACATCAATGAGCCATTGTTCAAGTACTATAAAGTTGAGATTATTAATAATATCTAGTTATTTATTATTAATTAATTGATATCTTACTGTTAAATTGAAATTGAGGAGTGATGCAGAATCACTTCTTTTCTTTCACTCCAAATTAGATAACGATCGAAAATTAGGTTGTTGTCTGCAATACAATAAGTAGTTAGGGGGTCGGGTTGTCCTGACCAAAAATCTCTAACATTCAAGTCAGAACGAGAGATAATCCGAAAAAGTATACTTGAAAGTGTTTAGTAATAAAATGAATTGTATATCTCATTTCAAATATATGACTGATTATTTATAAAAAAAATTATGGGCTCAAGCCCATCAGACCTATTGGGTTTTTTCCCCGTTCCATAACTTTCTTAGAAATTGGACCTTACTGAGTTAAACTTTCTCATATTGGGCCTAAGTTGTACACCATGAAAGGCGTTATACAAGGAAGTTACCTTTTCTTGCTCCACAGCTGTACGTGCAATGGTAAAACATTATTAAATTAGTTTATTTGGGGGGTGAGGTATCACCATCTTAATTTTGTGGTCGTCCCTTTTGGTCCCTTTTCATTGTGGAGCTGAGCTCTCAGCTCTAATGGTAATATACTGTACATAATGGCGTAAAGGGATTGGCTTCTTATTGGCTGCAACTTGTCCTTCACTTGCCCTCATCCAAGTCTCTTCACCCTTTCCCCATCTTCCACATTCTGGAATACTTCCCATTTACTCTGTTCTTTTCCTCTATCTTCTTGGTTGGCTTTGAGCCACTGTCAGTTCTGTAATTTTCAATCATATAACTATTATTATCACCCACAATCGACCTTTAAATATAGCAAAACACGACACCATTAAATGGTCTACATCCTTGATAGACAAGTATAAGTTTGAAAAATTAAATGGTCTACATTCTTGATTTCTGTAACATCATGATCCAAAAATTTATAAATTATTAGATCACTCAAGACTTATAATAATCAAGATTCAATAATTTATAAATTCACAAATAATGTGACTTATAATGAATTAGCGTGATTCAACTGTTTATGTTCTTATTTAATGGCTCACAAACCCAGTTTTAAAAACCGTATAAAATTTCACACACAAGAAACCACAAAATTTTAACAATTGCAAACCCTCAATACCAACAATTTTTTAGGGGTGAGTAAAGAACAAAAACACCCCCAAAAAAACTACCCTTTTAACACATTTTTCCAGTTGGTTAAACTTAAACCCCATTGCGACAGGCGGAAAAGGGCGGTGGGAGCATGTATTGCTTGTGGGTGGGGGCAAACTAAAATATGAGAATGGTCCCCAAGCCCAAAGGGCAACCCCCACTAATAGAGGAAAGTGACCTTACATTTTTCTGATTTTAAAACCAACGGTGTGCGATGGCGGTCAGAATACCCCACATTCAACTAAATGACACCACAACGACTCTTGAATTATATCTTCTTTCTTTACTCAAATACCTCTGTTGTCTGCATTTGAAATTGAAGGTCCAAATATAATTTAGTTTTTTACTAATTTATTATATTTTTCTTGATCGTCACTTTTTATATTGTTTGGTACTATCAAATTTTATTTTATAAATCAATTAACATTATATGTTACATTAATAAAAACATCAAGTTGATAACTAACTGTACCAATTTTATTTTATTTTTAAAAAAACTAGAAGTACATATTAATGTATTATGAACATATTTTTGATCGACAATCTAGGTAGTTCGTTTGGTACATGATTACATAGGTTTTTTTCTTATGAAGTCAACAGGAAGTAGGGGTGTAGGTGGTCGGGCTCATACTATTTTATGATAATAAATTCAATCCAATTCAATATATGTAGGTTAATAAAAGAATAAATTGTAAAATGTATAATTACCAAGCAATTTGAGTTGGGCGAGTTCACTTTATTTAGTGATCAAGTTGGCGATTTTTTTTATTTTTTTATTTTTGCATTTTTTCGAAATTCAATTTAATTATATTTGCAACTCAAATATATAATAATATTAAAAAAGCTAAAGAACTTCTTTGTTGGGGTAACTCAATTAAACAATAAAAATACAAATTGAATAGACTGGAGGGAAGAACCAGTGGGAGTTATTTAAATGGTTGTTTCTCATTTTAATTGAAACAAATCACATTTATGATTCCATCCAAATTTAATTTCCTTTGATCTAAAGATAGTAGAAGTGGTAAAAGAAAAATGAAAAAACAAAAAAATTATCTTGCACTATATGATGATAGAAATGCTATATCTATGACCATTAACGAGCTTGCAGATAGACTTTTGCTTTAGGAAGTTGACTCAAGCAAATGACCTTTTGGCAATGTTGGCAGTAGAGGTAAAAATAAAAAATAAAAAAATGTTGGCAGTAGAGGTGGCAAAGGAATAGATTTTTCAGTCTAAAATTTTAAAAATTCAAATCCCAATTCGGTAGGTTTGGGTTAGACCCTTAAATTAATTTTATTATTTTTATAATATTATAAAATATTTTTTTAAAAAAATAATATTATTATTATATTTTTTAAAAAATATTAAAAAATAATATTATATAAATACATATATAATAAAAAATGATTTAAACAACAAATTTAAAAACAAAAAAATTAAAACCTATCTCCGATCTATTTGACTCAATCTATTATCATCCTTATAAGCAAGAGAAGATTGTTTGGTATCCAACTATTTTGATTTTTGAATGATCATTTTGTGTAATATTTTGATAAGGATATTTTTTATATGGCTATAAGGTGTACGCTATAAATATTTTTTTAATAAATTTAATGAAATATATTGAATTTATCCATCATCACTGAATTAAGAGGAATAAGTTATGAAAAAAACAACTTTTAAAATTCACTTACCAAATAAATTAGGTGCAGGCTGCAGCCATAAAATGATGTAAGGAGTACTAATGCTCCTTGTTCAATATCTGAAACCATCAAGTTATATATTTACATGTATATATATATATATATATTATTGCTATTTTGTCCGGAAAAAATGAGCTTCAAATTGAAGTTTTTCATTTTCAAGGTTTAAATTCTAAAATAACTAAATACTTCTCTGAATTATCAAAAGATCTATGATGCCAACTTAGAAAATTTACTACATTCTTGTAATAAATAAAAATTAAAAATGAAACATATAGAGGATATTATGGACTTGAATTCTGGTGTTAATTGGGCTGGCAGGGTTTGAGCGCAGGCCATGGAGGTTGGAGGCATGGACGTGGGACGTCTGATTTATTGTCACTTTGTTTGCAGCCCACGTGGAGGCCCTCCTCCCATTGGAGGCCTCGGCCTCCTTTCCCACCTTTCAGCTCCATCATAGCCCTTTATTCTGACTCGTCACATCTAGCCCCATCTGTCCTTGCAGATGGTCCCACCACTTTCATGCATCCCATTATTTATCAATTCCTGCTTCTGTTTTTCTTTTTCTTTTTCTTTTACTATTGCTACTACTGCAGAGACAGTTAGGCCATAAACCTCAACTAATTCAACTATTTAATTAAATTAAAAACAAATTAATTTTGTGGATGAATCAACAATCATTCATGTAAAAATTATATATTTTAAAAACTAATCTCTCCATGAATAAGCCAATTAGGTAGTTTTATAACACACAGAAAACGCAATGTATCAGCACGCAGTACTAAAGAAGCATAATAACGTTAACATCGAAATTTATTTTCAATTATAGGCCATTTTTTATAAAAGCATTCATTTTTTTTATCATTCAAAAATAATAACTATGTAATGATTTATTGGCTTGCATATCTCCTTCAAATTCGACTATTTCACCCATCATTACTTTATCAAAACCGTGAATACGACTAATACCATTATCTACTTTAAGTACATACCATTATTTACAATTTTTTTCTATTATATTGTTCAAACACATTCACATATAACATTACTAGTTTGTCGGCTTGATGGTTATACATGTGGATATGTGTAAAATATGTAATAAGATGCACGCCTCATATACATTATTGAATATAGCATCTTATGTATGAAAGAAACTTAATGCATCATAAATAATAGTTACATATTTATAATCAATGGTTATGAGAACTTGTGAGTTACTAGAATCCCTTGGTTCTCATCCAAAATAATAATAATTCATTATTAATATTATTATTGCTGCTGCTGCTGCTGTGCTCATATTATTATTATTATTATGTGTCATTACTCTTTATAATTATTATTATTTCTATGGAGAGGTAATATGTAAAATAAAGTTGACATTTGAAGCTCTTGGACAACTGTACATCCACTTGGCACTTATGCAGAAAAGAAACAGTAAAGGTAGCACTAACCCGAAAATAACTCACTGTAAAAAGGATCAACATAGACTTACGAAGCTATCTGAAATTGGACCACCCATATGCCTTGTCTCATCCCCAAACTTATTTAAGTATCACAACTAATTCTACAACAATTAAGGGACCACCTCTCCACCGTATCTTCATAATTAAGTTTCAATTTTTTCTTCTTTTTTTTCGGTTTTCAATTTTTAAATTTTGACATGAGAGGTGAAGACAATTGAAAAAAAAAAAAAAAACACAATAATTCGCATGTTATGTTTTTGAGTGAGACATGCTATCTAAATTTTTATTTTTATCATCACAAAATTCAAACTTTTAGATTCATTTTAAGGCAAATAAATGAATTAAAACTTTATTATTTAATACAATCTAAAAGTTTTCTTAGGTTTAATTCATATTATTGCCCAAAGAAAACAAGAATCATTATTTTGGTAATATATAATATAGACAACAAGGTGGTGGGGGTAGGGAAGGCGTCCTCCTCCTCCTCCAAGTTTACTGCCAACTAGTAAAATCTACAATATGTAGGGATGGACCCAAAAACTTAAATTGAGCAGGTGAATTTTTTTTTTCAAGTAATAAATAAAAAGATAATTATATTTTTTAGAAAAATAAAAATTTAAAATTTAACAAATTTATATATAAAATTTATATTAAATTTAAAATATATAGAGTTAAAGGGATATTGGATGCCCTTTGAGCCTCTTTCGTCACTTACAAAGAGAAACTATTGCATACTATATATATGTGTATATATATAATTTCACTTTATTGGCTTATATTAATTGATGAATTTTAGTATTTGATTCCTATAGAGTACTTTCCCAAGATTCCTTGGTGGATTATGAGGTATATGTAATTCTGACATATGTATTATCATCTGTTTTATTATCTTAAACTTAACCTTATATATTGAAAATTCAAAACAACAAATTAAAAACTAGATTTTTATAAATAATATTTGTTTATCTAACCAGAACTAGTACAGTACTTCCCAAATGTTGTCCCTTAGTAGCATATTCCTTACCTATCCAGTTAGCATGATTATAAGTTTTAACATTTTAAGGATAGGAGAGAAGTTATTAAGTGAGGTTTGCAAAAAGTGTTTGGAAAAAATGAAAATTATGAATAATATTAAATGTGGTTTTGAAAATACATTTGACAGGCAATAATTATATTATTCTCTGAATTGTAAAACGTTAAATGTTTTTTTAAATTCGGCAACGGGTTCATTTTGCCTCGAATAAATTTTAACTATTATTTGGTTTGAAAAAAAGAAAAAGATATTCTCAAAATTAATCATAATAAAATAAGTTATCTAACAATTAATTTTTTTACATCCTATTAACTTCAGGAAAAGAATAGGATTGTAGCGACCAGACAGGACGACATAATTATTCGCAAATCATAAGATTATTTATAGGTATTGAAGCTAGCCCAATATTGAAAGATATAAAAAATTGATAATATATTCTACATTCTTATTCTCAATATTTAAGTTTATTCCTTTCAAACCGCTTTTTCATTTTCAAAAATGATTTCAGTTAACTACTAAGTATATAATAATTATTTATAATAATTAAGAATAAACTTAATCTATTAAACAAAAAATATTTTCTTAAGTATAAAAATACTTATTGGTCTAGTTTTCAATTGTTGTTAGACACTTCAAAGTTTCAATATTTTCTCAACTATATCTAAAAGAATGATAAAATTAAAAAATACATTATATTTTATTAGTTGGAGCGGATAATGTGTATAAATTCATATTTTGATTGCTAATGTCGCTACACATATAATTGGGGGTGGGTCATGTTATTTTACCCATTTAAAGTTATTCCAGAAAAATATACTTAGAACAAACATATATATATATAAAACTTATTATCAACCTAAACAAAGAGAGACCAGTCAATGTCCACTGGGCATTAATCTTATCCTCTTATTAATTGCAGTAAAGTTTTGGATTTCACATTGGAAGCCATGGAGAAAAGCCACCTCCAAAAATATCAGAGAGAAAAAACCAGCCGAATCAATTCACACTTTCTGATTTCTTAGTTTTCCCCCTACATTTGGCAACTTGATTCATATTGATTTCTATCATCATCAACATTATAATAATGGGATACAGACATTTCTCGCAACGGTGGTGTGAAAGGAATCCAATGAGGAAAAGGGGGGGCTACGCTGTGAATATTTATTGTGTGGATATGTATATAGTTATGGCGAAAAATTTGTGGAACAATGCGATTCGTCGAAATCATCAGAGGCAAACTGCGGCCGAAGGGGATTGGTGGAAGCTGCAGCAGGGTTTTGCCCTTTTTTTTTTTCTTTTTTTGAATCAGAGAAAATGGAAAAGGGTAAATGCAGTGTGTTTTGGATGTTATCCACAGTGGCGCAGCAGCAGTCAGGCCTGTTTCCTTTATTTCACTTCTTCATTTTTAGATTTTTTTTCTCTTGCGTTAATCCATTCATTTTTTTTTATATATTTTGATTTTTTATTCCACTCTACATATGCAATTTTTTCACACATCCACTTGCTTGATTGTTTGCCAGATGCAACTTATTCGGAGGAAATTGAATTGGGAAATTTATCTGTCAAAATACCTTTTTTGTTTAAAATTTTCTTCTGTAATTCATAATTACTTTAGGTTGTCTTTTGATTGACTGTTTGAATTTGAGAAAAATTATTTTGATTTAAGAATTTTAAATGACTCTAATACTGTGTGGATATAAAAATCTATAATAATAGTTGAGAAAATAGGTCAAGATATATGCTAAAGAAAATCAATAATAACTCAAACTTATCCTATTGGTATTATGACTTTGAAATCTTAACTCTGGAATCGTTCAATTGCTTATAGACAGAAGGATTTGAATTTCAATAAAGAACCTGAAGATGTAAATTTAAATAAATCAAAAAATAGGCAAATTTCAATTCCAGTACATGGCTATATATAAAAAAAATAAAAATACTTAAGGATCTGAATTCATAACAACTCGAAATTGTACCAGACAAACTCAGTGGATTTGAAATCAAATGCACTAGGGAAGAACTATTAAAAACAAGTTGAAATTAGATTTGAAATTATCCATTTGATCATCGAAAATAAAATAAAGCATGTAATTGGAAATGGAAGGACTTGTAAGTTATCTGATGGTTAAATTGGATCACTGGGGACTCATTTGCTGCTTCTGAATGCTGCAGAGTTGCAGTTGATTGGACATTGAAAACAATCTGAATATGAAAAAAAACGAATGGATGTGTGAAAACGAATTGGTGGTGTAAACAGAATTACTGAAAGCTTATCTTTTCGCTCGTATCATACAAAATCAAACTTAAGCCACATAAGATGCTTTGATATTTTTATTGAGAAAATTTCCATATCGTATAAATTAGCATTAGCTCAGAAACTAGTATAATTTTGTCTTGGTGTCATTCTCCTTGACGCCAAAAAATAAAAATTATTCTCTTCCAGTCTCACATTCTTCCTGTCTTTAATGATATGATTAATCAAGGAATTTAGAGAGGAAAAGGAGAAGGAAAAGAAAAAGGTGCAAAAAATAAAGCACTAAGTTACATTTTGTTTTGAAGTGTAAGAAAATATGTTCTTACTATTTCCTTTACTAAAATTCAAGATTCAAACATAACATTAAACTGCTAACTATAAAAAACTGTCATCAAATTTAATAACGCATATAGTATGATACTCTTAAGGATTATTACACTAGTGTAAATTACTTCTGAAAAGTGAATTTCTGGTCCCGAAGTTTCCCTTCTCCAATTATTAATTAATTCCTTAATCAAACTTTTACTCTTTTTACTTCTAGATTAAAAACTGATTTCACTATTACTGCTGATAAATTTCTCTGAAATTGTAATAGGCTAACAATGTTTTTGCTACAGGTGCTGCAGACACAGAGCCATTGTAAAACACTCATAAACCAGAATGCCAAAAAAGCTGTTTGGCAAAAAAGGAGCATGAAATGAAAGGAAAACTGAAACAATGACGGGAAGGTATGGAGCTTTTCTGTCCTCTTCAGGCGTGTTTTTATGACTTTATAAAAGGCCCAAGTTCTTTGATTCATCAACTGTCTCTAATCATGTTGAGCAATTAAAAATGGAAAATACTGATTGTTGGAGAATCAAATTACAAAATATGTTATCATATAATATTACAAATACTTTTTTATTTATCAAAAGGGGAGGTTACAACAGTAATTGAAATTCTCCTGTCAGTTTCTGTAGCCCTTATGCTGACGTTTCCAGAGCCTGGTCCAATTGCATATAACATATACTAGAAATCTAACGGATCAAAACAAGAAGAATTTTTTTTTTCTTGTTTCAGTCATAGTAAGCCTGAATTTGTTGGCAGTCCAAGAAGGCATTATTTCGTCAAAGAAAAAAAAATAGAAGACATTAAGTTACTTCAAAATATTTCACTTTCATGCAGTTTTAGCTCATAAAAAGAGTAGTTAAAGCAGTTGTTTATGATATGGTAACATTTTCAGATGGAATATTTGCTTATTTGATTAAGATTTGATGACTCTTGATGAGCATCTGCAGTGTCTCATTGTTAATGAAAAATGCCATGTTCTAATGTTATTTTATGAAAGAATTGCCTGCTGATTCTCTGAAACTAAGTCTATTATATTAAACTAGTTTTCCGCCAATGTAGCTTGTATTTTGTTCTTGGTTGAAAATTGAAGAAAAGTTAAACTTGCAAAGGCTGGTATGCAATCTTTGTAACGATTGTATGTCGTGTCATGATGTAAGTGACACGTGAAACTTCATAGATGAAATTTGAACATTGGAGCTGAGTGAGCTTTAGTGTATCTTGTGGTTTTGTTTTGATCTCTAAGATGTGGAGATGAAGAAATTCAATTTGAGATAATTCATGCGGGATTGGATTTAAATAATCTTCCAGTAGTTTTTCATTAGTTATCTTTCCACTCCACCTTGTCGCCAACTATGATATGCCAATCCTTTTCATATTCTAGTAGATTATGATTGTATATAAATAAAGGATGTCATATATCATCACTGTTATGATTGTTGATTTAAAGGTATTAACTGTGATGAAAAAAATAAAAAAATAAAAAAATTGATTGCTACTTTCTTTTGCTCTGGACAGGAGTTTATGATATACTTGAGCATCTTATCATAACTGCATATCAAACTACAATGTCATTTTACATGAAATGCTACTTGATCAAGAAATTTTATGCTTATTATTTTTCGAGAATTAAATTACTAGAAAATTAGAATTGGAAATTGTATTTGGTGGTCAAGAATCTAGGCAAGAATTAATCGAAGACGACATGCTGCAGCAAGAGGGCAAAATCAACTGTGAAACCTCTTCTAACTACCCATTCATTAGCGTTTTGCCACAACAACACACACACACACACACACACACACACACATATATATATATATATAGAGAGAGAGAGAGAGAGAGAGAGAAGAGTAGGAAAAACCTAGTTGTTTGCCAAAATAGGGAAAATTCCAAAAGAATTTAAAAACCCTAGACTGTGTTGCCAGCTATTTATAACATCCACGAGCACCCCTCCATCCGGACCTGTGATCTCTGCATTCTGTACTTTGGCCCCCAGAAAAGTGAAAAACATGATTTTCCAGACCTACCCTCTTTCCACTTTCCACCCCTTCGTTTTCTTCTAACTTACTGAAAATTAATTTGCCAAACTGAAAATTTTAGCTCATAAAAGATGAGGGGAAAATCTTCTTCTTCAAAGTCTAAAAATGGACTAGAAGTTGAGAAGTCTGAAAAAGTGAAAGAACCTCATCTGTCCGGTGCTTACATCCGTAGCCTTGTTAAACAATTATCCTCTTCAAGAACCAAAGATTCATTGAATTCCAAAGAGCATGAAAATCTAGAGGGAGAGGGAATTTCAAGCAACCAAAGTTTATGCAGAAATACTTGTGATGGATTTTCTGATCAGAAACAGGAAAAATCCCATCAGCCCCCTCAGCAGCACAAAAAACAAGTCAGGAGAAGGCTTCACACCAGCAGGCCTTACCAAGAAAGGCTGCTAAATATGGCTGAAGCCCGGAGAGAAATTGTCACTGCCCTTAAGTTTCATAGAGCAGCTATGAAACAAGCCAGTGAAAAACAACAGCAACAACAAATGGAATCAAGGCCCGAAATTCAGCCTTTTGAGTCTTCATCTCATCAACTTTCTTCAGAACAAGAAGCCAAATTGAAGTCCAGGAGAAATCCAAGAATTTATGCTTCAAATTCTTCCGTGTCGAATAATTTCTCCACTAGTCATCTAGACAATTTCTCCTACTCACCCGGCTTTTGTTCTCCTTATTCTTGGTCTATTTCTCCAATCGCACCAACACCACTTGTCCAAGAAAATCTCAATTTTACACTCCCTAGCCAAACGCTTGGCCTCAATCTCAATCTTCAAGATTTTAACTACTTGGACTCCACCACTTTTCACCGCAGCACCAACCCTTCATCAATTTACTCATCCTCATCCCCATCAACCTCTTCCTCTCCTCTTTCAGCCACCACCGAGGAAATTCCATGCATGGGAGCGCCAACTTTGGTAGTGTCTGAGGTGGCAGAATTCGAGGATTCTGGGTTGCATCCTGCAATGGATGATAAGGAGATGGCTGAGATCAGGTCAATTGGGGAGCAGTACCAGATGGAGTGGAATGATACCTTGAATTTGGTGAATTCAGCATGGTGGTTCAAGTTCTTGAAAGCAATGGAAGTTGCACCTGAGAATAAAAAAGGTGAGGATTTTTTGAACTGTCCATTTGATGAAGTCATGGAATTCCCAGCGTGGCTGAATGCAAATGAGAGCTGCTTCCAGCATGTGAATGATTTTTGCTCTGATAATTACTTTGAAGATCCTGCTTTGCCATGGTAAGAATTAGTTTGAGAAATTTAAACACATGTAAGTAAATAGGATTTGAGTATAATTATGTGTGATAGTTTTGCCTTGTCATTGGTGAGAGATATTTTCTGTTACTAATATATTACCCTGGTGAGTGATGTTTTTTGTGTTCTTCCTTATTGCAAGGATCAATACGTATCGACTTATTCTTTGAACATTTTTGTTTTAAAATGTTGCACGGTTCTTTTGAAATTACTCTCCTTTTTTTTGTTGCATTTGAAATAGATGGAACTGTTTCAATCTTGGTTTCAAACCCGAATCCCAGAGCACCTCTTTGTTTGCAAGACTTATTATTTTGGCAAATTAATGAATTTTCCCCTGGATTTTATTAGGACTATTTATCAATTTAATTCCATGCTGGAAGGGTTGGACAGAGACAAATTAGGCAGAAAAATTTGTCTCCCAAGTATTTATTATTTTACTGTAAGAAATATTATCAAACAACTTTTCATGATACATTTTTTCAATTATTACTCATGTTCAAAAGTAGGTTCACTCGCATATATTACACTGATGAATTAGTAATAAACCTTGATTCATTGCTTGTGTTTATAACGAGTCTCTTACGTAATTTCAATCACTGACGATTTTTTTTTTTTTTGTTTTTCCAATCTGTTTTGACGATTTTTTTTTTTGTTTGTTTTTCCAATCTGTTTTGAAAATTTGCAGCATGGACATCGAAGAAATTGAAGGAATGGATGGGGACTGGTTAGCCTGAGAAAGATTGATTGTTCTTTTTTCTCATAATAATCAAATCGTTGGTGGCCTTCCCCTGGATATTTTATTTTTTATTTTTTATTTTTTAAATTTTCTAAACTTTTGCAAATAAGACTTGCCTGTATTTGTATTGAACAGGCATTCGAATAATATATCAAATGAGGAGGAAATTATTTCATTCCTCTCTCCCCAATTCTTGTTGATTGAAATGTTGAAGTTTAATCTATATGTTGCATTTCCTCGTACGTTTATAGTTGCACAATTAATACAGATCCCATTGTCATACTTGATTTGGTCTTTTTTCCTGAAAGATACATAGAAGAGAATCAGAGAACATGGTCTGTAACTTTTTTTTTTTTCGAAAAGTTCTCTCCAAGAAGTTTTCTTTCATGAGCTAATTTGTTGGTGCAGTAACTCGAACAAAATCGGTTAGAAAATGTGATGAATTAATGTTAAATTTATGCAGGGTTCATGTCTCTTTCTTGATTGAAACTGTGAGAATCAATGGTGAGTTGAGGTGTGTGATTCATGTCCCTATCGTGAAGAACCTACGCCTCTATATTTTCTCCTCCTAGATATGTATCTTCCCAAATCCCTTCAGGTATATGTAGCATTATTCTATTGCTGGGAACAAATCTAAAACAATTATCTTTGGTTTGCAATCACCCCATGTGAATAAACGTAAATCACTAGCTAAACTCGTCTTCACTTTTTCTTTATTAAAACAACCACCAACTTTTATTAGCAATTGTCGAAATATAGCTTATATATCCTCTTGAAGCCACTGCATGCGTATACCCCTCCCATATAAACCACGAAACTTGAGTAAGTGATCAAGAAATTTTTCAAGGGTTCTCCCCAGTTTCTGCATTGTAAGCGTCTCGTTCCATCTCCTAAACATGATGAACAACACCATCAATAACCATAGAGAGATCATCAAGCTTTCTAGTGAGCATTGACAGCGCAATCTCATCCACATTCCTGAGGGACTTTCTGCACATCTTCTTCCTCAAGATAACACTATGAGCCATCTTTCTCTTGAGCGAGTTGGCGTCCGACAGGAGGTTCGGATGCTTTAGGTGCCTGAGCCTGTGGAGCGTGGACTTCATAGCACTAAGATCGAACAACAGGCCTTCCACGCAGAGCATCAGCTCGGGAGTTTGGTGAGTTAGCTGCACGCTCTTGAGCCGGGGGATTCCATTGATGAATTTTCTCGTTTCCCGGACTTCCTGGATGCTTAGGGTGATTGCATCACGGGCCTTCAGCTTCTGGCTCTCTGTTTCTGTTATGTAGGAGGAAGGGGAGGGCCCTATGGCGGAGGCCAGAGAAGCAGTGAGGGTTATCAGTACGAAAATGGTTGTGGGATTCATTTTTCTTTTATGCTTTTAAAAGGGATTTTGCAGATTGAGAATTGCTCTGAGGGATAAATTCGAACATTGCCATTTATAGTAAAAAAAAAATCGCGTCTGATCAGGAATAAGTTGTGAGGTGCTTTTGGTGTGAGTTGGAGTTTGCTGAGTAAAGAGAAAGAAGTTTTCTAAATATTCCAACCATAGTTTCATAGAGAATTAAGCAGCATTAAGATGGTATGAATTATGAAAGCTGAAATGATGGTTTTCATTCCTTAAATATTCGTAGTGAAGGAACTGAGGAAGGAGATTGTTCCAACAAATTCTTTTAGTCTTGCAAAAGTGGGAATTTTGCAAGACTGGATCTTTATAGTGCATTTAAAAGAGAAATTCAATTATAGTGCGCCACATTGAGAGGAGCAACAACATTGTTAGTTTATTTACCTATGGTTTTAGTTGTTTGTATCTAGAGCTGGATTTCCATTAACGTGCTTAGGGTACTCAGCAAAATGAGAGCTAGATGTTAATATATGCTAGAATGCATATTCTGAGGAAAACGAGAAACTGTGTGGGTAACAACCACCCCCCCCCCACCCCACCCCACCCCAAAGCTCTGTTCGTATGTAAAGCAGTCATACTTCGTAACTTGAAGGCAAAGTATGCAAAAATTTGGGGAGGGGAAAGGGTTTGTAGAAATTCAGAACTCATCAAAATGCATATCTAAAACAGACAAAAGGACAGAAGTTTCAGAATTACTTGCCATTATTGTCTATAATGACCTCGTTACTTCACAGTGATTGCAACAAGGAAAAGAAAAAAATAAATAAAAAGCAATGCCCCTTGTGAGACATTCTAGCCTGTAATGTTGTAGAAAATGCAAACAATTAAACCAACCCTAAGAAAGTGATTTTTGGTCAAGTCTTGAAATTGGTTGAAATGTTAAAGCGCCACCCCATATTCCAGAATGAGGCCTAAAAATCCCCCTGAGGATACCTGTCAATGCAATCAAGCCAT
Source organism: Paulownia fortunei (assembly GCA_019321725.1). Classification (NCBI taxonomy): domain Eukaryota; kingdom Viridiplantae; phylum Streptophyta; class Magnoliopsida; order Lamiales; family Paulowniaceae; genus Paulownia; species Paulownia fortunei. The sequence goes on from CM033122.1 coordinate 2,685,794, forward strand.
GGGTTCCTCAAAGGCTTCCTGATCTTGCGCAGTGACTTCCAAACCACACTGTTGCACTTAAAACCAGACCCGAAGGACAGTTGCCAGACGCGATCACCTCTCTTTACCTGCTCCTTGGCTTCCAAATAGGCCAGCTCGTACCAAATGCTGCTGCTCGATGTGTTGCCAAACCTGTGCAACGCAGCACGTGATGCCTCCAGATTCTTGTCGCTCAGTTTCAAGTTCCTCTGCAGCTCATCAAGCACCGTTTTGCTTGCAGCATGCACACAGAAGTGCTCGAAAGCTAGCTTGTAATCAGGAATGTAAGGCTTTGTGGGCTGTGAATTGGCACCATTGCCAAACAGGAGCTTCCAGACTAGTGTTGAGAAGAAGAGGAGCTGCTCTGAGAAGGGCAGGACAAGGGGGCCTAATGTGGTGATGTTGGTCTTGATCGCATCCCCCCCTATTTCAACCAAGTCTTTGCTGATTTTTATTCCCTTGAACTTCTGGCTGTCTTCTTCTTGATAGATGCTCCTATTTTGTCAAAAGCAACATTATGATGAAATTTATGAGGGATTCAATAACTTGTGGAATGTTATGATTTGTTTTGGCAAAATAAATTTTCATTCTTCCTTGATTCTCCAAGATAAAATCAGAACATATATTGCATTCTCCAAAACACATTCTTGTAAAATACTTCTCCCAAACGCATTAAACAAATTCAAGATTTTTTCTTTGAATTCAAAGAATAATGCTGTATAAGACTGACTATTCCCAGATATAATGTATGAGCAAACTTAGTTATTACAGAGAAAAGGAACCATAATTTTATTACTACATGAATCAAAAGAGCATCATCCCACGGCTATCTTCAAAAGTAATATAGAATGAGCACACCACATCTTAAAGAAACAGAGAATCAAGAGTTCATTTGCATAACTCGACCGACTCATAACCCTTTTTTTTTTTTTTCATGGAACATCATTTGTTTTATGTTTTGGATCACCTTTGAAATCAATAGGGTCCAGAACCAATCTGGAAAAAGAAATTGGACTTCAAATTAGATCCGACCCAAATTCGTTGGACCCACAAAATTTCGTATCTGTCTTGCTATGACACTATCCTTGACAGAAATTCCCATAATTTCTTAATGAACTTCTGTCATGTTGGACACAATATTCAATTAGCTTAGGCTCGCCCAAAAACAAAATGTCCAGAGCATTGGGTTTTTAGTTGGCCTTTAAACAACTGGCCTACCTTCTTTACTCGAAACTACATTTCGATGGAGAAAATAATTTGAAAATTTCCTCGACTTATTGAATTCAACATGTGCCTGTATACGTATAAAAATCCTTTTCTAATTAATTTCATGGAAAGTCATACAGCTTATTTAACTTAAATAGCATCCCAAACAAACTTTGAATACGATCATATCCCAAAATTGACAGAAATAGACATGGGATGAAGCTCACATTATTTCTGTTCACGTTGATCACAGCTCCAACAAAGTTAAGTCAACTTTTAAGATTTATTGGTTGATTAGTTTCATCCATAGGTCGTAGCTGAGCTATGATAGCCCATGCCCTAAAGATAAGCAATTCTATGGTTTTTCAAAATTATGAAGTTTTGAGGGATTTGAACTGTTAGAATACTATAATATGCATATAAATTATCATGATCTAACAATTTAAGTTTCCCAAAATAACTAGTCCAGATCAACTACGAAGTCAAAGTATGCTTAAGAAAACGAAAAATTAAGGCATACCTAAAGCTCCGATCATCAGCACCTTTGTGCGTCCTCACAATATGCTCAAGCCTGTACTTCGCGCGACGGTAGTCACGGCGGCGATTTGACAGCAACACGGCGGAGCAGCCCATCCGAAAGTAACAATTCGGGATAAGCATCGACCTATCCTTCCCCGGGTACCAATTATACCCCACCATCTCCGTACTCACCACCACAGCATAATTACTAGGGTTTGCCTGCAGCATGTCCCGCGCCAAATCGAGAGCAATTATCCCCGCGCTGCACCCCATTCCCCCCACATTGAAGCTCAAAATGCTTCCCCTCATTTTATAGTGGTTGATTATCATGGCGGAAAGCGACGGCGTCGGGTTGAAGAGGCTGCAGTTGAGGACGAGGATTCCTACGTCTTTCGGCCGGACGTGAGATTTTTCGAAGAGCTCGTCTAACGCGCCGAAGATTACGGTGGAGGCTTCCGCGCGGCCTTCTTTCATAGTGGCGGTGTTTTCCGGCGAGCCAATGGATTTGGGGACGTAGGTTTCGTCGCCGATGCCGGAGGATTGGAGGATTCGTCTCTGAAATTCGAGGCTTGCTTCATCGAATTTGCCGGATTTTCGGGCTAGTTCAATGAACTGCTCTTTTGTTACCTGCATGCATGAAAAACACATAATTAGATAAATATTTCGTAGATTAATCAAGCGACGTAATCAAGATTTCAAGTTCCATAGATTAATTAGGACACGAAATCAAGATTTTAGACTATGAAAACAAGAAATTTAAAGCTTTTGCATGTATTTGGATTATTTTCATTAAGGGCCAAAACAAAATTAATTAGCTAATTTTAGGAGATGATAATCAATTCAGATCTTTTATTGTAATATATTTTATTTTTTATTACAATATCACCAATATATGACATCGTTAACATACATTTGTCATGTATTGAGATGCAATATCAATTATAATAGAGGATCTGCACTGTAAGAGAATAGAAAACAAAATTACAGAGTTCTATTATACTTACAAGATAGGGGCAACTTTCCTTACTCGTTACAAGCATGGATACATCAACCGATTTAAAAATCAAATCAAGAATTTAGGCTCAGGAGATAGAACCAATCCAAGATATGAATTCAAATAGATGGAAGCTGACCCGGGCTTTTGCATTTCACACTTGTACTTATTTCCATGGGCTTATATATAATAGTATAACAAAAAATGAATAGGGTAAATTGTAAATCTTCCACAAAAATTATACACAATACTTGTGCTGATCTCCAGATCGGGGGCAACTCTCAGTATACAAATAACAGTTGAATTTATAATCTTGAACAACCTTATAACTACCCCTTTCCAATTCATCCCTATTCAATTCGTTCAAGCTTTCAAGTTTTTTTTTTTTAAAAAAAAAATGAAAAATAAAAAATACATGCATGCTGGATGCTCCAAAATTCAGAAGATTAAAATTTTTAGACCATGACAATATTCTTGAAAATGTATAGATACCATACCTTAAAATCATCACTCGGTTTGTAGCAAGCAAAATCAAGAAGGTAGATAGAACGTGGGCGTGACATGAAGTAGACGGAAAGAGTGAACACAAAAAGAGCTAGGAAAGCAACCACGGAGGCGAGATCGTATCTGGCGGTGCTGTCCCAGATCTTCCGCCACAGCTCCTCCCTGCTCAGGCTCCCCACCTCCGCCCCGAAAACCAACACCAACAATGGAATGGTGGCGAGGTATATACCATGATTGATCAAGTAATGGTATCCTAACTTCACATACTTCAAGTTCACAGAGTGGAGAAAATCCGGCAGCCTCCGCCTCACTCTGACGGAAAACGTCATCGACCCGGCGTCGGGGCCCGACGACTCAATGCCCCGGTTAACGATTTCCGTTGATAGGAGGTCTTGCTCTCCAGCCATAGCCACGAAATTTGGCTACTTTTTTTTTTTTCTTTTTCTTTCTTTTCTGAAGGTGATATGTTTTCCTCTCTTCTTTCTTTTGTTGATTTTCTTGGATGATTGTTGAGATGAAAGAATGGTGTATTTATTCTGGAATAGAGGGCATAGGCTGGTGGTGGTGGGTTGGCCTCTAGTAAATGCGGGCACAGAGTTGGGTTTGTGCAGTTGGTTAGCTTTCAAACAGCCATAAATTCTTGCATTTATGAGAAAGTGGTTCGAAATTTCAAAAAGTCTGCAGTGACATCTTTTTCTCTTCTGGCAAATGAATCAAAAGTGGGCTTACATTTTTCCTCTCCCTTTTTTTTTTTTTTTTTGGTCTTAAGTGTTACCAGCTAAAAAAATGTAAGCGAATGAAGCTCTTTTTTTCTTTGTAATCCAGGAAAATATATGTCAACAAAATAAGGTCTTTAGATCCAAGACTAGGATGTACAAGAGAATATTAATTTTATCGTGTAGCCAATTTAAGACCCAATTTTTACGTGTATTTTATGTAGAAAGCTTCACGTGCATGATATAAGCTTCAAGTTCAGGCCTAACATTCTACCAATCCAACATAATAAGAGGTGGATTAATGCGGTCTTTCATAATTCATGGAAGTAATAAACAGCAGCCTGATCATTAAGTAATTTGTTCATATACCACTGTTGAGGATAAATCTATAATATCGTAGTAGTTTCGTAGATGCTATACCGAATATTATGTATTAGACGTGCATTTAATTATATATTTACCGACACTCATAACGTAAGATATGCTATATTTTATCAATCATTAGACGTGTATTTCACATATATATATATGAGTGTGTATAAAATGTACGGTGAAATACACGTCTAATGATTGATAAAATATAGCATATCTTACATTATATATATATGAGTGTGTATAAAATGTACGGTGAAATACACGTCTAATGATTGATAAAATATAGCATATCTTACACCATATCGGAATAACACTTAAATTGGTTGAGAAAAAAGCCCAATTCTAAGAATTTCATTGTCCCTTATAAATTATTCTTCGATAATAAACCCTAGACTCATTGCTTTCCCAAATAATCAGAGTCCCAGAGGATCTGTACATGATGGAGCACAATAAAGAGGGAGGATTGGAGGATGTTGACCTATTGATTTTTATGTTGATCATTATGGACTTAATTGTGTTGAGGCCAATGGTCAACGGATTAAATAATGAAGCATATTATATAAGTTGTTCAACAACTAGAAAATCCAAATAAATTAAATAAATTAATAAATAAATCTTGACTGTTTAACGAACTATTTCAACCATAGAAAAAATTTCTTATGAACGGTTTTGGTCGATTAAATTTTAATACCATTATTCTTTTCCGCCAGTTAAGTTCAATGCATTAATAGAACAGGAAAACATTAACTCATAAATAATCCATGTAATTGTTGATAAACTTTTCTGAAGAAATGCAATGTACCACCCATTAATCCTTTATAATTTTTTTTCTCTCCTCCTTATCGAAAAGTATATATTTTATTTCTCTTTTTTAACAAACTCCTCAAAAATCAATTAATTGTAACAATTCCCTACAGAATTAAGGGATGTAAAGAGAAGATGAAAGCTAGCCGCGATTAACATATAGCGTCCCTCATTTTTTAAGGATCAATTTTCCAGCCAAAATTGGTTTATAAATACAAAAACACAACATAAATGGTCATTTGTAAGTGGAAAAGATTTCCCAGAAAACTAAGTACATACAAAAAGAAAGGAAACAAACTAAAGAAGAGAGAGAGCATATAGTTGTGGTGTTTAATAGTTTCAGGGTGGTCAGAGAAGGACGGAAATAGGTGGTGTGGGGGTGGGGCTGGGATCCGTCAGCAATTAGCTAATGGCCGTATGGAGACATATCTACGTACATTTAATACCGCAGACAGCTCAGCTACCGGCATACCACCTCTCCATTGCCATACCTATCCATAGTCATTACCTTCACTGCATGTGCAAGAACTGGCCGGAATTAGAAAATAGATATGAAAGGGACGAAAATTATTTTTTGAAAAAAAAAATATGAAAATATATTTTTTTATTATTTAACGGGAGCAAAATTTTAAATTTTAATAATTTTATGTATAAATCTATACTAATTTTTATTTTTTTTTAAAATAGAGTTGAGGAGGCGATCGCACCCTCTAGCTCCGCCTCTGTGCATGGGTATGAAACATGTTGCACCCGACGTGTTATCCGAAATATAGAAACCCATAAAATTGATAAGAAATTGTTCTCACAAGTGATTCATATATACGTTTCCAATAATAACCATATGATGTATATCGATTTGGTACTGATTTTTGCAGGAAAGGAATTTGTTTGGTTTGAATAGATCAATCCTCATATCTATTTATGTATCTTTTATAATAAAGAATAAATAAAAATAGATTAATTTAAATTGCCGTGATAAGCTAGTGATCCGTTGAGAAAAAAACATGAACATGGTCAAAACTCTTGAATAAACATTTTGTAAGGTTTTTATTCAAATAAAATTCTATATAACATTGAGAGCCATAATCTTATATCAATTTCTTTCACGCGACATATATTTTTGTGATAAAAATAGACATATATAACACACTCGAAATCAATACTGTAAGCAGTACCCACACATAATAAGCTGGCATAATAATCACTCGGAACTACCAGTAAGTATATAATGGCTGAATAATTGGTCCAATTGTCCAACTTGCCCCAACACAAACCTGAATTCATGTCCCACATTCAAAAATGTATATGTCTTTGGTTCTTGCTTAGTTCGGATGTCAACATATATACAATGTTCATATTGTTGAACTATGACGTGTTTTTTAATTATTTTATAATGTTTTGTCATTCATCTTGTTGGGTATATTAAATATTCAAACTGTTTGGTGGCAATCAATGGGAACTTTTTTATTTTTTTTTTATTTTTTTGCCTTTTAATGAATGAAGTTATTATTGAACAAAAAAATGAGCAAGGAGGCTTTCCCAACATCACAAAATACATCATTTGGGAACAACTAATAGGTCTTGGGGGAGAGGAGAGGCCCAACCAAGTTTGTGAACTCAGCCCAGTATGTAGGATTTTGGGCTGAGAAGTCGAGGCTATGTTTGCATTTAGTTCGGTTTCACTTTCAATAGTTTCAATATTTTTAAAAAATAAATTAAATCTTTAAATTTTAAATTTTTTAAAATTATTTTTATCCTTCTCAAAATATTATAAAAAAACTTAATCATTATTATACATACATATACTTATATGTATGATGTGGGTTTAAGAGATTTAGGTCACAATATTACAAATGAACTTGACCTTTTGGATCTCAATTAAATTTAAAATTGAGTGATTATATTCACACGAACTCATAATATTAATAATAATGGTGATAGTAATTATTTGACTAAACTTGATCAAATAACTCTTGAATAGAATGACTTCTATACTGGTTTTAATTAAATGAGTAGGTCAGACCTGATATATTTACGTGAATAGAGTTGTTGCGCGAACGCTCTAAATGTCTGACTAGAATTTTAGAATAATCCTATTAGGTCTTGGATAAGGAAAAGGAATTCTATGTTAAATAAAGTATTTAATTCATTAATAATTTGTAATTATCCAAAAAATAATAATAGAATCGTTTTTTTATTCAATTAATTTGGGGTTCTTCGGATTGATTGCATTACTTAATTTATGTTGGGAGCTTAAATTAGGTCCAAATTAAAGCATCACATAAATTTGGTCTTTATTTATTGTTTTCATATATGTTCGAGAATATCAAGCTTACTACAACTTATCATTTAATTACGAAAATTTTAATACTATCAAATTTTAGAATCTAAAAGGTTTGTGAGTTATCATAAAATAAAATGATGATATATAAGTAAACTAATTGCTTACAATTCCATTTAAATAATATTTAAATGTAATTTCTTGTTTCAAATAGATATTTTGAAAGCAAGCAACCCCACTTCATGAATACATGTCTAAATAGATAGCAAAATGACTTTATCCAATTAGCATGAATTTTGGCCAATCAGCTGCCCAATTATAATCAGGTCAAGTTTAATGAAAGTCAATTTATTATAGAATTTAAAAATTATTCACAAAGATGTATTTTATCCTTTTCCCACTCACGCCCAAAAAAAAAAAAAGTTAATAATAATAAAATAAAAGAACAGAAGAAAAAGAAAATAAACTGGGCACCTTAATCACACAAAGAAACTATTCTATGCATTTGTGCAGTAGGCCAATCATCAGAAAACATTATTTCATAAATTTAAGAAGACACACACACAATGTTTTTTTATCACTCTTGTATCATCCACATTGATCATATAATGTTCCTGTAATAATTATTTTGATCAATCACATACACACACACACACACACACATAAACTCTGTAAAAAGACGTTATAAGCCCTGCAAATATTATTCGTCCCGTTTTGCATTATGGGCCTCTGGGTTTTTTCTGGGCCCAGTTTATAACAACTGCACAAGGCGTCTCTTTGTCTTTTTCCTTTGTTTGGATTTGGATGTTTTGTTTCATTATGGGCTTTATAACACGCAAAGAAGTTAATGGCTAAAAATAAATTAAATTATTTGTGACTTAATTTAAAATTAATTATTTTAAAGTTATTTTGAATTTTATTTGTTAAATATCACAAAACAAATAAAATTTTATACAATCTTTTTACAAATTAAAAAAAAAAAAAATCAATCAAATCCATAAAAATTATGGCATGTATATATGTCCCTACTAAAGTACTCGAGGAAGAAGAAGCCGGCGAGTACGGTTCATACGGTTTTTCATGTCTCAAATGATCATTTTTCAAAACGTACCAAAAAAAAAAAATTCAACTTTAGTTTTTCAATGGCCAACATAAGTTGTGTTTTCATTGTACCAAAACAAAAATGGCCAACTTTAGTTTGCGTCCACATTGAATAAAACTTCCAGTTTGTCGTCCCAAATATAAGCTTTCAAAGTTTTCTTTGTTAGAATTTGACATGTTTTAGTTCGGAATTAGTACACCATAAATTGTCAATCCATCGAACTCTCTGTCCAGCTATAAGCCATCAAGGGAGGAATCTTAATACAACGTGAAAAAGGAGACTCTGAAAATCTAATAAATAAAATTACAGATTGGTAAACACACTAAGTATGAACATTTGTCTTTTTACAATACTTTTTTTGATGGTCAGACTTTTTTAATGAAATTTTTACCAACCCTTTTTTATGCCTAAACTAAGACATTGAAATTATCCCAATGGAACATCATGATAAAAAAGCCAAAGATTATGAATAGATGTAAGATTAATTAGTAGGACCCTGAGAAATCGACTATATATTTACTTTTCACTTTTTAATCTATTGGCTGATCAAAAGTCAATTTTTTATCACATCAACATCGTAAAATAGAAGAATGATCCAATGAAAACGCAGAAAGAAATGGACAAAATCTGAGCGTAAATTAATTAACATCAACTTTAATTAGAAAGCTACGTTAGTGGTATCGAGAGGTGCAGGAGAGCAGATGAGGAACTGTGTAAAACCTTGGCAGTTAAATTATTTCTTTGAGTAGAGCAAATATTTTACTCATTTTCTCGAATGAAAATCTTAGTTAAGAACATTAAAAAACTACTAATGATAATTTTAGTAAAAATGGGACACTAAATGCAACATCTACAACATCTTCATTTATTAATTATCGATTTTCTTTGATTCCAACGTAGAGAATGATGTAATAACATTAATCAATCCTTCCATTCATGGAGAATGTGAAAACAAGAATTGAAATTTTACATATAACTGGATGAAACTTCCTCTTCATTGACATAGAAAAATATGAACCATGAACTATTTTTTTTTTTTTCCACATAAAATCTGCTAATAGACTTTTCAAGGAATGACCAACAGTAAGTACAAAAATGTATGTTCAAAAAGAAATTAAATTTCTTGAATGGGTAAACAATGTAAATGCTGTTTCTATCAACAACTCAAAAATCTTCCCCTCACATTTGTATACAGTAAATTTTTTAAGTAAAGACATTGTTTTTATCCCAATCAAAGAGCAATTGAAAGAAGATCTTTTCGTGGGATCTGTAGTGGATTGTGGGACAGGAATTATTCGAGATAGTTGACATAAAAAACAATCCCATCATCTCATTTTTCCCAAGAATTATTGCAAAAAGTAACTTGATAAAGTAAGAGTTCTTTTTTTTTTATTATTATTATTATACCGAGGTTCCACGCCAAACTAATATATATTTGAATTCTAACTCGAGAAAAAAAAAGCTTCATAAAAATAGAATTACCTTGTCTAGGGTTTTATCATTTGATCCCAGATTTAGTTTCTTAAATTTGACTGATTAAATGAGTAAATAATTTATAATTTGATTAAACTTAAATTTGAAATCTCCTTAACTTAATGTTATCATAACTAATGTGTTTGCGTTTGAACTTTTTTTTTTTTTTTTATGTTTGGCAGCCTAATTGAAATGATATACTAATTAATGAATATGTATGAGAGTATCTAAATACAACAATCAGCGAAACGATAATATTATAACTTTTGACTAAACGTCAATATCATATAAATAATTCAATAACTTTAAGGTAATCCCAATTCACGTGTTAGTAAAATTAATATTTTCAAAGTCAAATAAAATTATATTCATCTAACCATAATATTTGAAAAAAAAAAATTGTCAAATCCAAACTTTAAACAATCAGAAAATTTTAACCTAGACCCCCACCAAAGATGGGTGTGGACAAGACGTTCCCAGTTCCCACATCAACTTTTTGTAATGGAATGGATCACTTCGAAAGGCAAAATTAAGTGAGATGAAAAAAGACATTAAAAATTCTGTCACATGCATATTAGGTCCGACCCTACCGCGTTGTGTTGTTCCATCGATGGATCCTTTCACGATTCTCATTAAACCTCTCCTTCTCCAACCCTCGTACGCTAATTTTACGCTCATTTGGACTTTCCCCTTTCGATTCAACGCGCTAAGACTTGAACCAGAATTTTGCCTTTCAACCTCCACATATGGATATTTGGACTGTGATCCTACCATATATATATGCACCATATCTCTCTGCCGCCAAAACAATTACTCTTTCAGATGAATGCAATTTCCGGGACCACTGCAAACTTGCCTCTGATCTGTTGAGTATCAAGAAACTAATACATTTCAGAAAATGGTTAAGACAGCCGCCGCCGCCGCCTCGTCATCGAACGTTGTGGAGCCGAGGATTAATGAGTTGAAGTACAAGGGTGTAAGGAAGAGGAAGTGGGGGAAGTATGTTTCCGAGATACGCCTTCCCAACTGCCGGGAGCGTATATGGCTCGGCTCCTACGACACGGCGGAGAAGGCGGCGCGAGCTTTCGATGCCGCCTTGTTCTGCCTCCGCGGCCCCAACGCGAAGTTCAACTTCCCCGATGATCCGCCCAAAATTGATGGCGGCCAGGAGCTCCATCCGGCTGAGATACAAGCCGTCGCACAGCACTACGCTAATAGTTACAGTGGCAGCTCAAGTAATCAGCCGCAGCAGCCGAGTGGTGGAGATGCTGAGTTCCGGGGTCGTTCCATGGAATTAGAGGATACATCGCCTTCGTCAACTTCAGAAGGGGCGGGGCCGATGGACTCGATAGACTGGTCGTTTTTGGAGATGTTGGACTCCAACACTGGAGGAAATGCAGGTCATGTTTCGGATTTCGGGCTTTTTCACGAGCCCGGTGATATGTACATGCCACCAAATCTTGCATATAGGGGTAATGAAGATGAGGACAACGACGACGACGACCATGGAAATGGTGGTAATGTGCCATCTTCTCTCTGGAACTTCTGATCATCAGAAAATGCATTTAAATACAATTCAAGAATAATAAATAGCCGTGCGTTATCATAGTAATCTGCTTAATATTGTCAAGCTTTCCGGTTGTTCTGTTGTACTTTCTTTTTTGCTGGGATGTTTACTTGGGACTGCCGAGGGACATGGATAATATTCTTGCCCAGTTTGTATGTTTTGGGATATACCGTTTACCTTGAGAATCAGAAATATTCTGATAGCTAGCTGTAAGAAGAGTCTAGATTAGCAACAGTACTATAGAAGGCTGCATTACCTACACTGCAATAAATCAAACTAATATAATTTGTCTGTCTGATTATCTTGTCTATTTGTTTGTCTCCTCTGTGAATTCAAATTCAGCTTCCAATATTGATGAAATGGCAGTCCTTAGCCGCATGCATGCACCATACAATGGACAAAAATAGTTTGAGATCTTATATCTTAATTTGTTGTTTCATTTTCTATTTCAGCCAATCAAGTGTGTAAATCTTTTTAAATATACATTTGATATGAATTAAATACATCTTATGTACATCTATAATATAATATATAAGATGAACCCACTTTACGAAATATATTTGGATATAATACAAAATTTATGGAATATATTGGGATAATGGACATGACTTATACCAAGGAGCTTAATATTGAAATATAGATATGAATTGCACACAAAAAAAATGATGTGTAATGCTCCACTGCGACATAAAAAGGTGCCACTGAATCAAATTGGGCCCTCGGATTCGAGTTGAAGATAATATTGACATATCAAAATTCGGGCTTTGTTTAGTGACATGGTGTTATAGGCCGGGGTATTAGCATTACGGGTATAAATAAAGTTGGTGCCCCTCGTTTTAATTAGTCTGATTAGATTTTAATGTCTATATTGCAATTCATTTTGAATCCTATCTTTCATTAGGGTTTGCAGCGTAATGATCAGAAAATGTCCTAAATTAGAAATCTATATATGTTTTTTGCAGTCTATTTATATACTAGGTGTACCCTTATGCAACCTCTTACATCACATGACAGTAACAATCAGAATTAGACATCTTATACTGCATCAGATATTATATATTCTTGGTATTTGATACTACACACACATGTTTGTACGTGAGGGTGTGTTGGGAGCTTTCAAATTGAATTGGATAAAACTGGCCGTTTTCCATGGACCACAAAGGTTTCATTTTCATGATATGCTTTCTGCCAAAAAAATAACAATAATAGTAATAATAGTTATTGTTATCAAATGATAATAAACAAATAAAAGCTAAAAGATTGTTCAAGCCCAAAAAGGAATAGTTAAAACAAAAGGAGGCAGATTTCAGCAGTAATTTGGCAGCAGCACGTGAGGTCATTTTCACCACCGGCCAAGAAGATCAACTCAAGCATCCATCAGTCGTAGATGTGAACGTATAAAACTGAATGTTCAACGCACAGGCCAAACTCTCTTCTTCTTCTTCCATTTCTCGAACATTCTGTTAATTCTATTTCCATGGCCGGCAATATTACCTTAGCAGGCAGCAAACCTCACTTTGGAATTTTGGTGAAGAAAAATAGTAAAATATTATTTTTATTATCACGGAAGGAAAAATTTAATTTCTTGGAACGTTTTAATATCCCAAACATTTCTTAGAATAATGGAATATTTTATTATTTGAAATGAAGAAATATTATTTTTCTTAAGGTTTCACTTATCTTGGAGCATTGCTTAAGGGCGTTATTTTATATTAAAAAGCCTTTACTTGGAAATTGAAAGTTAACTTTGGATGTTGAACACTGTTTTCAAAAGCATTCGAACAACTAAAAGTTAAACATAGTGTTTTTGAGATGATTACATTCCACTAATTTTGCAGGATATGATTCTTGAAGTTAAAAAATTCTAACACGTGCCTTCCCCTACTAAGGTCGGTTTATAAAAATTATTTGAATTTTTATTAAAAATCATAATTCAGCAAATAAAATTTTTCAAATATATGAACTCATCCAACTCAATCCATCCCCCTACTAAGGTCGGTTATAATATAACATATTTCTTCAAATTCCTAAATAAATGATAAATATATGAGAGTCGTTTACTATGATAAAACTTAAACAATCAATTTCAAACCTAAAGGGTACATTTCAATTTAAAGTCAGTAGAATGGAGTTTAGCTAGTCAAACTTATTGTAAATTGTTGAAAAATTGACCTTATTTCAATTTTATTTATTTTTTATTTTTTTATTTTGTGGATGACCTATTTGACTTCAATTCACCAATTAATATATGCTTCTCTGTTATTGGATAAGGTAACTGATTAATTATTGATTCCAACAAAAAGAATTTGGAAAAGTTCACTGGTAACTGCTTTATTGACTTGACATTAGTTTAAATAAAGGTGATGAACGTTTTATCGTTTACGTTCAGATTCATCTGACAAAAAAGAGGTGGTTAGAAGCTGGTCAGGTCAGACTTCAAAAAATTACCACTGTTGTTCATTAAAATTAGGTCAGACCCACATAATTAATTATAGCCACCGCGGATTTGCTGACTGCCGGTCAACGCTGGGGCTTTCAAGATTCGCTGTCGTGTTCCATCACTGCAAAGCTGCAAAGATTCTATCCTGTACGAGGTACCAACCAAAATTGGACACATGGAAAGTATATATATATATATATCTATATATATATTATTAGAATAAATCATAGTTAGGTGGAGAAAAGGAAATGTGGCTAGCAATCTAATAAAATAATGATTGAAGAGAGTCAATTTAAGGCATGACATTTATTGTATCATATAGATTAATGCAGAGACAAAAGTAAATTGAGATTGGGCACTAAGCTAGACCAAAGTGCAGATATGGAATTGGATATGAAATTTCCAGAAAGATTGCGTGTGCTGATTCTTGGATTACGATAGTGGGTCCGTAAAATATTCTTTAATATATTCAGTCAATAGTAAAATTATCAGAGTTAGACTAAGATCTCCTGTTGTACATACATTCAATCCATTTTGGCTTGCGATGTTCCACTCATTCCCAGAGGTTCCTCAAGTTAAAATTGCTAGCCTAGCAACATTCGGAAGATGAGGAAGAACTGAAACAGCATAAAAATCAACTGATACCAATGTCGGCATGAGGTCACTTGTGCTGTGAGGAATATAACAAAGGTATGTATAACGATGACAACAATGGGGATTTTGATGACAGGGAAAGGAACTCTACAACCTGACTTTATCTTTCAAATGTCTGTCGCCTACGCCTCAAACAATCACAAACTTGTATTTTGCATAGTTAAAGAACGAAATATACAGGTTTGCTTACAATTAATTGAGTAGAGGGAGAAAATTCAGCAGATTTTCTTGTACACTGTCAACTGCCTAAGCCAGGAGTTGGGAGACCATTGAAGTATGAGAATCTGGGCCATGATTATTGACACTTGGGATGATGTCCACTGGAGAAATGAACTTAACAAACTCCTTCAGCTCTGTAAAGCTGCTATGCTCGCTGTATGGTACCTCATACCTAAAGAAGTAAAATCATCATTAGTCAAGCTTCTATATAATAGTGCTTTTAGTCACCAAGTTTGCTAGCAAAACTAATGCAAGATAGCTGCAATGATGTTCTAAGTGACACCACATTTAGTTATTTTGAAGTGGGTTAAAACATTTAAGTTTAGCATAATATATAAATTGTAGCGCATCGTCAGAATGACGGCAGGTAGATATAAATCATACTGTATGAGAAGAGAATATAACAGACGCGCAGAACAGGTTCAGGTAATGGGCACAAAAGTCTTTACCAGCCTTAAAGAGATCATCTGTTCCAATGATATCAAAACAATACAAGATTAAAAGTTAGAGAGACACCTCCTATTAGTTTGTTTCATTTTGGTTTGTTTTCACCGCTTCATGCTAAAGTAACTTTGCAATAAGCTGTTCCATAGTGTTTCCTAAACATTTATATGTAATAAAATTTCAACATGGAAACAGAAAATAGGACCTTTACACAATTTCATGTGGTTGAATGAGTTGGAAACTGAGTTCACCTTATAATGGTTCCCTTCTGCCACCTTCTTCCAGTAGACTTCTTTCCTTTTCCAAATGACCAACCAGTAGGTGAGAAAGCAACTATCAGACTAAATCGACCCTGTATAACAAAATTAAAGAAAATAATTATGTAATTGGGAAATACAAAAACAAAAAAGTGAAAACAAGCTAAGTGTACTGAGTTCATCTCACTATCAGAATGAAGAGGTAATTTCTGTGATCACCTCTAAAGTTTGCTTAAAATATACTACTATTACGCGACAAATAATTGAAACTTACTACAAAACTAATCCAGTAAAATACAACTTAACTACCAAGTCTCGAAAAGAAAGAGATAGCCATAAGTAATAAAATGCTACAACAGAATAATGAGAATCCAACTGATATCTTTCTTTTTCTTAAGACATGAGAAATAATATTATCACCAACGTCAAATAATTGTGGACTGAAACATCGTAACATTATGAAGTAATGCTAATGATGGACAAAAATTTAACATGTGTATGCATATGAGTAAATATTGGATCATTTTTTCAGATGGGAAAGGATGTTATGCATTAAGTTAGAGCTGACTAATGTCATGAACAAATATACCTAAATACAAAAGTAAGCTAATTTTAACTGTGAACAAAAAAATGTGGTAGTTGATTTGAAGCATTCAGTATTCAAGTCCAATGCATAGGTTTCTGTGATATCACAAAGATGGTTTATCGGCTGGCTGGTGTTGAAGAGAAGAAAAATTGAGAAGCTGGGAAAAGCATAAAAGATAACTCCTCCCAAACTCTGACTCTCTTAGATTTTATATAGCTTCTGGTATCCATAACTTTGTCAGATCCATATTCACACCCAACAAAAAGTTTGAATTAAAACTTAGCAGACATAGATCCAGTTACCATGTACTGGTTAGACATATGCTTCAGTCGTTTGAAACTAGCAATAGTCCACATGGGAACAACATGAATATGGCTCTCCTGTTCATTTAACGTAAACCATTGCATGTCTTCCTGTTGAAAACCCAGACATTCCAAGATGCGTAGTTTTGCTGCAGTGACATAGACTTTCTTGCGGAGAGCTCTAGCAACCTCGACAAACAGCCTTTCTTTTCCTGTCCTCAAACAAAAATTAAGCATAAATAATTAGGGAATTTTGAAGAGATTAAGATTGCTGGTAACAGACACTCAAATCAGACTTAATGGAGAGGTAGGGATCGACATGAATTTGGGTTTTAGAAAAATCTACTCTCAGAGCTTGTAGAATAGATACTACCAATGGTATAGCTGCCAATCAGAAACAAAGTTTTTGGGTTAAAAGCTTCAGCTTGGATGGCATCAATGACAAACTGGATTATAGCCTCCTGTTTAGGAAAGTCATACTGCAAAATTGGAACAGAAGCAATTACTCATTCACAAGCATCAATAAATAGCAAATGAATGGAGAAGATAATGTTGTTGCTAATACTGTCCAAAAGAAGCCAATGGATGGGAAAAATAAATGTGGTATAAACACAATTATGTGCCATGGAGCAAAGCTACTGCACTAAAATCATTTCCTGAAATATGTGCTATTTTTGTCATATCTATACTTGATACATGTTGCTCATCTTCTGTCAGTATTGCAAGAATTATAGTAGCCGATTGTGTAAGAAGCACAATTACTAAATAGCTCTCTAGTAAGCCCTGCAGTACTAAAGAGTAATCTCAACCCATGGAAGTGGGGTAAAGGAAATTTCCATTACATCTGCAATTCTCATTTTTTTTGCTCCCAGAATCATACGTTATTTAACAAGTCATATGAATTATATTCATAAACAGCACAGTTGCTATGGATGCCAGATAGTGGTAAGATCAACAGCCATCTCTTAGTTAAAATCATAAGCATCTCTACATATGAATATGAACTAGCTAATTACCGCTCTGATGTCCATTAGTAAGCTTAGGCTAAATGCCAAGTCAGTAGTAAGCAAGCGCACTTCTGATTTTCCAAAATAACAAAGGAGTACGGCAATACTAATTTTCAGGATAATTTGAACACTTCCCATAAGAATTTTAAATCTGCAGCTGATAAGATGTCCATTGATCTAATTCTGACTTTGACACATAAAGTCACCACACGCTAAAACCAATTTGACATGCCCAAACCAAGAAATAGCTCTGATTTGAACTATATATATATAAAACAGGGAGTTAACTTTTTTGATTGGCCTTGCTTTCAGTGTCTATTACCTGCGGATTACAGTAGGTTGTGTCAAGGATGAGAGTGTGGATGGGACAAGCTTGCAAAATGGGCAGTTCTGTCATTTCCTCGCAATATCGGAAATCACCAGTGTGTAATACAGGCTGAGTACATGAACAGCAGAATCAATCTTAGAAACACCAACACCAAAAAATGAAAATAGAGAAGTGTTTAACAAGTTTGATACACACCTTACCATTGGCTGGTTCAAACAATATTATGATTGCACCAGGGCAGTGATTTGCATCAAAGCACGTCACATCAATTCCTGCAATATTGATCTTTTGGTTGAGAGGCAAAACTTGAATTTTTTCCCACGGGATTCCAATTTTCAGATTGACTAACTTCGCTGTAATTGAGGAACAATATATCATCCCTTGACAGAAGGACCTGGTAAGTCCTTGATAATCTGCAGAGAGCAATGCAATATAAATGTTTAAATAACTTTTTTTCAAATGATTTTCAAATGCAATAAAGGTGATCTAGGGTTGTTGACAACACAAACCCAGAATTTTTTTCATCATCATTTTGAAGTTTTTGTTATAGACATTCAGCTGTCTTACCCCCATCAATTTTCTTGGCCCTATATACTTGTATGAACACTAAATATGTAAGGAGCATGCAGTGACAGCATTTTGATGGTATATACATTAGAGCTGAGCTTGTGTTCCAAATTTTCTAGCATCCAGCCCATCATAAGCAGCCTCTTGAAAACCTTGCTTCCTTCAACCCACTGAAACTAAGTCTGACTTAGTAAAAGCCTACACTGGTTCACTAAATCTGCATGTTTCTCATTTCTATGCATGTATGTGTATGGACCATAGTGATCTATCAGAATCACAATGCTAGAATGCAATCTTGACAGATGGCTGAACAAGAAATATAGTGGGTTTTGTTCTTCTTCCATATATCTTACAAGTGGGAAACTTACATTTTTCCCATCATTGACTCTCTTTGGAAATCGTTAAAATAATGAGTAAGACCTGTTCTGAAGAACTGAATGGCATCATGGTGGTTTCTTTCAAAAGATGCAATCTAGTAAATTAACATAGATAGTAACAGCTAAAAGGCAAAGTCAGTTATACACTGCCATTTTTTTATATATATTTCTTGAGTGTTATTCATTCAGACTTACGATCTAAATGGAAGTGAGTAAGAAACCAATGAGAACAATCTCTTCTTAGATATTTAAATGCATCCTGCAAAAAAATATGAAAACTAAATATTAGAATTAGTTACATATTTTGAACAGAAAGTACTACCTTTGGCTATACAAAACAGTGAATATTGACAAAAAAAAAATCATAATCCATCAATACTCTGAAAATATTGGTAACACATACTAAAAGATTCAAGAGACTAGATCCTGAATTTGGGCCATCACTTTTTCGAGTAGTTTAAAACTAGACAAATAAGTAAAGCAATTAATAATGTCGGAACATATCTAAAGTTATAGTGCACCTGATGTAAGAAACAAATAATATACAGTTATTTTACCAAAGAACTTTGTTGATACACATGGAAAAGTATTTTGGGAATGCATAATAAGAATGCTATAATACAAAATGACAATGAAATTTAGCAGATAAAGGAAAAATGTAGTTTTCTTCCAATAAATTACAAGAAAATTAGGATATACATCTATTGAAGCAAGATTTGTTTCATAATATTAGTCACATTACACGTGCTATCGTAAGAAGAACACATGATCAAGGAGTTGGAAATTATTGTTAATCAAAAGATTGCAGTCGTAATCATGGTGAAAGCAAAGTTTACCACTCGAAATGGTGTTCCAGGAATGCAACACCACGAAGGGACATCTTTCTGTTTTCCATTCCTGAAACGATCTTTTCTTTCAATGCTCCTATGAGTAGAATTTGCCTGACTTCTCCTAATATTATTCTGCCCATTAGCAGTAATGCCACCTCTTTTTCTTTCAGAGAGAGGACCTGAAAAGTAATCGGTTATCAACTTGTTTGTTCCTAGTTTAGTCTCATCAGCTACACATTTTGAGACATCTATCTTTGGTTCAACTGTCCTGGTCAAATCGTTTCTTAGGTCCCTGAGAGCGTGGAGAATTTTTTTCCTTGGACCAAGCATTGTAATGCCAATGCTACATAGATCCTGTTAGAAAACAATTGGAATTATTCATTCACAGTTTGGTCAAATGATGGAAATAAATCTGCAGTGGTACTAATTTCGCAAGCCTGAGCACAGAATTAATAGGCCACACTAATAGGTTGACCCAAAGCCAACTTGGTGCTAGTAAACAGGACATGGTTAGGGACCACATTGCGGCAAACTCATTGTCTCTTCAAGCATGCTTACATGGTTTGATTATCACACAATATAATATATGTGTATGTGTGTGTGTGTGTGTGAAGGCATTTGCATAGTTTAAACTACTAATAAACAGACAAGGTTATCAAATCAAAAGCCATCAGGTTTAGAATCAACTCCAAAGAAAGTAGAAAATGCATTCATCTTCAATAGTAATCCTGCACTCCAGCACTCTGAGACATGATTTTGGATTTCAGGACTAAATTAAGAGCATTTATGGAATCCATAGGCATGATACATTGATACATTTTTCAAAATTCATAACGACAAAGACATAGCATCACAAAATGCCAGTAGTTTTCACAAAGAAACAATGCACACCTCTTCTGTCAGCCACTGCAATGCATCCCAGTCAATCTCTTGCCTTACAAAAATTTCTTCATATTTTGCAAGGCCCAAATTGCGTAGCCATTCTACAACCGGAGATACATCAACAACCTTCCTAGCAGATTTAAGAGGAGAACCATCAACAACTTGCCCATATGCTCCTGTGTCATCATTAGTAGCAGCCACCTGAAAATACATTATGCTTAATCTTGAGGTACAAATTTATTAAAAACATCTCTTGCATTTGAGGAAGGACACAAATATGAATTCAAATTTTAAAGTTGAAAATCCACTTTATCAATAACACAAATTTCAGCAAAGGTTAGCAAATGACATGGCACCAAATGACGGTGTGAACTCGAATTTTTGTTAAAAGAACCCATAAATTTATGTTTCTGGCCTACCGTGTAGTTTTCCATCAATTTAAATCATCCAATAGTGCTGGCAGCTTTTGGCCTTCACTACAAATTCGCAAAAAACGCAAGTCCAAGCAGAAATGCCAATTATTTACCCACATCTTAATATGATATAAATTGAACATATATTTTTCTCCTCGGACTTCAGTTAATTTCACTATAAACTTTCTTTTAGATTGACATCTACCAATTAGGATCACGTAAACCTAGATATAATCCATCAGTACACCTTGTTACATCACAATTTGAGTACTACAAAGCCAAAATGCGAAAATATCGCAGGCACATAGATCACAGTTACACTAAATTAAGAAGATAAGCGAAGTTCTTACGTCAGTTGGTCCGTCCACTAAGTCGAGGCACTCATTAGTGTGAATCTGCCTCAGATCATCACTCAACTCCGAAATATCAGCTCCACAAAGAGGACAACAAATCAAAACCACACATTTCCCTTCCGAATCATCCCTAGCATTATCATTACCCTGCTCATCCACGTCACCACACAGCTTGAGCAACACATCGAGTTGCGAGGTCCCCTCAAAAAACTCTTCATCGCAAGTTTTTTCCTCCTCTTCTCCGCAGGGATTCAACAATTTTGACTCCACCGAATTACTACTATGTAAATTATCACTAACCCCTTTCGGATTCAACAAATCGAGGGTTGGTTCGATCGAATCCAACCCACAACCCAAATCTGCCTCTGTTTCATCGAAGAAGCAATTTTCCTTTCCCGGATTAATGGGTTTTTGTTTTTTCAGCTTTTTTGGTGGACGAAAGGTGATTGAATTATGCGGTTTGAGCCGCGGTGGAAGTGAGCTGGTTCTGGAAGCGGTGGAGAAAGAGGGAGAAGGGTAGTCTTGGAAATCATCGTCGTCTATAATGGGAAGGTGATGTTGAGAAATTGTGAAGAAGAGGAGGCATTGGTGTTGGATTTTGAATTGGAATTGGGCGCCATTACCAGGTGCTTGGAGGTGTGGAACAGTGAAAGCAAGAGAAATGGTACATTATGTTTCAGGAAGAGCCGCTAGTTATTTATATTTATTTTTTTCGAATTTGAGTGAAATGGAGGGAAAATGGGGAAATTTATTAAAAAAAATAACAGAAATCATAATAACAAAAAAATAAAAGTAAAAAACCATTACCTTGCTTCTTTGTATTTTCTTTTCCTCTCTCAGCAGTAAACTATTGTATGGAATATTTACTATTTACTTAATCAAAAGTGACTGATTATATGAATTTAGTTGTTCTTGCAACATCATTATTCACATCTACTTGCAAAATACTTTCTATGAAAATCAAACAACAATTTTTTTAAAAAAAAAAGACTTTTCCCGCATTTTTATTATTTTATTTTTTTGCAAAAAGATCCACTCTTATATTAAGGTTTTGAGTTATTTATATTCACGAGTTTTTTGACTTTTTCACGTCCGCCTATCATGATAATCTTTTGAGAAATATCTTTCATTTAACACTATTTATTTATTAAATCTAATAAAAATTTATTTAAATATCAAGATAACCCTATTTTAAAAGTTAACAAATACATTCCATTTAACATTATTTAGTAATTGATTCTAATAAAATTTTATATAAAGATCATAATAACCTATTTTGAAAGTTATGCATTTTCCTTCATAAATCATAATTTATTTGAAGAAAATAATACCAAATTTTAGTATATATTTTTTCCGTACGACTGATCAATATTTCATAATTATAAATGTTTCCAAAATTTTCAAATGGATAAGTTTTATAATTATAAATAGTTCACAGTTTTTAAAACATAAATTGAAAATGAAGAGAAAAGCCAAAGTCCAATTACGAGGGCCATCTCTTATAACATAATAATTAGAAAATTTCGAAAAAAATCAAAAGGGAAATATTTTCATACCTCATACTGATTTTTGGTATGCATTATAAAAGATGACTCATTGCTTAATATTTTCAAAATTATGTCTTTATTTTATACATATAAAATTAATATAATATTTTATTTTAGTAAATGTGGCTTTGATTTTAAATTTGATCTTTTAATTATTTTAAAAACTTTAAGAATATAAAAACTAAACTTTTTTTAATCAACATGCCCTGTTTCTCATATTAAAATTAGTATTTACTCTTTAGTAATTAAAAAAGGTAAAACTTAATCTGGTCCCATTTTTGTTCTTCAAGATAATCATTGAAAACAAAAATTGAAAATTAACTCTAATTAATATTATTCATATTGTTCAACTTCGCATTAAATTGAAAGTTTGTTTCTTGTTTCTTTTTGAAAATTATATACTATTTGTCATGTATTATCTTAATACATTTTGTATACACTGAAGAGAGTTTTAAAGTTTCGTTTGTTAATTTATTAATTTAATCAAAATACGACTGTCAATTAAATTTTTAATTTTGATAGATTGCTTTTAATATATTAAGTTAGGATTTTTATTAGATTTAAACAAAATTTTATTAGAGTTTTGTACCAAATCTTGCTTGAATTGGATGCAGATAAGGCCTTAAGCTTCTTATAGCAAAAGTTCATCCTAATGTGCCTAAATCAGTATCTGTTAGCAATCCTCCAGATTTTGCTGGGACTGTTGAACTTCATGACTATCCCATTACATGGTTACACCTATAATAAGAGATTTTTTTATTCTTTTTTTTTAAAAAAAAAAAATTCTCTTAAAAATATCAAAATATTTTTGCCTGTCTTAGATTCTAATATTTTTTTCTTACAACATTAAAAAAATAGAAAAACTATAACACTATCTTAAGAGAAGTCTGAAAACAACAAAATACTTTGTAATTGAAAATTTAAACATCAAACCACCATATAACTTAATTAGTTAAACTATACAAGTAACTTCTAAATATATCTCAAAAATTAGGTTGGATTAATTTAAGTTTTAATTCACCTTGGGTTGCTTCTTTTTCTGCCATATCAAATCAATTTATGTGGATGCTCCTTTAATTTATTTTTAATGGAATTTCTCACCCTTTCATATTAGAACATGAGAATAATAACATATCAACATTTAAATTGTTATTAGAAGCTCATGTAGTATGATCATTGATTGTTGTAGACAAGTGTTTTATGTAGTGTAATTATTGGTTAAAGTTCTTTTATATGGTGATATTAAATTAAAAGATTTATTTCACTTTATCCATGTCACAATTTATCCCTCTTTAGAGTATTAAATTAAAGACTTAATTTTATTTTATTCATATATTTTTATTCGTTGCACTATTTTATTGTCTTGTATTCTTATTTTGTCATATTTTACAACATCTACGTTCAATTGTATTATTTTCTGCCATGTACAATTAAAATAGTTCAAATTATTTATTTTAAATATCCTAATTGTCCTTACTCATTATTATTAGCATTTTAATTGACTTTTTATACTTCTAATAATATTTTGAAACTAATAGATTTATATTTATACTCTTCATTCATTTGGAATTTTGTTGTACTTCAATTTTAGTGGTTTTAATAATTCGATTAGGTTTTATTTTCCATCAAAACAATATAGTTTTTATTAATTTTCTTTAAAGCAACATGAGTTGATGAGATATCTTGGAAACTTTTTATTTTATTTTATTTTGCAAACATCATTAGTATGCATAGTTATCAATTTTATAGCATTATTATTAATTTTTTTAAAAAATACCATGTTTAAAATGATATCTCTACAAATATGTACAGTAGGATATTTTTAATTAGGTAATATATTTTATTTATAATTTTTATTCATAATAATTTTTAAAAATAAAATATTTTTAAATAATATTTTATTAAATACATAAAATATTAATAATAAATCTGTTATTGTTAATCGAATTACAGTATAGAAATTATTTTAAATTAAAGTAAAATAAAATTGCAAATAAATTTACTGTTAAATATTAATTAACTAAATATGTAAGTATTTTTAAGAATATAAAGGTAAAGTGATGGATTTGAGAGTATTAGGTAAAATGGAATTAGTTGGGTCATAATAATATAGAGGTAATGCGGAATTAACCCTAAATTAAACACAATTAAGCTCCTTTTCAAGATTCATTCCATCAATCCAACAATTTATCTACCCTCACTCTCAGTCCAAGATCCAGGTTAATCTCCTGCGCCTCACATTTTTCCTTTTAATTTTGTAATAATGTAATTTAATTAACTCACTAATCAATATCGGCTAATCGCATCACTTTAATTCACACATCTTGACCTCCACCCACAGTTGGCAACTTACAATTGTCTGCCTGCTATTTCTGGCTGAAAAAAGGCGTCACTTTAAGTCTCATTTCACAGGGCCGGAAGTACTCAACATCGGGAAAATGGGTGGGGACGAGAGGTGGTGCGTGGTGACCGGCGGCAGAGGATTTGCGGCGCGGCATCTGGTGGTGATGCTCATCAAATACGGCATGTTTTCTGTGCGTATCGCAGATTTGGGCCCCACCATCAAGCTTGACTCCGACGAGGAGAATGGCATTCTCGGCGAGGCTCTTAAGTCTGGCCGCGCGCAATACGTGTCCGCAGATCTTCGTGACAAATCGCAAGTGCTCAAAGGTCTTATTTCGGCATTATCTTTGTAACTAAGGGTTAATTTCTTTTATTTTTTCACCCGCTTCTTTAAATAACGTGAAATCAGCGAAAATTGTGTATGTTTAGTTGATATAGTTCACTTGTTTTTACATGCATTGGGTGTATATTCTCAAAGCCAATAGTAAGCTTGGTTTGAGTCTTTTTATCAAGCTTAAATTTATCTTTGAGTTTTGTTTGATCATTTATGATTTAACGAACAATTGAACAAGCTTTTAAATCAAGCAAAATACGATTTGTTCCAGTAGTTTGACATTTTTCTATCTTATTAATATTTTCCTAGCTCATCATCGAGTCAAACTGTGACAGAGATAAAAAAAATTGATTAACAAGAAATGATGTTGAAAGTTGGTTAGATAAGTTATAATATTGTGCCTCAATTTTTTGACGTACATGGTTCTCAGTCCCTGAAGCCTGATACGCTCTATTACTTGTTTAAATTTTTTGGCTTATAATGGATAGGTGTGATTACACACTTTACATTGTATGGAAGTCTACTATATTTTTGGCTAATTGAAAATCATGACACTCAGAATTGGTATAGCCCATAAGATAGTTGAAGATTAGAATTAGAATATGCTTATTTAAAATCTGTCATCATGTAATTCAGTCTGATTGCTTGTGTGTTTATTCATGGCACATTTGAACATCTAGCTTCTGAATTGCATCTGAGTGTTATTTGACTTATTAGTTGAAGTCAATTTAACTTTATATAGACGTTTAACATATTGTTTGACCTTTTGTCATTGCAGCTTGCCAAGGAGCTGAGGTTGTCTTTCATATGGCTGCTCCTGATTCCTCCATTAATAACCATCAGCTGCATTATTCTGTCAATGTACAAGGTTAGTTTTGGGCCGTCTATGTCTGAGCAAGACGAGCATCTGTTTGTGTGTGTTCCTGAACTGTTTAGCCTGCCTTTCTTTTTTTCTTCTGAAACCACTGTTTTTCCTTTCTTTACTGTGTTGTAACTGTGGCTTACAGGAACCCAGAACATTATTGATGCATGTGTTGAGCTGAAAATAAAACGACTTATATATACAAGCTCCCCAAGTGTGGTCTTTGATGGAGTTCATGGAATATTGAATGGAGATGAAACATTGCCTTATCCTGCTAAGGTATTGAATGGCATTGACTTCATCTCATTCTATATTAATATTTTTTTTGCTCAATGCTTGAACGGAATTATTTAGGGTAGTAATATTGTTTGCCATTATAGTTTTTAGCTTTTCTTTGAATTATATAACTCGTTGAGTGGGTCCTTTTGTTTAGAAATTTCTATATCTTCCATCATAGAGTGGTTTTTTATGATTTTACTTTGCTAATTTTGCTTGAGCTATGAATGTGAAGGCTCAAGTCTGACATATGTTTCAGGTCATGCTCATCTATTCAGCAAGTTACCAGTATCTAAATCCCTAGATTTTGTCTTGGTTAATTTTTTCAGCACAATGATTCATATTCTGCCACGAAAGCCGAAGGAGAGGCCCTAGTTATCAAGTCAAATGGTTCAAACGGACTTCTAACGTGCTGCATTCGACCTAGCAGCATTTTTGGCCCTGGTGATAAGTTGCTTGTTCCATCATTAGTTGCTGCAGCAAGGGCTGGGAAATCGAAGGTAATTATTACGATTGGCTTTTTCTATCTAGTTACCGAGTCTTGCTTCTACTTTATTTATGCAGAGGTATGAATCCGGCTGCTGCTAACATATCTAATTTTGTTTACGAAAATAATATTACATGAGACTGATTAAAGGAACCCTATGAGGTGCCTTTACTTGGGATGGAATTTAAATTTTTTGAAACTTAGCTTCTGCTTGACGATGGGGAGTTTGTGCTCATAGATTTCTTTTCATTTTTATTTGCATATTGCTCTGAATTGCTTTTTTATCCGGCATATTGGGAAGCTTTTGGTATTCTGATGTGCTACTATGCAATGTTCAGTTCATTATTGGAGATGGCAACAACATGTATGATTTTACTTATGTTGAGAATGTTGCACATGCTCACATATGTGCTGAGCGAGCATTGGCATCTGAAGGGATGGTAGCAGAAAAAGCTGCTGGTCAGGTAGCATTTTCTTTTTACTGCAACTTGGTTGCACATCTTAGTTGACCAGAGTCTATTTAAATGCATATAACTATAGTCCAAAAGCTTATGCAACTTGTCAAACCGCTAAATTGCAGTATTTAATGTTCTGGCTTTCACTTAAGTTCTTTCATTCCATGCATCTTAGCATGCTTGAGAATTGCTTGTTATTTTCAAAAAAATTAGGTGTTTATTCGAAACAACTAATTAGGTTGTGTTGCTCATAGTTTGGCCAATGATGTTAGCATTTTGAATGGGATGTTAGCTTCATGGCTTCTAGAATTCTTTATAGAATTAAAAACTCGTGCTGCAATTTCGCTTGTCTGAATATGAGAGCAAACACTTAAAGCTGGTTTGAAAAGGTTATTTTATACTACATTTTCTTATCAACAACTATCGATAGTGCTTCACGTGTATGCTCCTAATCCCACCACACCAAGGTGCCTTCTTTCTCATTATTGCCACTGTCTCTTCTGTATATCTATGTATTAAATTCAATAGCTTGCAATTCATCCAAATTGTAAATGGTGATGTTTTAATTAATGGGAATTAATCATCCACATATACAGTGGAGTATGTGATGGGAAACTCTTTTGGCAGTATAAGTATGGTATTTTCTGTTTTGGTCTAACTCTTTGCAGTAAGCACTGTAATAAATGGCATGCCTGTGCATGTCCTCACAGTAGTGCTCTAGCTGGTTCTGCATTGCATTTAGTTGTATAACTAGTCTTTCAAATATATCAGATTCTTCCAGATTTACTATGGTGCGTGCTTATTTATTTATTTCACAAATAGCTTATGCGCATAAGATGGATTTCTTACCTGACCTAAAATGGAAGCCACAATAACATGGTTTCAATTGTGAATCACGCATGCAGGCATTCTTCATTACCAATACAGAACCAATTAAATTTTGGGAGTTTATGTCTCTCATTCTTGAAGGTCTTGGCTATGAAAGGTATTCTTTTGTTTCAAAGCTTGTCTATCTGTATTTTGTAAGGACAAGTCCTCTGCCCCTGTCTCCAAACAGTTATTAAAATGTTTATCTTTTCTCATTTGTTCTAGTATTTCGAAAGCTTGACTCGAGCTCGATTAGTTTGCAACTCTAACTTCATCATGTTAATAGAAGTATTGGAACTTGTCCTACAGTGGTCAATTATTACCTATCAAACTAGCAAATATTTCTGGGCATCCTCTCATTCACTTTCAATCTTGAAATGGACGCTTTGACTGGTGTCGAACCTAGGGTTGGAGGTTGACAATACTCATATTGGTTTTATCACTGAATTTACTATTTGACAATTTTTTTGCCAGTTCGATCCTTGTTGCTTTCGGTTCTTGACTCTTTTTGCCCATCCATGTGCAAATGCTGTTTGAGTAAATGCTTTGATATTAAGAGTCCCAATGGTTTCTATTTTTCTGTATTTCTGGGTATTTATCCTTGGGCTCTGTAACACTGTTCTGAAATGCTATTTTGCTTTGGAGAGATTCTTTCTTATTAGATTTATGTAATAAAAAAGGTATGTTATCTTTATTTCTGATCTTGTGTAGTATGCAGGCCAAAAATTAAGATTCCTGCCTCTGTTATGATGCCAATTGCACATATGGTGGAGTTGATATATAAACTTTTAGGCCCTTATGGAATGAAGGTGCCGCAGTTGACACCTTCAAGAATTCGACTCCTATCTCACAGCAGAACCTTTGATTGTTCTAAAGCAAATGAACTTCTTGGCTACACACCTGTTGTGCCACTACAGGTCTACGCATGCCCCTTAATGAGTTAACTCTATCTCTTTTGCTATAGAATACTTTGATATCAGTGGGTTGCTAGATGGAGTTCTACCATTTCAATCAAGTTCTTTAATCATGCCATCTGATTGTCTAGACTTAATTGGACTTAATTGATACTTTATGCAGTGATATGAAGTAATTTTGTTGAGGTCATGACATAAAGAGAGCCTTATTCGACTTTATTAGGTTGTTTCAAATGCATGTTTCTGGTTGTTCCCAATGCTCATTGCTTAGAGGAAAGTGTGAACCTTCTCCAGTACAGTAGAAAACACCCACCCACCCACCCAACCATGATAACACACACATAAACCTTTTGTTTGATATGTGATTTACTTTATTAACTATGTAATGCAAATGTTGCTGCCTGAGGCTTACTCACATGGAGTGATCTCAGTGTATGTGGCTTCACAAGATGTTTTAGTACATATATGATTATTTCTTCTGATGATTTCCCATGATGAACTTTTTATCTGCAGGAGGGCCTTAGAAGAACTATCGAATCATACCCACACTTGAGGGCTGATGTTCGAACTAAAAGGGATGGGCCATCTAAAGCTGAATTACTTCTTGGCAGTGGAAAAGGTGGAATCTTTTTCTTTCTACTGGAACTTTCTTCTTCCTCATTGGAATAGATTTGCACATTTTGTTAGATTCAATTTGTATGAAGCGTCATCCTTATCCAGCATTCTTGTTATTTAACCATGTGGATTGTATTTGCATCAATGTGCATGTGTGGAATCAGGATCTAACAGTGATATCTCGAAATCATGTTTTAGCTTGAGAAATTCCAAAAGGGTGAATAAGCAATTAGCAATTATAAAAGCAGAAATAGTTTGATACCATTCAGGGCATGAGGGTTCTTGTATATTTGGAACTTCTCTAGAAATTAATTGAAAACACAAGGATGCAGTTATGCAACTTATGATGCCATGGCTGTTGTGTAACTAAATAAAAACAAAACTGGGTTACGGAAGTGATTATGGGGAAGTTGGGAACAATGAAGTGGAATGGTGCACGGCTCGGTTAAAAATGAAAGAAGAAAAGGGAAGTTAGGTGGGAGATTGGTGGAAGAATTTTAAAGGAAAAAAGACTCTCTTACTAATTAACTTTTTATGCATGTATGTTATTATCTTGTCTGAATGCTGTTAACCTTAGTGTTTACTTAACCAGTATCGATATTTAGAATGTCACTTTTCTGCCTATTTTATCGTGGTTTTATTGTTGGGTGTTATTTTGCTTTTTCCTTCCTATTGCTGATGTTCTTCTTTGCTATCATGTGCTCTGGATGCTATTTTCTTAATTATTGAATTTTAGAAAATCATTTCTGCATATTTTATCATGGTTTTATTGTTGAGGGTTCTTCTTTGTTATTATGCTATTTTCTTTGTCTGAATTTTTCTTAGGTATTGGTTTTTAGAATATTATTTTCTGCATATTTATCTTGCTGTTCCTGATAAATTCTCTCTCCATACGGGCATTTTTTCGATTTGATATGACATGTAACATAATCAACAGCTGACTTTACTGTTTAACTTGGAACCTGGGATGCATTTCATAACCCCTAATCAATGATGATGACACTTGCAGTTGCTGACACACTACTGTGGAGGGATAAAAAGCAGACACTCACTGTACTGTTGATCCTGGCTGCATTTTACTTCAATTTCATAGCAACTGGGTATACTGTCATTACTGCAGTTTCCAAGCTTCTATTAGCGGCATCGGTTTTCCTTTTCCTCCATGGCAAACTACCCCAGAAAATGTAACACGCCAACCTTTTGTTTTCTTTATACAGGATTATTGCTCATGCTAGCCTTCACCGGCTGTGCACTGAATAGTAATATTTGTTCATAAGTCTCAAAAGCCTGCAATATGTGGAAAATCATTTAAAACTTCATTAACTTAGGGGAGATTTGCATAGAAGCAGTGATAAGAATTCTCACTTCTGATTATATGTTGGTGCAGATTGGGATATAAAATAGAAAAAATTCCAGAGTCAAAATTCCATGTCTCAGAAGCGGCATCTCACCATGTTGCTATGTCAGTGGCATCTGGGTGGAATTCTGCTGTTAGTGATTTAAAGTCACTTTGTAAAGGAAATGACTCAATGCTTTTCCTCAAGGTAATTTGTTGTTAGAGTTTTGCGGTAAAATCAGTTTGAGAGATTCATGACTAGATTGATGCCGTTTTTAATTTTTTTGAATCTGTTTCGAGAACAATCTTTTTAGACACTCAGCTTTCATCAGTTTGTCTTCTTGCAGTTTAAATTTAAAATGAGTCCAATGTACAAATATAATGTTTATTACCTCACAATCTTCCCAACTGAATTGCACACTTGCTTGCGCGTTTGTCATGTATATTACTGTACGGTCAAAATGAGAAAGAGCTAGCCACAATTACACGGTTGTGAGATGGTTATTTATATAAATATAAAATCAAGATGGTATTACTTTGGCCTGGTCAATAAAAAGTGCATGTTTGGAGTTTCTAATCTCCAAAGAGAAAAAAAAAGGAGAGAAATAAAAAGAGTAGAAGGACCCAGAAAAGAAAAAAAATAAAGAGAGAGTGTTTATAATGCACCTTATTCATTAATTGCAAAACGTGGACAATTCACTTGATTGTAACACAATTTTTGGGCTTATATTGTTAAAAAGCTCCATATTTCTCTTTTGTCCTTTAGCGATCTCTTTTTATTGAGGCTTTTGAGATGTTTTAAGATTTACATAAAAATTGTCAAATTTTGTATCACCAACTTCCTGGCAGTGTGGTTAGCGTGTTTCAGAAGAACTAGATGAGGGAGCTAGAAGCACTCAAAGAAATTTGATTTATTTTGACATTTAGTACATTTTGTCTGTCATGTGCATGTTACGAGCATAAACCACAGGTCATTGCCTAAGTTGTGGTAAAAATGCTTGGATTGAAGACCAGAAGGTTGTGAAATATGAACTGGCCTCATGTTTTGTAAAATGTCAGATGGCAGGCAGGTAACCAGTAGCTACACATGAACTTACTATATATACAGGGATGCATGCACAAATGCACATGCAATACTCATGACTAATTGATCACCACCATGAGGGTTTATTTTTACTTTTCCTTATACAAATATGGTTCATACAATAATTAACTAGGAGAACTTCCTTGGCATGGTGAAATCCATCTTGTTTTATCCTAAAATTGAGTTTTCAAGTGAAAAAGGTTATTGGTTTAATGAGGAAACTGAATCGGCCAGAGTATCGCTTTTTAAAGTTAAAAATAGTCATTCTATTGCCATTCTCAGAGTTGTGGCATCCATCTTGTGTCTTTTGGTTACCTATTGGACAATACCCAATGCCAGCACCATGTGATGCCCGGTGAAGCCCACTCTTGTGTTCTATAAATTGCTTGTAAGTCACTAACAAGGAGAAAGTTGCTCGTCATTTCCCAATCGCTGCAAAAAGATTTAGATGAGAAAAGGATAACAGTAGTTGTTAGTAATTTTGCTTAGTGGTCTTTGACTATGAATCTCTTATCAAATTGCATTACCTGCATTTGAATTTCTTGTCAGCTGATAGTTTTTGTATTTTTTATTTTGCTCGTGAAACAGGTTGTTCTCTCTTTATTGCTTCTCAGTATCCTTGGAGCAGTTTCGCTACATAATGCATTTGTGATAGGTATGTGCTGCATGCCTGAACATTGTGATTATTTTGTGCGTGCATATGCAGCTATGTCTATGCAGTTGAGAGCTGAACTATTCTGATTTAAAGGATTTGTATGTATATTAATTTCTGTGTGAGTACATGTTGCATGTGACTTTTATACTTTGAAGTCCTAGCTCTCATGTCGGTTGCCATTTTGCTATTTTCTTTGGACTTTGCAGGACTACCCATTGCCTTTATTTCTTTTGTTGTGTATGAGAAAAAAGAGGAAGAGATAGATAATCTGGTCCTAAAAGTTCTCTCATTTGGATGCAAATTAAAGTCTGATGTTACTGGAAAGATTTCCAACTCAAAGAAACAGCAATAATTGGTAGAGTGGCATAAGGATAAATTCATTTTCTTCATATCTTGGGGCCAATTGATTGCTGTCTGATTTTTTCTACCTTGGTATTGAGTGCTTCACCATCATCTCCAGTTAAAGGGATACGTGCAAAATGAGGTGGTGTATTTGCTGATACATTTCCTTCTGTTGGTTTTTGGACAATGGCGAGAGCACCATGTATTCTAACATTGGGATTGCAGTTGACACGACTGTCTTGAATTTGTAACCCAACACCCCCAACCCCCACCCAACCCCCGTTGTTTTCTCCTTTTCTCCCCCGAAGTGTATCATTTACATGTGACTCACAGTTCAATTAACTGGATATATTCTTTTAGGATAAATCACTTGCTGTATCTGCGCTGTTATGCAATAGTCTTGTTGTTTGGATGGTAGTGCTCATTCAGTTGTTTAACTTGCCTTGTGTTTTTTATTTGAACCTTCAATAATATCCATTCCCTGTCCAGTCCAATCACCTTTCCCTTAAAATGCCTTTTGCCACCCCATACTATTTGAAGGTGCAAGTGTATTGGAAATTTGCTTGATCTATCCTTTCTGAAAATAATAGTGGACCACACTTCACAAGCTTGACATTGAAAGACAAAGATTTAGCACTTCCTCCACAGGAGTTGTGGTAACTTCATTCTCATGGTTCTGCTTTTTAAGTGCCTTTGCGTTTTAACCCAATATTCTTTCTTGGAATTTGGCAGGTCAATTTAGTTTCTTCCTCCATTAATGACCGACTAGACTCTCTTATCTTCACCAAATCACTTTATTCCAATGTACCTCATAGCCTGTACAAGTAGGCTTTGCCTCAGCCACAATGCAAGTAATACTGGTTGCATAATGTGTTACACCTTTAGATTCCAGAATGCAATAATGCTGAAATCAATTGGTGGAGGTTGGTCAAGGAATATCACAGATAATGGTGCGCCACTAACATCAGGCATACCTGTATTCATTTACCTATTGCTGCTAGTTATCATTGCCAATTGACTTGCATTATTCATTTCAAATTTTATTTCTATATTTGTAGTATATAACTAGAATCCAGATGGTTGAGCACAGATCACCTACCTGCAAACCATACTATTAGTTAGTTTGCATAAAAAAAAATTTGATTAACACAGCTTAATTTGGTCAACCGAGTTATGATTATCTTGCATGTATGATGCAAATTGGTGGCCCTGGTGGGGTACTCATTACACTCTGGTTCTTCTACCTGTTTCACCACTATGATCTTCAAAATCAAGGATAAATATTGAGAAGTGCTCACGTTGAGGCAACACAACTATTTAAGAGTAATGTACCCTATACAGGTCCCAAGGTTGAATCAAGAAAAATGGGCTTAGGAAAAGAAGGGTAATTCATCCAATTGCATGAGTAAGGAAATGATCTCATTAGGTGCAAGTGAATTATCTTGACAAAAATAATTTCTATATGGCATGCACTCCCTTAGATTAGAGAGTGGCTACTTACCATTTTCAAACTACCTTATCAATTAGGTTAGATTATTGCTATGGGTGAATTATTTGATGTCGATGGTGTACGCGTCACATTATAACGGTAATGATCAGAAATAATATATTTGATTTGACATAAAATTAACCAAATTGATTAGGACGCCCCCATAAAATAATGAGAAGTGGTCAACTTGAGCCCCCATTATAATTTCATATTATCTAAGGTAGGCTGTCACACTTCCAATGGGAAATTATAAATTTGGACCCCCTTTATCGCTAGCACTGTTATGAGGTCAAAATACTGTTGAGGTTCTTATTTGCTTTTGCCACATAATCTGAAAATAATTAGGAAATGTAGCCCCCCCACCCCTGAAGAAAAAAAGAAAAGAAAAAGAGATAATGATAAAGTTGCTGTTGAGTAATGAAATGGAAAAGCCCAAAGCCCAATGAATACGAAACAGGGCTTTGAAGTTGGACCACCATTTTTGTGAGTGCGACCCGCATGGTCCTTGTTTGGCTCTAAGATTAATTGATTTCCGACGGGTATTAATAATCCTAGGAGTGACAGTCAAGGAACACTTTACCTGTCCCTGCCCTGCTTAAAACGCCCCTTAACAAAATAAATAAATAAATTAATTAATTAATTAATTAATTAAATATAAAAGAAAAGTCTAAAAAATTATATTTTTTCCTAACTTTTTAATATTGACAAATTTTCTAGATAGTAGAAATTGGTAATTATTTGTCGAAAAAATAAAATTGACAAAAACAAAATTTAGTTTCAA
This sequence comes from Paulownia fortunei, assembly GCA_019321725.1. NCBI lineage: Eukaryota > Viridiplantae > Streptophyta > Magnoliopsida > Lamiales > Paulowniaceae > Paulownia > Paulownia fortunei. The sequence goes on from CM033122.1 coordinate 2,721,399, forward strand.
CTGATAGAGATGCTACAAAATTCCATAGAAGAGCATTAAAAATTACACACAATCTCCGGATGTATAATTTATTTGTAATACATAATAAACTAAAGCAATCAATTACCTAAATTTTCTTTTATGATCTCATGTGATAAATATTTTACCACTTTGTTGTTCCATAATTTTAGGAGAGAAGAAGGCCTAATAATAGTGAAAAAGCAGAAAAATAAACTCGTATTTAAATTTGAGGAAATTAAATTGTTGCGATCCACACAAATTCACTAATCTTGAAAAACTTATCTAAAAATAACTTGACCCATATTTAATTGGTTTCACCACAAATAAGCAAACATTTGTTAATGAAAAATTCGGTATTAGATCATATCGTGACAAATTAAAAATATGAGGGCTAGAATATCAAAATCAAAAAAGAGGAGGAGGGTAGAAAAGTAAATTGGTACAGAGCAGACGTTCGTTTACGGAAACAGCTTAAAACAATGGCTAAAAGCCAGTGCAAAGCGGCCATGGCGTCGGCCTTTTGCTCTGCAAATTTTAAGAGAGAAAGAGGAAAATAAAGTGATTTAAATGAATCACGCCAATTCCTCTTTTCTGAACCCCAGAAAAGCAAAAGAAAAAGAAAAGCATAGAATATAAACACAATTCACAAAGGTTTCTGCCTAATTCTTCTTCTGACTTTCTCTCACTTCATATTGCCCTGCCCATCATTCCAGAATTGTTTTAAAGTAAAGATTTGTGCTTTCTCTCCCTTCATTCTTTGCCTTTCTCTCAGTTTGTGAAAAAGATTGCATTTTTCGAAGAAATTTCAAATTTCGTGTGTTCTCTCCGCGAAAGATGATGCATTGACCCAATTTTCCTTCCAAAAAGAAGAAAAACAAAAGCAAGAACAAAACTCCATTTATGCTACTATACTAGGAATGTTCAAATAAGTAGTAGTAGTGGGATATTCTTTTACATATTCAAAACTTTCATTTTTCCCTCTCAAGAACTTTTCGTTCTTTCTCTGATAAATCCTACTTTATTTCTTTCCCAAAATACCTCCTTTTCCATATTGATTCTAAATTTGTTTTTTGATTTCTATTACATTACTTGATTGAATGTTAGGAAAAATGGGTGGTGGTGTTGGAGGTGGGGGAGGAACAGTGGAGGTGATAACTGGCAAGGGGTGTTCAAGGCTATTTCTGGATTTTTCTTCCTCATTCAGGGGCATCCCATCGTTTTCGTTGGAGCCCTTGTCTCCTGCTTCCTCTGCCTCTGCCTCTGCAGTTTCTGAATCTCCGGTTAAAATAGTGAAATCCAACGGGCCCTTTTCTGGCCTTGTCATTTGCGTAACTGGACTATCTAAAGGTATAACAATAATTCTTTCTGAATTCTGACTTTTACATGTATATTGTGTTTGATTATGGGTTTTATGGAATTGGTGGTGCTAGCAGTAGTTTGGGAGCATGTCCTATAGATGGATGGAATGTTAAAACAACCTAATATGCCCCATGATGGTACAAGCGAAACAATATTATTTCTGTGGTTTATTTTGTCTTTTGAAGATTTTGGCGGTGTATAAATTCATTAGGCCAGTAAATCAATTTTTCTGTGTAGTTGGTTGTCTATGTTTGCTGTAGTTAAATCATTTGATGTTGCTTCGTGATTTAGGGTTGGTTATTAATTCCAGAACAACAAATATACTAGTCTAAGATCTTAAACTGGAAATATGGACGGCTTAATTGGAGTATGGTATCACGGAAGAAGTAGTTGTCTGAGATTTAGTGTGAGATTTTTACCTATAAAGATAAAAGACTAAAGTTAGTCAACCTTGACATCTAAAGTGTACATAACCATAGTAAGTGAACTTTTGTATGAATTAGAATATTCTCCCATTTTGAAGAATTATATCTTCCTTCAAAAAAGGTTTATAGAAAAGATGTCATCTATCTGATGTGGTTGTGTATGGGTTTGAATTTGTCTTCGTGCATAAATAGTCTGTTAGCATTAATATAGATTTTATCTTCTGCTTTCTTAATTTGATTTGAAGAAACAAGGAAACAGGTCAAGGAAGCAACAGAGAGATTGGGAGGTCAATATAGTCCTCATCTCCATCCTCAATGCACTCACTTGGTGGTTCAAATATCCTTCCTTGGTGCAGATTTTACAATTTTTATTGATTTGGTGTTAATTAGGCTCAGTAATATAACACTATTAAATTATTTTACGAGGTAAAATCTCTTTATTATCATCAGTATAATTTGGTTACTATTGTGTTAAAGACAAGAGTTCGTTTTGGCGAATCCAATCAATTTAACTCTTTTGATAAAACGTTCAGAATGAACGCACGAATATAGTTGCAAATATATCTACTATTTTAATCTGGTTTACTAAGCCCGAGCATACTTGTGTTACTCTTAACACTTATTTACAGCTTTCATGGACGTAAGTTTGAGCATGCTCTGAAACATGGACCAACAAATGGTCTATTTCTGGTGAAAATTGGCTGGTTCGTGGATAGCGTCAGAAGGAATGGTAATACTTACATTTTTTTGTTTTTCAGTTACTTGTGGACATAATGAAACCTTGCTGCATTTGTTGACTTTAATCCTGTTGTTTCCAGTTGGTTTTTAATACCTAATTCCATCAGTCAAATTATTGGGTTTCAATTCCGATGGTAGACCTACATTGGTGTTAAGTGAGCCTGGCGTTCGATAAAACATTGATTTTAGTAGATGTAAAGCTATGCATGTGAATATTTTGATAGAACACTTAGATGCATGTGCATTCACTTACTCATAGAGATCTTTTGTGCCAAAGATAATAGTTCTGACCAGTATCAGCCACTACTGAGCATTAAAAGAGACTTTCCATTTCCCATACTTGAATATTGGGAAACTATATATTGGGTAGCAAGAAAGATTATCTACTCTGGAGCTTTGATTTGCCAGCTTTGTGCCGTTGCTGTGACCAACCACTTCTATGGAGTTGAAGATGGCTTAATGATATCATAATTCATATAGCAAATGTTAGCATGAATAAAGCATCAAGGTCTCATAGATGCAAGTGCTTTATAGATGCATTCTCCGTTTGAGTAACAGAGGGTGATAATCATTGGGTTTATTTCAGTTAGGTTGAATGAAACGGTCTACAGCGTTAATAGCATTGGAGATAATGGTATCCCAAATGATGAATTGAAGCGGCTGGATCAGAACTCTGGTGCTGAGAATTCTTGTCTTCCTGTTGATTTGCTTAAGCATACCAAACATCCTGACATGATTGAAGCTCCCGGATTGCAGTTTTCAGAAAGGGAGACTAAAAGACAAACTGTTTCTTCATCCTTGTCTGGTCAATCCTTTTATGTTGACGTAGATGTCCCTGCCGAACTTCGCAGTAAGGTAGACTATAATTTTCTTTGAGGCATTGATACTTTGTTATGTATGCAGTTGATGGGATATCTATGATGCTTGTACATTTCTAAAAAATCACTGTTAAGGCATTAAATGTTTACTTCATAAAAGCTGATCCGAGTCTCCATTTCTTCACCACTGTCAATGGTCAGAGGCAATCTCTGATGGTTATGTCACCAAAAAACTCCACTTTTATGCATTAAAATGAACATAGTATCAAGTTTTTTGAGACAATTCTGTCAAATATTTCTGTTCCTAGGTTGCCAAGGCTCTCTCTGCTGAAGGTGCTACCTTAATGGATCAATGGTTTGTTGGCTGCAATGCTACTCATGTAGTATGTGAAGGACCTTCTATACAAAAATATCTGGGGCATTCGAGTAATCTTGTCACAGTAAGTGGTCCATGCCGTTTGTCATGTTGCTTATTCATCAAGTGCTCCAGGCCATTTGTCTTGCTGGTTAAATGTCTTAGATTACGACAAGGATAGTGCTTAGTATCTCAGTTGGGATTATGTTGTCACATGAATTCACCTGACTCTAGCAGAATCTAGCATTCTTATCAACTTACCCAGTGAGACCTAATATTTCGTGCTCATGATGCTATCTTTTTTTTTCCCTCAGCCACTATGGGTTTTGAAGTCTGCAAAAGAAAAATCTCTACAAAAACTTGTCCACTTATCAGCCGATTTGGCTAGGTATACAGGAGCAATGCTTGATACTTTCCAGCATGGTGTTTCCAAGGAGGTATGCAGCTTCTCTCTCTCTCTCTCTCTCTCTCTCTCTCTCATTACATTAAAATCAGTCCATAACTCCAGTGGAAAATAGATTTAACTTTCTTTAATCATGAATAGTACTGAAGCCTTTGAGATGTTTCTTACTTTCTTTCAACCCAGGAAAGGGGGGAGGGGTGTGGCGAAGGTTTGCATGCCTGTTTCCTGGGTCCAAAATGTCATCTGCAGAGCTAGTTCTAACCATGACACTAGTCTGGTGCAACTTATGTTTTGATATCTTTGGATGCTAAGTTCAATTTGTGTAGGCAATAGGATTTTCTTAGAAGACCTATTAAGTCTGATTGCTAATCCAAAATGGCTTTCGTGTTACATAGCTTTCATGGTGGGATATCAGATAAGTTCGAGCAATTAATAAATATAGTTGGATTTAATTTTTATACGAAGAGACCTTTAATGGCTAACGTGGTACTTGGGATCTTGTGTAATAAAAGTTCTATGTAGATAAGAATTTCCCCAGTTTTTATTTTCTGCATAATTTATTTTCTTTCTTGTGGGGATACAAAGTTCAAATTCTTAAGAAAATTCTATTAGTTAGTCTTTTTAATACCTGTTCTGTTTCTTATTTGTGGAGCTCTTCGCTTTGAATCTTTTCAGGAAGTTAACAGGGTAACTAGTTCTGGAAATGTACCTAGTTCTGTAATTAAAGTCAGTCATGAAGAAAGGCAAATGAGGGTGAACCTAGCTAAAGATGGTGTCAGAAAGCGCAGGAACCGCCGAATGCAGGTGAACTTTGTTAATACCAGACTTGAGTTTGCTCCTTGACTTCTTATCGACCACTGGTCACAATTTGTTGCATTATAATCGCAGACATGTCAAACTCCAATACGTCCAATAACCCCAGGCAGTCTTTTGGATTCCATTTGCTGGTCAATATCTGAGCCTACCTCGTCTGCTTCTATTTATACAGAGTCTTCAAGTGTTGAGAATGCCATTGAAGACCAGACATCTGTGTTCTTTGATGCAAAGGAAGATGGAAAGGAATCTGAGACTTCATTTGTGAACTTATCTCGACCTCTTACAGAAAGGTTAGCTCAACTCTTAATTTGCTGTTTCTGCCCATTCTGTTGTATTTCCTTCTAGATTATGATTTTGGTTAATTTTAGAATACCTATTATATAAGGCGATCGCAGTTTTTTACCAGCTTATTATGTTCTCGATGCCTAGAGTTTGCACCGTTCTATCTACTACAAAAATCAGAATATAATCCACTTTTGTGCATGTGGTCTTATTAAAGACAAGCTCCTTTGTGTCTGATAGCTTTTTACATGCGTGGCATCAATTGCAGCGAGAAATCTGAGTTAATATTCAAAAGCCATTTCCTCACCATCATGTTCCCAGTTGACCGATTTTCGGAGATGGGCCCTTGTTCAAGGACATTCTTCAGCAATAAAGGCTTTACATGTTTGCAGGTGTTGGATTATATATACGCATTTTACCAGGTATTTGATTTTCTCTGTGGTTTTGTTCTCATGCTGTAGCCAGTAAAAGGGTGATCTCAGTCGTATCTTTGATTAAAGTATTTTTTATTGGTGATATTTAGTGTATAGCTGATCTTCTATCGTCTCGCAAATGGCTTGTGATTATACAAAGGAAATTTTCAACTGTGGCATTGTTTACTCACTCTCTTTCTCACTGTCTTCTGCCAGCCTCTGTCTCATCTGGCTTCATTTGCTTTTTCTTACTTTCTATGCATAATCACGCTTCCATCCGAATGAGATGACCACATTTCTTCATAAAATGGCTTTGAAATCCATAGTAAAATATGTTTCTGGGGAGAAGCCCATTTAAAATAAGTGAGATCAGAATCTGAAAAGTAGCGAAGTTCGTAAAATAATTTGCATTCAGAAGTTTAAACTCGATTTTGGAACATCATCTTCCTTTTCTTGAACTTTCCCAGCTTATATTCAAATCTAAAAGTAATAGAACCAAGGTTATAAATTCATAAATTTCTCCAACATGGCAGTGCAGTGGCTGCTATTTTGATACTAGGGATTTAAAGCGGCTACCTCCAATATTTGCCCTATGATTGCCAGAAAGTATCTGTATCTTATGTTGTGCGGGATGGAGGATGGTGGTATGCTGAAGACTAGTAGTCGTGGGAGAGCAGCAATGATCTAGGGCGGCAGCCCTCTGTGTCCAAGTGTACGTAATGTGTGACAGTGTGAGTAAGAGGCAACTAATGGCACTAAAGAAAACTGATTGGGGGTAAAAGTTGTCAATTCCTAAAAACAATTCTAGTGATAAGGAAATTTTTCTAGCATTATCTTTAGCCATCACTGGCAATTTGATGTTCTTGGAAGACTGCAGAAACTTGAACTTATGTTTGTGTTGCTTGAATTCTATGGCTGCGCATTTGCATTTTCTCATAGTACATTGTTTCTCATGCTAAAATCTTTTAAGGTTTTGAAATGTTCCCTTGATTCGGTCTCTAGCAATATTGAGTAGAAATGCAATGATGGCATGATCTTACCATATTACTTTGATCATCCTCAGGAGAATATGTCAGCCGAGGAAATAGAAATTGCTATCCACACAGACTCAAGGCATGCTGATCGGCTTCGATCTGCTTACTCCAGCAAGGAGACGGCAGAATGTGGTCGTGGTCTTGTAGAATTCAAGCGGATTGATTTTCTTGGTAGCCGCAAGAGTTTTGAAATGTTGAAACGTGTATCGGGCGATAATAATTGTAACCTTTACGAGTTACTGATCAGAGCATGAGTTCCACGTTGTCGAAGGTGGTCTTCCTCTTCCCATTGGGGTTGAAATTCTTAGGCATACAACAGCACTGATTTAAGATCTCTGGTAAATGGTCCCTGTTCAAACAAGGGATATCTTTTGTTTCTATCACATAGTGGAGACCCTTGTGTTTCACATTATCAAATGTATAGTAGAAATACCATGGGAGTTTGGATTTTGATTACTTGTGTGGATTTCAAGATTTTGGCTTTTAATTAATTTTCTTGCTTTTCTGAAGTAGCTAGTTTCAAGGGAGATAAAAAGTGATATATAGTCTAATAAGAATTTTCGGTTCTCTCTTTTAATGTATATAAATTTTAGTTTTTTCATTTAAATTAAATAATGATTTTCTTTTAATAATATATTTTAATTTTAATATACATTAATGTAAGATGCATCAATAAAACACCAATAAATACTACCAGTATGAAGGAACATTGTATCTTCATGAATACCTTTGAATTGAAATATTAAATTGCCTCATCAATGTCAATAGTAATGCATTTATCAGCCCTTGAAGTTTTTCATCTTCTATTTCTTGGCATGCAATGTTTTACACTATTTTGATGACAGTGCTCTACACATACTCTTTCTTTCTTTTTCTTTTCATTTCTTTTTCTTTTCATTTCTTTTTCTTTTCTTTTTTCTGCATCAAGTATTGAAAAAAAAAACTTTATATTGGCATTTCCAATTTTAAATTTTATGTATCTCATACTTGTACTTGAGCAACTTTTATTTAATTTTGGTTTAATATTTGTACTGTAGTTGTTTATTCACAATTGCACCCTAAATTATTGTAAGCATCCCTGTTAGGGCATATTAATTAGTATTCACTAGCTATTACGTTAATTAAATACAATAATTACTTTACCTATGTACAAATTTCTTAGTGTATTCATTAATAATCTAAATTTACAAATTTCTTTTATTTTTCAATTTTCTCTATATAGTACACTTTTTGTTATGTACATAATTTATTTTATCTTTCAATTTTCTTTATATAGTCCAATTGCGCCATTTCCATTGCCTTGGCTAAAAGAAAAATATATGATATAAAATCAAACACTTATCGATCGATTCTACTTTTAGGAAATATATGAATATTTAAGCTCAGACACCCATATGCACATATATATAGCCAAGTCAACTGTGTCATGTCAGAAGAATTTACGTGTTCATAAGAAGAATAAGAAAATGATGAATGAAACTCTTTCTTTCTTTTTTTGTTTAAATTCCGTCTCTTGGAAAATTTGGCAAACTTTCTTAATCCATCTGCCTTTTATTTGTTTTTAGATTACACAAGTAGCAATTTTGATTATTTATCTTTTTCATGTAGGTTTTAACTATTTTTTGTAACCATCTTATAGTATGTATATACCTTTTAACGTAAATTTAGAAATATTTGTTTGCCGTAGAAATATTATCATCATTTCACTATTTTATGCCTTTTAAATTAGTTTTTATCTATATTATCAGTTCCATATTGTCTTTTTTTGTAAGAAAAATTATTCTTGGTGTATTTGGAATTCAAAAACTAATAATATATAAAAAATAATTCAAATGTAAAATTTTCAAATCTGATTTTCAATCTAGTCATTACACTTGCTACTAAGTAAGTTTTTTCTTCAATTAACTCTAAATCTATCTCTACCATTTTTCTTTTGTGTGTGTATGTGAATATTCATTATATTCCCATCACAAAAGCGAAAATGAATAAAGTCTTATCATGGTTGCATAGTATTGAACTACTCTCTCTCTCTCTCTCTCTCTCTCTCTCTCTCTCTCTATATATATATATATATATATATATACAACTACTCTCTCTCGCTTTTGTGTGTACATTTTTCTTTTTATTTTAATTAAGTAAAAGTATTAATGATTTTTTCATTATGCAACTATTTTTTTCTGTAAAAAAAACATAAAATATTATTCATTTGGACATCTTGAAATTGAACTCAGGAACTATAAAGATAATTATTTTTATAAACAGATTTTGTTCCAGGTGCAATGCACGGGCACCAACTATTAACATTGTAAGATTAGGACCCCGCAATTATAAATGAATCCGACATTATATGCCATCTTAAATATATGGTGAAGAAGATTGCTTTTTTGCATGTAGCAATACTGCCAAAATCAGATTTTCTCAATCACAGAGACAGACTCAAATATCAAAAGCAAATGCAATCACTGTTCCGAAAAAATTTTGACAAATATGCAATCAGTTTAAGAAAAGAAAAAAAAAAGAAACAGCAAAATTATGTCCGTTTTAAGCAACCTTAATATCCTTGACCATTTCCAGGATTATCGAAGCGAATACAGACTTGACATTTTGACTCAAAATTTTTACGAACGTTACACACTTTCTTGTTCAGATGTAGAGACTCAAGGGAGATTGATAATACTTTCCTGTCCCATCTTATCTTTTTGGCCCATCAAATTTCCATCACTAGCCATTTTTTTCTGACCATGAACGTTTGATCTTGATTTGATTTGATGGTTAAGATTTGAATTCAAGAAACATGGTAATCCTAGAAGTAATCCTCTCAGAATAGAAGTCAAATGCCTAATCTCTCCATGTCTCCTGGTTAATTTCTCCCTGCCGCTGAAACCCTAATTCAAGATTGCTGCGACCTAGTCACCTATGCACGTAAATGAATAATGAACTGAATTTTGTCACTTAAGTTACAAGGATATAGAGAGACCAAAAGATAACAAAGTGCAACTGCGGGTAAAGGCGTAATGTAACAAGTAGCATAATCGAAAATGAAAATCAAAGATTTTAACAGTTGGCTTGGCTTTGTCAATAGACCATAATTCCATAAACGAACCATCTTTTGCTGAGGCTTTCGAAAGTTTCTTGTCCTCATTCCTACAATGGAAAATGCTATTACATTAGGCCCCCCACCCTTCAAAGTCTCACCTATTCCTTTTTATTTTCAACATCTTGCTTAAGGGGTTCTCTTGAAAAGAAAGCAAGAAAAGAGAGAGACTAGAAAAGTGGTACTGGAATATGGGTAGAGGCAAGATTGAGATCAAGAGAATTGAGAACTCAAGCAACAGGCAGGTTACTTACTCAAAAAGAAGAAATGGGATCATGAAGAAGGCTAAGGAGATCAGTGTTCTGTGTGATGCTCAAGTTTCCGTCATCATCTTTGCTAGTTCTGGCAAGATGCATGAATTTTGCAGCCCTTCTACTACGTATGTGTTAATTTATATTTCCACTAAGAAAAGATCTGTTTGAATAGATTTAGTTTTTCTCTTCCCTTCCTTGTTAAGCTTTTATGTTGAATCGTGAATAACTAGGTTTTCTCTGGTTCTTGTTTTTTTAAATTTGATAGTCTTCGGTTTTCTGAATGATTTTCTTTCATATTAAAGGTTAGTTGACATGTTGGATCAGTACCACAAGCTGTCCGGGAAGAGGCTCTGGGATGCCAAGCATGAGGTATTCTCCATCTGTGGGTGGAATATCATTCAGCCCCTAGTATTCAAGATTTCCTCATAGTGTTTACTGGTCAGTAAGAATAACCTATAAAAACAAACATGGTTTTTGCTGAAAATATGTAAAATGGCTCAAAGCATGAATTTTGTGAAGATCTCTATATAGATGCAGTTTTCTCTCTCTAGATCTATCCTTTACCCTTTCCTTTTCTCTCATTCCCAAGTATTTTAGTACTTTTCTCATGATAAGAACACAAACTGCATGAGATGTTACATCTATGGACAGATCTGGTAAAAAAATGTCATTCTCTCTCTTTCCTTTGGTTGCAAAAATGTATGAAAGAAATTTATGAATATCACTTCAGTTTCTTAGCACAAGAAAGGGAAAACTTATGTTTATATGTACCTCAATAGATCCAGTTGTGGGACTCCCTTTTTTTAAAAAGGTCTTGATGAGCTCCTTCTTGGCCTGTTGGTTTTAAGATTACAATGGTTATGTGATGAAATTTAATTAGTTTAACCACCTACCAGATAGATCTGCATATTTTCCCCTTTCATTTCATGTATCTTGTTCTAATATATTACTGTTGATCTTCTTGCAAATACAAAAACAGCATTTGGACAATGAAATCAACAGAATCAAGAAAGAGAATGACAGCATGCAGATTGAGCTCAGGTTGTCATTAATTGAAGTTTTTTTGTTTTTGTTCATCTTTTGGGGAGAGGTTTTTGGGTAAAGTCCCTCTTCCTCAACAACCCGGGTCTCTTCCACCGAAACCAAGCCCCTCTTGTTCCCCCTCCTTTTCTTGATATGTCTAGTTTTCTCAATTTTAGGCACCTGAAAGGAGAAGATATCTCAACTTTGAATTACAAAGAGCTCATGGTGTTAGAGGAAGCCCTCGAGAATGGGGTTTCAACTCTCAAAGCTAAACAGGTCCCTCCATTTTTTGTTCTCTTTAATTCTGTTTTCTCTTAGCTGAGTATTATGTAGGCTTTACATTAGGGATTGTCTGAATCAGTATGTATCTAACATCTCCTGAATTTCTTCTTTTTGATTGTGACAGATGGAGTTCGTGCGGATGATGAGGAAACATGTATAACAAACTACTAATATCAGTGAATTTTCCTATTGCCCAACGGCCAATATTAATTGTCAACTCCGCATAATATTTGATGATCTTCTTACCTCAACATGCCTATTCTAAGCAGAGTAGAACACACACACACACACACACACATAGCTCTCCTGCACATGTTCTCCAATGGCTATTAGCTAATGTTTGATTGTTGAAAATGATTTCAGAACGAAATGATAGAGGAGGAGAATCAGAACCTCCAATTCAAGCTGGTATGTTTAGTATATTAACAATACTAGTATCATAATTTTTTGCATTTTTCTAGTACTTATATTTGAATGTCAAAACTATCAAGTTTGACTTTAAAAAGAAAAAAAGAACATTAGACGATGGAGGAAACTATAATGCTCAAAATTGGTGCTGAAATATTAGCATGCTGTCTATATTGTATTTGTAAGATTTTGCCGATTGTAACCATGTATATCACTTCTAGCCTGTGCACTTCCATGAGTTTGGTACTAAGAATCATTATTTAAACTTACAATTCAGAAATAAACTTGGTGACACTTATGGCAACAGTTGTGTTTTTCTTTCTTTTTAATTCCTGGTCCCTTTTGAATGGAAATTATTAGCAAGTAGTCTCACCCCATTTTGTCAATCTATAATGAGTGTGTATGCAAGTACTTTTGCTAGTCTGTTATCTTTATATATGCTGTCGCGAACGGATAATTCCTGGATAAACATTCTGATTTTGCCCATAAATAAAATAATGGACCAGTTATATATAGTTAAAATAACTCGATCGACCACCTTATCTTTAAGGGTGATTTGAGTCTTATCTTTCTGTGATGGTTAACAGCGGCAGCTGCATCTGGATCCTATGGATGATAATGTGATGGAAACTCAGGTGGTATATGATCATCATGGGGTTGCAGACTATGAAGCCCAGCAGATGCCTTTCGCCTTTCGAGTGCAGCCAATGCAGCCTAATCTACAGGAGCGTTTCTAAGACTGCAGCTACTAGTGAAAATTATCTTTGCCAGCTTTATCTTTGATTTATTCAGAAAACTAAAAGACCCTTCTGAATAGTTAATGTTTGTGACACTAAGGAAGATTGTGAACTTTGATTGTCTGGAGATGTTTTAGTACTCCTATATGTATGTGGTTGTCTTGTCCAAGCCATTCTCCTAATATGCATGTTGGTAAGCTGACTTATGAACTAGTGTGTGTTTTGTTATTTGTTTGCCAAAACCATATGAATATATGATGATGATAATTGTTGGTAAATGCTGTTTCATGTTTTGTTTTTGTCATTTGTAATTGATGAAATGTGTCCATGCAAATGTGGGAGATTGGTGATTGAGCTAGCTTCTTCTTGTTGGAGCATTGTGCTACAACTATTCTAATGTTACACAAGTCTTGAAATCCTAGGGTTTCAAGAAGTTTTTCGACATCTAATATTTTGGAGTCTCTTTATATCTCATTTCTGAAATAGTGAAATTCTCTTCTCTTTGTCCACCTTGATTTTGATTTCTTTGTCTTAATTGTTCAATCTCTAACATATCAAATAAAATATTTTATTGCAAATCTTATTTGATCATTTATTACATTGTATTGATTATTCACTATTTATAAAATTTTATTTGTAAAGCGTTCACGCGTGAAGACAATTAATTATTGTAGATATGTTTGAGGAGCAAATATTGTCTTAATTTTGACAATTCTGGATGGAATTGCAGGGGAATCAAACTTTAAATTATTTAGCACTCATTCAAATATTTTCAGAATTTAATACAGTAACAGGTTTTGCAGAGACTGAAATGAGGTGCTAGCTAGTATGAGCCTTGGGCCTTCATCAGTGAACTTATCTCTTAGACAAGTCCATTTTCAGCTTAGTAGGAAACATGTTGTATATCCATAGGCTGCCCATGAGATACAATGTGGGCCTTGATATCCACGGGCTAAGGCCCGACATGTTTCCCAAACTTACCAGAGATCAATGTGGGCCTTTATTTTCTTGGCCTCATGATGGATTGTGACAAGACTAATTGCCCTTGGATTAGTCATCTCGCACTCGCATGTTTTTTCCACTTTATAAGATGAGATGGATTTAATGTTATTTTGAATTCTCAAAGCGGAAATACTTAAAAAATCTAAATATTTTATTGCAATTTTAAGAGTCCAATTTAAAGCATTTAACGTCTCTTTTTCCTAAAGTGGGTAACCTTTTTTTTTCTGTTTTTTTTTCCCCTGTGAAATGAACAATTACATTAATATATATGATCAGCATCATATGTTATCAAAACATAACAGATAATCATTTAATATATATATATATATATATGAATTAAGAGGAAATTTATTCTATAAAATTAGACAAATAGCAATACTTTTACTGAGATTTAATTACAACACATCATAATTACAAAGTACTCTTAAGTATTCCCCAACTGAACTAGGCCAGCCTCCTTGACAAGTGAATAATCAATAAGTAAATACAAAATTTGATTATATATTACGTATGAATAATTAAATAATATTTAGATTTCACATATATATTTCATCTTTTCAAGTTGAGTCATATTTTGCATGCCTTTTTCATAGTATGTATTTACTAAATTTCTATGCTTGGCGAAGATCCTCCACCTTCATGAAAACTTTTAAAGTTCTTTATTTCTTTTTTGAAATATAATTTCTTTAATAAAACAATTTGACATCTTGAAAACGTATATAATTCTTCATCATATATAATTACTCATCAAGTTTTGATATATATATATATATAAGTGAAAACAAAATCAAGATGGTGACGAAATTTGAGGGCCCAAAACACTTTTAGTCGGTAGTGGTACCTTTAAGGCTTTATGTACTGTATATATTGGGCCCAATTAATAGCTTAATTACATAAACTGTATTATCCAAAGTCAGCCTGGCCCACTATCTGATTAATTGCGCTTTATACTCTCTGAAAAAAATTTAAAAAAAAAAAAAAAAAAAAAGAAGGAATTAAAAGCAGTCTTTTTCTCGCACTTAGAATTGTTGGAAAAAAATCATTCTCAGTTTTTGCAATCATTGACTGTCACAGTATAGTTAACAGAAATCCAAGCCATTTTTAGCTGAAATGACCAGTTTGACTACTTTTGGGGCCATATGGCATTTAAAGTCATGATTAAAGGTGTTCAAATTTCTTCTTTCAAAGAGATGAAGAGTCCTATAATTTGGCTGGCTGCATGAAATTGAGAGCTTGGAATGGTAATATACATGATGGTGGTACAATGATAGACATCAATTATTTGATTTCAAATTGTGGCACATGTTGATGCTATTTTGCTTTCTTGTTTTTCCATTTAGCCTTAGATTTTAGTAGTGTAAAGGCTAACTATAAGAAAGACATTTTTTACCATTCTGATTTCTAGCCTCTTTTGTTTTCTGAGCATATGCAGATCAACAGGAAGTTTTTTCCTTCTCTATACCAATATGGGCCTAAAAGTAATTCCAGCTTCATAATGTTGTGTGTGTATCAGCAAGAAATAATGCTGGTGACATGACAGTATGCAAGGTACTTGGCTTGTATACAGTGGTCTAGCTGACCCTTTAACTTCAATTGTTGTTTTTAAAGGTAGTATTGATTTTATAAATAAAATTATTAAATTTTAAAAATTTATCCCCTAAATAATAAAAATTATCTCTTTATTTATTTATTTATTTTGAAAAATAAATCTCATCCCATATTCATTTTCTGATTTAGCTACTTCTTGTATAAACAAACCGCATGAGGGAATGTTAAAGCCTGCTTAAAGGGAGACAAGAATCTCCTTAAAAGCTAAATAATGGAGTGTAGTAGCAGACAGTAATCAATCTGTGGTTGCTTTTTGACCACTTCTCTGTCTCTGTGTGTGTGTGTGCGCGCGCGCTTAAGCATGTCCAATGAGGAGGTCAATGAAAAGAACTCAAAAGATGTAATCTCAAAAGCTTGGGAATCCAATGTGAACTTGGATTTGTTAAGCACCTCTCTTAAATCTCTTTTGTGATTGCAACTTTGATGAAATATCTACCATGGAAGAGTAGAAGTTAATAAAGTAAGGGTAAGAGCTTAAAACCATGTTTACAATCAAAACTTAAGAATGTAATATCATTCAATGCAACTTAAAAAAAAATGCTTACTCTTTTTTTTTTCTTTTCTGAGCAAAGTAATTAATCACATCATTATATTAAGTTTTTAGCATAACTAATATAATAAAATAATTATTCAATAACAAAAACTGATCATGTCAAAGGACAGAATAAGTAATTATAGAATTAGATTAATACCCAGAATCAAGGTGACTCGAACACAAAAACTTATACTAACTAAAAAATGTTGATAGAGCATGCATAATGCAAGGGCAGAAATGTCTTTGACAATAAAACATAGGATTACCAGATTAAATATCATTTTATAATGCAAGATTACACTCAAAACTATATGCACTAATATCATCCATCTTCCTAAGGCTGCTAAAACTACATATAAATATTTTCTTGACATATTATTAACTTTAAAAAAAAAATAAAAAAATCATCCAATGCTCATTCATAAACAGACAAAAGGAGGTGGAACTGATTATGATCCCACGACTGAACTGATTTAGCATATAATCTAGATCCTTCATGCATGATTCCTGACAATCATAGCCGAAACCAAGGGTTCTGTCTTTTCCAAACATTCTCCATCAAGATGATCCAGTACAAAAAGAAAGGTTCTTGACTATCAACGGATGGCAGGAAATCGTTACTGTTGTTAAGGATCAGCCTGAACCATTTGTTCCACATTCAGTTTTTAGAAGTTGTGGTTTGTCAAGCTCCAATATGACATGAACCAGAGTCTTTCCACAAAAGGGGGCAGTGTTCCTTGGCATTATGACAGAACAGGCAATTCAGATCATTCACTGAAAAAATGTGAAGTATATATCTTTTAGTACTTTCCTAAGAAAAAATTTAAGGATCTGAGGCCTTGTTAGGTTTTCTTTTTTTTTTTTTAGAATTTTAATATAAAGAGTTTTATTGATTTTTGTGTGAAATTAAAAATATATTTAAATAATTATTTTCGAATAGGAAATTTATACGGTTGAAAATGAAATTTTATTTAGTTTATTATTTTTAGAAGAATTATTTTCAAAATATATGTATATAATATTAAATAATTTAGTAGTGATGGGGTGGGTTCACAATCAATATTTTATGTAAATTATATAAATTAGTAGAATAAATTTTAGATGAAGTCTCATATTAATGATATACTTGATGTTAAAAATATATTAATGAAAGTTAATGAATAGTTGTGGGTATCGTATTAATATTATTAATATTATAGATGATAATAAAAATATATTAATAAAATTTAGTGGATAGTTGAGAGTCTCGTATTAAAGATGTAGATCATGATAAAAATATATTAAAAAGAGTTGGTGAGTAATTTTGGATTACGATTGACAAGATATGAGATGATTAAAGAAAAAATTTGATTGATTGTAAGAATATGTTTAAAATGGGGGAATAATATTGGGAAATATTTTGAGTAGGAGAATAAAAAGATAATAATATATTTTTAATAAAATTGATTAAAACAATATAATTTATGCATTTACAATAATAAAAAGTGAAAAAACAGAGTACCAATTTTCCACTCCCTGAAAAGTGTTTGAGTAGCTTGATCTGGATCAAGGGTAAGGTGGCCCAAGGGTGGGCCCAAATGGGTATTTGTTTTCTCAGTGGTAAATTGGGCCAGCTGGTTAGAAAGAGAATGGGCAGGATGGTTCCAGTTAGTAGAATGGGGGCCCAACAAGCCGTACGGTTCTGGTTTGGTCTTTTTCGGTGAAACAGGGGGGTTAATCAAACTTTCTTCTAACCACATGTATATGTTAAATGTAATATATATACTATGTATTAATAAAATACAATATCAATTGTAACAGAAAATTTAGACCGTGGATCGCATTAAATCCCAAAGTATTACAATATAACGAACCCTCCAACATAACCTATAACCTATGAAAATGGTAAATGATAAAAAAATTCAGAATGTATTGTTTCACGAACCTCTTATAGTATAAGAAGAATATATTTTTAATTATCTAATGATTATTTGCCAACGTATAAATAAACCAGTATACCAAATCTGTCTCTTCGTTGCCTATATATATATATATATATATATATATATATATATATATGATGGATATATTTTGCTTTTTTAGATTTTGATATGGCTGCAAATTTGCTCCAATATTAGAACTGTTGCCGACCAAGTTTCTAACCTTGTTATGCAGCACCAAAGGTTTTAATCCACAGGAAAGTACAAATAAATTGGTATAGGAAGAAGCTTGTTAAAATTTTAATTTTAATTTTAATTTCTAAGTAAGGAAGAAAAATAAAACTGATATTATGATGGTGATGATGAATGAGATGTGATTGTGATTTCATTATAGATGCTTAATTTCAGTGAGTTTCATAATTCTTTATCCTACCCATTTACCTGTCTATGATCTTGTAACCAACCCCTTTCGAATGAGAAATATATCATCTTTTTTGCTTTCTGGGATACATCAAAATATCTTAATGATGGAATAATTTCTTTTATGTTTTGTTTTAGATACAAATATTTGGGATTGAGGAGAGAATTGGAGTAGATAATTTCAAATAACTTCTAAATCGTTCAAATCTTAATTTTGCCATTATATTTTATGTTACTCAAAATTTTCCCAACAAATTTAATAAATATATTATTTTAAATTTAAAATCTCAAACTCTTAATACTTTAATCCAAAGAGCTTACAGAGCTAATTATGTACAATTATATAAAGATGGAATTTCTTGGATATTTTTTTGATTTACCACCACTTTCTCAAGATTCAACCTTTTGTGTAGCACCGCAAGGTACTTATGAATTATGATAAAAATTGCTCGGCACACATGGATATTAATTAGATCTGAAAACAGCAAGAAATACAAGGCAATAAATATCTCATCCAACTACTACTACTACTCCTAATAATCAAAGCTCACCAATGAAAGATTCAGCTCTACGTAACATGAATTGCTCCCTAAATTTCAAAAAGGAAATTAAAATATAAAAAAAAAAAGAGAGAGAATTTAGAAAACAGGGAAATTCCAAGTGGGCTAGTGAGAGGAGGCAAAATAAAACATTCATCAGCTTCTTTTGGAGTACGTAGTGTTCAAATCTTGATTCTCTCTTCATCGACTTTGATTTGTGAACCTGAAAAACTTTAAATAAAAAATCAGAACATGTAACTATTAAATCCTGTAATAATGAAATGCGAGACTTGAATCTTTTTTTACCCAAAAATGGAGAATCTTGACGCATTAAAATGAAGATTTGTTACTGAATTCCCTTGGTGCATTGCACCTGAAGCACTCCATCCTGCTGGCGAAGTTGTGCTCATTGCACCCTGATCTGTTCCATTACAATTATTATTAAGAACACATGGAAAATACCATTTATTACTGAAAAGATTTTACTGTTCTTACATGCAGCTGATAAAAACACACACAAAAAATCCATGAATTAGCTCTGTTTTTTGGTCAAGAAAGATGAAACTGTGATACTGAACATAGCACAATCAAATTTTCTTTTTAACCAAAAGACAGAGTTGAAGAATTTACTTTAAATAAAGTAACAACTTTTATTATTGAGAACAAAAAAAGAACTACTTCCTTTTTTGTTTTTTTGGGGTATATATATATATATATATATATATATATATAAAACTACTTTCATAGTTAGTGCATGTATTTTGATTTTTACCTGGTGCAAATCCAGTCACCGGATTTCCATCCCGAGCGGCTGCCGCCGCCAAATCCAAAGCCACGAGCCCGTGAAATCTCGCTGTCGAAGCCGCCACCTGCGTCATCCTTGAGCGCGCCGCACTTGAAGCAGCTTGAGCGGCTGGCGAAGTTGTGGGCACCGCAGTTGCCCACAGAGCAGTACCAGTCACCGGGCCTCACATCAGGGCCGGTGAACCCGAACGTCGAGCCCCCTCTTCCACCGAAACTCCCGTAATCACCTCTGTCACCGGGCCTCGGGTCGCCGCATCGCTGGCAGGAGTCTCTCCTCTGAAAGTTGAGGTGCTGGCATGATCTGCAGTTCCAATCTCCTGGCCTGTTCATTTTTTCCTGATCATAATAAACAAATGAAATTTACATTTTGTCACCTATTTAATTTATTTTTCAAAATATTATCTAAATACACGACAGAAGAATAGTACGTTAAATTTCACCGTACTAAATGGCAAAGAAGAAGCTAGATTTAAGATAAGGGAATGGGGAACATTTTGATAAACCAATTCTGTATATAAAGTAAAGAACATCAAAAAAAATATTGGGTTGGTGGGGGGGGGGGGGGGGGGTTAAGGTCTGACATTTTCTGTCCCTACTAATGTGCAACATTAACTCTTGAGAGAATATAGTATTATAGATCCTAAATAAAAACTTACCCTTAAGACAGACTGCTGCGTTGGAGAATACAAGTGTTATAGAGAGATTGTGTCGAGGTAGCTCTGTGAAATTTTGGTGGTGGTGACGAAGGTTTATATACTGGGGAGGCGGCCTCGATAATCGAGGGGATGGAGGCAGGTGGGTTCCTTTTCATATATTCTTCACTTGCCTCCTTATTGAAACTATGGAACCACATAAAAAAAAAAAAAAAACTAAAATTAAAGACAAAAGAGAATGGTGCTGC
Organism: Paulownia fortunei; assembly: GCA_019321725.1. Taxonomy (NCBI): domain Eukaryota; kingdom Viridiplantae; phylum Streptophyta; class Magnoliopsida; order Lamiales; family Paulowniaceae; genus Paulownia; species Paulownia fortunei. The sequence goes on from CM033122.1 coordinate 2,741,568, forward strand.
ATTGTAATTATTATGTATATTGAGATGGGGATTCTATTCTAAAGATGGTAAATATTGTGAAATTTGATAAAGCTCTATCTACATATTCTTTTAAGGCTATTGGAGTGGGAAGTGCATGAACACCCTCCAACAAATTCTGTGGTTGCATTCCAACAATGCCCTTCTTTATTCCAATTTATCCCACACAACCATAAATTAAATATCGTATAAAAACTCAGATTTTCTATTTTATTTTATATTTCGCATTACAGATTATATAATAAAAATTTAAAGAATGTCTGGCTCAAAATAACACCAAAGATAGGGATAGATTTTCTACAATATTGTTTCATTTTAATCAAAACTAGGAAGATGCATTTATTCTGGAGCCATATTAAAACCTTTGACTAAGCAATAGAAGCCTACAGATGCCAAGTTGGCAAACAACACACTCTTGACTGAGAAACAATACTTAGTATTTTCTTGCCAGACATGTTGAATATTCTATGCATTTAAATCTTTTACAATGACCCCATTCCCTTATTCTTATCTCAGAATTACTTAGGAGGGTCATGTCTCCCTTTCAATAATATACCCCCAGACCCACTCCCCATGTACGTAGATGAAAAATTGTGATTCCTTTGCTTTATTTCTTTTGAATATTCTTGCTTCGTACTTGAAGCTTGAGTTGTACTATGGTAAGCCAAATGTTTGCTAGTAGAGAGAAACTTTAATCCCACAACACTGGATATGGACCATCACTAATTTTAGGACTAATTTGTCATTTCATTACAAAGGGCAGGAACTTAAGCTGCTTTAGTATTCCTCTCTTTCACTTTATGTAATCACAAGCAATAAGCAACTCCAAGAATATACTATTATTATACCAAAAAGAATTGATGCTTATATGTGCTTATCTAATTGGTTCCCCACAACCAATCATGATTCAATTTTTTATTTTTATCTTTTTTGTTAAATCATGGGGCTTAGTTTGTAAATCAAAAGGGCCTGCAGTAGAGATGGTTTCATGTTGACAAATGAAAAAAAGAAAAAAAGAAAAAAAGCAGCCATACCAGGGCAATGACTTTGAAATCCTTTATTATCGAACATATTATTTTTGATATAAAAAGTTTTTATGGTGCAGAATTAAATTTCTCTAACCAAAGGTATATATGGAATAAAAAAAATTAATGGCTTCAAAACAGAATTTTCAAGTTGTTTGGGGTGGCGCTGGGCCGCTGCCATTCTGGTCCGCCGTTGAGGTGTGGTGCACATTGTATTTTATATGAATTGTTAAAATCAAGAAATCTTAAATTTAAAAAAAAAAAAGCTAGAATTTCATCATTATATATTTTGTTTTATTTATTTATATATATAAGAATTTTTTTTTATTGCAATGATCGAGTGCAGGTGTCCGCTCGTGTGTGTCAGATTTCAATAAATCCAGCGTATCTATCTGAAGCTGAAATCGAAGCCGAAGTTGCATGGCTGGAACTCCCAAGGACGACGTTGGTGAATTCCAATTTCTCTTTTTTCTCAAACACTGTATGTATGTTGGCTATATTTTATTAAAAATGATTCTTTTCTAAATAAAAAAAGAAACAAGAAAATTAATTAGTGTAATTAAAAGATAGATAAATAAATATATATATATATATATATATATATATATATATTAGTAGTGGGAGGTGTTCAAAACGAAAGAAAGTGAAAATGGTAGTGTTTCGATAAAGATAGTCGGAAGCTGATGATGGAAGAGAATTGAAGTAGTCTTCGAGGTCCAATTTGACCATCTTTTCTTTTATTATCTTTTCTTTTTCTCCCTCTATACACTGCCATGGCTTTTTTGCTGTCACATTTTCTTTTTCCCTAATGAACTTTTCTTATGTATATATATACTCAGTTTGAATGAATCCCCCCATTCTCTCTCTCTCTCTCTCTCTCTCTGATCTAGGTGTAAAGAGAAGCATCAGCACACCATTCTCCAAGAAACAATTGGAGAAAAAGATGAAATATTAATTATGAAAATGGAAAAAAAGGAAAACCCTAATTAAGATATGTATGAGTATATCACCCACCATTTTCTTGGGGAGTGGTAAAGAGAGCTGTGGCAAACTGTGAAAAAGCAAAAAGAAAGGGGGACTGATTCGATTCCTCTCTTTGGGAGATGCTTCCAATTTCCATGCAAGACCACCACACCACCATATATTATGCAAATCACAAAAAAAATTAATGTATAACAACAATAATAATCCTAAGTAATATATATATATATATATATATCTTATTGTACACTTATTGCCTTTCTAATTTTATTAATTTCTCCACAAGCTGAGAATATATTTTTTTAAGTGAAATTTAATTGTTTTTGCCCAAGATATCTACTTAAAATTGCATCTCCAAGTAATGGATTATTAATTGGTGAGTGAAGCAACCAACTTTAATACTGAAAAGAGCACTTCGTATCATGTCATGGGCAAATTCTATGTACTTAATAATGTGGAGAAGATGGACTAGCTACATAATTAGGAGATGAATTAATAAATTAATTTGTAAACTTGTTTTATTTATAACGTGACCCAATACTGGGATGCTCTGTTCTAATTTGTATTTTATATATATTTTATATTTATAGATCATAAAGTTTTTATTTAAAAAATATTATTTACAGTACCTATACGAAATATAAGATAAAAAACCAATTGAAAATAAAAAAATTAAATATTTAGGTGAGTGTCCAGTTATATAGTTGGTCTAAATAAAAAATCTAAATATTCTTGGCATTAAATTGGTTGGTGGACAGAAATATAGTTGGTTTTATTTAAATTTTAAAGTAGAAAACTCGGAGCAGTCATTGTTATTTCCGTTATTTAATTTAATTTAATTCTTTTGACTATTCAGTTCGAAGACTATTAGCTATAAATTGAAGTGGACTGGGATAGAATATTCGTTAGAAAAAATCAGAATATCATTGTTTCAGTATCATAATGTCCTGTGATTTTAGGTTTTATGTTTTTAAAGTTGTACATTTATAGTGTCAATTCGTTCTCTGATTGGTTAAGTAATTTCTAGGAAGTGACTCCATTAGAATTAATAGCTTGGAAGCTGGGCTTGAATCTGTGAAAAAATACAAAATGGAAACACTGTTTTGGTTTACTTTGACTTCAACTCTTACCCAGTTTGCCGTATGATTTTTTTTTGGACAGAAAACTAGACAACATATTTTCTAACCTGTAACGTTGGTGCAATCCTCATATAACTATTGACAAATGATTCAAATCAATTTTACAAGTCTAACTAATTAATCATTCTGCAATTGTTAACAATTACAAGTACAACCTTGTCCGTGTATACATTACAACAAATCAGCATCAACTGCCCATTGTTAGCTCAAAAATGCAGGTTCTTTAGGCTGAGGAAGAGAAGCTACATCATTTCTAACCATGGCTACTACATCTGACATAGTGGGGCGATCTGCTGCTCTTTCCTGCACGCACAAGAGGCCTAATTGAACGTATTGTGCAGCTTCACTTGTCGTACATGAATTAGCCAATGTCGAGTCCAAGAACTCAATGCTCCTTCCCTCTTTCCAGAGCTTCCATGCCTAAGTAAAAGTTTGTATTTTTATGTTAATTGTTGTTTTGATACCTTACCGGATAGATATAAGTATGTCGAAGCTTACATAGCCTAGAAGATTTAGAGAATGATCAGCCTCGAAGAAAGAAATGTTTCTCTTGCCACTGATATTCTCAAGCACAATAATTCCAAAGCTAAATACATCTGATTTCTCAGAAAAATGGCCGTCCATGGCATATTCGGGAGACATGTAACCACTAACAGAAGCAAACATAAGAAGTTTAAGGATAAAGCAATAGAATGTTCATTAATTTTGGATTACAGAAAGCATGGACTTTGTGGATAAGGAATGACAAGTCTTACTAGGTGCCAGCAATTTTAGTAGTCTTTGCACGAGTTTCATTGTCCCATAAATCCTTGCCATCCCAAAATCAGATACTTTGGGATTCATATCACCATCTAACAGGATGTTACTGGTCTTAAGGTCACGATGTATGATCCTCAGCCTAGAGTACTTGTGCAGATACAGGATACCTTGAGCAATCCCTTCAATAATTTTAATTCGCGTTTTCCAATCCAATAATATATGTTTAGATTCATCTGCATCAAGAAAATATTTATACACTCATATTAGTTATGTAGTACTTGGTTTAGAATAAGAAAGTGCCAATATATCCTTGAATACCAACCGAAGATGAACGAATCCAAACTTTTGTTGAGCAAGTATTCATAAACCAATATGTATTCTTCCCCTTGAATGCAACAGCCTAAAAGTCTAACAAGATTTCTGTGTTGAAGCCTGGAGATTAGTGTTATTTCATTTTTGAATTCCTTAACTCCTTGAACTGATCTTTTTGAAAGTCTCTTCACTGCAATTTCATGACCATTTGGCAGCTTGCCCTGAAGAAGTAGAAAAATCAATTAGATCATATAGTATTATGAGTTGGTGTCAGTAAATCTAACCAAATGAGAAGATGATGAAACTTCACCTTGTAAACTGGTCCAAAACCACCTTCACCAAGCTTGTTTTCAGTATCAAAATTGCCTGTTGCATTTTCTATTGTGCTAATGCTAAACCATGTCAAGTGTTGATCTTCTCTGCTAAACTCAAGTTCATTTATTATCCGTATGTCAACAGTAGCAGCATTTTTAGCATCATGGTCAATTAATTTTACTTCTCCATTTCTGCTCGAGTCTCCATGATTTATGAGTTGTTTCACTGCCAATATCCACAAAATAGTCGTTTATCATCACGATGAAACATCAGCATATTTAGTCTGCACAATAAGTTCGCTCCATATCTTAAAAAGAGGAAAGGGGGAGGGTGAAAACCTCTACAGATATGTTTCTGGCGTCGTTTATAGTGCCACAAGACTAAAATTGCCACAATCACTGGAGCTATTGAGCTTATGAGAATTATTCTCAGCCTCCTTTTTTTTCCACCTGAGAAAAAACAAGCACAATCTGTCATTTTTAACAAGGAAGATAATTCTGCTACAATGTTCCTCTCTTGTTTTGGATTTTCATAGCATGTTCTGGTTTGCTACGACATTATTGATATTTCAATGCCGATAAAGATACTTGTCTCTAACCCATGTAGACCTCGAAATATATTGTTGCACACTTAAATTTCTACCCCTGGTTTGCCCTTGTACTACAGGATTATGTTCCCACTGTTTTCGATAACTTCAGTGCAAATGTAGTTGTGGATGGTAGCACTGTCAACCTAGGATTGGGGGATACTGCAGGTAATTCTTCGGATATATTAGATTAAGTTTTGCTCTCCTTGATCATAATGACAACAAATAAATGTCATTTTGTCCATTCAGCTCAATAGTTTATCATAAGATGCTTCTTATCCTCCCAACACAACTAGAAGTACCAGTCTCCATCATAAAATATTTTCTACTCTTCTCCTTCGTTATGAAGTTTAATATTTCTTTTACTCGGTGAAATAGCAGCTTATTCACTTTTAAATTAAGACAAATACTTGAGTAGTTAAAAACCAGATTTAATTCAAGGTGTTACCAAGTCAAATGATTCTATAGTTATCACTTGGACAACAAGAATGTACTTCATTGCAAATATAAAGAAAATTCACGATAAATTAAAAGCTTACCCTGCTGCTGGATTGTTGCATTGCTGCGAACATGAAAAAAACCACCTCCATCAATGCTGTTGACAAGATTATTTTTGCTTCCGTAGTAAAGTTGGCACCCCAATTCCCCTGAGGCAAATGCTATGCAAGAACAGTTGGTCCGGCATGCCAATTCACAGCCGTCAAAATCAGCAATGATGGGAATATTCATGGATATTGAAGATGGCAATGATCCATTGGTCACCACAAATGTGTCGCCATCCTCACATTTTTGTGATGCTTCTTTCAAGCAAACACTTGAATTAACTGCCTTTGATGTCCACATAATGAATGGCGCGCTAGTGAGATTCTCCCTTTATACAGTGTATATTCCTCAACATGCCCTGTTGAGGCCATCACCAACCATGACATGTTGTATCCACCAACAGTATTGAAAGTCAGGTAAGTTTCATTTGGGGTAGATGTGTAACTGAGATTGAAACTGTTGAATGAGTTCTTGAAAATGAATCTGAATCCATTTTGCTCCAATGAGCCAATATCCATGTGGGCACTATCCCCTTTCCAGACAGACAGTCTTCTTGCATCCTTATAGCCTGTCCCTATGGTAAAGGTACCCCGAGAAGGATTTTGAGGATTCAGCCATGACAAAAGAGTCTGTCTTCTTGGCTGATTTGTTTTCAAGCCAAACCACCCAAGTTTCATACCTGGAAGATAGGTATCAGTGGGGAAATTAAAACTTTGCCAGATAATCTCATCACCTTGTTGAAGAATCAGGTTGCCAGTGTCAAGAATCGTTGCACTAGTATTCGGACTTGAGGCAAGCATTGCATAGTTCAGAATCGTAGGTGCTTGTCGTCTATCAATAACTATCAAGTTGCCATCATACCTTATCTGAAAAGTAGCGTATGAATGCTCTAACGGAACGTCACGATTGGCAACCCATACGGGCTTCTTGTTTCCAATATCCTTGAACCAAATTCCGGCAAACACATTTCCAGAAACAGCATCCTGGAAAAAGCCCAACTCAAAAACTCCACCAGCAGAGACCAGAGTTTCATTTTCTCCAAGTACTTCATTAGGCCTGATTGTGTCTTTTGCGTCGGATAACCAAACAGAGTAGCCGAAGAAGATACAGCAAGCAGACCACACCGACATAATTCTAGCGTTGGCAAGGGAACAGACTGATCAACTGGCTCATGAAGAGCTTCCCTTGATGAGATGTGAAAATTTCCGGTTTCTGTTAACAATGATGTTTTTAAGAAATGAAGATCAGGTTAATCTATAAATATTAAGTATGAAATCTTTTCCAGTCAAACAAAAAGAATGAAATAGTCACATAACCATTGTCAAACCGTGTTGACACTTCTGCCTTAAAATTGACCTGCATGATTTACATAAAATAAAAAAAAATTACAAGTATTTGCCACTTGACCTAAACTACGCATTCTCCAAATTGGCAATTTCTCCACAAGATAACATAGAATTTAACTTCCACTTTGTGTGTTGACTCTGTATTTAATTCAAGAAGAAAAACATTAAAAATTTGTATTTAGAAAGAAGAAAAGGAGATGTCCTCGTGCAGTTCCCAGACTGATTAAAATCATGAACACAACAAGGAAAGCCCCCCTGCAGCTTGAGATAAAACAAATGATCATCTTCCTCACTGTTCTGTACAGCGCAAGGCCAAGAATAAACTGATCAATAATTGTAAGGCTAGTTAAAGTAAATTTACATAGTTATTGCATATATAACTACAATAATGACTCCTGATTATTTATTCCATTGGCTTAATAGTTTCTACCTGAACTAATCAAGGCGTAAGCCAATAGGGATTATGGGGGTCTAGCATTGTGTTAGGTGCTGAAACATTCAATCATTTGACTTGTTAAACACCGTGTTGGGTCTAAGTAAATAGAAGTAAAATATTAACCTATTGCTTGACTTACTAAGAGATGTCGTCCATCAATCTGAAGCATTTCCAGAAATTCACATGGAAAAAGATGGCAAGAATTTATCCAAGTCAGCACCAATACCACCAGAGAGAGAGAGAGAGAGAGAGAGAGTTAAATCATTCTTTGGGAAAAAAAATTCAACTCTCAAGAATGATGTGAGTGAGTTTTGAAATGGAAAGGTCTATTCCTCTTAATAGAAAAGTGAATAAAACGAAAGATTTGAGTGCTTCAGAGGAATTTTATCGAACACTTTGCGCGCGTGGAAAAGTTTGGAACATGAATAGATAATATAAATAGATATTTATTCCATCATATATTTATGCACATCAAAATTCAGCAATCCGTACACGATTAATTGAGTAGGGTTTGTTTTTGTTTATGCTCAAAAGTCCTTGTCTTGTATCTTAAATACAAGTATTTTTTTTTTTTCATCGAAAAGTGTTAATTATATTAAACATAATGCATTGGACAAATAATTTTTGTACATTTGACACCTTAGAAGCTTGATTCAAACATTTCCAATCTAAAAAAATATTTCCATAAATATGTTATATATTTTTAGATGTTAAATCATATGTAATAAAAATATATGGCGTTCACAATTTCAAATCTCAAGGTCTTCAAGTGAGATCTAGAGCTTGCAGTAATTTATTTATTTTTTATTTCTGTGAGTTGTAAAATAGAAGTAACGAATAGATAATTTTGAAAGAATTATATATGAATTTATTTTTCTTCTTTTTAAGAAAAAGTAACAATAATATCATTTGTAGGTCGGATGAAAACATGACAAAAGAAACCGATGATTAATGAATTGGATGGGTTTAATGAATAACGCACCATGGGCGAAAAATGGATTAAAAGGATTAACTTGAGTCTTATTATTTTAATCACATATAAATTAGAAAAATTCCGAGAATCTATATTTTGATTTGAATTCGAGAAATTTCTGTAAATAAGTTGTTTTTAATCATAAGTGTGGGTTACTAATGAATACTATAATTATTTTAATGGTAATTATGCATATGAAAAAACTTTAATTTGGAAATATAAAAAGAGAACATATTATACTTCTTCATAAAAATATTTAAGATTTGTTTAAGTTAATCGGATCCTAATCGGATCAAATCAAGCAATATTAGATTTGAATATTTATAACATTTTTGCGTTGTTAATAATTAATAAATCATAAATAACATTATAACAAGATTAGATTTAGATTTTAAATCCAACCCATTTACGACCCTAATCATAAGCTAAAAGAGCTGGAGCCTGGAGTACAGCCACCAAAAAGAACTGGGCCAGTGCATCTATATCATATAATATTGGGCTGGCTATATTATGTAAAGTCCAAACTCACTCATTTCTTGGACCAAAGCCATTATTCTCTTACAACAAGCCCCATTTTATTATTATTAGGCCTAACCCAACCGATATGTTAGCCCTAACCTCGATCGAAGTACAGCATTTCCCGCCCAAGCCACGCTCAATTTAAAACCCCTCTATTTCCCTCTTTTCTTTTATTTTGTTTTTATTTTTTCATTTTTCCACACACAACAAAATCAATTTTAATTTTTTTCTTGAAATGAAATAGAAAAATATTGATGATATCATTATCTTTTTCACATGCTCATCGACTCCAGGAGATCAGAGACAGAAAGATAAAATAAAAACTACCTAAAGAAGGAAATTTTGTAGAGAGAGAAAGTAAGAAATGCAGAGACAGCATATCAGGCTTGGAATTAGGGTTTAAGGAAATGGACTCAACTAAATCTTGCAAACCTACCACCACAACTACTGAAACTGTTCCTGCTCAAGTACATGCACATACTCTTTGGATTTTTATATGTAATATGCATACATAATTAATGTGCATTTTTCTTGAATTTTACTAGTTCCTTCTGCTTTTTTTCTTTTTTGGCTTGATTTTATGTGAAGTCTGCGTCAACTTGTTAATGGGGTACGAATCTTGGTTTAATTTTGAGGTAAATTTGGAAAATTAAGTAAAAATGTGTGCTTTCATCTTGGTAAAACGAGATATGTTTTTTCTAGTGGGATGAATTTAGGGGAAGTCCCCCCTGCCCCCTGTGGCACTTTTTGCTGAGAATTTGACTTGGATGCTCGATTATTTTGTTGGCATTTAATATAGGGCTTTCTGCCAGGCAAATGTTTTGGGCGATTTAGTGATGGGATTTGTGACATAGATGATATAGTTATATTGTAGACTGGTTTACTCGTTGGAATATAACTTATATGTGCTGGATTTTATGGTTATATGGTTTTTAGTTTGGCAGCACAATGCTGTGGGTTTTTTGGAATGGGGTAATGCGACAGTGATGTACGTATAGTTTTTTGTTGCAGGATGGTGAATTTTGGATTTGGGTTTTGTGAATAATGTGGTTTTGCATTGGCACTGTCATTGTGGTAAAATAGGTGCTTCTGTCTTGTAATGGAGAAAATATGTAGAAAGTGACGAGGAATAAGGTGTTTTAACTTGTTGTCTTAGATATGATATCTTTGCTGTTTGCTTCTCACCTGTTTTTTTGTTGCATCTCAGGACTAGCCTGTTTTTAGTTATACTAGCAACCTTTCTCCCAAACAGCCCTTCAAGGCACCACCAGTTATACAAAGTTCCTCGGGGCTCAATTCTCCACCCTTGTATCTGGACTCAATCCCCACAGCCAGCCAACTTTCCTTAAAAGGTTTTGTGCGTGCTGAAGTTGTTTTTATGCTGAATGAAGATCAAGTTTCCTTTTCTGATTTTCTTCATCTTGAAGATCATGGTTTATGATATAGCATTTGAGAAGTAATTTGTGATAATGTAAATGTTAAGCAGGGCACAATTCCCATGACTGTTAGCTGCAAAATTATCTGGACTGGATGAAGGTTGCAAGAATAGTGTTACTGCTGTCAGTGCATCTGAAAATTTCGATGTTCAGCTGAACAGTAGGATAATTACTTGCATTGAGAAAGGTTCATATAGCCACAGCTTCGTGGATGATCAAATTGAAAGTCCCACAGGATGTCCTGATCAGTTCTTGACTGATGTTATGAGCATGGATTCTGTTGATCCGAATACTTCATCTGATTCAACTGTAAAAAAATCTGAAATCATTGATCAACTACTAGATGCCGTAGCAGGCTCAAAGGAATGCGAGTACGAATATAATACAAGAACAAGTGAAGAAATAGCTGTTACACCTCCTGCCGTAACTAGGGAAATTGAAGAGGTACATACAGAAGATGTGTCAATCGATGTGAATGCAGTAGAAACTGATATAAAGCAGGGAAATAGCATTTCAATTGATCAGTGTCCAATTGAATCGGAGTTGCCTCTAGAACATGCTTTGACAAATCAGGACCAGGATTCCATGACTGAGGTCAATGATAATCTGAAGCAACTTTCCCCTTTTCTTCTGATGTGAAAAGTGCATATTCATGTAGTTTGTTAATTGCATAATAATTTGCAATTGCAGAATGTAGAAGCAGGGCAGGCTGGTCCCTTGGATCAATCCTCACATTTGCTCTCAGGATCAATGCAAATTGAGAAAGAGAATGAAAACTCTGTTGAGGTTACTGGAGCAGTTTCGACCGAACCAGTTCTGAAGAAAGTGCGAAATGATCCTGAGGTTTGAATTGTTATGCTAAATATATATATATATATATTCTGTAAAGTGATTTTACATGTTCTCAGAAGTTGTGGCTTCTTTGGAGCCACTGTTAAATATCCGAACCCAAATGAGGCATTCTTTGTTGTTTTTAGTAATTTCAATTTGGAGAATCTATTTATATTTTTTCTTCTTTACTATTTAGGACCTCCCGAACCACGCATCCATCAGGCTGACTAATTAAATATCTTTATCATATTTGAATGCAAGTTAGAAGGAATTTCTTTGAAGCATATGAAGTCTTCTCAACTGCCAAATTAAGCAGCCCGGTTTTGAAATTTTTGCTTCTAGTGCTTTCGCTCATCAAAGGCATCAGCCTTTCAAAATCTTATCATTCATTATTTCTTTTTCTCCTGAATAGTTCATATGCTCTTATTTTGATAACTGACTTAAATTATCTCTTACCTCATCTGATTCTGTGTTCTTCTTAGTTCATTTAAAAAAATAGCATGTATTGGATGCTAAGACCATTCTGTTACACCTTATGTTATATTTCTGCAATAAGTAAAATATGGCACAAATTTTAAGCACCTTTTTTCCCATTAACTATCTTCACAACAAAAGTTTAAAAATTGTTGTTTGGAATGAATTTTATTAAATGTGCTTTATTTGATGTTGGCAAGTTTTTGAACCTAAAATACTAATGCTGCAAGAGTTGTTTTCTGAACTTTGGCTTCATTTGAACTCCAAGGATTGGATTTTCTTGTCTTTCAACTCTAATAAATAAAGAAAAAAAAATCACAGAAATGAATACGAATTTTTTTACTGTAAATTAGTATCAAATCCTTGTAGGAAATTTTCCCTTTTTAAATATTTGCAAAATTGATCAGGCTTTTCAACATCGTGGGGTACTTAGGCGTTGTCTCCAATTTGAGGATGCTCTGCACAAGGTAACACCTAATCGGCCTGCTCAAAATCCTTCAGACAGTGGGTGCCCAAAATCGCTATCCTTGGAAACACCACTGACTTCTATCAATAGGAAACAGGCAGACACAATCCAGCCCCTGCATGCTAGAAAAATGAATTCTACCATAAAGATTCCCAAGCCTTCAGGTATTGGCTTGCACCTAAATAGTATTGTCAATGCTGTACAAGCTGGATCTGGGGCAATAGTACATGTGAAATCAGCTCAGAGGGGTAACTTTAGTATAGGGGGCAAGAAGTCCATACCTATAATCAGCTCTCATCTATCTGATAGCTCAAATAGCTCTTCAGTATTCTCTCTGACAGAGAATGTTTCAGCAATCACTGATGACAATAGGCGTGAAAGCCATGCCTCACAGGCAGCTAATTCTGCTAATTCTTTCTCTACTTTCACTGTCAAATCTTCAAACAACTCAATCATCTTAAATCCAGTGGAGGACCAATCAACTCCAGGTAACAAGAGGAAGTACAATAACACTGAAACTGGTGCCGGTTCAGAGGAGTTCAAGTCAAGCACCAAAAAGAAAAGGCAAGCCAATGAATTATCTTGCACATTCTACAGTTTTATGTTTGCCAAGCTTTATAGGAATCAATCTGTTTGCAATTTTCCAGGAAGAAATCTTCTGACTCCAGTGATGGTGATGGTTGCAAACGGTGCAATTGTAAGAAGAGTCAATGCTTAAAGCTGTAAGTAGATCCAACATATTATCAATTATGATTTGCGGCCACCATTATACCTATTTGTAATTTGTTTTTCTGCAGTTACTGTGATTGCTTTGCTGCTGGGATATATTGCGCGGAACCTTGTGCTTGCCAAGGGTGCTATAACAGACCGGAATATGAGGATACGGTTCTTGAGATACGACAGCAAATTGAATCTCGGAATCCTTTTGCATTTACCCCTAAAATTACACAACACATCATCGAGCCACCTGCAAGCAGCTGTGGGGTATTAAGCCCATAAGAATTTGTAATCATGAAACACATATGTGAAATAATATTTGAAATGTTTAACTTTTTTTCCAGGAAGATGGAACCCACTTCACACCATCCTCAGCAAGGCACAAAAGAGGGTGCAATTGCAAGAAATCCATGTGTCTCAAAAAGTACTGTGAGTGCTATCAGGTAAGTGGTTGTATGTTCGTGCATTTATTATTAGGGTTTTGTTTTTAATTCTATATTTTCCTTTGTTGTACTCTACTTTCTTCAAATTATTCTTGTTGAATGCGTTTGTTCCTTCTGGGGAAGGCAAATGTTGGTTGTTCAGATGGATGCCGATGTGAAGGATGTAAAAATGTCTATGGCCAAAAGGGAGGTATGATTGGGACTATATAACTGTTACTAAGTGATCTCTATCCTATAAAACTGATGCATAGCCATGTTTAAATCTTAATCTGAATGGTGCCATCATTTATAATGGTTTGGGCATGACGGAAGATATCTAAGCCCTGCCTGTAGTAATAATATGTGATAGAGCCATTCGGAAACTTGAAGAACTTCACGTGTGAGTGGGCATTTTGGTGTTATCATTCCAGAAACTCTTGGTACATCAAACAAATTGAGTTGCATAATTGACAAGGTGTAATTAGTGAAATACATGTTTATACGTTATTCAGTGCTATCTGGGCAGGGCCTCACTATTTTTTTGTTTGATAAAATGTCATAAAGATTTTTCATAAATGTTGTTAGCAAGACACATGGATAACATGAGAGAAGTAATCATGGAAATTGACTTAATTGAACTGCTAAACTAGTAATTGTTTTGAAACTATTGTGCTTGTTGGACTTCAGGAAAATTGTTGTTGAAGTCCAGATCCAGTTTAATTCAGTCTTCTCTAGCATCAAATGTTTGGAGTAATAAAGTTTTTTGGAATAAGGATATTTTCAGCTCCCAATAAATCTTTTAGGTGATTAATATTGGAACATCTCTGTTCTTTTATCACACTTAATACTCATCACCCATAATGATATAAGATTACTGAGAATGTCTTTATATGATACTAATTCAGCTTCTGGTACTCCTGAACTTATCTTCTGTTCACGTATCAAAATTGGATAGTTACATTTTCCCTCAAGTAGTGATTATCTTATGCATTTGATCTGGGATAGATTATACTGATTCGCCAAACAGGGCATGGTCTTACTTGATAATATATCACTACCAAAACCATCAAGTAATTCTTTGTTTGGTTAAACCACCTGCTAAGTCATCAGTCATCACCACATTCCCCATCCTAGCATTCCTCTCCTCCAATTTTTTTATTCTTTCTAGTTTGTATCACTGCTATCATTCAGCTTCTGCTGCATTCGTTCAAATGAACGTCTTTCTGCATCCAATCTCGGGTCCTGGCCACCCCATTTACTAATCCCTGGTGCACCAAGTCAACGACAATGAAAATACACAAGCTTGGGCCTGCCACCACTTCGTTAGTTTTCTTCTTCAATAGTTGACTAGTTCTTTTAGGCTGATGGTTGAATTACTGCATGTCTTGGTTGCATCTCGGCTCTATCATATGGTGTTCTTTTGGACCTTCGTTGGCATGAAATCCTTGGTCGTGTTTTGTGGACCTGTTGAATTTTAATTGTGTTGAGAAAAGTGAAGAGAGAGAATACCATGATATAACATGGTTCGACCATTTGGCTTACATCCACGTATAAAATGCCCAAAAGGCTAAAAGATTAGTATTTTTCTCTCTTATCATCACACTTCCAATATCACTTGTATATATATAGGTGTAACAGACATGTGACAAATATATTTATTGAAGAAATCATACACATCAATTTAGATAAAAGCAAATATTCTGCTATCCTAAGAATCGTGCATTTTTTTGCTATCCTATCCATTCTAATTTGATTTTGATTTTCAACAGGACCTATTTATTTATGTACTTCCAAAGAGAAATTGCTGTACTTTGTTTGCATAGTTCGTTGTTTCATGAAAAGTTCTCTCTTTTATCTGAAAGAGAAAGGAAATTTTCAAATGATTGATAATTGTGGATCGCATAATTATGTCGTTGCAATCTCTTCCCAGCACTTGGTTAATACTAGACAGTGGTATTCCGACTGTTCATTTCTGTTTTAGGCTGATCTAGGATTGTAATTAAAACCAGGTCTATATACAGTTTGCTTACAACCAAGATTAGAAAGTAAGAGTATTAATATAGAAAGGGAAGAGAAGAGGCAAAACAAGTTACTGTTGGATCTTACACTCTACTTATTGCTTTTTAATTTTATATTACAGTTGGCTAATTTAGCTTAAGCATACTGCATTATAATTAAGGTAGTGGATTTATAATTATTTAAACCTACATAGTACATTTTTGGACTAGGGCTTACTGTGATTGAATGAATTATATTTTGTGTAACTTAGGGTTTACCTTGCTCAGTGGAAAGCGATATATATACATTGAGCATCTACATTGCACATATCTGCTGCTTAGCTTGTCCACTTAGCTTTGGACACCCGTATAATTGGTATGAAAATGAATAATTTCCTGTATTGAGGTAACAAAGTGATCAAAGCTTTGCAGATTTTTGATTAACAGAATATTTAAATATGTTCGTTCACTTGGATCTGATTTAGATGCTCCATGTTTCTCTCAGAATATGGCATAAATAAGGATGTTTTGGGCAAAGAAGGTACTAAAGAAAGAACAGATGGCTCATTCGTTGAAAAGATGGTGGCACCTGGAAATTGTTTATATGATGCTGAATGCAATTCTTATAATTTGACTCCTCTAACACCAGGAGTCCAGTTCTTGAAGTAAGATTGATTTCTAAACATTTGATGATAATTAATCTACTGTTTTGCTATCTTACATGGCTTTTGTGGGTGTTCACTCTTTTTCCCTTGTTTCTCTTTTCCAATTATATAGCAACACAAAGGATGCATCGAAAGCATGGCTCCATTCTGGGCAGTACTTCCAGTCATCTGAATCTAGTCTCACCTTTGTAGCACCATATATGATGACCCCAGGGTCTCCTAGAAATTCAGATAATAATGGCATGATCTCAGAAACTGCCCGGGAAATTCTGGATCTGGTATCTTCTGATCAGGAATTATATTATGGTAATGCAGAAACAATGGATGAATTCTCAACCGTTTGTCACCAACCTGGGAAGGTTGGGAATCTTTCTGGTATACCAAATCCTCAGGAGTGGGCTAATAATTTAAAAGCTCAATCTTCTGGGAATAAAAACTATTCTTCAGTGAGTTCCCTTCTTTGGCGTGGTTCACCAAACACCCCTATGGTTCAGTTCAGTGGGACTAAACCTCTCAAAGTGGTTGAGCTTGATGATGAGCTATCTAACGTTATGCAGGATGATACACCAGATATATTGAAGGACAGTCCTACCCCCCTCAATGCGGTAAAAGTAAGCTCCCCAAATAAGAAACGTGTTTCTCCTCCTCATGGCCGGCAACATGAGTTTGGTTCAAGTTCATCGGATGGACTGAGAACTGGCCGCAAGTTTATCTTGAAAGCTGTTCCCTCATTTCCACCTCTTACCCCATGCGTTGATTCCAAAAGCATCGTAGCTCAGCAGATGAATGATCCTCAAAATAGTACTCGCAACAAATGACCAAAACTGAGAAGGTAAAGCCCTTGCACAGTTGCACTTACAGTTCAAATCACTTGTAGGGACTAACATTTCTTCTTTGTTGCTATCACCCAGTTATTTAGCTTTCCTCTATCGACATGTTGGTGCCTTATTTGAATAATTTGTTGTCAGATATGCTTTTATCCGTGGACATTGCAAGCGATCTTTAGTTCATCATGATCTGCCAGGTACAAACTTTGAAGTTTATACACAGGCATGCATATTTATGACCGTGGGCACATACAATCATGGATATCTAATAAGGAATTGACGTTGCAGTTATCAAGATGTCCATGTTTAAAGACAAAAGAAAGCCATCAGCAGAGCTGTGAAATCTTCAAGTCTAGTGCCTTCTCAAAATTGTCCCTCCCGTCCCTTCGTATTCATCCTATTTACATGTAGAGAATGCTGCGAAATGTGATTGTAAGAAGAGAAAACGGGGTGAACTTATTCAACTTTTTCACCTGATAATGCCAATTGCCAAACACTGAGGCTATATCTTGGGTTCTTAGCCTTATCTTGTTGCCAATTCCATTAGCATTCTCTCCCGAATAAAAGAAATAAATATTTTGACTGACATTAGCAGCTCTAGTTTGTAGTTTCTTCTTTTCCCCCCTCCCTCTACTTGGTTTATTCTAATGAAAGAATTTTTATACATTATGGCTTGACTGGAATGCCCTTTCATTGTTCCTAATCTTTAGGAAATTCGGAATTCTTTCTCAATGTGGATGACCTCTTGCCACTGGTTAAATAAAATTTTATTAGCTAAGGAAATTCTGCTCTAATTCTGTTACAAATGAAATATTTTTTATTAGATGATCAAATTCTTGTTCCTCATAATGTATGCTTTCACAGGCTCACCTTCGATGGTCACTGCTTAGTCACTAGAATGGACAAATTTCAGTTGTTTCTATCTAAAAAGATTACATAATGTGAGAATATTGATATTTTCATAGATATCAAGTTTATTGAACCAGCCTTTTGAATTAGCATATGTTTAGATAACATCTGCCCACTCAATTTATTTTGATGAATGATTTCAGCAAATAATGAAAATGATCCTACTCCTTATCAGAAAAAAACACAAGAAAAAACAGTAACAATGCATCAATAGAAATTTCGTAGACCAGTCTTACTGTTGAGGGTGAAATCAACTGCATCTCAGGTTCATAAACAAAGAGAAAAACAAACGGATATTGAATAGGAATGGAGCAACAGGTTTTCTGTCCTTGAAAGGGAAGAAACAAGAAGGGTTGCGCATGATAGACTAAGCTTCATTTATCTTCAATAATACAAGGAGCGCATACTGTTATTGTATACAGTATTTCCATCCTATTTAAGCTACTTCTACTTATCATAGCTATTATTATATTTTACTTTTATTTCTTCTCACGTATACGCCAAGCTGCCTCCCAAATTTGTCACGTTACGATCCCTGAAGCCCCAATGTTGCAGTTAACCAGCGACAAACTTCATCCATCTCTTCAGGAATGGTGTAGTGGCCAAGACTGCGTGAACAGGAAAACAGAATAATACAAGTAAAATGAGAAGCTATTTAAATCATTGTTACACAAAACAATACATGGCTATCAAAATTTGAGTGTATTAATACCCGTCATATGATCTAAATGTAAGATTTTGAAATCCAGCAGTACTTAAGATGCGTGCAGAGTTTTCTCCATGCTTATAAGCCACCACATCATCGCCTGAAACATAAATATCATGTAAATTTGAACTGATAACACATTGTGAAATCGTAGCTATACTTTTAGTTTTCCGGTGTGAAAGCTGGATTTGATGCAAGCCCAGCATATATGCAGCAAGAATGCAAATGTCAAATTTATGAGATGCAGGGTAAAGTGCGGTGAAGAATTACAGCTCTGTTATTTGCTTCCCGTCATAAGCTGGTTGAATAAATCTGCACTAGATATAATGCCTGTGTCAAACAGACACAGGTATTATGATCTATTGATTCTTGTGCCTCAAGTTCAATGTTGCCAAATCAGGTTTTAGGCTTTTAGCACACATGTGAACATTAATTGCTCCAATTTAACACCAGTGATATAACTATGCCCTAAAGGGTTGTAAAAACCAAAAATTCAACATGCTGATGAACCTTCAGAATGTCAAGGCTAAAAGTAATTCTTATGCAAAATTAGATAAATTCAGAAGGCCACAGCCATGGCAGAGCAAAATTTGGATGCCTAACTGTTGAAATTTCCAATAAACATAAAACTACATACCAGAGCCATGACAGAAGAAAATGGGCAATGATGCTGCACGCCTTACAGTCTCATTTGACCGTTCCATTCGGTTCCTTAACGTCCTACAAAACAATTAACTGCTGAGTGTAAAGGAACATGTGAACACCAAGAGCAAGCTGATGGCTGTGTACATGTGTTATGTGCATAAGAATATAAATGAAGTCATACCTGGAACATGGAAGCCAGCCACTAAGACCGATAACAGAGCTCAGGTTAACTAGGTATGGATTTCTGTTCCCATATTGGCCAAAAATGTGGCACGTGGCTGAGTAAAGAGCAGTTGCAGCACCCATACTAAACCCTCCAATACCAAGTTTGACTGTGGAGATATGACAAAAAATCATGTATCACTACACAATTATATATTGCTGCATGAAATACCAGTTTAAATAGGATCGTAAGATCTCCACATTAATGGATCCCATTTTCACACACTTTATATTGATGGGATTAAATCACGGATATTGTAAAAATCGGTTGAATAATAGACACTAGCGAATGTTCTATTATGACGTTGGTGGCCTGTCAGAAACAACAAATTTGATGAGTTGAATAAAATCTAGTTTAGAGACATCAGTCTGACAAATATAGTTAATTTGATTGAAAAGAAAGTAGACATAATTTCTGGAAGATTGTTCAGAAAATAGAAAGAAGAAGAAATACTGTCTAATTCTATATGCATTTTTGTGAAGCCAGGCAGGCTTCCCAAAGTAGGATATGACAAAAACTTAGCCAGTTATTCGAAATTGTCGTTCCTGGTTTTGAAACCCAACTCTAAAGAAAAATCAGTTCACATATTGATAATTCCTTGTAATCTTTCATCTGAATAAGCAAAAGAAAAACAGAAATTGAAAATTCTGATTCACAAAAAATATACCATGCGAAATACAGACAAGCAAACTGATTTCATCCTTTTTCCAGTAAGAGCAGAAATTCAGTACACTTGTAATATATTTTTTAATTTTTTGTTTTTCCATCTCTTAAGGAAATTCATTCTATCAAGTTCTCTTACAAGCAATTCTTTTAAAAGAAAATGTATGACGCTCTCAAGAAGAAACTTACTATCAGCAGGCTCTGTTGACAAGAGATTTGCAACATGTGCTGCTGATGCATCCAATCCTTCTAAATCATCAGGTGCATCCTCTGAAATATCTTGTGCATCAAACCCTGTATAAATTGGAGTAAGTTCTGGCTGCATCTTGATATAGCAGGTGAAAAAGAAAATGAGTTCTTCCAATAATACATAAGTCGAAATCCACCATCTGTGGTTAAGAATTGATTAGTGACTGCTGGTACAGCTTAGAGCAGCTTAGAAACTCCGGTGGCCATGAGCGAAGACAAAATGCATAGAGTACAGAAAAATATCTTACAAGCGGTGCAAGGAAATCCACCAAATAGAGACACTGGACGAGTAGGAGCAGTTGGGCAAATCCACTTTACCTGCATGATATTCGGTTTAAAATGTAATTGTGAAGTTATTAACCATATATAGTACGATCTTTTTTACATTTTTTCACCAAATGAAAAGGAACTAGTTTAATGTGTTGTATCATATGGATGTAATCCATACAGAAGAGCTACAAAATGGCTCAAAATTTTTATATAGTAGAACTTACATTTGGAAGAGGAAGGCCTTCCAAGAGCTGCGACCAGCTGCAGAAGCAAGAACAAAATTAAAATAATGTGAATCTCCAATGAAAATAACTCTAAAATGTAGAACACTGGATGGATCCCTCTATTGAGGCTCAAGCAAGTACCCAAGTTTGACACTGGGAACATACAATACTATATGGCATGTGGATCTTAAGTTTAAGCACATAAGACAGTTTTCATGACTATAATACTTGAACATATGCATGCAGTTAGCATCTGTACCTAAATCATGCAACAGAGATCCCGACAGAAGAATGAAGACAAGTTAATAAAATAACAAGTTAACAAATTTATCCTTAATTTTTTAATCAAGTTGACAACATAACAGCAGATAATAGTTGCAAGTTAAGAGTTGACATATATTCTTCAAGCTCACATATCAATATTTAGGGATTCATTACTACCACTAGAGCATGCTATCTACAAAGCTTTGGGACCACATTTTGTGAGAAGAGGCTGTTGAATATGATGATACTAGGCCACATGAAGAGATCAAAAATGCACAGTCCTCAGCCTCATCCTAATTCTTAATGACAATCAACAACTTACAACATGTAATTTAAAAAATCAGATAAATACATATAGTGCTTTAGGTTTTTAAAAGGGAAAAGCATGGTTAGTGAGGAAGTGGTCCCCTGTTTCACATCTTCCACATTGGTTAAAGACTTGATGCCAAACCTCATCCATAGACATCACATTGAGAATGCAAGAAAGGACAAGTAAAAAACTGTATTCAGTGCATCCAATCATTTTCTCCTGTGATTGATCAGAATGATAATATTCTAGAACACAACAAGGATGAAAACTTGGCATTCTTTACCTATTCTTCACATGCTATAATTAAATTAGTCCACCATCTGGATTAGGGTATTCAGCAAAAGATGAAAGTAACCAAATCCTTACAAATGATCAACCCCTCAATAACCACATCTAAGAAACAAATACAAGATACTTTCGTGCATTTCAAGATGAATGTGATTATTGTTCATTTAATCTGGAACCTTCCTATTACAAACCAAAATAAATATCAAATTCTCTAGCTTTTTTGTTACTAAAAGAGGTTACTATACCTTGAGCCTTTATCACCAAGGCCATGTAGCCAAACTATAGTTGCTTGATGCCTCCCTTTCGGCCTGACAACATGAGTCCTTCCAAACTCAAATGTTGTTCTAGAGGTTTGGCTACCTTAAACATTTAAAAGACAAGGTTTAACACATATTGCTCATATTTCTTTAATTGATAATAAAGAATGACTCAAGTGACTAACACTAACTGAGACATAATTACATTTCATAGAGTAATTAACGAAAGGAGGAAAGAAATTAACAGACCCCCGGCAGTGCTATTGAAGCTCATAGCTTGCTTCTATTTACTTAAATGCAGAAGAATCTATGTCCACGTGATCGAAAAAGAGCTCCTGCAATGAATAAAAATCACATTGGCACCTCTATTTATATTAGTTTCAAAGGGTGAAAATGGAATAGAAAATAAGTGTGCACGGGCTGGTCTTTGCATCCACCAGTAACATACTGCCTAAAACTACCTACTAAAAGATAAATCAAAAGGACAAGGGAAACCATGAAAATGAAACGCAAAGAAAGACAAAAAGGAAAGGAGAGAAAACCACAAAAAAATAAATAAATAAAAGCTATAATCTTTATGACCACATAGATCAAGAAACACATTATTCACGAATGACCCATGAGCCAACTAGGAAAGTGTCTCTTGGTTGTCAATGCACATTCTCAGAGAATCAATTCCAGTGGACAAAATGGAAAAATAGCAGCACTTGCAACCATTCAACTAAATAATATTTTCATGAAATCAATAAAAAGAAAAGAAAACCTTAAACATTTTTCCTTTCAGTAAAAAATTAATTTATGCACATTTGCACTCTTACACACCAAATAAAAATAGGATCTTTCCCACTAGAAAAAATGCGAAAATTTTTAAAACCCCAGCAGCTCTAAAGGATTTTTGACGAAAGAAGAAGCACTTGTGCAGCATGAAGCAGCAGACATAGTAAAAATCTGATTAACAGTAGAAATAACTTGAATTTAGCGGTGTGAAAGACAAGTGGGGTTTAAGCTTTCCAGCACCAACCTAGAATTGGGGTTTCTAGAGTTGGAAGTGTTTGAACAAAGTACACAACCAAAAAGTGCCTAGGCTTTTTCGCTTCCGCATTCCTATTTGTCTGTCCATTTGTCTAGAGTGTACTTATTATAAACAAAAATAAAAAATAAAAAAATCTGTGTTCATGTGAAGTAGTTTAGGCTTAAAACGAGTAATAGTTATGTTTATAGTATAAATCGATGGAATAGAGTGGAAAGCAAAAATTAGTATTGAATTGAAAAAATTAATTTAGTATTTAATTTTTATTTTTATAAAATTTTGGTATTCAGTTTCATTTTAATTTTTAATTTTTAATTTTAGTTTCGAATACCAAATTATAATTTTTATATATATTTAAATTTTATTTTTATATACATATTTACATATTATATGCTTTTATATTAAAAAAATAAAAATACAATTTTGATTGTAATATTTAAATTCTTAACTATTTTTTTATTTTTGAATTTAGTTTACTGAATTATCAAATCGAAATACTAAAAAAATCGATAATAATCAAATTCAATCAATTGATTTAATTCAATATTCGATATGGTATTTTGTCGTATCGAATTTTTTATTTACTGAATTTTTAATTCAATTTGATTTTAATTTTATAAAATAAACACCCCTAAAATACAAAAAAGATGGAAGCCCTGGTTATTTTTCTTGAATGTGAAGCTCTTTTATTTTATGACCAAAATAGCTGTATGCCTGTTATGTAGATTATTTATGGCAGAGTATAAAGAAATAAGACAAAAAAGAAAAAGGAAAAAGCTTCCTTTTGTTATTTGTTGTTTTGCCCTATAGTTTCTACTGCTATTTAACATATTGGTATATGTTGATTTCTATTATTTAATAGGATGAATTATATTATATTCTCATCAATTATTCCTTAAAGTCGTACTTTATCCTCTAATATATAAAAATATACATTTAACCTTCCTCAACTGTGTTAACAATTGTAATATAAAAAATAATAAAATAATTATATACTCTACTTCAATAAATTTATTATTATTTTAAGTATAGTTGAATTAAAACACTTTGATAATCCTTCCTAACCATTGTACAAAAAGTGTCCAAGCAGCCCAATGCATAATTAGCCTTCTAATATATCGTTTAATTGCATATATACATCACCAAAATAAAGTCTTAAAAGAATAAGAACAAGAACGAGGATGGACGATTCATAATTTTTTCCTTTATTTTTTTCCAAATGACGAAAACTTTACAAATGATGATTAAGCCATTAATAAGAAAAAGTACAACTTGCAGTCGTGCGAATATTTCATCATAATATTTTGTAATTATGATTTTTGTTTTATCTTCTATTTTATATTATTGATAAATATTAAGTGTGTAAAATAATTACTTTAAATAAATATATATTTAATGTGCAATTCTAAAATATATAAACACAAATTATAATGGAGGATCCTTTATGAAAATTTTGACATTTCTCAACTTATCTTAAAAATATCATCGATGGAGTCACATCTTTTTCTTTCTGTCATCATTGTGCTGCAGATTTTGTCAAATTCTTATGCTTCACAACTCAAAAGTAGTATTCCTCTGATCTCATTTTATTATGAAGATGCCCTTCTGCAAGATTAAATGGCATGTTTTGTCTTTTTGAGGATTGCAGATTAGGTTGTTTGGTCATATTTATGGCCACATGCATAATTTATGAAATAAGTATATTTGAGGAATACCGTGATATTGGAATAAAAGATATAAGAGATATGCTTGTCCTACGGTAAATATTAAAAGAGCAAAGTCTGACACTAATTATAAATTTGAAATTCGAATATTGAAGTTTGGAATATTTCATAAATGACATAAAGAATTTTGACATTTGATAAACGTTTTAAATTATTAAAATACTTCTTTTTTAGGCATCAAATTCACAATAATAGAATGAAAAATTGAAAACAATGAAAAAATTTATGATACTAATATAACATTAATGACAAGAAAACCATATAAAAACTCATGAAATGAAGAAATTTTAATCATGAAATTCTTAAACTAGAAATTATAACACTTTTAACACATGATTTCTTTCTTTGTTTTTTTATCAGTAGCATTCATTTATTTAAGGGCCCACATATATGTGTGCATATATATTAACCTTTCGCTTGGATAAGAGCTAAATTAAAATTTGTCTTCATCTAATCAAACTTTTTGGTCATCATTCATCAATAAAAACTTTCAACTCTTTGCCTACCCCACTCTTGATTAGTGCAGAATCATAATGTTTAGAAGACAATTTCTTTCAATTAAAAGGTGCTTAACCAATTATTTTCTTTTTGTTTGGGTTGCTTAGTGGAGTAATTCTTACCAACACATAAGTAGCCACTAGACAAACATATGTATGTATGTATATATATAAACACACACACACACACATGATGCTTAAATATTGCAAGGCAAATATAGAATGGCCAAGATGAATATAAAGATTGGAGGAATATAAATTTTGCCAACTTCATGTCTATGTAATCATATGAATTACCTAAAAGTATTTATGAATGTCGATTTTTGTGCCCCACTAAATTTACTTATCCCATGTCAATTTGAAACATTTGAACATCGATGATTTTTTTTGGGATATTCCTTTTTGTTTTGACCCTAAAATCTCTATGTTTCTTCTAATGTTTTTAATGAAGGATTATTAGAGTGTAATTAACTAAGGAACATCTAAACCTACGACTATTTTATATTGTTCAAAGTAGTCCTTTGGTTAGGGTTCACGTGCATCAATATTCAAAATATTCTCCATTTTGAATTAAAGCACTAAGCCAGCTAATAACTATTTATTTATATTCTTTTTATTAAGGGAAAAGAACCTAGAATTTGAATTCGGTCTCTTGAAGTGATTTTACCAATATACCCCTCTTAAGAAAATAGTGTTGAATTAGCATAGAATTGTAAAATTCCTTTCCCTTTCAATTGTTGTCTTGCAGCCACGTTTTGAATTAGGTAATCAATTCGGATCCTTCGTTATAATTTGGTCGCGCTACATATATATTTAATGAAATGAACAAATCTATTTTAAATTAAAAATATACACCCAACGTGTATTTATAAATAAGTAATATAAAATAAAATACTAAATTAAAATAAAAAATTCAAAGTATTGTATAGTCCATCCTCAATATTTTCCGAGGAAAAAAAAAAAAAAGGGAAAGAAAAAGGTAGAATGGCTCCAAAAACAAGTGTCCCAGAGAAAGAAAGGGATCAAAGCATCGTCAACATTCTTTTATGCAAGGAATCAAATGAACGTAGGACAAGTTAAATTTTTTTCTATTTAAGTTTTATTTCATTGTTTTGCTTAGTTGTGATGTGTTTGGCGCCGAGTAAAATTCATACTGTTCATTAAGCTAAATTTAGATGCCATAACGGACATCTTAAAAGTTATATTAACTTTATTACCTTATAAGGTTGAAATAAGAAGAATATATGTTGAATCAAATGGTATGTATCAACTAACATTCATTATATATTCACATGTTTAAATATACATACACGCAAATATGTGTTAAATATGAAATGAATTACAGTAATTGAGTCTGTAATTGAAAATAGTAAACAGTAAGTAGCATCTTACTTGGAATTTACTATATGCATAATTCTTTTTTCCTTTTTTTTTTGTGGGTGGGTGGGTGGTGGGTGGGTGGGTGTTGTGGTGAAAAAGGAACCATCAGAATTAAACGGTATCTTCTGCTAAAAGCTCAAGCTGGCATGTCCATTCTTTTTCCACCCACCGTTCCTTCTCTTCTTGATATGATAAAGATCACGTAGCCATGGCAGGCGTATACACGTCTGCAGTCCTCTGTAATGCAGTCTAGAGACTGTGTTACGCTCCTATACCTAATAAAATACTTTTGAACAATATGTTAAACTTTATTTTATAAATAAAATTTTAAATTATTTGAATAAAACAAAATTATTGAGCTTATAAGATGTTCGTAATAATAATTATATAATTAATATAGTCAACATTAAGATCTTAAAAATAAATTTATTTTTTTATTTTTTTATATAAACTTAAAAGATAAGCTCATTTCTAAATAATTTTATCAAATACTCAAGAATATCTTATAAAAATTTATAAGTTGGCCCAAATAACTTTTAAATGATACTGAAATTTTAGCTGAGACAATCATTTTTTGTAAAACAGAAGAATTTTACTAAACGGAGATTCTAATCAACAAAACAGTTTGTCTCTCAATCCATATGAGAGTGACGAGAGAGTAGCGAGGAGAAAATGATAATTCCTGCATTTGGGGAAAAAAGTCTCTTCAAGAAAATTAATTATTTTCACATCTTAATTTTTACAAAACTATTATTAGAAGATGGAATAAGTTAAAATTATAAAACAAAACATTTTCTGCAAAATATACCGGATTCCAAACAGTCATGATAAAACATCCAACCCTAAAGCTAATTTTGTGAAAAAATAAAAAACAACAAAGTGACTACTTCCATGCAAAATATTAATCTCCTTCATGCATACAGAATCAAATACATGTTAGCATCCATGATCTTCTTCATGAGCAAACCGGCCTTCTCCCGGGCTCGGCCCGAACTCCTCACGGAAACATCTGCCAGCACCGACGAAAACTCCGGCAGTCCCACAGCATCCCTTAAGCACTCTTCACTCTCATCAAACAACCTCAGAAGAATCTCACACGCCCCTTCTTTACTCAGCATGCACCCTCTTTTCAAAATCTCCACGGTTCGGGGCACGACCCGATCAGTTCTCCTCAGCTCATTCAGCCCTTCTTCAAACCGGGCCAGAAGTCCAAGAACCGCCAGCGAAGTTCCGGAAAGATCCTCCCCGTTAGCACTCTCTGCCACCGCTATCAGCACTGGCACCGCTCCCGCCCGGACAGCCAGCGTGCAGTTGCCATGAAACTGCACTAGCTCCGCCAGGGAGCTGAGGAGGTGGTGGGCGGCGGGACTTCGGGGGCCCGAGATTGCCTTCACTAGAACCTGAGTCAGTGGGGAAGCAGGAATCTATTATTTCGGCTTAAATTAAAACTCTGTACGTTGTTGAGATAAACATGATAAATTAAACATGAACTAATATTCTTAAATTGTTCTAACAAAATAAAATTAATGAAATTTAAGTACTTACAAAATGAAAACAACAAACCTCTCAAGAAAATTCATTTAATCTAAATCTTTGACCATTAGTTACGTAAACAATATACTTTTTCAGACCCTAACCTGAATGGTGCCGGCGACCCCAAATTTGGCTTTATTTTTGTCAAGCATGGCTAAACTGCAAAGCAAGGAGGCGGCAAGTTTGCTGGATTCAGCGGAGTTTGGGAACAGAATGAGAGTATTGAGGTGGGAAATGGTGTCCCTTTGGGCTAGGGAATGCTTCAAGTTGGGGTTGAGGGAGAGGTTGAAGAGTACGGAAAGCGTGAGTATTTGGATTTCGGGAGGGGAGGGGGATTTGGAGAGGGCGAGAAGTGAGGAAACGGCGCCATCTATTTGTGCGACCAAGTTGCGGTTTTGCGGGCTGATTTTTGTGATGGTGAGTAGGGTTTGCAGGGCGTGGTGTTGATCTTCAATGGAGCCGGAGGATTGAGCTTCTTTGATGCATTCAATGATGGTTTCACGAACTCGAGTTGCCATGATCAGATGTTCGGCTCATTCATGGATTATTTGTGACATTTTGATATAGTGCTGTCGCATGGTTTTATTGTAATGAGACGAGGCCAGTTCGATTACCTCAATGTTTGACAAGACAGGGGACTTTGGTACATTGGATAGTCAGCCGGGCAACCAATTAATAATTTAATTTGCTCACGCTCTTCGCTATCTCAGCCTGTCATTGCCAACAAAATTCCCCCTTGCTCCTTGTTTCTTTCCTACAGTGGTCACTCAAAATTCATAATTTTAATCTTCTATCACTTTATGTTGCATTGCATGTATTTTAATATTCACGTTAATGTAGGAGTGAAACCCAAGCCGGAACCACACATCACTTATACATGACATGTACAGAATATTTCTTTAAATATCACTCCTATTTCTTTTTGTCAATCAACGCAAACAATAATAACTTTAATCAACAACAAAGAAAAATAAATGGACGATCATTAGCTGAATAGCGTCCATTCGGGACAGCTTCAATAAAAGTTGCATAACGATCTCCTCTGTAAAATGTAAAATGATTTTCAAAGTATCATGGTAGTAATGCGGGAGTCTAAAAGCTAATTTCTCAGTTGAAAAAAGATAATTATAGAAAACACAGTGAAATTGGCATGCCAAAACCCTCAGAAAATTTAAGACCTCGAATTTTTCCTACCGAGCATACAAATATAATAATATGACATGGTTTACATGGAATGAGTTGCCCAGATTAGTTTAAGGATAGGCACCATTGAAACGCCCTGAATCATATGTGCTTAAACTTAATAGCCTCAGAAATTTTATGCCAAACTCGAGAGCCCACCCAACTGCTAAATGCCTCAAACATCATTTTTACACATTAAATGAGACGAACCTTACATGAGAGAAATATCACATAGAATTCAGAGAGCACAAGCTACTAAGCTGGCTTAGAGAATGCTACCGACCTCACAACCATCACAGCCATGTTATTAATCACGAACAGAATCGGGTGAGCCATCTTCATATGAGACCAGACCTGTATTCCGTGGGGGACTTCCAGGCGATGACCTTGAGTTGCCTTTGTCTGCATGCCTCGGAGATTGTGAATCGCGTGATGACCGTGATTCAGATTTGCTCCTGCTCTGGGAAGGTGACCTTCGCCTTTCACCACGTGGTGAACCTCGATACCTCTCCACAGGAGAGCGACTACGAATGGGGCTGCGGCTGCGGCTATAACGACGGCTCCGATAGCGTATTGGACTGCGAGAGACACTAGGACTGCGGGTCCTGCTCCTCCTGCCTCTGTATCTGCAACAAGTTTAACCAGGAACTTGAACGAGGGTAGAATTTAGAATTGCAAGGCATACAGAAAATCAACCACCCTACTGTTGATATATTTTCCTAGTTTATGGAAGACCAATTTTACCGAATTAGCATCGAGCAAAACACATTAGATCAGCCTCATTTAAAAACTAAGATCTGGGCAGCAAGAAAACAAGCCATGCCGTTGGTAATCCCAAAGGTGGTAACGATACTGTTAAATTATTACATACTTACATACGCGTCTAGGCAACATGTGATGCAGGTAAACCAGCACAACCTATTAACCTCATCCTAAGTTCAGCCGTGATACAAGTGTGCAAGAGCATATACAAACACAGATGCTAATACGATGAGGTCAAATCAACCAACTCATCCCAATGATACATATAAAATTTCATGTCAAAAAAGCAACTAAGGCCGATGGCAATGCCCACAGAGGAGAGTGATAAAAGCCCAGAAATAGAACAAAGTGATCCAAGAGTATTGAAATGAAGTCAATAATTGCATAAGAATAACAGACCTGGGAGGAGTTCTTCCTCGAAGTGGACTCCTGTAGCGCCTAGGGGATCTTCTGTAACTTGAATATCTACATATTAAAAGCAGAGACATTAACAAAAAGAATTAATATCCAGGAAATCTGAAAACACCAGTTGTGAGTATAAGGATCTGAACGGGCAATGAGGGGATAACATATATGATTAATCCTTACCGGTCACGGTCACGGTCACTTCTACCACCAAAACGATATGACCTGACAGGAGAACGATCAGGGGAGCGACTCCTGTAACGCCGCACATAAGAGAATCGGTCACTAAAGCCCCTTCCTCTTCGAATACGTTTGGGTGATCCATCAACAGAACGACTTCTTGATGAGCTTCGACCACGATCGGAAACAGGTGACCTTGCCCTGCGGCCAGCACTAACGGGACTCCTTGAGTAGCTGCGGCGAGCAATCCTGCTAGGTGCCCTGACTGGACTTTGGCTAGGGCTTCTCCTAGGAAGGGCCCTACCAGAGCTTCTACTAATACTTCTACGGGACGATCTCTTAGGGCTTCTGCTTAAGCTTCTAAGAGAACGCTTGCCTGAGCTCCTGCTTAAACTGCGTCGAGAAGATCTCACGGGACTGCGACTAGCCGACCTCAATGATGACCTCCTGGATGAGGTTATCGGTGGACTTTGCGTAACTCTTCTTCTGGGAGGAGAAACTGTGGCACTTCTACTACGGCTTTGTTGAGAAGGAGACCTAACTGGAGGGCTCATGCTGCCACTTCTTCCCTTCTTGCTCCTTGGCGAACTTCCAATTGGACTCCGACTCCGACTGCTTCCACTTCTAACTGGACTATTACTCCTGCTTTTGTTGGAGATCTGCAGCGGGCTTCTGCTAACACTAGGACTCCTGCTCCTGCTATGTTTTGCACCAACTCTGGGACTTCTACGAGCACTTCTTCTAGGACTAATGCTCATACTCTTACTCATGGTTCTTCTAGGACTTAAGTTTCGACTCCTGCCATCAGACTTTTGATAAATCACCAGATCTTGGAGATAAGCATAAAAGACGAGGAACTTGAAAGAAAGCAAAACAAACCTAGATTTGCTTGGATGATCATCTACTGGATCAGGGTGTCTATCAGCACTTCGGTCAGATTCCATTTCCAGTCCAATACCATTACTTTGATGATCTCCATTTTCCCTCGGGAACTCGCCCTCTTCCCTTTCAGACATGTCAGCTGCCTCCCTTTTCTTGTGATTGACTGTTGAAGTTTCCCGCTCCTGAAAAGGAGATTGATTTCCTACAGGGAGATTGCAGAATGATAAGAATGACACCTTAAGAAATCAAAAAGATCTAATAAAGGATAATAACCATCTTACCAGAGCTTTTGCGCTTCCCATCCAATGCTCCAACAGCAGCATTGTCTTCAGAGCTACTTCCACTTTTGCTAGCGCTCTCACTATCTGAGACATTATTCCTACAATATGTTCCGCAAGTTCAAAGTTACAATCATATAACATAGAACGCCAACACATTTTACCTGCCCGTGATTGCTGGTATTCACAAATTTATTTCCAGCAGCCTGAACCCATAGAAAGAAACAAAATGCAATTCCCTCTACCTTCATTAACAATTTCGGATGTACAATACAGTGAAAGATGATAATCAGCAATCTTTGAAATGATTGTGTTCCAATATGAACTATCAGCATGTCATTCCAGCAAGTAAACTACAGATTCAAATAACAGCCATCCACATTCTCATCGACCAAGAGCATGTTAATGCTTGTTTTGGACTTAAAAGGATCACGTCATTCTAGAGTCAAATTTTACAATTTTTATGTAACTCAAAGATATAGAAATGATATCTTTAATTTCAAAAGAAAGCTTCAATGGCTGAAAGGGCATAACAGAACATCTACAATATCATATAGAATAATTAACAAGTAGGGCTGACAATGATACTCTGCTACCTTTTAGATTTGCGTTTTGTCTTTTTATCCCGCCTCTTCCGTCGTTTTTCACGTCGTCTGTCCTTCCTTTTCCCACGCTTATGTCTATCCCTCTTCGATCTCTTTCTTTTCTTGCGCCTGTCATCACTTGAAGAGCTAGTGTCACTTAATGAGGTAGCATATGAGTCAGAATCACTATCAGATTCAGAAGACTCCATATCAGTATCTGTTGAACTGTCTGATTCAGATGTGTAATATCTTCTTCTTTTCCTCCTCTTCTTTGAAGACTTCTTGTGCTTCCCCTGCGTCTTACTTCATTATTATTTTCATCAATAGTATCCTTCCCCATTTTCAACTTATTCCCTTTCTTTTTATCTGCACAGACAAGGAATTAATAGCTAATAAAC
The DNA here is from genome assembly GCA_019321725.1 of Paulownia fortunei. Taxonomy (NCBI): domain Eukaryota; kingdom Viridiplantae; phylum Streptophyta; class Magnoliopsida; order Lamiales; family Paulowniaceae; genus Paulownia; species Paulownia fortunei. The sequence continues at coordinate 2,774,198 of CM033122.1, forward strand.
ACACCGACATCGAACATAAAACACTACGAAAGCCCAATATAGCATCTCTGCCATTACTCCAAAAAAGGAAAAGATTTCACGAAAATATATAAATTTGAAACAGCTCTGCTACTTACCATCAAGTAGTTCTCCAGAATTTATTATTTTCACAGTCACAGAAGGTCTCCCCTCTTCATCACCAGCATTTTCAATCTTTTTCAACACTTCATGCCCATCGACAAGTTTACCAAAGACAACACATTTCCTGTAGATCAATAATACCAATCAATGAAGGGTAAAACAAAGAGTAAACATTATGTATGTCAAGCAAGCTGAAATACATATTTCATAAAGCAGTTGTTAGCTGAAAAACAAGTTTTGTTAAGACACAACAGATTTGGTCTTCCTGCTTAGAAATTCTTTAATTTAGAGAGCCCTTCTCAAATTTCAACTGTGTAACGCAAAGAGGAAGCATTCATCCTAGATGCTACATCAAAAAGATGTTTGGGAATTTATGCCTTGAATTGGACACCAAAAAGCCAAGATTCTCAAACAAAGATACTCAGTAATGTTCAAGTTTAGAACATGTAAACAGCAAGATTCACTGAAATCTTATCTATGTTATAAAGTACACTACTAGAAAGGAAGATTTTGTGAAGGATCCATCGACGTAAGCAGGCCTAGTATATCACAAAACAACAAGAACTAATTATTAATTATAAATGAGTACCCGGCATCATGGCATTATTGGAGAAAGATGCACTTTTTTCGTACTAAAATTTCAACAAGCACTCAGAAAAATGAATTAAAGTACTGAAAGAATAGAAGAAAAAACCTATCAAGATGATGATCAGCCTTAAAGGTGACACTGAACAGCGAGCCCCGTTCATCTCGATCAGCAATTGCCATAGATAACAAACCAGGGCCATCATGTTTCAGTTTTGGAGATTCATCTGAAAGATGTTGTTACCAGTTTTAATAGCTACTTCTTTATGAAAACTGGAAACTGATGTGTAAATATTCCTCGACAACAAATCAGATGAACTGATGCATGCTACTCACAAGCCAAACAGCATCCATCAATTCCAGAACAAGAAACACTGAAAAACATGTACATGGTCTGCTGCATCAAAGAGTACAAGCAACATATATTCATAGCTCACATTGCCACCAATCAAAGAAAGCAACCGCAATGCATCAGTTATGATCTTAACATTTGTGTATAAGCTTCTCATGCCACAACATAAACAATAGCTGAACTGCTCAAAGGAAAATTCTTTAGGCCTTAACTTTCGAGTAACTTAGCAATTTTTGTCAAAGACAGATGAAGATACCAGAAACCATATAAGGACGAAGCAGGATAAAGTAAAAAAGGGCTTTTTTAACCATTTATTATAAACTTAAACACTTATTAACCAAATACAGTGTATGTATACAGTCTAAAAAATTTCCACACTTCTTCTTTTTTTATTCTATCAGATAGCGGATAAATTCCGCGCTTCTTTATTTTATTTATTTTTGATAAAATACATAGGCGCAGACTAGTTTTAAAAAAAAATATAATAATAATACAAAGGCGCCTCTTCTCCTTCCATCGTCTCTCTTCTAACATACACTTTCCCTCTCTTCAGCAATCCTTTCTAAGAAGAGGGGAAGAGAATAGATTTCACAGCCTCTTCCCCTCTTTTAAAATCTTTTTTTCCTTTTTCAAATGGGCTTTTTCATCGAGGTGTACTCAGTGAGGTGACACCTTGCTGATATGCGTGCCATTAGCGGGGTACCATGTGCCCCACTGATATGGTAAGCGAGGGCTGACAACCTCACTGACACATTTTTTTTTTTTGTTTTGGAAAACATATTTTAAAGGGAAAAAAAAAAGAAATTTAGAGATGCCCCTGTTATTTATTTAAAAATAAAAAAATAAAAATGCACTGAATCAGCCCATGCTTTTGATAGAATAAAAAAAAAAAAAAAGCGTGAAAGGGTCCGCGCCTCTAAAATTTTAAGGCTGTATACGTACACAGTATTTGGTTAGTAAGTCTTTAAATTTATAATAAACGGAATCTGTAAAAAAGGGAGTCCATGATTATGTCATAAAATACTTATTCATTTAGTGAACAAAAAACGACATTTGAAAACAAAAGAGAAGTATGTTTTCAACAAATTTCAAAACCAAAACCGAGAATGTACAAGGCAGGCAAAACATTTAGATTTCCTACCATTGTGAGAGAAAACAATTGTTCCAATATCATTTGAATTGAAGCTCCAATGCAGCGAGAATAAGATCAAAGTCAGCCACAACCTTCACAGGCAATAGAAAAGGAAATCCACTTGCTCTCAAGACAAAAAGAAGTGAAAATAAAGAAACATATATATGGGTCTGCATTTGTTCATAAATTTTTTTTTAACTACTTGATTCACAGTTTGCATTTTCAAGGTACCAGACATACATGAATTTCAGCAGATAGTTATCAGTTCTTAACAGAATAATAAATTAAAAATAAATCATTAAAAAAAGGGATAAAGGAAGTAAGAATAGTTTTTTACCAGGAAACTTTCCATCATATATACTTTCTCCAAAGTTACCTGCAAAGAAAAATATAAAATTCAAGTTAAGCAGCCCAAAACAGTACAAGGGCATATTAAATATCAGCAGCTTCATGATATACCATCTTGCCGAAGAAAGTCCCCCGCCTGAAAAATAGTTAAAGGCTGTTAATCACTATTCATCAGGAAGATATTACTTCATTTGGAACTGTTTACAGCAAGGTTTAGTGAATCTAAAGAATAAACAATTTCGTAAATACAACCTTAAAACTATATCACAAGAAAAGCAGTCGTGACCATCAGCCCTGTCATAGGATAAACAAGGATAGCTGACTAAAAGATAAAGACTACTTCTCATTTATGCTCAACCAAAAATATATGGCCTGAGCAAATTGATCATATGAGCTCATACATTTATTCAACACAAAAGAAAAAGTGAATAACATACCTGAGCCACATATCCTTTGATGATACGATGAAAAAAAGTTCCTTTGTAGTGTAGCGGCTTCCCGGTTTTAATGCTGACACCTTTTTCTCCTGAAGAATGCACAATGAAAACATGTGAGATTAAGAATTGCAAATATGTCCTAATCAAAAAGGATAAGAGCCAACAAGGTCGAAGAATCAAGTGGATATTTCTCAAGAAAACTTATTAACATTGTATGACAACAAGCTCACTAAGTTCTGGGTTTTAAGGAAAATGGCCTCAACACAATCTTCAACATAACTCTGAGCTTTAAGAAACCAATTATATGAAAAGGTTAAGAAGATGCAGAAACGAAAGATAAAACCACATAAAGAGAGGAGCAATAAAACGAAAAGAAGCAACCACAGAATGGTAGGGTTGAAATATAAATTGCAAATGGAAAAAGAACAAAATTACCTGTACAAAGCGCACGGAAATTTTCAGCAGTCTTGGGAGCAAAATCAGTGAAAAGCTGCATTGCAGGAATAAAAAATGACAGAGGACCAAAATATCAAATTTAGCGAAGAACACGTGCAGTAGATTAAAATGAAGTTAAACTTTACGTAAAATTTTAACTTTCAAAGTGATACAGTTATGAACAAAACAAGATACCTCAAAAATCATCCTCTCAACAGGATCTCCATCAATCGATACATCCAAAAACACTAGTGGCTTCTTCCTATTCATTTTCTCCATGCTCCAACTTCACTAATTCACGCAAACATTAAATAATGTCTGCCAATGTAATTAGCAAAAACAATGTCAGGAAATTTACAAAAAACTTCTGCTAAAGTAATGATCAAGACAATTGTCCTTTGACAAGTCAATAAGCACAGAACCAATACCAAATTCAACAATAGTGGATCTAAAAAAAGCACAAAGTTAGAGTTCATGAAACTGGGCTAATGAACTTCAAGCTATATCAACTTCCTATTATATACAATCAAAAAAAAATTAATAAGTGAATCATCTTGCAAAAGGGAAAAAAGAACAACTCAATTATAACCGCCACCAAACCACCCCAAGGTCTATAGCCATATCCAGAGAACAATGCATAAAGAAACTTTAGACAAACAACTAAATCTACATGCACATGCATAAATGCACACAATTACTCCGAAAAACTGAAAATTCAGAAACATATCCAAAAACCTAAACCCTAGCAAAAGTTTTTTTCTCTACAAAATTACGGAATACATGAAGATTAACTATAAGTAAAAAAAAAAAAACATTAATCTAGATTTATTAGCAACACAAGCAAGAAACAGAACTTCAGTTACGCCTCAAAACCCGCAAAAGAACAAACTAAAAAGGGAAGGCAAAACAATAAATTAAACACCGACAATTCCAGTGTCAAAATCTTGCAAGGATTAGAAATAGAGAGTTGAATAGATGAGATGTGTTCAGGGCTAGGGTTTTGAGCACCTTAGAAACGCTGCAGCTGAGAAAGCAGCTCCTCTCCTCTCCACAGAAATGTGACGATGAGCGAGAGCGTGTGAGAAGAGAGAGACTCTGAGAAAAACCTAGACTTAAAACTATTATTAAACGTATATTAGGTTGGATTTTGATTTACTTTATTATCCCTCGGTTAGATATATGATTGGCATGTTTTTATTTGTCTCATAATATTACAAAAAACTATTATTGAAGTTTATTATTCCATTTGTAAACTAAATAATTATTTCCATAGTATAAAAATATTAAATAGGGAAGTAAGTTTTCTATGGAGACACAAATTGTTTTTCCTTTTACATCCTATAATAATTTCCAAATTCATTTTCTTAAATTAAGAAGTAGTCTATGTGGTTGTTAATTTTTTTTTCTTATATTCAAATGGAAAATCTTTGACGAAATATAGATTGTACATCAGTATGTTATAAAAATCTTTATAAATTATAGATAATTTTAGAAGAAAATAATATAAAAATTTTATCTTTTTTTTATAATCTATTAAGAAAAATAGGATGTCAACATCGGAAGCATGTAAGTTTATTCGCAAATACCTCATAAATTAATTTTAGCCATTCTTTTTTTCCTCATCATTTTTAACCATATTCACCTTTTATTTTTGTTATAAATTTGCTCTAGGAATTTTATGCTTTATTTATTTGACATAGGGGTGTTAATTTTATTACACTGTACCAAGTCAAACATAAAATTTGATATACCATAATTAAACCTCTATTCAATAAATTATCAATTTTTTTGGATTTGATGAATCAATAAACCAAAATAAGAAAATAAAAATAATGCAGTTTTAAAGCATGATTTAAAAAAGAAACATTAAACCAAAACTTAAAAACATTAAAACTAACATTTACAAATAGAATTAGAAAAATATATTTAACAATTCAAAAAGTAATATTCTCTTTTATAAAGAGAAATCCTTGAGTATGCACTAATGTGAGCAGTAGCTTCTTTTTTCTTTTTTCTCTTTTTTTATTTTCTCTCTAATTCACACGTCAAGGTAAATTATTTTCTCTTTTCCAACCATACATTACTTTTCCCACACTTTTGATTAAAATGTTTATATGTTTTTTTTTTTTTTGCTTTTTGATTATTACATATATTTTTGAATTCTATTTGTAATGTTTGTTTTAATATTTTCAAATTTTGGTTTAATGTTTCTGTTTAAGATATGTTTTTAATGCTTTAATACTATAATATTTTTTTGATATTTTAATTTACTAATTTGTCAAATGAAAAATCTAAAGAATTTAACAATTTATTGAGTGGAAACGATTAATTCACACAAAATATTTTAAACGATTAATGCATAAAAGGACAAATTAGTCCACCAATATTTTCAAAGGTCACAGCATAATTTCTTATCAGATTGCCAAACGTCCTTTAAAATGAGGGGGAAAGTGTATAAAGATTGTGATGATGACTATAATTAAGTGTGGTATAATGCGTTCTTGCCCAAAATTAAATGTGACATCCTTTATACTTTATATGATGGAAACTAAAATAAATCGTGCTTTTATATTAATTATGAGTGGCAATAATTTTCTGAACATTTATTTGTATAAAATTATAAAAGATTTCGGTCAATAATCAGAGCTGGCAAAAAAAATCACTAATTAATCATGTGCTATGTAGTTGTTGTTGAAAAATATTACATTATTAGCGAAAAAAAATTTACTCATACGTATAAAAATAATGTAATTAGAATAGAAATTACTTCATAATTTTCTTGATTGTTTAGATTAAATTAAATCAATGGCTGTCACACATGGTGAGTGAATTAATGTTACCTGACCTATGTTAGGTTGAATTAGATAGACATAACATGGGGCAAATTTAGCCTATTTTTTGGTAATATTAATCACCGACTAAGTTGGTGTCATTTCAATGACAAATACATTGACGAAATGTCATAATTAAAGTTAACAAAGTGCAATTAATTCCAATATTGACCCCGAATTTTACTTGTCACATGCCAAAATTTGAGAAAATTATCAAGTTTTACTTGCAACTTTCATGGTCATATTATTAGATTCCATAAGTGAAATGTGTATATTGAACCGTAAAAATTCACACAGAACCGAATAAGGGAATAATAATTAATGGATGTAATTTGGTTAAGTTAAAAAATATTAAATTCTAATCCGATAAGGTAAATAGACCCACAAGATCTAAAATACGTTAATTTCTTAATAAACACATATAAATATTCACTTCATGCTATTTTATGAGATACGTCAATTAATTTATTATTTTACGATATTCTGTTATTTGTCTTTAGTTATATTTAACTTGAATATCGAATGATTTTTATTGGGATAAATTTATTGGCCTAAGAACAATTATAATTCCCCTAGTTGCCATTGTTTAGGTAGAGCAAAAACCTTCGCTGACCAGCCAACAGGAAAGCAACTATGCATATTGAGAGAGAGCAAATTAGCATAACCATATCATTACAGACTTAGCTAGAAAAACTGAAAATAGATAGTGTAAGAAATATTTTAAAAAATAATTATTCAAATTATATCCTGTTTTTACCAAGAAGTATGGCTCTTATCTTAATATATTCAAGGGTGCCCTTGCATCAATTTTTATCACACAATGATTTGTCTTATCGTTTGCCATTATTTATTTTTTTATGGAATAACAATGATGGTTTCACATACTTCAGATTCAATATATTTTTTATATACAATAACGTTGTTGCTAAACCATCATATGAATTCGGGAATGAAGTAAAAAGTAAAAGAATTTTATCTTATTTTTTTAATTTTCACATCAATTTTTTATAATTGATTCACTAATCCGTTAATTTGGTTCATGTAATCCATATGACTCTCACCCTTTTGCATCTTTAGCCTACAAACAATTTGGTGGATAAATTCTTTTCGAAATATAAATTCTTCAATTTTAACTACAGTTTTGATGCCGAATGAGTTGTCAACTTTTGACAAAAGAACGAGACACAAAAAGTCATCATATTCTTTTTACTTAATTCAAATTAGTGAGAGACGATTAACTCTATTTTCTATATTTTATTATTTTATGCGGATTATATTACAAACGCTGGCGGCGATGGTGAGATCATTTTTTGATCCCGATTAATCCCAAAAAAGGAAATTAAGGAAAATACACAAACATTAAGCTTGTGCTGATGAATATAAGCTACAAAAATCGCATGGTGGGCTTGTAGAAGTTTATGCTTTTGTGTTGATTCCCATGATAAGCTGTCTCTCTGATGGTATCTTTGATGACTTACATAATTAATCTATCCATTGCAATGGAAAACAGAAGAAGTCAATTTCATTTTTGATATGAATATGCTGGCGGGTTTTCCACTGACTAACGACATAATCAAGGTACTAAGTACATTAAGCATAATCAAGCCAGTTCCTACTTGTGAAGAGAGGTTTGTGATGAATGTAAGACCTTTCTGCTGGCAATTGTATTATCTATGTCCCCGATGAGTGAAAAAATTCGACTTCATGATTCAATATATTGTCGCTTGTTTTAATTTTTTTAGTGAAACAATTGAGTATGTCATTTATTATAAGGAATTAATATATTAAGTAATCATGTATAAAAGTTACGTATAATAATTATATATAATTAAGTTAAAATTTATATTTTTAGTAGGATTCAAATTCAAAAAATATTGATCCATGAAGTAAATATCATTGTTGAATGACATTTTTTCACGAGTCGAATAAACCAATACCATACCCGAGCTGCCAAGCGTAGAACTGATCGATTTTATTGTGATTTTGAATTTAGAAAAGACAGATATATGAAAAGGAGGGAAAAATAAAAAAGAAAGAACGAATGAGAAAAAAATAAAGACGGAAAAAAATAAAAAAGAAAAAACGTCGCAAAGGTTTTTTTAGGGCTTATAACAGGTTTCCACCCTCCGTCTTCGCGGGGAAAACCAACAGAGACGATGAAATCTTTGGTCCCTTTTCCTTCTTCATCAGTTCCTTCACGACTGCTCTTTTCATTCCCCCCTTACAAATCTTTATCATCTGCATCTTGTTCTTCGTCCATAGAGGGAGCTACAATTATACCCCTCCCGAACTCTGATTCTGTTGAAGCAAACCCAACTTCAGAACCCCAAAACTCAATCAAGATCCAAACTTTTCAAAAACCCATTTCAGAAAACACACGATTAAGCCAAACTTATGTTGTGGATACCCTTTTATCTCACATAAATGACCCTTCGTCAGCTCTTGAGTACTTCAAATGGGTAGAGAAACAGCGCGGTTTCGTGCTAGATATTGGGGATTCGTTCTTCGTGCTGCTTCACATTCTTGTAAGTTCCCGGATACATCATGGTGCAGCTAGGAATTTGCTTAATAATTACTTATCCCGTGATTCTGCCCCTTCGGGTGTTGTGCTTGTTGATCGCTTGATTAATTGTTCGGATAGATTTGGTTTTGGGCTGAAGCCGCCGGTTTTCAATTACTTGTTGAATGGATATGTTAAAGCACGGCGTTATAAAGATGCAGAAGATTGTTTCTATGCATTGGTTTCTTGCGGCATAAAGCCGTGTGTCCGGATTTTGAATCATTTCTTGAATTCATTGCTTAGGGCAAGTATGATTGATGAGGCACGTGGTTTATTTAGGGACATAGTTTTAAAGAAACTTAATTATGATTGTGCCACTGTGTACATGATGATGTGCGCGAGTCTGAGAGAAGATAAGGTGGAAGAGGCTGAGGAGTACTTTTTGCAGGCAAAGAACAGTGGAATTATGCTTGATCCGCCTGTTTATTGTACTGCAGTTCGGGCTGCTTGTATGAAGCTGGAAACCAACGTTGCTTGTGGCCTGTTGAGTGAGATGAAGGAGAGGGGTTGGGTTCCTCCTGAGGGTACATTTACACATTTGATTTGTACTTGTGTGAAGCAGAGGAATATGATGGCGGCATTAAGGCTGAAGGATGAGATGATTAACAGTGGACATTCCATGAATTTGGTGGTTGCTACTAGCTTGATGAAGGGGTATTATCAGCAGGGTGATCTGCATAGCTCTTTGGCGTTGTTTGATAAGATTGTTGAAGATGGACTTGCTCCAAACAAAGTCACCTATGCGGTCCTTATAGAAGGGTGCTGTATAAATAGAAATATGGTGAAGGCTAGGCAGTTGTATATGCAAATGAAATCTGCAGGTATTCCACCAACTGTCTATACTGTAAATTCTTTAATTAGAGGGTATTTTCAAACTCAATTGACAGACGAGGCAACCAAGCTATTTGATGAGGCTGTTAAGGATGGCATTGCCAATGTTTTCACTTATAATATTCTCTTATCCTGGTTCTTTGAAGGGGGTAGGGTAGATGATGCTCGCAGGATATGGGATATGATGATTGATCAGGGGGTTGAACCAACTGTGGTTTCCTACAACAATATGGTTCTGGGGAACTGCAGAAAAGGGAATATGGATGTAGCATTAGACTTACTTTCTGAAATGACTTTACGAAATTTGAAAGCAAATGTTTTCACATATAGTATATTGGTTGATGGGTATTTCAGAAAAGGTGAAACTGAAAAAGCCATTGGACTGTTCGACCATATGGTGAGCTTGGGGATTGCCCCCACTGATGTCACATTCAATACAATCATCAGTGGGTTGTGCAAAGTTAGTCAAACCACTGTAGCAAAAGATAGAATGGAAAAGTTTGTAGCAATGGGTTTCACTCCCATGTGCATGACTTATAATAGCCTTATTGATGGCTTTATGAAGGAAGGTGATATTAACTCTGCATTGGCTGTTTATAAGGAGATGTGTGAAACTGGACTTTTGCCTAATGTTGTTACTTACACCACTTTGATTGATGGGTTTTGTAAAAGACAAAATATTGATCTTGCATTAAAGATGCGAAATGAGATGCGTGCTAAAGGTATTGAAATGGATGTAACTGCGTATAATGCTCTTATTGATGCCTTCTGCAAAAGAAATGACATGAAGAGTGCATGTGAACTTTTTGATGAAATACTAGAAGTTGGTCTAACTCCAACTACGGGTGTTTACAACACCATGGTTGGTGGCTTCAGAGACCTATATAATATGGAAGCAGCACTTCACTTTTATAAAAGGATGAAGAATGAGGGGATTCAATGTGATTTGGAAACGTACACCACATTAATTGATGGGCTGCTAAAGGCTGGGAATATACTGCTTGCATCAGAGTTGTACCAGGAGATGCTTGCCAAGGATATATTACCGGATGTCGTTACATACTCTGTTTTAGTACGTGGTCTCTGTAATAAAGGACAAGTGGAAAATGCTCGCAAGGTCCTGGAAGAAATGCATAAAACGAGCATCACTCCTAATGTACTTATTTATAATACACTGATTGCTGGATATTTCAGGGAGGGTAATTTGCAAGAGGCTTTTAGGTTGCATGATGAAATGCTTGATAGAGGTCTTGCACCCGATGATATAACTTATGACATTCTTGTGAGTGGAAAGTTTAAAGAGAATATTTCTCCTCAGGGAGCTTTAAGCGTATGAATCATCGCCTTGGCGTAATTGACGATCCACTCTTTGCTGCTCCGAAGGACAAAATTTCCATTATAGAGACTTCAACATGAAGTATTCATATTCCGTGGAAGGTAATTTCATTCATCATTGTCGTTAACTGAAGTGTCCTTGTGCTTCAGAACAACATTTCTCTTGCTCTTTATCTGTTTTGAAATACATTTTAACAACTTTATCGGAAAACAAATCTTCTTAATTGGTCTTGCTGACACTCAATACAGTTAAGTCCATTTTGCTTAGTGCCTTTCCTCTCATAATTCAAGAAAAATCAAATTTTCTGAATTTAAGTTTCTGCTTGCCACTCATCCTTTGAAATAGGATTCTGCTTTATGATTTTGAGTTTCCTTTTCTGCTGAACAACAATGTTCTAGTCAAAGTACCCTTGTTTCTAGTGATTGTAGAACCATTAAAACCTGATTTATTTTCATGTTAGAGTCACCTCTTAAATCTGGAAAGTGATGAGAATTTGTGGAATTGGCTCTTTGTAGTATTTGAAAACCTCTGGTTTAATTCTTATGTTATTGTTCTTCTCATGAAAAGTAGCTTGAAGAGCAACTGCTATCCTCAATTGGACTTCTAACTGCAAAACCTTTTCCACAGCAGATGTGCTCTTGAATAAGATAACAAACAAAGATTTGGGAAATGTTTTGTATTGTTTTGGTAAGGTGTTTGGGTGAAATGTATTGGGGAATGTAGTATGTTTGCTTTCGTTTTGAAAATATTTTGGAGTGTAATAATTAGAATGTTTTGAAAATATATTTTGGGGGAAGGGAAGATTGTTTTGGAGGGAAATATATTGAGGAATGTGTGATGTCTAGTTTTATTTTGGGGGAATGAGAATGAGGTTTGGAAAATGAAAACAAAAATTCCTTGGATCTTTCTTTCTGTTCCATCAGGTTTGTCCTTTTTGGCAGGATGGACGTGTTTTTTGTGTATGTGCATGCAATCTTTGTTAACTTTTAGAGAGAGCCAATAGAGAAGCTATTCAAGTAAATTTATTCTGTAGTTTCTTACTATTGCAGATCTAGAGGAGAAGTCATTTGTGTTGTAAGTTTCAACGCAACCTTTTGGCCACTGGTTTTATACTCAGAGCAGTCTGTAAACACGATGAGACTTAAAAGGTGAACAATACGAAGAATTGTGGATTGAACTGCTTCAAGTATGTTACATATGGAGAGCTCTTTCCAATCCAGAAATTGAAGACGTTGTATGAGTTTTGGCATATGATTGTTGTGATCGCAGTTGAATCAAAGTAGTGAAATAGACGAAGCATGTGCCACATGTTGTACTAAAAACACCTCCAGATGTGGAACTAATTGTAAGTTTCCAAGCTTCGAAAATGGCAATCATCTGTGAGACAAAATACATACCCATTATTGACCCCTCATCCTCACATTGAATATCAGCACCATTTGATAAAAATCTTAATAAAAGCTTGGGTTCCCTTTCAAAGAATTACCTTCTATGGTGTAACGGTTGGTGGCAACTTCGTTGTAGTTGACTTTCAGGATTCACAAGTTTTCTGCCTCATTGAGTACATTGCAGTCCTTATCGTCACTCCTTGTGCATGTGCATTTTATTTCACAAAGATACAGGTTTTCATGATATTTATGGTTTTGCCAGCGACTCAAATGAGTTCAGACTAATCTAGCCGCATATGTTTTTGCAGCATTTGTACAATGGAGAAAGTGGAGGACAATCATGAACCAAAACACGAGATTCTTTGTGATTTATGGACTGGCTGTGTAGGGATGGTAATAGCTCAGGTTTAGAGCGAGTTTGCCACAATCCTTGCAGTGCACAAGTTTTCAAGGATCTAAGACCGACTTTCCTTACTCAAGACTTGGTTGGTTGAATCAGACCTATTTTAAAATTTTAAAATATTAAAAAATTATAATTTTTTTATAATTATTCTTGGAAACAAATGTTTACAAGGATCTTTGTAAACAATATCTCTGAGTTATCTCCTAGGTGTGAGTGTGCAACATGCTTTTAGAATTCCTGATTTGTTGAATGGACGATACATCTTTGAAGTTTTATATACATTTATGCATTATCTTCTAATTACATAGTTACAAGAGAAAAATGTAGAAAAAGTAATATAAAGGGTAAAGTACACTTTCACCTTCCTCGATAGAAACGGGCATTCAGCAGACAATCCCAATATTTGCAAATCCAAAGCTTTGGTTACAATCCTTCGTTTATGCATTTTCTCAGTTAGCTCTTTTTCTTTCGTTATTACAGATATGAGCAAGATATCTTTGATTGGGCACGAGTATTTGTAGAAACAAGCATTCAGCAGCCAATCCCAATTTAATATTTTGACGCAGCCCCGATAGAGTCATCCTATCTTACATAAAATAAAATAAAGAGTAAATCTCATTTTACTTCTTTCTATTTTGATTTAATATTATTTTATTTTTAATACTTTTAATTGTCTCACTTTACCCTTTATACTCTTATTTTTATCTCTCTTTACTCCCTTATACTCTAAAATAATTAATCAAATTACCCTTACCAATTATTTATAATAAAATTATTATAAAACGTTTTAAAATTGATAAACTTGTATTTATATTCTAATATTTTTTAACTTAATTTATAACACTTAACATTAAATTTATTTTAAATTTTATTATTTTTAAAGTTTAATAGCTATTTTTTTATAAATATAGTTCATATTAAATTTCTATATTGTATGATATTTTTTATTAACTAATATATTTTACTTAAAAAATTTTATACTTATCATAAATATAATAATTATATATAACATATTTCTAAAAAGTATTTTGTTAAATACATAAAATATTATTAATAAATTTTTCATTGTTAGTGGAATTATTAAAATTTCATAAAAATAATGTTAAATTAAAAAAAAAGTTATTTTTAGGTATAATTTAATACTATTAAATAAAATATAAATAGTTGAATTATTATAATTTAATAGACACTATGTTCTATTTAAAAAATTATAATCATTTTACTAATTATTTTTATTTCTATGACTTGATTATAATGATTATTTTTTAATTTAACATAGTTTATATGAACTTATGATAATTCTATTAATAAAAAAAAATTATTACTAATCTTTTATGTATTTAGAAAGATATAACTTCAAAATATTTTATATATTTTGTGAATTTATATTGAGTCGAAAATTCATAAGTAAAGTGTATTAGCTAATAAAGAATATTCTAACATATACTAATTCAATAAGAACTATGTTAAATTAAAAATTAACTATTAAAATTTAAGTACAATAAAAAATCTTAAATAAGTTTAATGTCAAATATTAATTAATCAAATTGAAAAAAAATTAGAATATAAATATAAATCTATTAATTTTAGAAAATTTTAAAGTAATTTTTTTACAAATAATTGATAAGCGTAATTTTATTATTTTTTTAAAATACAAGGGTAAAGTAAGACAATAAGAGTATAAGGAAGTAAAGTGAAATAGAATGAGAGTAAAATGGGGTAAAGTAAGATAATTGAGAATAAAATGGAGTAAAGTGATACTCAACTAAAATAAAGGGGAGTAAAGTGAAATTTACCCTAAATAAAATCAACGTTACTATTGTAGTTGAAGAGGCTGCGCTGCTAGCTGGCAGACATGCAAAAACCTTAATTTCATATACTAAATCCTTTTGTTATCTAACAGTTCAAGTAAATTTCACAAAAAAATAAAATAAAAATGAGTTGGTCAAATTTATTTAAATGCACTAATTTATTTATTTATGTTTGAGATAACTGAATAATCGAACTAGCCCTCTTTGTTCAATTTAAATCATGTTTACGTATATACATATAAAGCACAAATGAAGTAAATGAAAAACTCTTGTTACAATGAGGTACATTAATTCATATGCAAACATGCAGAATAGGATAAAAGAATGAAAAATTAATACAAATAGAAATAAGTAAAGCCTTCTCCTTGTCTGGGAGTTAATTGATGATCGGTTAACTGGAAGGATTATAGAGGGTGGGAACCACAATCAGATTTTCTTTCCTTCCAACAGCAATTCCTTCAGCATCAGCCATGTTCAAATCACTCGGCTTCATTCCATTTGGTAGAGCCCAATCAAAGTGATAGAGAAGCTGAGCCAAAGGAAGCTCCACATTAGCCAACCCGAATGTCATCCCGGGGCAAATCCTCCTGCCCGACCCGAATGGAAGATATTGATAATTGGCTCCCAAGTAATCAATGGAGTTATCCTCAAACCTTTCGGGCTTAAAGTTTTCAGGCTCATGCCAATAGTTAGGGTCCCTTCCCATAGCCCAAGCGTTAACCATGACTTTGGCCTTGAGAGGTATGGTGTAGCCCTCAACCTCACATTCTTCTCTGCAGGCTCTTGGGAGTAAAGGGATTGGAGGATGCATCCTTAGAGTTTCTTTTATCACCAATTTTAGGTATTTCAGCGCGCGCACTTCGGCCTCTTCTATCGTTTCCTTTCCTTTAAAAGCTTCTCTGACCTCAGCTTGTGCCTTTGCTAGGACGTGCGGGTTTTTCATTAGTTCGGCCATGGCCCAATCAACAGTCGTTGAAGAAGTTTCTGTTCCAGCTGAGAACATGTCCTGAAAAAAACAATTAAAAATTTGTGAAAAGAGAAACTAATTAAGAGAAATCTTGTATACATATAATAGCATTTAATGAAGTATGAAATGAGATTTTTTTTAGGCCAAAAATGCTTACAAATAGGACTGCTTTGATGTTGTTATTAGCTATTGGAAACTCAAATTCTCCACTTTGCTTCAATCTCAGCAGAACATCAACCAAATCTTCACTTCCCAACTCTCCATTGCCTTTCTTGGTTTTGTGCTCATCAATTAGTCTGTCGAGAATGGAGTCCATCTTGCTGCGCATCCTTAAGAGTTTGTACTTATTCCAGTTGATGAGGTTGAGTATCTTTAATGAAGGGAACAAATCAGCCATATCAAAGCCTCCTGCCAAGACTACTGCTTTCTTCAGCAAGCTGATCAATGTTTCCCTATCCTTCAACACTTTACCAAATGCGGCTCTGCAAGTGATGGCACTCGTAAACAAGAAAGTCTTCTCGGTCAGGTTGATTGGCGTCCCAGAGTTGGACCGAATGGATTCGATGAGACGAGAGGCCTCATCCTTCCTGATGTACTCGAACGATCGCACGTTTTTAACGCTCAACAGCTCCAAAATGCATATTTTGCGCATTTGCCTCCAGTACTCGCCGTATGGGCTAAACGCAATGTCGATGTAATTGTACCACATGATCTTGCTGGCTAGGCTTTGAGGCCTGTCAGCACATGCGGGGTCTACAGTTTTGAGCACCTCTCTCACCACTTTAGGTGAAGAAACAACTATCGTCGAGACTTCACCGAACTTTAGGTGCATGAGGGGGCCATATTTCTTGGCTAAGTCTCTAAGGGAATGGTGTGGCAGTGAACCTACAATATGGTGCAAGTGCCCAATGAAAGGTAGCTTCCATGGACCAGGAGGCAATTTTTTTTTCTTGATTGATTTGGATTTTTTCCATTGCTTCACTATCAAGAAGATGAAGGAAAGGAGTAGAAGGGAAGTAGCGAAGTTGAAAGGAAACTGGATTTCCATTAGTATTAGGGATAGGGAAAAAGGAAGAGATACTAATTGCTGCTGGTTATGCTTTTATTGTGATGGAGTTTGCATGCAAATGTTCTCATATATATAGTGCAAAATCTTTGAATTTTTAACTATTGTCAGACATTAATTTATTCCTTTTTTGTCTGTCAATTTTGAATATGGACAATTTAATTTGTTTTATTTTTGATTTCCAACTCTTGACTACAGTTTGCTCCTACGGTCCTGCCTCTCTTTCCTTGCTAGTCAACTTTCTTTATAAGTTGAATTCAAATCTTTTATGCTTGAATATTGTCTTTCAGTATTTTATTTTCAGCTTTTCTCATAATTTGGTAGCCACTTCATTATTTGGATTCTATATATCTATAGTGTTAAATGTATTTTTCCAACAATAAAATACTCTCTTTTTTTTGATTGATTTGTTATCGTGCAAAGTCAAACTATTTAATTATTTTACCCATCTTATTACGTTGTTTTCTCGATAATTTTATTATAATAGTATTTTCAAACATAATATACATTACCTTATATAACAATTTTCATGTAGTTTTTAAAGAAATTAATCAAAGTATTCATAATTACACACAAACAATGTCAATTGATTGACCAACAGAAACAAGGAAGTATTCATCTAATTAGGATGGAGGTATTAAGACTTTAGGAAAGGTAAGCCTCTAATACTTTATACATTAGTTATTACTATAAAATGGAGGTACTTCTTTCACCCATAGTTTTATATGAATTCCAGTCATTAGTTATTACTATAAAATTCAGGATTATCCACAATCCTCCCGACGGCTTGTCTTTGAGAAAAAATTCAGACTGAAGTATGAACAAAATATAAAGAATCAACTATTGGATTTAATATATATATATTGAGGTGGCTGTTAATGGTAACAGCGTCTGCGCAGCCGCAACAAAACATGCACAACGTTATAATATATTATTTTAGAATGTATTATATACATTGATTTTATTTTTAAATATTCAATTTGACATGAGATTTTAGATGGGAGTTGAAAATATAAAAGTTTTATATATATTTATATTATTAATTTTAATATTATATCATTATTTGTATCTTTCAAAATATTTTTTTTTATTTTAAAACGTCCGAAAAGGGAAATGAGAGGGATAATTTTGGGACGGACTGAAAAGTATCTAATAATTCAAGTTAGCTATAGAATTATATATATGGTAAGTCAAATTTGTAACATGATTAGAAATTGATCAAGGAAGAGAAAGAAAAAAAGAGAAATAACCAAGATATATAATGAAAATGTTTTTTTTTTTTTAAATAGTCCTGAATTCATTTTTGACCGTAGAGATGATATTTTTATATCATATAAGATATCAAAATATAATAATTAAGAAGAAAACAGTATGCATACTTGTTGTAATCGCTGGCCACTCAATTTTATTTCCTATCTTGCAAATCCAAGGGTAATCAAGACTTACTAAAATAAGTATAACATATTAAATTTAAATGAAGATAGATTTTTATTATTATGAAGAATTAGTCGTTTTGTCACTTTTATATACCTTATCCCTCCTATAAATTGCATTTTAAGTAATTGTGGTTTAGTAAAAGTTATAGTTACATCATACAAAGAAAAAAATTATATATGGAATAGCTATCATTGACATTTACTTAACCACAATTACAGAGAAGAGTTAACTAAATGAGTTGTGATAATATATCGTAATATTTACTTCCTTGATAAGTAGATATAAATCTTACTTGTCATTTTTGAATGTAATTAAAGGGTAAATAGCATTTTTCCTCCTGTGTTTTCGAAGAAGTACATAATATTTCTTGTGTTTTAAAAAAGACATATAACCCTCCTAATTTCTTTTTTTTTTCTTTTAAATAAGGTGAATATTATCAATCTCAACTTTGATCACTTATTACTTTTCCAAACGATCAACTTACGGCTATACATATAAGATGAAAATTTCTATTTTATTTTATTTTTATTTGCTTTTTCATAATAATAGGATGGTATTGTTAATATACATTCTTGAGTATATATAACAATGTATATAATATTTTGATAGATGTGAAAAAAATAATTTTCGTTAATATTCTTATTGTTTTATTCAAGATAGTCTGAATACTTAAATTAAAAATGTAATATTATAAACTTTAAGGTTTTATCTCATATATCTATAAAAACATGTCAAAAAATGTCAAATATCTATTATAGATGCAAATATTGAATTTTTTATATGTTAATACATTTTTTTATTAGGAATAAAATCTACAATCAAAGAATGTTTATATTATTTTATATATTTTGGATTAACGTACATACTATTAGTAAATATGTATTCTACATCTGTTTATTTAATATCTTTACTTTAAATGATTATGAATATGTATAGGATACGTGAGATGGTTATTTTTTCATTTAATAAATGATAAAAGTTGAGTTTGGTACTGTTTGCCATTCTTTTTGAAAATACAAGGGAGTTAGTAGGTTTTTCAAAACACAAGAAGTAATAGGCCCATTTTGAAAAACTCATAGGATAAAATGTCATTTAGCCAGTAATTAAATACAAGAAGATAGATTAGATTAATGTTTCTATTTCCAACTCTCACCACCTAATCCAATGATCAGACAAATATGAAATTATATAAAAACTTGCGAATCAAATAATTACTTTATACATTCTACATGTGTAATATTGCAAGGCCAAATTAATATTAAATGAAGACATCTAGAAAGGAAAATGGGAAGGTGGGGAAGAGAAAAATGCTAGAGTCTAGGTCATTTGGGTCATTTGAATTCGACCTGAGACTCTGCTAAAATATTGATGGTGAAATATGTGTTTGGGTCAACTTTCTGCAGCAATTGCCTCCGGAACTAGACGGGCATCTTCTTAATTCTACACATAATTTTCAATGTTATCAACCGATTCAACCCTCAGATAATTTCTCTTCTAAGGGTAGGGTGGGGTGGGGTGGGGGGGTGGGGGGTAGTTATAGTCTTTCAATTGAAACTAAACCACTCTCAATTTCAAGAACCTTTTTTCTTTTTTTCTGGGCCAGTTCTCAGTATTTTTTGGGCTATATTATTTTTCAACTCCCATAATATTAGTAAAAAATAATTGTAAATGATATCACTTAGATGGGTTTAATATATTAATACTTTAAAATTAAAAGGAGATGAAAATATAGTGAAGGTTTGATAATCTAGTAAAGGGTTTATTCAAATGTATATAAATATAATGTCTTTTTTTTTTTTTTCAATTGCGTGGGTGGTGGTGGGGTTCATTGGCAAAAATCCTGTTGGTCAATTATCTATCCTCTACAATTATCATATAGAGAGAGATCTGTTAACCGAAAATATACAAGAAATATACAAGGGATAAAATATTGGGAAAGATGAAATTAATAGGAAAGAAGGTTGCCCAAACAATAACGGTCAAGAGTTAAAAAATGTCAATATTCAAAATTGATAGACGTAAGAAGAAGAAATTAAGGTCTGATAATAGTTTAAAATCCATGGATTTGGCACTATATATATGAGATTTTTGGATGCAAACTCCATCAAATAAAAGCATAACCAGCAGCAATAACTGATCATAGGGCATTCAGCTGCATGAGTATCTCTTCCTTTTTCCCTATCCCTAATATGGAAATCCAGTTTCCTTTCAACTACTTCACTAATTCCCTTCTACTCCTTTCCTTCATCTTCTTCATAGTGAAGCAATGGAAGAAATCCAATTCATTAAAGAAAAAAAAATTGCCTCCTGGTCCATGGAAGCTACCTTTCATTGGGCACTTGCACCATATTGTAGGTTCACTTCCACACCATTCCTTTAGAGACTTAGCCAAGAAATATGGCCCCCTCATGCACCTAAAGTTCGGCGAAGTCTCGACCATCGTCGTTTCTTCACCTAAAGTGGCGAAAGAGGTGCTCAAATCTGTAGACCCTGCATGCGCTGACAGGCCTCAAAGCCTAGCCAGCAAGATCATGTGGTACAATTACATCGACCTTGCGTTTAGCCCATATGGCGAGTACTGGAGGCAAATGCGCAAAATATGCATTTTGGAACTGTTGAGCGTTAAAAACGTGCGATCGTTCGAGTACATCAGGAAGGATGAGGCCTCTCGTCTCATCGAATCCATTCGGTCCAACTCTGGGGCACCAATCAACCTGACCGAGAAGAATTTCATGTTTACGAGTGCCATCACTTGCAGAGCCGCATTTGGTAAGGTGTTGAAGGATAGGGAAACATTGATCAGCTTGCTGAAGAAAGCAGTAGTTTTGGCAGGAGGCTTTGATATGGCTGACTTGTTCCCTTCATTAAAGATACTTAACCTCATCAACTGGAATAAGTACAAACTCTTAAGGATGCGCAGCAAGATGGACTCCATTCTCGACAGACTAATTGATGAGCACAAAACCAAGAAAGGCAATGGAGAGTTGGGAAGTGAAGATTTGGTTGATGTTCTCTTGAGATTGAAGCAAAGTGGAGAATTTGAGTTTCCAATAGCTAATAACAACATCAAAGCAGTCCTATTTGTAAGCATTTTTGGCCTACAAAAAGATCTCATTTCGTACTTCATTAAATGCTATTATATGTATACAAGATTTCTCTTAATTAGTTTCTCTTTTCACAAATTTTTAATTGTTTTTTTTCAGGACATGTTCTCAGCTGGAACAGAAACTTCTTCAACGACTGTTGATTGGGCCATGGCCGAACTAATGAAAAACCCGCACGTCTTAGCAAAGGCACAAGCTGAGGTCAGAGAAGCTTTTAAAGGAAAGGAAACGATAGAAGAGGCCGAAGTGCGCGTGCTGAAATACCTAAAATTGGTGATAAAAGAAACTCTAAGGATGCATCCTCCAATCCCTTTACTCCCAAGAGCCTGCAGAGAAGAATGTGAGGTTGAGGGCTACACAATACCTCTCAAGGCCAAAGTCATGGTTAACACTTGGGCTATGGGAAGGGACCCTAACTATTGGCATGAGCCTGAAAACTTTAAGCCCGAAAGGTTTGAGGATAACTCCATTGATTACTTGGGAGCCCATTATCAGTATCTTCCATTCGGTTCGGGCAAGAGGATTTGCCCCGGGATGACATTCGGGTTGGCTAATGTGGAGCTTCCTTTGGCTCAGCTTCTCTATCACTTTGATTGGGCACTTCCACATGGAATGAAGCCTAGTGATTTGGACATGGCTGATGCTGAAGGAATTGCTGTTGGAAGGAAAGAAAATCTAATCGTGGTTCCCACCCCTTATAATCCTTCCAGTTAACCCATTATCAATCAACTCCCATACAAGGAGAAGGCTTACTCATTTATGTTGTACTAATTACCTTGCAGTTTAATTTTGTGAACTTAAAAATGGGATAGTATTAAGTATGATCATGCTGTACTTGTTTCTAATGTAATCTTTTACTCCTTTATTACAATTAATAATATTGTACTTGTTTTCATGTGAATTGTTACCTCAATAACAAGAGTTACTACTTTGTACAAGAATTTGTTTCTGTGTTTTTGCTTCAGTGATTTTAGAATACTGAAAAATAAGTCATTGACATTAATAGTGTGATTATCCTGATAACTTTGCTATGAATATAACCAATTAATATTCTATTTTTGATAGAATTAAACAATAATTTATTTTTCTGATTGTCATATGTTTTCTTGTATTGTGTCGCTAGGTTCTTTAATGTTTACAAAATTTGGGCTGTATTTGGTATCCCAGTGCTGTTTTTCAGCACAAGATCACTTCTTTAATTATATTCACATAATTTAGTAATTTGGAAGTTTTAGCATTATAGACAGATTAAAAAAAATAAGTCATCAAAAAAATTAGGTGCATTAACTTCATACATTAGGAAACAGGTAAAGTTTTTTTTTTTAAAATAAACCATTAATAAATATAAATATAGTAATCATATTTATCATGTCCACATTAGATACGATTTCGACGGAAAATAAAAATACCTTTTGTGGTATAATTTTGTCAATTGATTGAATATAATGAAGATTTCATACGTGTCGTCAATGTATATCAAGTCAAATGTATGAAAAACCTATAACTGTTGTTATCGAAGAAAATTTGACTTTGAGAATCTTATCAAGTTAAAACATTGAAAAAGATTATCTAGAAGTCAGGTCTCTACCTCCTCGATTTTCCAAGATAATTTATATTTTATTTTGACTTTTTAATGATTCTTCAGGTAAATTATTTAGCCTTATATTAATCCTATCACCCTAGATATCAACTTGTCCGTTTGGTATATGGCTGATTTAATTAGGTAAATGCGAATTACAATATGAAAAGGTTGAATCTATTGGGTTTTACAGTAATTTTCGAGTCTCAAACACCTTACATTTTCCTATTTCATTAATAATTAATAGTATAAAATGCATGAAATGCTAAGTTGAAGAAAACTTCTTGAGATCTTATTACTTACGTCAAAATTACAAAAAGTGAGTCGGAAATGAAAACGTATTATGTTATATGTTTATATAGGTCTGAAAATAAAAAATATATTTATTTTATAGTATTTTCTGCAGATGCTTGTTAGTGGGTTATAGTAGGTGTATTTTTATTTTCAAATTTAATAAAAAATAAAGTAAAAATAAGGAATTTTTAATAAAAACGAGTAAAATAAAAGTATATTTAGAGCTCCTTGAAAAAAAACAAAAACAAACAACCTCTAAATATTTTACTTATGAACTCCATTTTAATGTAATTTTATTCGTTGAAAGACGTTAGTTTGAAACCACTTGTGTGTTGGTAATTATTTACTTTAATAGTAATTTTTTATTTAAATGTAACTGATCCTTTTTCTCAAAAAATGACTTTATTTTTTTATTGGGGTAGTCAGGAGAAGAAGAAAAGAAGCCTAATATCCATTTCATTGATTTTAATAATTAGTATCATGTCTTTATTCTTATGGATAAGGGATCCATTCACATGTGTTTGGAACAAAAATCAGTTTAATTAACCTAAATTGAGGTCATTTAACATTTGGCGCAAGTAGATTTGTTGCTGTGGATTTGCTTAAAAAATAAGCTCAAAGGAAAAATAGAAATGTTTACCTTGATTGCAATATTAGGCACATTTTTAGTCAATTTTCCACTGCGATCATTTTTAATGATCAAATAAGTTGTGGAATCAGCTTGTTGAATAAGATTGGATTTTTTTTAGGATGAATTACAAAAATTATCCTTGAGATTTAATTTAATTATAAAAAAAATTAATTATCTTTTAAAATCATAAATACCTCCTTAACATTTGTTCCTATTTTACAAATTGCACCTATTGAATGGGGTATTTATAAAATAAAAATAAATATCGATGAAATATTTATAATTTTTAAAGATAATTATTTTTTTTTATAATTAGGTTAAATTTTAAGGATAGTTTTTATAATTCATCATTTTTTTATTATATTTTTTATACTATCTTCAAATCGGTCCCCTATATATTCTCCAAAACTAATATCACCTTATGAAAATGTCAATTACCAACCAAGATAGGTTTTGGGTGTAGAGTTTCAACATTAATGTTTATTGAGAAATATACAAATATTCTATGTTATATTTATTGTTAGAGCATAGAGGTACTTTATTTGAATTAACAGAGTTTGGTTTTTCCCCGCAGCAATGAGTCTTGTTCAAATTTTGCAAGTAAAAAAGTCAGCTGGAAGTGACGGATGCATCCACACCTACATGTTTTAACCTTAGATTTTAGTAAAGGAAAGACGTTATTGACTAAGGGCTAAGGATATGCTATAATAATTCCATCTTCAATCCATAAATTAAATTTCACGTAATTTTTACATTAAATTTGATGTTTTGATATAATTTGATCTAAATTATTTTCAACCAATTACACCAAATTTTGTATCAAATGAATATTTTATTCATACTTTTCTTATTTTTCAATTATCATCAATTTATTTATTTATAAAGTTATTCAATTACTTTATTTTATTACTACTAATTCTACTAAATAAAAAATTACATATAAATTAGTATTACATTTATTGATTATATCACAAAAATAAATATTTCAATTAATATCACAATAAAAAATACTATAATTAATTATTTGTTAATTATACAGTTAATTATTATAAATATTATTGTAAAATAATAATTAAATTAAAATTAAATAAATAAAACTAAATTATATATTAATTAAATACACAATATAGTATACAAAAGAAATTAAAATTTGGAGTGGAACAAATTTGGAGATAAAATGGGGATATATGCAGTATACCAAATTTGGTGTAACATTTGGTGTTACATTGGAGAATAATTTACACCATATTTGATGTAATGATGTAAGATTTGATGGTCTATTAAAGATGCCCTAAACAATAAAAAATTCAGTACGTATTTCTTCATTGGTGTGAGCCTCTTGGGTAGAGTTTAAAAATAAAATTATTAGGGTTTAGATTCAAAGTGAATAATATCAGATATGTGATGTTTATAGGCTCACAATCAGATTCCTGCCCAAACTTAGTCATGTGGAGGGAATTATCATTGTCGAATAAAGATGGTGAGCCACAGGCTAAAGATTGCATCTAGGGTCGAGCTATACTGGGCTATTGCTACAAGCAAAGTCCAAGATTGACTAAAAATGAAAAGAGTCGTGAGTTTATAAGTTCGGAGAATATCTTTACTGGTAGAGGTGACCACGGGCTGGGTTTGGTTCGGGTCGGAACCAGACCCGGCCTGTAATCGGCCCGTGATCAACAGTTCAAAACCAATTGACCATGGGTCGATGAGTCCAACCCGTAATCACCTCGTGTGTTCATGGGTCAATTACAGGTTGGGGGTAATCTAACCCGTCGAATCGTTGAGTCTGCCGGATTCGGCTCGATTTTTTTTTTTTTTGCATTTTTTTCCTATAAAAACCCTCACAATCTTCATTTTTTTTCATACTTCTACATTCTATATTCTTAATTTTCTAATTTTCAACTATCAATTCTCTAATTTTCTACTTTTAAGTATTTATTTTTCAATTCTATATTCTATATTCTATATTATTTCAATTATTTTATTAAATTATTTTTCATATTTCATTTTCTTCATTTTCAAATATTCATTCTTCAATTCTATATTCTTTAAAATTTCAAGTTGAATATCTTTTTTTTAAAGTTTATTATAAATAGAATATTTGATAATTTAAATTTTAGGTAATAATTTTTTTTAAACTTAAATTAATTTTTTTCATTAAGTTAAAAAATTAATAATATTGTTTTCAAATTTAAGTTCAAAAATTTTTATTCAAATTTAAGTTTAACACTTCAAACCCTTTTTTAATTTTTAAAAAGTTATAATTTTGTACAATTAATGATTAGTTAAGAAATAATAATTTTTTAAAATATAAGTCAAAATTTTAAAATTTTAAAATAAAAAAATTCAAGGGTTAGAACTAATCCAAGAACCGGTGGTTAATCGAATCTGAAAGTGAAATCGGAACTGACAAGGCCGGTTACAGTTAAGGGTAAGCTATCTAAGCTGGCAAAACGTGAGTAATTTTATATTGTTTCTTTGAGTAATTTATTGCAATTTGTTTGGCCATATTTCGAGTAATGGGCTGTTTGTTAGCTATTGTGCTGATTAGGGTTATACATCAGAGAGGTTTTCTCCAGAATTTTTACGAGATTTGGGAAGTTTCCTAATGCGTATTGATTGAATTGCATGTATCTGATTATTTTTTGTTGTTAAAAATCTCAGTCCTTGAAACTGATAGTTCTGATCCGAAACTGCTAGTTTCGAAATA
This sequence comes from Paulownia fortunei, assembly GCA_019321725.1. NCBI lineage: Eukaryota > Viridiplantae > Streptophyta > Magnoliopsida > Lamiales > Paulowniaceae > Paulownia > Paulownia fortunei. Next base: position 2,800,555 of record CM033122.1, read on the forward strand.
ACGATCGGGTCTATATATTGATATGAGGACTTTTGGATAAATTTCATAGACAAAAACCACGAGAGCTTAAAGCTTCGGCTGGACAAACAAATTCCAATTGTCTAATCGGGTCTATATATTTTAGCGTATTAGGCATTATTTTATCAATGTCTTGTTCTAACTATAAAAAAAAGGTCTAAAATTTAACGTTCTTGGTTCAAATACCATCAATGAATATTAGTCTACTTATATAATAAAATAATGCTCTTTTTTATTAGCATTTGATATTTTAATGTAATTGCTCCTACTTAATAAGTTTGAGTTTGAATTTGAATATAATAAATATAATATTTTTAAATAGTTCTTCTAGAAAAAAACAGGGTCCAATAATTTTTTTTGAATATTTTCTATCAAATTATTTAAGATCCTTTTGGAATTCCTTTCTGGGTTTCAATGAATATCTTTTAATCCAATCCATTAACAACTGAGGTCTTTCCACTTACAAGTAAAGAGAGCTTGGGTTTGAGTTCTACTTATTTTTAGGGATTTATATATTTTAGTAATAATTAATTAGTTAATAATTGTTGATATTTATTAAAAATTGATTACTACTTAATTGTTAATGATTGATCCAAATCATTAATAAAAAAGAAAAGGAAAAGATGGAGGAAGAAGGAAAATAAGAAGAAAGAGAAGAGTATGGGAGTAAGGAGAAAAGTCCACATGCCATAGGTAAGTTCCAACGCATTTTGTGGCTAGTGAATTTGAAAATTTTAGGTAAAATTCCTAAGAACACTTTAAAATATCTTTTTCTATTCATAAAATTGATAAAGATATTTTTCAATTTAAAAACTTTACTTTTATTAACTTTTTCATTTGAAAAAATTCAATGGTTAACTTTTTCATTAATATCGTGAAGGTTCTAACAATTTTTGGACTAAATTTGACTTATCCGATTAAAAATTAATGGATCGGGTTTCTTACATAATCTTTTTATTTAGATTTTCAAATTGATAAATCATATCAATAATGGGTTTAACTTTTGATTTCTTTTGATTTTATTTTTTTGCATCTTTACTTATAAAATATTTTTAAATTAATTAACACACTATTAATTTTACAGAAATCTAAAATTTTTACCATCACATAAAACAATTTCATATTAACACTTAAAATTTAAAATCTCCATTTTACAATTTATCAACTTGGAAAATCCAAAAAAAAAAATATCAAAAGAATCAATTTTTTAATTTCTTAATGTAAAATACTTGACAGTTATTTAGTTTAAAAATTGGAATAGCTTTTTTTATTGAAAAACATTTTCATGGAAATTTTGAATACAAAATTTAATTTAGGGGGTTTTATTAATTTTCCAATTTAATATACGTTTATCCATTTAAAAAAAACAACAACAAATGACATAAATTGAAGTCCATGCATGAATCCCCAACACTCAATGCTTCCTAGTTTATTAAAATTAAAATTAGCAGTCATACCATACCAATTAACTCCAACCATCAAAATCTCATCAGCTTGAATATGCATGGCCTTCTTCCAATGGTTCAACAGGCACTGCATAAGGTGAATTCCAATCAGCATCAAAGATTTCTTGAAGTTGCGACACAATGGCAAGGTTATATGTCCCAAAGCTGACTCCTGCAGTCGCATAGAAGTAGTCCCATATTAGATTGCTCGTCCCGACATGGGCTCGTACATCACTGACAGCATATTTTGCATGATTGACCCTTGTGTAGCCTGGATAAATATTTCCAGTGGCGGTGCCGTTGAGGGTCGCAGCTCCAGTTAAATTGAATCCAGGCACCAGGTAATACCTGATCTCGACTTTTCCACGACAGTTGTTGTACTTTGAAGAAGAGCATAGGTTATTGGTGTAGAGCAGAGATTTTAGGTACTGGTCTGTGTTGTTAATAAAATGTGCCCAGTATGCAACCAGTAACTTTACCTTGGCATGCTTGCTGTAAACAACCTACAACCCAGAAAACTATCCCAGATATTATATGACATTCAGAGGTAGAAACATAATGACATAAAGATGGCGGTGGAGATACTTTTAGGAAATATTAGACTGGCCTCTTCATGGAAATTAAGATGAATTGGCTAAAATCTCACTCACTTATGACCGAAAAGAAAAGACTTTTGCGCTTCACAATTTTGTGTTCACCTTTCTATAGATATCAATGCTGATTCATTTGTAAAGTTCTAGTTCTAGAAAGTATGATCATGTTCATTCAAGTAAATGCCATATCTCTACCCCAACTCTACACACACCCATAAATTTTTGGCCAACACTCATTTCATACTTGTTCGGCTGTTGGACACAAGTGCATTTGCTTCAAGAACTATTACTCAGCCGTTATTTTAATGACAGAGTATGCTTGATATGTTCGATGCAAATAATGAGCTTTCCCTCATTGTCACCAATTAGTGGAGAAACCCACTAGTTTCTAGAAATTCAGCAGAAATTAATATATCAAGTGCAGGCGCACTGTGCTCCTTGATAAACCAGTTCCCCTAGTTCATAATACTTGATTCAAAACTCAGAAATTTGTTATTACTGAAGCTAACACTGAAATGGTGGCATAATCAATTAGTCCTAACCAGAAGAATCCAAAATTCATGCACAAACAAATCCTTTAAATCTACTTGTGAACAAAAAATCTAAAACATGGAAACATGAGAACCAAAAAGCCATAAGCAAACAAACAGCTTTTTTATATTGATGTTTGCAAGTTGGAACAATAGAAGAGTTTACGTCTTGAAATAATTTACGGGAAAGCTCAGATTATAAGGTGCAAAAGAATTAAGCTTGTAAAAGCATAAGTACTAAGACATATACCTCAGATATAGCTGAAGACAGGGATGACCAATACACTGTTTGTGATGTGTATTGGGATTGACCAAGCCAATCCATAGTACTTATTCTAACTGTTCCTCCATTTCCTACGGATTTAATTGTATCCACCCAGGCCTGTTCATCTGTCTGATACTTGCCAAACAACAGCTGTCAAACAGAAAGGGCATCAGCATAATGCATGACATGCACTAGACACGTAACATTTAGCAACGATTTTGGAATCCTTCTTCATATCCAAAAAACTTAAGACATTAGCTAGAAAAATCTTTGACAGATGCTAAACCTCTGGTGGAGCAAAAGACAGATAGCAGGATTGAGGCTGTGAAGTTGAATAGTTTCGTCCAGGAGATTCAATAGAACTATGAAACATATCAGGGTCTGAAAGCACTGGATAGCCAGTTACATGTTTGACCTCCACATATTCAGGAAGAGGTGATCTGTCAAGACATAACACAGTGGAAATAAAATTAACAATGAGCAGCATGATATTTTTCCAACGGATTAAAATTATCTTGACGAGGAAGAGAACAATGTTATATTATAATGAGAGAATATGCAATGCTCAAGAAACCATACATGTTTAACTAATTTTACGACTGATACAGATCATCAATTAATTGATTTGCCGAATGATTAAGATTAACATATGAACATGATTTTCAGATTTATAAAAGTGAATTCATCAGTACTAGGGGAGCAATCATGTAAACACATCATCTTAACATCTTCAGAAAAGTCATCCTATTATTGGAACATGGAAAATCATGAACTAGTTTGTCATCAGGAATGCCATCGCTATCCATTGACTTTTTGAAGCTTACATAACAGCTAACAAATTCTTTTGAGAAGTTTTTAGAACTAAAAATGGAAAAGAACAAACAGTTCCCAAATTTGATGAAGGACGAAGACTCCAGATATGTAAAAGAACAGACAGTTCCATCGCTATCCTGCATACCTGCACCTTTCTTTTGGGTGGAGGAAATGTGACCAACAGGGAACCTTTCGAATGATCTGCCATTGTTGATCCCACACTGATTTTGTATAAGCCGAAGAGTTAAGATGGGCTAGTTTCCACAAGTTGTCATAGTAAATTTCGACCTCCCCTGCAATTCTTGGACAGCCAACAAGATAAATCCCAACTTCCTTCACCTAAAGTCATTTGACAATGAGATGATTCAACTACCAGCCATCAAGAATTATTGGTAGTAATATAGACACCTAATGAGTGAATATATTCATATACAGCCTAGGTATAGGTCAATGCATTTTCCAAGTTAATCCATTCCTAATAAAACATACCTCTACAGTGGCTAGTATCTAGAGGGTTGAAAGAGAAAAGAATCAAAATAAGAGCTGACAAACCAGAAATGTGGAGCTCTTTTCTCTCTCTTGTTTATTAAATCATAGGGAATAGGAATCCCTATCCCCTGCACCCCAGTCTGCAGAACCACATAAAAAGGAAAAAAATAAAAGCAACCCATAATCATCACTGAAAGATATGATAATCCTCCTCAACAGAACAAGTAATGGAAGTTGAGTTATGCGTTTAACACACTATCATCTTGAATCAGGCTCCTCCATGAGAATACATACTGCAATTGAAAAGAACATATTTGCATTTGTTTTTCCTTTCCTTTTTCTTTTTTCATTGAATAATGCAGTCTGAGACTAAGTTTGTACTACTTGGAATCTAGTAAAACATATAGTGGAAACAGATAATATGTTTAGTTGCACCTTTTGAAGAAGCTACTAACGAACAGAAGGAATTTAGCTCTTTGGTAGTAATTATAGTACCTGAGTTAGAGATTTCCAGTCATTGTTTGCCGATCCAATGTACACATCTTGGCTATCTGATATCCAAACCTTGGCATGGACTATGCCAGATCCCGACCAGTCTTTAAGTAGTAAGGTAACATTCTTCACATTTGGCCTTCCCAATGCGAGGGTGGATGGTTCTTCAGTATAGTCAGGATAGACTCCAGAGTGCTGCAAAAGTCTGAACTAAAATTAGTTTCTAAAGCAATGAAGGATTTTATGCATTGAGTCGTATTGAATGGTGACAAAAGATTTATTATCATTAGGAACAGAAAAAAGACATAAGGCTGGTAAGAAATATTACAGACATTTTCATAACAAGAACAATTTGTTTCCTATTTTTGAAAACCAACAGTATGAAATCCATAGTTGATGCATGTTCATTATTCAGTTCGAGAATTATTTCAACGAATTTGGCATTTAAGCACTTCAACCTCAAGCTTTTATAATTCTAATATTTAGGTACAGTTGTGCAAAACACCTGACTTTGTGCAAAACTTCAAGAGTTTGTAGAGCTCAATATCAAGATTGAGCAAGATAAACAAGGCTTGAGATTGGTTAGAATATAAAATGTTCAAGCTCAAGTGACCACATTTTGACGTGATTTGAGCTCGAGTTCAGAAACTTATTGCCTGACTTATAATTATTCTAGCAAAAAAAGAATAAAAAATAAATGAATATTCATGAACTCGCTTGCAAACTTGAAAGAAATTAGATTGAGAGTTGAGCTCAGCTAGGCATGCAAACTGGGTCGAGCTAGGGTTAAAGATCAAGTGAAACTCGAGCATGCTCAAGCCTACTTCGAAAAGTTCACAAGCCAGACACTTCATTTTGCAACCCTACTCAACCATCAATTTGATACATCTCCGCAAAAGATAAAAGAGGCACTGAAGTGCATGCGATATGGACAAGAGCTTTACATTTGCGTTTCTACTTTCTCAAATTAAGGTTGCAGATAACATAACCTTGGAATTCGAGACAATGTATTCTATTAGCACATATCCTCTTATAAATATTATACTTTTTTCCCAAAATAAAGTCCGCATATGAAGAATGCAGCTCCAGTTTATACTTATCTTCCTACCTTATCCTAATATTGCGATCAGCTGCATTTTCTAATGCTTGATAAACTTCATATCCGTCATTAGCCCCAAATCTATGCATGTCATCATTTGAATATCCATAATCCCCTGAACGAGGATCCTGCGGATGGGCTATCAACTGCCAGTATTGTGCAATTATGTCCAGGCTCCGTGAAGAATTTCCAGCCAACCATCGAAAAACATCAGCTGGTTCAATCAAATGAAAATAGAAGTGATGTTTATATAGTGATGGAGAGCAGGGATCCCCATAGCTGCCAGGGGTGGCAGAGCAGGGGAGAGCTAATGCAATTTACTGCAATTAAAATTCCTATAACATCATGAATAAACTAGCCATAAAAATATATTGGAAAAGGAAACGAATTTTTTATGCATTAGGCAAACCTATAATCACCCTAGAAATGAAGTTGCTAAAAAGTTAGATCATTAAGTTCTCAATCCTGGATTCAAAGAAGATAAAGATGTACGACATTTAAGTCCAAATAAGGGAGATCTTAGCAGCCACTATGGGATTGCATCCATCAGCCAGTGCATATTTAGGCAAAGGCTACCTTGCTTGGCTTTTGGGTGATCCCACCAAGTTATCGAGAATAAAGATAATTCCCAACTGAAAAATTCGTGTCTGATCCTTAGGTTTAGTGAATTAAGCAACTAGTCCCAAATAAGTCCACCATAACCTTGATTTGACGCTACACTTTCTAAAATTGCACTTAGCAGTAAGCACTTTCACTTTTTTTAGATATTTTTCAATTTCTGTGTGGGTTATCATTTTTTGAGAAATACAAAACCTAATAATTGAACACATCATTGGCAATGGGCTGATCACATTTCTTTTAGCTTTTATTTTTATTTTTCTTACTTCTTTTTTCTTCTGTACACAAGCTCCAACAAAAATTCCAAGAAACTAAAAGGGCAGAGGGAACTAGTTTACCGGTAGAAAGAACGCCAGGAACGAGAGACAGGTGGGGCATGTCAGTGGGGATTGATTGAACCAGCCATGCTTTGCATTGCCCATTATCATAATTCCCATCAGATGAAGAATGAACTCTTATGGTGGGGTCATAGATTAAGAAAAAATTGAGGGTCAGAGATAAAGCGACTGCAAAAGTTTTCATCTTTTCTTGATTCCCCAAGAATCTTGCCGTTTTGGAGATATATGTGTGGATGGAGAGGGAGAGAGTGAAATGGGTTGAAATTTTTGAATGAAATGAAACGTCAACTCTGTCACTAGTTGACTTTTCTTGGGGCTATCGACATAATTCTATTGTTTTTTGTTTTATATTTTTTTCATAATTTTCTTTTTTTTAAAAAACTATTTGGTTATACTGGTTTCCGAACCTGAAGAACTCGCGATGCCTTAAAATCTATAAATCCAAAACCATTAAGAATAAACGATGAGATTATTTATTTTAATTTGATATTTATATTTTATATTTTATATTTTATATTATATATGTCACATGTTTTCAATTAATTTTAAGTGTATAAAAGAAATATTTTACACATATTTATATAGATACGTGTTATAATATGTAATATAAATTAAAATTAAAATTTAAGAATATACGATGTGTCTCCTGAAAAAGTGCTCTCTCATAAGTTGCATCTAATTTCAAGTGTTTGATCTCTAAGTTTGAGGAGTATAGTTCTATATCTCAAGATATAAAAAAAATTATACAGACAGATATAGTGTAGTATATAATATAGATGCACAGCCAGTTACATAGTACGTACTTTTATTATTCTCAAGAAAGTCTTCTTCAGCTGTTGCCGAAGCATGTGCTGATTTCATATTTTCATTTTCACACTTAGAAAGTACGAAAATCTAAGTGTGAAAATGTTGAATTTCTGTGAATGATCTAAAATCTCGTTAGCATCTTGAAAAACATCATCTTAAAACTCAATTAACGTTAGCATATTAAGAAATATATTCTTAGAACTATATTAGGTTGAGTGAAGTATAAGTAACTTGATACTTTTTTAAAGTATTTTCAGTTGGCTACAAGCTGCAAGTTCAAGAAGCATACACATACTGATTCATATGATTGCAAGAGATGGAAATTCAAGCAGGAATAATAGGAAATAGCATTTCATTCCATGCAAATCCTTGTTAACTAAATCAGAAATAGATATATAAGAAATGAACCAATAATACAATGACCAACAGATAAAACAACAGGTGAAGATATCCAGGAAAGCTGATACAGTTTTCTGCAACAGCAAACTTTTAATGACTGACTCACTGTGCAGACCAAACCCTTAATCTACTGCGACGGAGATCCTACTACCACTTTACAGTTGCATTGAATTCCTCCATTTCTCTTGCTCATACGAACTGTATGGTGATGCTCTACGAAATTGAATGCCTCCTGTGCCTTGAAGATGAACCAGAGGACTTTGTTTCCCCTTGGATCATGGAAGTTGGGCTTTGTGAACTGGCAGAAGTCTCCGAGCTCTTGTTCTCTCCATTTCCGAGCCCTTTACCCACAATCCACAACTTATTGAAAATTCTCCTTGAACGAGAAGGCAACAACTGCGCCCCAGATCCTCGGTTCTTGCTACCTCTCTTTGCAAGTTTTCCATTTTTAAGTAATTCCTCTTCTTTTATCTTCATTTCATCCATTTGTTTTCTCAGGGATTTGCGGTTTTCTGGGGCTGTTTTCCCCCAATTTTCTTCAGTGTTTCTAGGGGGATCTATTGCATCATGGCCATTGTTGAGGGCGTGAATACCAGCTGCTGCCCTCACCTGTTCAAAGAATAGAACTTGAACTACCACACGGAGAGGTAGCTGTTCATTTTGTGCTGCATGCATGGATGCATCTGTAGTCAGTTTCTTGACATCCATAAGCCCACACAAGTTCTTCCTCTCAGATTTTGTTAAACTCCTGTGCTCCTGCAAAACATGGAATTTTCAATTTTATCCAACTTCTCTACCTCAAAATACACATCCCATAAAAGACAGTTGCATGCGAACCAATTCTAATGGAGCTTAGAAAGATAAAGCAGAAGCATGTCTGAAAAATTACTGTCTTTGAAAAGTAAAAGGAAGAACCACGAGACAAAACTCAAGTCTGGTTGAGCTCGAGAAACAGAAACTAATGAAGTTGATGCAAGATATAAGAAAAGAAAAATATAACATGATGTATACTGAAAAAAAAAGGTGTACCTTCAAATAGATGTCAATGGCACCATATAATCCATCATGAATAGGTCGAGCTGACTCAGGAATTGACTGTGACAATTTGATGAAACTGGAGGCTGAGAGATGTGGATCATGAGCAATTGCTGCAAGATAACCGTCAATGATTTTCCCAACTTTCAACCAGGACCCATGCCCTAAAACAAACTCACTGTCATTTTTACTGTTCTTATCATTGATTTTCAAATCCCTGTTACTATTTTCATTCGCTACAAAGTAATCCACAAGGCGCTGAACAAGTTCGATGTCATAAATGGTAGTCTGAGGAGACCTTGCTGGGATCAACAGATCACTGACAGATGCCTCGTCCAATTTTAAACTGATACTTCGTATCAGATCTTCTCTTGATGAATCATCAGCTCCTATCAGAATAGCAACTTTAAGTAATTTTAGCAAGAAACTACATGCACAACTGATACCCTTGTCAGAAGGCAGTAAGCAAATTATAGTTTCCACCAAAGATTTGTTCCTAAGGATATGAACTTCAGATACCAATGCATCAACAGCATCTGGCAACCATCTGATGGCATAAGTCTTTAATGCCTCCCCAATCACACCCCCATCCATTCTACCTTTCGATTTTATTGCAACCATAACTCTCTTGTACAGATCAATGTCCAATTCACATAGATCTTCAACCCACCAATCTTTAGGCACAGATTCCATTTTCTCGGGGAATTTTATTCCACTCTGAATAATCTGGTCTGATGTTGCCAATTTTCTGTTGTACGTATAAGACCAGGTGATTATTGAAGGATCCACTGAAGTTTTAGATGCAATTGAATCTACGCACCTACCTACTACCTTCAGATTCTCAGACCATGGAAGAAGAGACTTGGTGGTCTGTAGAACAATAATGGAATCTTTCCAGTTGCGTAAAACACTGGAGTTGAGAAATATCTCAATCTTTAAAATCAGGTTTCCTCTGTCAATATCCTCAGTCATCTCAAGATACTCTGCCGCACAACGTGCAGCCACAACATTGTAGGGATTAAGAGTCACCGTTATACCATAACAGAATTTGGCACATATTTCAAATGCTTTGGGTCCACCAGGGAAATCAGCCAACTGAATTTCCTCAGAAGTTTCCTCGCTGGCTTTTGATACAAGTTTTTGTAATCTATTGCTCTTGGACAAGAGAGGAAACTGCAAAGGCAAATCCAAACATGACATCATCAATTAAACACAAACTCAAACTAAAAATGAAAAAGTCGGACTAGTAATCAGCAAGACTAGCTAGAAAATTGCCATATTTGTGCTTCATTCAGTCTGTTGCAATATCCCTATGTTTATATGATGCTGGCTAAATGGATCCTATCTTTCTACTCATCTTTATTAAGGGCCATCTGCAAAGGTAAACTGCGAAGGCCCACATTCTTTTCGATTAATACCTAACTGGCATTCAATTATGACACAGACACCTTTCAATGAAAAAGTCATTAGTTCCCACTCTCCTCAAATTAATCAACGAATTCAATAATGGAGCGAATCCCAACTCCAGTTTTAGTTCAATGTAAGACAGAATTTCCAGCAACCTTCAAGCTGAGTTAGGATCTAGCGTAGCTTATCAACAACATATCTTTCGGCTGCTTAAGATTGATAATACCGACTTCTACATGTTCTGCCAACCATTGGTTTCAGCTCAAGGTAAGCTGAGTCTATGATGGATGTGCCAAGACCTTCAGAATACGACATTTAGGGAAACATTCAAGGAAATAAATTAATTGAACTTTTTATAGTGTTTCAGTTAATTACTAGTCTCAAAAATGTCACCTTATGGAGATGAAACTTCACGTTGCCAACATTTATCATAACATCAGTTGCCAGTTCAGATGATACATACCTGCACAAGTCAATAAATTATAAAAGAGTTGCTAGTAAAAGTCATTGAATGTCTGTGCAGTTTAAAACTTATCAGCTGTCAGCATGCACGCACATACGAACATATACAATATATGTTTCGACATGCTTAGTCATGATTAATTTTTCACGTAAAAGAGACAATTATACTACTAGCAACATTTCTGTTCCATAGCATCCAGATGCAAATATACCATCATTATGTTACAGTAGACATGAGCCTAATCCACAAAACTGATGAGGTCTATTTGGCAGAAGAACTGACCACACAAAAGTTAATGATCAATTAATTATGATAAAATTAATCAGTAAACACTAAAAAATTATTAAATGTTCACATGGACCCTTGTCAGAGTACTAACAACCAGAAACCAGTGGACCACCTTGCAAGTGGTATTGAATTTCCCATCCTATGTCATGATGGTAACAGTGAGTCACGAGGCATAAAGTTTTCCACAATAAACTCCAGCATGTAGAACTCCACCAATCATGAAACTTGTGTTTCCTTGTTTAATATAAGTTGCATTAAGGCAGCAGATGAATGAATTAAATCGAACTCACGACTGTTATTCACCAATGCTTGTCAAAATTTGCAAAGCACAAAGTGTTAAATCTCTGAACCAATGTTCTTCTTTCGTAAAGGCGAATAGTGGTCCCGAACCTGAATTACATTAGTTAAGGTCCCAAACTATACAAAACTTTGGAACTGAATTATCATGGAATATCATTGTTTATGGCCTCAGATTTGAAGGATATTCGAGTTAGTTGAATTGTGTTTTGGATAATGACTGAAGCTTGTGATTGTCCTTTGAACCCTAACCTTAAACAAACTTCCATCACCGTGCAAGTTAACTGCCTATCCTATTATCATCCAGGACTCAATGGTGATGTAAAAGAATTTATATTAAATGGATGAGCCAACAAAGGGACCACAAAAAGGGACAATCAAAAATTAGAAGAGAAAAAGGTAATCAACAAAATATAAGCCACTTAAGTTTCTTTTATACTCAAGTAAATTAATATGCAAAACCTTAAGCCCAAGCTGGTATTACGCTTTACAGATTCAATGGGCCCTTTATTATATAAAGTGTATTCAATGGTAGGTGGAATAATAAGTTTTTTATAATCTAAGGGAGGATTTTTGTAACTCAGACAATTATAGATTTACCACATTAGGGTCTGTTCAATATTGACTCTATTCATGTTGGACCATAAGTTATCAAAATCACACAGTTCAACACCTGGACCACCTTTTAATAGCGAGCCCCAAAGTTTCCTTTACAGGTAGAGAGAGAAGAAAAACTCTAAAGCACCAAGTTAAGCAAAATAATCCTACTCAATCCTAATGAATTCTGGACTAGGTAAAACTATTTCTTAGAAGAAATTAAGCTCAACTAACTTGAAGCTGAGTAAAGCAAATCATAATTTGAATTTATTACATAAAATGTATGAAAGGAAAAACATGAATGCAGAAATATAAAACAGTTCTAAAAGTTTCCCTCGGACGCAAGAATAAAAACAAAGACGACTTTGGGCAAACACTAAAACTATGAGCATAGATGATTGTACATTCAAATAGCATAGACCAAAAAACATTTCTAAACAAATCTTGAACTCAAATGTGGAACTACAACAGAACATTATACAAGAAAGGACAAGCTAGAGTATAAACAGGGAAAGAGCTGGACTCATAAGTATAATGTTTGTAGGGCTAAAAAAATGAGGAAGGGAAAAGATTACACACACACAAGCGCAGACAACTTACCTCACACAGCTCCCTTCAGCTTGAAAAGCATCAGGCTTTGACCCCAGCTTCATAAACTTCATCTTTTCCTTCACGAAAATTACCTGCTTCAATCCCACGAATTCACTTCCCCAGAAAAAAAAAAAAAACTTAAACTTCACCTAACTTCCCACACTGCACTCTTTAGTACTTTCTATTCTCAAATCCACTGCCAAGAAACACATGTAACTCCTAAAAAAGCAAGAAACTGCTAAGTCTGGAAAAACTGGAACTCATTCTCTGCTGCTTAAAGAGACAAAAGAATGAATCTTTACTTTATCCCATCAACTTTCAGTTCCTCTCGAACAAGAATATATGAATATATCGTCCACGAAACAGCAATACAAGCACAAGAGAACAAACCCCACAAGTAAAAAAGCAAAATCCCAGCTACTGCAGGGCAGAATCAGTATAGAAATTTTCTTCACCCTTTTTCTTAGCCACCCCACTTCAGGAAAATGCCTCGAGTCTCGAGCCAAAGAGCAGCAGAGCAATTAACAAATAAGAAGAAAGAATTTCAATGTCCCATACTACTTCTTAGTTCCTGTCTTTGCTTCTTCCCCACATTATACTACCATAATGAAATATACTGATGGTGATGCCATTAATATTGACAGATTATAGTCCACCAACCCCACAATTAAGGGGGGCCTTAAATCCCAGCCGCCTTTGCGATTACTCCTCCTGATTTCTGAAGATCTCTTCTTTAACTCGCAAATCTCAAGATCCCGCCTTTCTCTCTCCTATATATAAATGAATGTGTAAGTGTTTTCTTTCTTTATCTTTATGTATTTGTGTGTGTGGTACTGAGAATGGACTGAATATACTGAGGAAGTTGTCGCTCTGCTTTTTCTGAATTCTTGCAGAGGAGAGAGAACAGTATGTGTAGTGTGTTCGTGTGTGGAATGGAGATGGGGGGGGGGGTGGCGTAGTTAGAGTAAATAGGGAGGTGGGGGGGACTGTGTGTGGTGTGGGTGGATACTACTGTTGACAGAGTGGAACAGGGATTACTGGGAACTCTTTTTTGAAGCTTTATGCGTTAATGCACGCCAACCTTTGTGGACGTTTTTGCCCCTGCTGGTTCTTTTTAATCTCGGCTGTTTTTTTACACTTTTGGAGAGAAAAAAAAAACTAGTAATATTTATTCCCAATAGAAAATATATATATATATATATATAAATATTTCATCATTTAATAAAAGCAAAAGGTTAAAGTCTTTATTTACTAATCAAAAAGTTTTAAGTCTTCAAAGGTCTCATAATTTAAAATAGGATTTTTCAATCATTTATAAGAACTAGTTCTAGCACGTGTTGCTATCATATTGTTTTAGACTTTTAGTCAAAAAATCTCATTGGAGTAGCCATACTCCAATGAGATTTTGTCAAAACAATAAAATTTAGCGTTCTAAAATTTTATAAATATATAGGCTGAAATCCACTCTCTATATTAATTTGAGCAAATATATATTATTATTTATTTTATTGAATTAATTAATGATATTATTATATGATAATAATAATAATCACTTCAATAAATTGAGTGCCAATTTGATGACTTGGACCAGTCGCATCACAAGTCATAAAATTAGTCAACCAAAGAACCCATTTAGTTGGACTTTTCAAAACAGTACACTTTTAAATTCTAATCTGAGTCTATATAAAATACCAAAGCAATCCAATTGTCAACACAGCCAAACACAAGATTAATACTCCTTGATTCAAATCATCTCAAACTGAAGCTGTCTGACTAATTTAATGTCTTAGGGAGAAAATTGTGGACACTCCTACTTCATAAGAGAGGTTAAAAGACCTAGTTTATTAATTCTCAAAGACCTACCAAAGAATACCACACTACAAATTAAAGCTTGTCCTTTTATTCAAAAATTATTGAATTATTGATTAGCATGATTCATTGCTGTATTTTAGCACTATAAGTTATATCAATATACTCCATGCGCATTGGCAATTTTAAATTGCTACTAATAATGAAGGTCCGCAAAAATTGCTCAATTTAAATAATTATAAATTTGGTGCGACACATTCAATTTATTATTTATCGTTGAATTACAGGAGATGTGATATTATTCGTTGTTTACCCTCTTTGATTCAAAAGTGTTGCTTTCCGTTCAACCAAGAATTTCACATTCTAAACAAGAAGGTTAAATTAGGGATTTATCTATTGGAAATATTGGGATTAAATCAGGACCAAGGAACTAGAAGTAACATAGTTATAGAATTGCAGTAGGGATTTGTAAATTTTTAATTTTTAATCAGCCAGCTAAATGTTCAAAATCTTTTGTTGGACTATTTTAGTAGATTCAAATTAGACAACATGGGCCATGTGCTCAGGAAATAAAGTTTAAAGTGGGACAATTTTGCTGAGTAACTTGCTTAACTGAACTGATGAGAACAAGATTTGTATCAGCATAATCCTCCAAGAAAGCACCAGTGTTTAGAAATTAAAAAACTGTCTGATGAAGATTTTTTGTGGCCAAATTCTTCATGAGATCTTGTAATGCCTGCAAGAATAAGTTTCTTGTCCTTTTTATCTTTTATTTTTCTTATTTGTTACATTAATTTATATGCAGCTCAACTAATCTATCTTTGCGATTTAATTATTTAGCATCCACCCTCCAAGTATTATATTTTTTATGAAATAAGATGTTTGGCTTTCATATGTGCAACTTGCACTGAATGTGGTATGAATATTGCGATATATAGATCCTCGCAATAGTCATTTAATGATAACAAGACCTTAGTTAAGTGGCCTTATTATTGAGATTCTAAAATTTTATAATTAATAAATATTGTATTCAAATCTCATTAAAATACTATTCATTAATCTAATTTTTATAATCTATTTCTTCTCGATTGCTATTTTGTAAAATTATTAGTTATACTTGATAATATTGATTTGAGATTGTCAAGCAAATAGTTAATTAAGTGGTGGAAATGTTGCACTATCAAGCAATTTAATGGTCCAGATACTTGAATGATATATGTAGTTCCCAAATGGGCATTAAATTAATGGTCCAGACACTTAAATGAGATAATTGACCTGAACTTCTATTGTGGTCTAGTGGCAGAGAAATTCTTCACCTATCCTTTTCTGGGAAATAAAATAGTCTGATTTGCAATCTGAAATGAAGTGAGAAATTCGTATATAATCACTCGTTTAAAATTATTATGATAATAATTGACATGGAAAAAGTCTAAATAACTTTTCAAAAGCAATGCTGAAAAAATTAAAAAAAATAAATAAATAATAAAAGTTTTCCCCCCCTAAAATGGGCTCTTCTTTTTTCTAATTACACATAGTATTTTACTTTCTTTTTTTCAAATTAACTGCACATCTTCTACAAACTCAATTTGTTTAATCATTTAATAAATAAAATATTTTGATTTTTCAATAATTTTGATATCTTATACTTTTCGATTATTAGCATTTATCATATTATTTGATATTCTTCCATTTATTGTAAGAAATAAGTTAAATTATTTATTATTATATTAATAAATTAATCAAGTCGATTTTTCCCAACATACTTATCAAGATATTAATTTGGGAGGGAGGAGGTAGCAATTGGTAAAATTGGTAGAGAGAAGGATAAGAAGAGAAGTCATCTGCAAGTTAAAGTAATTTCAAAATGGTCCTCTGGTGAGGATGTGCATGCATAGCCATGTGGCGCGTTTGGTAGGGGACCTAAATTGAATAATTGGGGATTCATTCCAATTTATGACTTTTGAATCATTTGGACCAGGCAATCTACACATCCCCACATTTGCAATTATCCTCTCTACCTCCTACCACGTTGAGATCCTCTACGTCCAAGAAAAAAAAAAAAAAAAACAACGGGAAAAAGTTATACAAAAATTAATGTATGATTTTGTAGATGCCACAATTAATATTCTTCATACACTTATACACATTCACACACACATACAATGCATGCTCGGTGCACATCATGAAGATAATGTGATTTTCATTTGATATAATAAAATATAATATTTCTAACTAAACAAGATTATTACTCTCTGCTACTATTTGTCTATGATACTTATATGGCATGAATCCGAATTCCCAAACATCAGCTTTTCGTGAGCTATTAATTCCTAGATAGGAATCCTGTTTGCGTCGTTAGGGTGTCGAGATTATCCCAATAAAAAATTTCTAACACTCAAGTCAGAATTCAAATAAGTGATAATAAGTCGTGAATTATAAATTGTAAATGTTCAATATAAAATGACATGATAGGGGTATTTATAAATGTTTAGATTAGGACATGAGTTTCATGGGTCTGTTACGTATTTTTTAGCTTGGTTGGTTTGTACGCCTTATTGAACTAAGGTTTAATATTTTTTGTCTTAATTAAAATATGTTAATTTTATAAATATACTCATAGAGCCTGTTAAACTCTGAACTTAGTCCTATTAGGTTTGATCTCTTAATTTTTTTTTTAATTCAAATAATAATTGGATACATCATAGACATATGTGAAAGAATGAGGATAAGTTTTTGTTTTTATTTATTATTTTATTTTTTTTGTGCAAAAATGTCTAGGCTTCAGATATGTTGTAACATTTAGTGATCACACTAGAGTTTAAAACTAGTTCAATACAAAGCCTAATGTGGGTGACTTTTAGAACGATTTCTCAATATCAAGTCTGATGTACCAATTATTTAAACTTACACTAAACCTCTCCATTACAAAAATTCATTCCTCAGAAAAATGCCTTAATTGGTCAAGGCTTAGTGGTCTCATCCTAAACTAATCATTAATTTGTGAGATCAACATGTGATTGATTCTACAAAATTAATGAATACAATTATTTTAAATCAGTATTGCAGAATTGACTGAGGTTGTATCTACGTTAAAAAAACAAAAAATAATTTAAAATAGAATTTCCATTATTTAAAATATATTATCACGTAAAATTATTCAAAATCACCTTAATAAATTTAAATTCTTAACTAATCTAAGAATATTCTACTGACATCATATACTTTTGCAAACTTTTTTGAACAAATCACCCGTGTGCGCTGCACCTAGCAAATGATTCCCCATTAGATAAAGAGGCACATCACCTTAATACAAAAATGATAGCCAAAAAAAAAAAAAAAAGTTTAAGGCAGTGAGGAGGCAATAATTGTTTGAAAATAGGCGTGGGGATAAAACCATCATAGATTAATGATGATAGACATTAATGGGTCCCAAAATTTATGATGGTAGCATATGCTCTTTCCCTTTTCAATGTGGGGGACCTTATTGCCCACCTTTATATATACCCCAACCCCTTTTGTCTTTAGAAAATTAAATGAGAAAAAAAATAAAAAAATACATATTATGGGGTCAAGTTTGGTTGTTTTGATTTAGGGTTACAGCCATAAGATCCTCTCCAGGTTTTATGTGCATAAAGCTTGACATGATTTGTACCTACTACAAGAAGCCCATATTCCATTGTTACCCACACCAAATTCTTTGTGCTGTGTCTACAACCACTCGTGTTTTTTCTTGGACATAATGTTCAATCATGGTTGTGTCCATGTGCAGCAAGCATAAGAATTTCTAAACTCAACTTCAACTAGGGTTGTTAGTCCTAAGAAGTAAGAACTACATACGATAATGTTAATAATGTAGTTATAGTTTGAAGGAGGAGAATAAGTCAGTCGATTCCTCCTTCTATTCATTTGATTGGACGTTGGGATCTCAACTATGATACTAATAAATCGCTCAAGTCATTGAAATGAACGATAAAAATCTTCTAACATCAAGTTAGAACTTGAGTAAATGAATATTTAGACAGATAATTAAAAATAATAAAATATATAATAAGATAAATTATAAAAATTACTCTTGAAATTTAATCTAATTACAAAAAATTTAATTATCTTTTCAAATTACAAAAATTACTTTGAAGTATTACAAATAACTCCTTAATGTAAATTATAAATACTTTTCTCAATAAGTTCAATTTGTAAAATAAAAATAAATATTAAGGAGGTAATTATAATTTATAAATATAAATGAGTTTTTTTATAAGTAGCATAAACCTCAAATGTAGTTTTTATAATTCACTCTATGTAATAAATTGAACGTAAAAAAAAAATGAAGGAAAAATGAGTATTTATATTCTCATATGATAAGATCGACAATACCTCGTATATTTTTTGGCCTATTGAACTAAATTTATTGGACTATTTAAAATATTATAAGATTCATTAATTAATATTTTATTTTATAATAATAATAATATTTACTTTTAACAATTCATACATCTATCTTTATAGTACTAAAGGAATAATATTCCTCCAACTCTCACGCAAAGGAAAGGTTAAATAAAGAAAAGTTTGACAAACTTTTGGGCATTCGCATATGGACTCTCAGTTCGGGAGTTGGCTAAGTCAAAGAAGCCAAAGTTATGTAAAGCAACATGTTATAAATTGGAAATTTGAAGTGATTACTAGCCTGATTAAACTTTTTTGCAAATCCCTTCTGATTAATTAGGGTTGTTTTAGTCAACTAATTCTTCAGCTCTGGAAACATAATGAGACTATTACTGACCATGAATCACATGTTAATACAAGGAAAGAAACAATGAGTATCTTCCTCTATACAGGCAAAATACTATGTATTACACCCATTATCAGTTTCATGTTGAAGATAATGTTCGAAATGATCAGATTTATATATAGTTAAAAAAAAAAAAATTTAATTTTTCGATTTAAAATGTGAATTATGGTTCAGTGTAGTGAAAAACTTTAACAAATCCAATAATTTTATTTGACGAAGTCGTTTTCCTGTTAGACGGTTGCATAAGTAATAGGAACCGGAACTTAATTTTATTAGAATATATTATCTTAGTTATAACCTATTTCAAATATATTTAGCAGATTAATTGTATCATAATTATGAATATTAATCAAATTTTAACAACTAATAACAATTCATAATCAATTAACAACTACGACAAGACATACCTAAATGTAAGCAGCAGTTTCGCCTTGACCTCTCCTCATTGGAATCTATTGTAGAATTGGAATTAGATAAACAATATTCCATTAGAAAGAAAAATTACAAAATAATATCTTTCATGATTAGAATACAATTAGGCCATAGATAACATGACTTTTCTAGACTTGCCTAATAACATGACTTTCGTTTGAACCCACTCTTCCTTATGCTACTGCAATTTCCATGAAAATTTTAGGTGTATGATATGGTAAAAATTTGTTGTTATCTGGTATTGGATACATAAATTTTCATTTTGCATATACTTTGATTGTCCTCTCACCCACTCCCTCTCATTTCCCAGCCGGCTGCTATGAAAGGTAGCTCTCCATTTTCAGAGTCTTTCTTGAATTTTCCTTAAAAGTTGCCTGGACAATTCATCGTATTGAGTTTGCTTCACCGAATCACTTTTTATGAGCATGTATCATTCGCATATAGAAGTTGATTTTCTGCTATGATATTATTAAACTGTGTTTGATTTCACCCTTAACGAGAGAATTTTGTGATGCTGGAATTAGGAAGTACCTGTCGGTGAAGTATGTGAAGGTTTTAAAGTTCATTTTGCAGGCCTGTCAGCTTTATTTTAAGACAAATACATAGGCATCTAAGTTTTTCACAATCAAAACACACAAAATAAATGAAAAAAAAAAGGAAGTGGAAAAAGGTGCAAGACAGAAAACTAAAATTTATTCCAGGGAACAAGGATCAAGGGCTTTTCCTTCTGCACAGGAACTCCATATTTTTCATTCATGTCAAGCTGCACTGGATTACCATTGTTTGGTAGTGTCCAATCAAAGAAATGGATTAAAGAAGCCAGAATGAAGTGGACTTGTTTGGTTGCATAGTGTAAACCAGGGCACATTCTTCTTCCAGCACCAAATGGCAAATACTCAAAATCTTGCCCATGAAAATCCAAATCCGAGTCAAAAAACCTTTCGGGCTTGAACAAATATGGATCTTTCCAAGTATTTGGGTCATGCCCTAAAGCCCAAAGATTCATCATAATTAGTGAACCCTTTGGAACTGTATAATTCAAGACCTTGCATGTGGCACTAGCAAGATGGGGCACAAATGCTATTGGTGGGTGTAGTCTCAGTGTTTCTTTGATACAAGCATTTAGATATGGGAGTTGAGAAATATGAGATTCTTTTACAGAATTTGAGTCAGTAATCTCCCTTTGGAGCTCTTCAAGGAGTTTGTTCATGGCCTCTTTGTTCTTAATCATCTCTGCCATTGCCCACTCTATTGTTGCTGTTAAATTCCCACAAGCTGCTGGAAATATCTCCTTCAAACATGATTAAAAAAAATATATATATGATAATTAATTGGTAAGATAAAATTAAGAATGAGAGTGGGATTTTTAGTAAAAATCATTTAAAAAAGAAAGTTTCCAAAAGTTCCTGTTCAAAGAGAAATTTATGTGACTTAGAAGTTTCATGTATATAAGAAAAAAGAAATAAACACTACTACGTAACCAAATATAACAAATTCCTTTCCATACCAGAAGCATATGGAGCATTTGATCATCGAAAAATCCATTTGCAAGCATGAACTCTAGAAAATCTCCATGTTTGAGCGAACTAAGGCCACCTGCTTCCTTTCTTTGCCTGATAATGTCTTCCCATCTTTTGAACAACTTCTGCAAGTATTTCAAGGTCTTATTTTTCTGACCCTGAGGATCCAACCCACTAAACATTGGAAAGAAATCTGCTATAATTGGAGTAGTCCCCGACTCCATGAACTTCCAAATAGTCTCTTTCCAATCCCTCACCATTTTTTCATCTCCTAAACCAATCATATCCTCAGAAAAACAATGGTTTGCCAGAGTGTTGAAAACAGTAGTAAAAACCACATCTCCAATATTCACCATTTTCCCTTCTTTTCCACGCAAGAATTCCACCATATCACCAACCTTTTTCTCCCTCATGGATGCCTGAAAACCCAGAGCCTTGTCCCCAAACAGCTCACCCCGCCAAAGGGCCCTCAGGGATTTCCACTGATTGCTGCATTCTGGAGCCCACAGAATGGAATATCTCATAAGATCAGCTTTTTCTATGGGAGTTGCTTGAGCAGTGTAACGAGCTGAAAAATGACGATCATTGGTTTTAAGTATTTCAGATGCTGCTTCTGCTGAAGACCCCATGATTAGAAGCTGAGTTCCCAGCCTTAGAGACATCAAGGGGCCATGAATTTTTGCTAAATTTGAGACTATGATATGAGGGTTCTTCCCAATAACATTGGGAATGTTTCCCATTACAGGCCATTGATATGGACCTGGTGGAAGATTTTGTTCCTTCAATGATGAAGACTGGAATTTCTTGACAACGAGATAGATTAAGAGAGGAAGGAGAAAGATGAAAAAGGAAAACATGTTGATTTCTGAGAAAGATGAAGATTGCATGACTATCAGAGCAAGAATATATGTGTAGGAACAATTAACTTGTATCAATGAACTTTGTTAAATTATAAATGAAATAAAATTTTATGTGTTCGAGTTTTATAAGTTTAGGATCAAGTAGACACTATTAGAGTAGCACCGAAAAATAATTTAATCACCATATATAAAATAGAATTTGTTTGGAAGAGAAAGACAAGAAGAACTATCCCCTTTTTTTTTTTTTAGAAGAATGGTGTAATACATTTCGAACTTATGTTTATTTATTTTTAAATACATCGTTACATTTAGAACGAGTTAATATTCATTAATCAATAATTTACAACAATTAACTATTAATTAGCAAATATTATAAAAATAGATAAATATCCAGGGCCCCGCTTTAGCTTTACTACTAATATCCAAACTTTAAAGTTGTTTAATATTTTTAATTACATTATTAGTTACAAATATCACATATACAAATGTTAATGGAAAAAGATTATTATATAAGTATACAAACACTTATATTAGTGGGACGTAAACTCATTGCCTCTTAATCCTTAATTTTGCTATAAAGTTTGCAACAAAAAGAAAATAAAAAAGACAAGAGGGAATCTTCTCATATCTCCAACTTGCAGGAGGAAGACAAAAGGCTAACAACTATTTATTCGTCATGTATATGCATGCGATAGACGACAAATTACGTAAGAGGAATTTGGTTATATTACAAAATGTTGAGACACGACAAGCAATCCCCTCGAATCATTAATAATTAATTCCACGTCAATTGCTACGTTATCTAAAAGGGACATTTGCTATGCCAATTTTTTCTAATCACAATTTGATAGCATGTGCTAATAATAGTCCATTTAGTAGGTCACAAAAAACAAACAAAAGACAAAATAGTTGTTCTTTTAACGTTGAGCTTGGGTGTCTTTCCTGACACTATTATATAACTAGTAAATTTTGTTGCATTCTTACATCATTTTGCCTTTTAATTTTGCTATTATTTATGATTCCATTACAACCTAATGACGTTGTTATGATATTGTGTTTTTTGTCATTGATATGAAAAGATAGATTTTCTTTTAATTATGAACCATGGTTAGCAACAATTTAGATGCTGTTCAAAAAAGTCCCCAGGTCCAGGTTTTGATGGATCAAATAATCTGTTGTTGGTTAATTCGAGGCTGGCTCCAACCATCATTGCATACGGTTCTGGTTCATTGAAGAGTGAGCCAGCCCAAATTGATATATTTTTGGGCCTACACTAATAAAAAGAAGCCTGTGCAATAAATGGGGACACAGAGGTTCTTCATTAAAAAACAGTGACAACTAGGAAACTTTGACAGGGATTATACATGTTCTTCGTTAAGTGAACCTGCTTACTAGCAATGGGCAAACCAGGGCATATTCTTCTTCCAACACAAAATGGCAAGTCACCTTTGAAATCCAAACTTGAGTTCGAGAATCTTTCGGGTCTGGAACAAAAATGGATCTTCCCAAATAATTGTGTCATGCCCTATTTCCCAAAGATTCACAAGGGAACTGTGAAATTCATGATTTCACAAGTGGATTGGGCACAGTGAGGCAAGAATGTTGTGGGAGGATGTAGTCTCATAGTTTGTTTGATGCAGGCGTTCAGGTATCGGAGTTGAGGTATGTGAGATTCTTTGATAGAATTAGTAATATGGTGAGAATGATAGTAGAATTTTTAGTAAAAATTATTTATAAAAAAAGTTTCCAAGAGTTCAGTGCCATTTAAAGAGGAGATTTATGTGAGTTAGAGGTTAGAGAAGATAGATGTGAGTTAGAAGTTTCAATGTTAGACACTAATAGTAACCAAATATAACAAATTCCTTTCCATACCAGAAGCATATGAAGCATTTGATCATTCAAAAATCCATTTGCAAGCATGAACTCTAGAAAATCTCCATGTTCGAGAGAACTAAGGCCACCTGCTTCCTTTCTTTGCCTGATAATCTGTTCCCACTTTTGAAAACTTCTCCATGTATTTCAAGGTCTTATTTTTCTGAACCTGAGGGTCCAACCCACCTAACATTGGAAAGAAATATGCTATAATTGGAGTCGTCCTGTTGAGAAAAATTTAGAATATATAATTCTAAATTTTATCTTTCGAAAAAAAAATTCACTCTAAAATTGGAAACACAACAAAGACTTTATTAAACTTTGAGATATTACAAAAAAAACTCTCAATTCTCACAAATACTCAAAGCTAACAAGACTACATTCTTATATATAAGACTACTAGTCTTATTTTCTTTTTCACTTCTTGATGATTTACAATGCTAGAGACTTGGGTATTTATAGAAGAAGAAATAAAATACACACCACACATTTAATTAAGCTAATTAATTTTCAACCACACAAATTATAAAAACCTAATTAATTTGAATCCATACAAATTATAAACACCTAATTAATTTGAGTCCACACAAATTGCAATACACATAACCTAATTTAATTGATGACATTGATCTTCAACACTCCCCCTCAATGTCAGCTCTCATTCTCTGGACTACGCCGAGCTGTCGACGAAACAATTCAAACTTACTAGTGCTCAAACCTTTTGTGAACAAGTCTGCAACTTAATCATTTGTTTTGATTTGTCTCATCTCAATCTCTTCCTGCAGAACCTTTTCTCTAATAAAATGGTAGTGCACTTCAACATGCTTAGTTCGTGCATGAAAGACTGGATTCTCTGCCAAATCTACTAACTGGTGTAGATTATTCATCAGTTGTATCAACCATGTACTCTCTTGGCCTGCCATTGCTGCTGCTCGGTACTCAGCTTCAGTGGTTGATAATGATACCGTCGGTTGTCTCTTGCTACACCAAGAAATTGTTCCGGAACCAAGCTTAAACACATACCCAGTTGTTGATCTTCTAGTGTCATGATCTCCTGCATAGTCAGCATCGCAGTAACCAAATAACTTGCAGCCTTCACCTTTCTTGTACAAAAGACCATAGTCAATTGTACTCTTCACATATCTCAGTATTCGCCGAACAGCTTCTAAGTGGGACTTCTTTGGATTCTGCATGTATCGACTTACAATGCCAACTGCAAATGAAATGTCTGGTCGAGTCAAATTTAAATAAATGAGACTACCTACAAGTTGTCGATACATCGTCTCATCCTCCAACCCTTTGTCTTCATGTGCACACAATTTGGCGTTGACTTCCATTGGTGTTGAAATAGGTTTGCAATCAAGCATCCCAAATCTCTCCAACAGGTCTCTTGCATACTTTTGTTGATCGAGAAACAACCCTACTTTTGTACGGTCGACCTCTAATCCCAAAAAGTGCTTGAGTTCTCCAAGTTCCTTCATCTGAAAACGAATTGATAAATTCTCCTTCGTTCGATGAATTTCTGTCTCATCATCACCAGTTATGATTAAATCATCCACATACACTAGCACGATAGCTAAATTTCCTCCATTGGCTTTGACAAACAAACTGGAATCTACAGGTGTTAATGAATAACCACTTTGTATTAGAAATTCAGCAATCTTACCATACCATGCCCTGGGTGCTTGTTTCAATCCGTAGAGTGCTTTCCGCAACTTACACACATATTCAGGTTGATCTTGGTTTTGAAAATCCATTGGTTGAATCATGTAGATCTCTCGATCTAGCTCTCCATGAAGAAAAGCATTCTTCACATCCATCTGCCATAAACTCTAGTCTTTGTTGGCTGCAAGCGCGAGTAGAACTCGTACAGTTGTAAGTTTTGCCACAGGACTAAAAGTTTCATCATAATCTAGTCCGTATTGCTGAGAGAAACCACGAGCAACCAATCGAGCCTTATACCTTTCGATTGACCCATCTGGACAACGCTTTATCTTGTAAACCCACTTGCAGGATATAGGTTTTACATCTATTGGCTTCGGCACCAGATTCCAAGTCTGATTTTGCTGGAGTGCATCAATCTCTTCTTTCATAGCTGTCATCCACTCAGAACTCTGTGATGCTTCTTCGAACGTCTCAGGTTCTATTATAGTTACTTCTTCAACTATGGCTGCATTGGCGTATTTGGGATTTGGCTTTCGTATTCTTGTTGACCTTCGGAGTTGAGATTGCGGAGTTGATTCCTCAATTTCACTAGGCCCACCTTCTTCATTTGATTGTTGATACACGCCAGTTTGCCAAGGATTCTGAGTTGATCTTTGTTCGACATCATTGCTGTCTGGATCTCTTGATTCATCCGAAATTGGTTGGAATTGAACTGTGTGCTCCCCCATCTTTTGTTGCACCTTGTCTCCAAATTCTCTGGAATCTGGCAAAACCTCATTCTTTAAAGACCACCAAGAAGATGCTTCATCGAACACTACATCTCGTGAAGTGTAGCATCTTCCACTTGTTGGATCACAACATTTCCATCCATTTCTCTGGCTATCGTATCCCACAAAAATACATCTAACAGCTTTCTTGTCAAACTTGCTTCGTAAATGATTAGGAACAAATACATAACATACACAGTCAAATACTCGAAAATAACTAACTGTAGGTTTCATATTCCATAGTTTCTCAAAAGGTGAAACAAATTCTAACCTCGGTTGAGGAAGTCTGTTGATCACAAAGGCTACAGTCCTCATTGCTTCAGCCCAAAATCTTCCAGGAACATTCTTTTCATGTATCATGCTCCGATAAATTTCTGCAAGATGTCGGTTCTTTCTTTCCGCTACACCATTCTGTTGTGGTGTGTTGGCACAAGTGTACTGATGACGTATTTGGCATTCTTTTAGGTATTGAGAAAATTCGATTGAGTTATATTCTCCCCCATTATCTGTGCGCAAGCAACGAATCTTCTTTCCTACTTTTCCTTCAACTGACTCTTTAAACTCTTTAAATTTTGAGAATGTGTCAGATTTTTCTTTCATAAAGAAAACCCACACATACCTTGAGAAGTCATCAATGAATGTCACCATGTACCGCATGCCACCAATTGATGGTTGCTTCACAGGTCCGAACACATCAGAGTGAATTAACTCTAACGGTTCTTTTGCTTTAAACTTTGATTTCTTGTATGGTAATTGGTGAGCTTTACCATACTGGCATCCCGCGTGTCTGTTCGCACGTCAAGTTGAGGAAGCCCCTTAAGCATTGACTTCTTCACCATCTCACTTAGCTTGGAGTAGTTAACATGGCCCAACCTCATGTGCCATAGATCTGATGTCTCATTTTTTCTTGTCTTGTCTACATATGCAGACTCTGCTGACATTACATAAACTGACTCCAATCGTCGTCCCTCCATTGTTGGTGTTTCTGAGATTTTAAGGTTATGATAAACCTTCACATCTTGGGGACCGAACAAGACATAGTGGCCTGATGATGTCAATTGAGCCACAGATAGCAAGTTTTTCTTCATTCCCGGGACATGGTAAACATTTTGAAGTGGCACCTGGTTAGAATTATATCGAGGCGTAACTATTGTCTTACCAATGTGAGCTATTGGTAACCTTGAGTTGTCAGCTGTCACCACCACACGACCTCCATTATATTCAGACAGGTTTTGCAACTTTTGTTTATCACCTGTCATATGATTTGAGCAGCCAGAATCTACGATCCAGTCATTCTTGTAGTCAATCTGTTCTGATGTTGTCACTGTGAGAGCTAATTCTTCTTCTACTATAGCGAATAATGCTTCAGCGTCCCAACAATATTCGTTATTTTCCTTAGAACTGGAAGTAGCAGTATTACTTTCAACATATTTTTTCTTGGTCCAACAATCTTTCGCCATGTGCCCCAGCTTCCCACAGTTGTAACAATCACCATCGAACTTTCTACTATTAATGCGATTTTTTAAAGCTCCTCTAGGACGAGAGCCTCTTTTTCCTTGATGAATTTTTACTTTGTCACCATCCTTTTTATATCCGCTACTAGTGTGCCGCTTAAAATTGCCTTTGCTTTTGTTGGTGTAGAGCGCTTCCTCTTCACCCTTCAGCGAGACTCCTCCCATTTGCTTGGTCATAGCTTCTTGACCTGCAAGTAAATTTTCAAACTCAACAAGTGATGGTTGTGTCGGCCATCCTTGTACAGCAGCAACAAACCCTCGATATTCGGGTCTCAAATCATGGATAATTATTCTTTTTATCTTGGTTTCTCCAATAGGAGCTGTTGAATCTAACTCTGAAATTTCGCGGCATATCAATTTCACCTTGTGAAAGTACTGGGTAATCATCATGTCACGTTGCACCATCAATAACAACTCGTTCTCAAGAAGTTGTAGTCTTGTATCATTCTTCTTTGAAAAAAGTGTAACAAAAGTGTCCCATGCTTCTTTTGGTGTTTTGGCATCCCTAATGTGCTCCAATATTTCTTCTTCAACTGTAGTCTTTAAAGCAAACATTGCTTTGCCTGCTTTAATTTTCCATTTTCGCAAGATGCCATTTGCATCTTCTGCCGCCGGTTGTGTAGCTTCACTACCGCCGACGACCTCCCAAAGATCTTGTCCTTGCAAGTAGGACAACATGCACGTAGACCACGTGTTGTAATTTTGGTTGTTGAGTTTCTTGACTCCTCCAACTACTTGAAGATCTCCCATCGTGTCGGTAGAATTTCTATATTACCGAACAAGTTTTGACACTAAACTTGCAGAGTACTGAACTCCTCACGACTCAAAGAAACTCCCTCAATAACAATATCAAGAAATCTTTTCTGATGTGGAAGTTCAGTTAAAGCTGCAACCACAGAGCATATTTAGAATTTCAAGAGATGTGACACCTCTGCGGTCCCAAACGGTACCGCTCTGATACCAAATGTTGAGAAAAAATTAGAATATATAATTCTAAATTTTATCTTTCGAAAAAAAAATTCACTCTAAAATTGGAAACACAACAAAGACTTTATTAAACTTTGAGATATTACAAAAAAAACTCTCAATTCTCACAAATACTCAAAGCTAACAAGATTACACTCTTATATATAAGACTACTAGTCTTATTTTCTTTTTCACTTCTTGATGATTTACAATGCTAGGGACTTGAGTATTTATAAAAGAAGAAATGAAATACACACCACACATTTAATTAAGTTAATTAATTTTCAACCACACAAATTATAAAAACCTAATTAATTTGAATCCACACAAATTATAAACACCTAATTAATTTGAGTCCACACAAATTGCAATACACATAACCTAATTTAATTGATGACATTGATCTTCAACAGTCCCGACTCCATAAACTTCCAAATAGTCTCTTTCCAACCGGTCACCATTTTTTCATCTCCTAAACCAATCATATCCTCAGAAAAACAATGGTTTCCCAAAGTGTTGAAAACAGTAGTAAAAATCATATCTTTAATATTCACCATTTTCCCTTCTTTTCCACGCAAGAATTCCACCATTTCACTTTTTTCTCCCTCATGGATACCTGAAACCTCAGAGCCTTGTCCCCAAACAGCTCACCCCGCCAAAGGGCCCTCAGGTATTTCCACTGATTGCTGCATTCTGGAGCCCAAAGAATGGAAAATCTCCGTGTAACGAGCTGAAAGATGACGGTCACTGGTTTTAAGTATTTCTGATGCTGCTTCTGGTGAAGACCCCATGATTATAAGCTGAGTTCCCAGCCTTAGGGACATCAAGGGCCCATGATTTTTGGCTAAATTTGAGACTATGACATGAGGGTTCTTCCCAATAACATTGGGATGGTTTCCTATTACAGGCCATTGATATGGACCTGGTGGAAGATTTTGTCCCTTAAATGATGAAGACTGGAACTTCTTGGCATTGAGTAGATTAAGAGAGGAAGAAGAAGGAAGGATGAAATAGGAAGACATGTTGATTTCTGAGAAAGATGAAAGTTGCAAGACCATCAGAGCAAGAATATATGTCCAAGAAACATTTACCATGTATCTAATGGAACTTTGTTAAATTAAAAAGTGCCCATGCTTTGTCAGTGCCTTTTTTCTGGTTGTTCTACACGTGTAATCAACATCAGCGCATGCAGACCAAATAAGATCTAAGCCAGTCGGTGGAACTTCGGTGCTCTATCTTCATTCAATTTAGTTTTGAGATATGTCAAGGTCAAGAAATCAGTTCCATCGCTTACAAATTTTCAAATGGCCGTCAGTTGATTATCATGATAATTTATTCAGATCTTCCATCTCATGCGACATTGGAAGAAACGAATTCTCCTGTTGTGAAGCTCATGAAAGCATATTTGGATTGATGAAACAATAGTACATAAAACAAATAAAAACTGTTCCTCCTCTTGTGGAGGAGGAATTATTCTCAATAGAAACTAGTTACAGAATCAAGAATATATGTGATAATATATCTTCACTACTTTCCCTAGTTTTTCTGTTGCTGTGAGTTTGACTGTCGGAGTTTCTGTTCATCTGATAGTAATTTTGCAAACCTACAGTACATGAGACAGGCAAAATCAATTACCAAAAAAATGGGAAACATTTTATACTGAGAATAACGTAATTAATACAGTGGTTAAGGTGAAAGAAATAAAATACTTTTTCAAAGCATCCTCGTTTGTGCCTCCATTTGCAATAGGCTCAGAATTTCCTGTTTGCAGATTAACTCTGGAGACTGGACCCTTCAATAAATTTTCTCCAATTGTCACAAGGTCATTCAGATTCTGCTTCGTGGTAACATCAACGGAGGAGTTCACCCCAGTCAATGAGTCATCCTGTCATTAAATTAACAAGAATAATAATAATTATAAAACTATCAGTTAATGTTTGTCGTGAATCGTGCATCTGGAAATTTAAATATAAAATAAAATATTTAGAATGAAAGATTGCGAAATAGACGATTCTAATTGTTTCTTAACCTTTCCAAGAATAATTATGTAAAATATATTTTGGGTTTGCTTGAATATCATTCATATATACTGGAATGAATGAAAAGTAAGAAAAATGAAAGAAACTATAATTTTTGGGTCTTTACTTGAATACGGAGGTAACTATCTTCAGACTGAAGCGCTTGGAAAACTACGCATAAGAAATAATCCACCATGTCTTTACTAGCTTGGTTGAACACATCAATTATAGGGGTAGAATTTCCTTGAATTAACCAGCCAAACACGCCCCATTTGGCTGCCATTTCTGCTGTGTATTTCTGTTCTTGTTTTGCAGATCCTGTGCCCAATGAGATCACTAGCAACCTGGCATAGTCCATTGGCTGAATGGGGAAGAAATCTGGATCGTTTCTGAACACTTGTTTGGTTACTTCTCTTATGGCAACCAAAGTCTGGAAAAAATTTCAAGTTTAAGACAAACTTAATCAGAAGCCAAAATTAATTTAACTCAACATTCTGATACTAAAAAGAATTACCGGGTTATTAGCAGCTACGCCACCATCAATAAGATTGAAATCCCAAGATTTGCCAGAGTCATCAGCGTTTGTGAAATGATGGGCCGGAAAGAAGGTTGGCGCGGCAGACGTGCCAATGCATATGTCTGATAGCAGGGCGTCCATATAAGCTAAATTCTTTATCTGCATTAACAATATTATCATAAATTAATTAATAAAGAATATTATCGTAGAATTTTTTTCATTTATTATTATTATTCTTTCAATATGAAAGTATGCATGTCTGAAGT
The DNA here is from genome assembly GCA_019321725.1 of Paulownia fortunei. Lineage (NCBI taxonomy): Eukaryota > Viridiplantae > Streptophyta > Magnoliopsida > Lamiales > Paulowniaceae > Paulownia > Paulownia fortunei. Next base: position 2,832,134 of record CM033122.1, read on the forward strand.
AGAATGCAAAAATCCAGATTGATCATAGGCGGAAAAATTCTTTAGTTAAATACAAAAAGAATTACAACATTGACAATTAATTAAGTTAATGTTATCTGTGTTCTTCATTTCTATATATTCAGAAATTGGTTTCAATTCAACATATAAACCCAAATTTTTTTAGTTGCTATGAATCATACTGTTTTTTGTCACGTAATTCTTTTCAAGATAAGAAAACCTAAAGAATTGGTAATCTACAGAAAATTATCTTGCTTGTACAAATCAAAAGTGATAATTATATTGCCCATTGTTGCCCAATCATCAACTGACCCCCATCCTTCCAATGCAACCTGTCAACCCTCCCGCCTCAACCACCCCACCCCACCCACACACACACAACACACACACACACAGACCTCATAGGAGGAGAAAATAGTTGGCTGCAAATTCTTGATATCAAATGTTGGAATGACAATCTTGGTTAAGGTCTGATGCAACCGAGTCTGCCCTAAATTTTCCCTTATTATCTTGTGTAGGTACTTGCCGTTGTACTTGGGCCCTGCTAGTTGAACGACTGTGCTTTCAACTGACCCTAGTACACCACTGCATATTAATTAATCAAACACATTACTCATCACAAATTGAAACTCATCAAACATCAAAAAGAGAGTATTGAGCCGATGCATCATAAGTTCAGCAAAATATGAGAATTAATTACCCTTTCTGTGGGAATATATTAGGCCCATTCTTTACGTAAAATGGAGCAATATCTTTAGCAGCATATAATGGACGATTATTAGCATCAGGAGCCGTCAACATGGCAGTCACAAGGCCACCTGTGCTTGTTCCCGCAATAACATCAAAGTAATCTGCAATTCGAGCATCGTTGCCATCCAGTTTCTGATCATCCACAACAGTTGTCATTTCTTTTTACGAAACAATTAAGAAAATCTTGCAGCTTGGGTTAAGTGTACGATAAACGTGGTGAAAATGTTACAGTTTGTGTAGTTACAGTAGACAATATAAATATAAGTTGGCTTGGTCCATTTCATTTTGTTGAGATTATGATCAAGTTCATGCATAGAAATCCCAAAAAGAGAGTAAAACTTGTATGTACCTGGAGTTCGGATTCGAGAAATTCAAGAATCTTGGCCGGGATGATGCCCCTAATGCCACCTCCATCGATGCTTAGAATAGTGATTAGTTGTCCATTCACTGGAGGTAGGATTTTATTAAAAGATGTTGATGCCATTTGAGATAAGAAGGAATGTCAAAGGATTAATTTATCGGCTTGAATTATGATACTTGTTCCCAATGATGAAATGAAGTTCATGTATTTAAAGGAGAATCTTGGCTACTAATTTAACTTGGAAAGCTTCCAAGAATTCATGCCCCCCACGCATCATTGAAACTTCGTGATAATTAAGAATGTTTGGTGGGTTTGATCGGGTATAAGAGTTTTTCTATATTCATTGACTTGATACAAAAACAAGAATGCTCTGGCAGCAGAAATAACTTATTTTGGTTTCAAATAAGGATTATCCTTTCTTGTTCTTCAGCACACGCCACAACTAGTAAAATGACTTCGTCTGAGATGCCGAGTGTGTAAATATACAAACCCAGGCCTCGTGTCTAGGCCCGCAATGCTTCAGAAAACACTTGTTTATAACATTGGTACGATAACAAAACAAGGATAAAATGACGACAACATTTAAGCCAACAAACATCATGTTTGCGTGATACTAATGTTGCACAACATTGATGAGTCTCTTACACTGAAACATAGTACAATTTACATATACATGTCCAATACTATTGTACTGTGTTAGGTAATTATGTAAGGACAAACAAAAAGTCGAAATCTTGTTTGAAAACTATCAGCATCCCTTTCAAAAGGGTCTTGCAATTAAAGGATTTCTTGTATAGATCATATAGGTAAATGATTTCTAGTGTAGATTAATTGTTTCTAAGGTTGAAGTGCTAATTCGAATCAGTTAATTTTTAATCTTTTTTCGTGGAAAATTTTGTGAAGCAATGAATTGTTCAAATAACCTGAAAGGTCAATAAATGAAAAAAAAATCTGAGCTTAATACCATTTAGCAACAATGGAAAAAATAAAAATAAAAAATCAAACTTGAAATAACAAGAGGAGAAGTAAAGAAATGGCCTTGTTATACACTCAGTCTCCTTTGAAGATTAGACTTCTATCTTTTTTCCAACTGTTATTTGAATGGGAGCTACAGTTACAATCAGATGAAATAGTCATTTTCTAAAAAATGGGGTAATTATATTTATCTATTTCTCTTAAAATTTTGTAAATTATAAAAATTGATCACTTTTCTACTAACACTTGATCGTTTCAACATCGAAAGGATAACAATATCAAGTCCTCCACGACTTGAAATATATGTAATCGACACAGTGCTGGATCTTTAAAACTGTTTTAAGTTTGAAGTATTGCTGCTTGCATATTATTATTGTTTGATGGTTTCATGTGGAATGATTCTTCTTTTTGCTATTGACTGTTGATATAAGAAAGTGATTAATAACATATTATATTATTTCTTTAAATAAACGAAAAATCGACCTATTTTTGGCTTAATATAGTCATATTTGAGAATCCAAGTATAATTGCAAATTAACCAAAACTTTTAAGAAATTGAGTACGAGGTGTTATGTTTATGAATTTTGTCTTCGAGTTATATGCTTTTTGCTCTTTGGTTATTTGTAGATTGATGTAGAAAAAAATTTGTGTTGAAAGCTCCATATGGAAAGATTAGGAATATAAAGTCATGTTCGATTTGCAGCAAGAATAAGTTGTTAGGGTACTTATGAGCACCAAAAGTTATTATTATTATTATTATTATTATTATTATTATTATTATTTTATTTTAAAGAGTATATTGGTAGGTTTCTCAATTTCCCTTCAAATAATTTGAAAAAAATTTAAAAAAATAAAAAAATATTTATTTAGGTTAAATGGTTAAATCTTGTTAAAATTAGTTTGTTGAGAATTTCTTCTTTGCTTACAACGGCAAAACATGCATGTCAAGTCAAAATAGAAGAATTTATAAGTATCATAATTTTTGCCTATTTAATTTTGAATAAGCTTTGTACGTGTCAGTCCATTCAAATCTCAAAAACTAATGTAACATTATTTGCAATATTTTAGTAGCGCATTTTTCGTGATCATATCGATTAAACACACGTTTCAGAGTTGACCTAACTAGGATCATTACTTTGCTTAGTTGCCAAAATCTTGGATATGGCATACTTAATTATATAATATACTACAGATAATATGATAAATCCTGTCCGCCTGATCTGACCTCTCTAACTTGCAAGTTACACCATATATCAAGACAATCTTCCCCACCCCCCACCACCACCACCACCAAAAATAAAAAATAAATAATAAATAATAATAATAATAATAATAATAATAATAATAACAGTAAAGAATGGGTGATACACTAGGTTTTGCGTTTGTAGAAATCCATTTTTGTTTAAAGACATGACACCTAATATACCAGGACAAACAATAAGACTAATCTAAAGTCAAAATTGGCTATAAATAATTATTTTTTCTCAGTAGATTTTGGAAAATTTAATTAAATATGAAATTGGTGTATAACAAAATATGCGGAGTCCCTCAAATAGCAGCATCATTTATTCTCATCCTTATACTTTTTAGAATTCAAAATTTTTGTTGGTTTGTTGTTCTATTTGAAGAAATGATCATTGTACCTTGAAAATAATTACCAAAAATTCAATTTTTTTTAACTATTACTCGACCAAAAATTCAAGTTTAAAAGCATACATCTTATGAATATATTTATAAGAGATTGTAGATTGATTGTTATCTTTCAAATTTTCTTTGTCTTGGGTCAAGGTCGTGCATCACTGATCTAATATTCCCATTCAAACTTCAAGTTTGATTTGATTAATGTTGTTTTTTATTACTTAGGAAAATCTACTAAAAATACGTTAATGAACTCGTCACCCGCAATTATTTTCTTATTGACAACAAGAAAAAGAAACATTAATATTGATTTTATTAGGATGCATGCCAAAAATAATTATCATCACAACGTACTCTTAACATATTACTAGAAATATCTTTTTCTTAAAAAAAATTACACTTGATAATTATCTCGAAACAAAATGGTGAAATATTTCCAGCTATGATGCAGCAAAAGTATCCAAAAAATAAAAAATAAAAGAAAATGACAAAGATAAATTAATTGTGGTCTTGGAAGAGTGATGCTTTGGATTTGAATCGGTTTTGGACTTCGGATGATACTAGATTGAACTAAGACTTTTAAGTTAATTATAACTAAAGGCACGATCTGCTTTAAACTATAGTGAAACACCATGTTTAGTCTTTGGATTTTAATGAGGAAATTACTATAAAAAAATAATTTTTTCCCCTCAAATGATAGCATTTTTTCTTTTTTTACTTTAATTTTTTTTTCCTCACAAAAATTCAAAATTCAAATATAACGGAATTAACATAGTGTCTAGAAAATCTTAAGATCTTTATATAAGTTGTGGGCTAGATCTAGGTCGGTCGGATACAATTCAGGCCCATTAATCTGCCATGGGCTTCTCGTTATTCAAGTGCGTAAACAACTGGGTTGATGTAGAAACAAATCAGGCCCATAGTTGGCCAGAAAATGGGTTGGATATCCAGACAAAACAGCCCAATAAACTATCTGCCGCTCTGCCCTTGCAGCCTAGAAAGTAGAAAGACAGAAATTAAGCAAATCTAGGGCCCAACAACAATTAGCCGATAATAGGTGTTTAAAAAGATTGTTTTTAAGACATAATCAGGGTACGAAATAACAACTATGTTTATTAGATTGTTTTAGGTATAATAACTCCTTTTATCAAAATGCAAATCCTGTTTATGAAGAAGCGTGTTTCCTTTTTTTAGTAAAACTATCATATTTCGCAATTACAAAAAAAAAAAAGCCATTAATTTAGCAATTAAAGAATTTTTGCAAGGGAAGATGGAAGTCTACTTAGTGGGAACAAATAAATAATTAAATAAAGTAAGGACTTTGACAAATAATAATTGTTTTTTATATAAATAAGTTACTTAGAAGATCTAGAAGTAGAATACATTGATGCTAAAGGAAAAACACAAAAAAAAAATAAATAAATAAATAAATGAAGAAATGGATCAAATGTACGGATGTTTTTGTTAAGGAATATGGTTACTTACCAATTTTATTTTAATTCTGATATATGATAAAAAGAAAATGAGAAATTAATTTAAAAAACTTAGTAGAAACAAGAACTGGAAGATATATAAACTATTTAATGAAACTATAAAATTCATCTTAACATCCAAACAATGGATTAAGAGCATTTTAAATCTAATTTAACCTCACCCAATATATATATATATATATATATATATATATATTCATAAAGAAATCAAAATTCAAGCAAAGAAATATTATTTTAAAATAGTACTTTAAAAGTTTCCTTCATTTCCACTTTTAGCCCGAGAAGTGAGAGTAGAACTACCCAAAGCAACCGACAAGCTTAAAATACACACAACACGAACGATTGATCATTCATCTCTCCTCTCTCTCTCTCTCTGGATCTGGAAGCATAGAGTTTCTGCTTCATTCCATCATGGGAAGAGCTGCTGTTGGATCTCATGCAATTCGTACAGTTTTCTTCTTCACAACCATCTGCATTTTGCTCTTTTCTCACAATGCACTCAGCTTCTATCTCCCGGGTGTTGCCCCCGAAGACTTCCAAAAGGTTCGATCTTTTCTGTAAAAATCCAAGTTTTTTTTTAATAATTCTTTTTCTATTTTTCATTTTTCTGATTTGGGCTTCTTTTAGTCTTTCTATGATCCCATGTAAAATATGAAAAGTTTCTGTGTTTCTCGATCTTGGTTCTGTTCGAAGATCTGATCTTTTGTCTGTGCTTCTCTGTGTGCTTGTGTATGGGATTAGTGATTTTGAAATAGGTCTTTGTCAGATGCAGTATTTGATCAGATGGTTTGATTAGAGAAAACTGTATCATAGGAGTTATTGATACTTGTTGCCCATATACTGGTTTTGGTCCTGCTAGAGAAAATAAATATGTGGTAGATAAAGTACACTTTTCCATCTTACACATTTTTGACTTGGAGTCTACCAAGCAATGACACTATTATTATGGAGCTTAGTTTGAGAAGCAGTACATAGGATTAAGCAAAATGTTACTGTGGAAGGCAATTGTGAATGGTTTCATAGATTGTAGACTGGCGAAGTGTTTGCAGTGCAGTTGTTACAAAGGAATGCGTTTTGACCTGGAGGAGGAAATTTATAAGAGATTGAAAATGTAATCAATAAACTAGCTTACGTTGCCACTTGATGAATGCTCAAATTATATTTAGTAAAAACCGAGTATGTTAATTACTCGTTTTATGGCTATATGGAAATTGGCATAAGAGTCAACTAAACTTTGTTGTCTAGATCCTGTCAATACTGGAGACAGTTTTGATAATATATGATTACTCCTGATTCTTAAGTTTATTCTTAAGTTTATTACTCATTTATCTCAGAACTCCCTCTGTTTTTTATTCTCTTCTTTGATCTCGCATACTGATGATGAGATCAAGAGTATATTGGAGATAAGCAAGGGTGCATCTCATTCTTGAATATTGCTTCTTGGTCAATGTGGATTGATAATAGTGTTCATTCCAGCATTTATAATTTCTATCATTGCAAAAAATTGTGCAGTAGGTTGTATGCAATCTGCTGATTAGAGACAGAACTGTGCATGTACTCCTTGCCAGTTATTTTTGTCTAATCTTAAACATTTATAGGTTAGGGTTATTTTCAACACGTAACACTTTTCTCTTCTGGGTATGTTGAATCTGTATCCCATGGCCCATGAAGCTGTATTGACTTAACTATGAAACTTAGGAAGCAGAGAAGACACCTAGGTATGACAATGGCTTTATTCTTTAGTAGACAGTATGAAATTTGATATTGTTGGTGTTGGTAATTTATTGCCTAGTTGTTTTGAGTTTTTTCTCTTATATGGTCATTTGTAAATAATGATTCCCAGTTGATTTTGGAACTGCACTTATCCTCTTTCTTTTTCTGTTTTTTTTTCTTCTTCTTTCTTTGCTTTTTATTTTTTCCAAATTGAACGCAGGGAGATTTACTGAACGTCAAAGTGAACAAATTGACTTCTATAAAGACTCAGCTTCCTTACTCGTACTATGCTCTTCCTTTCTGTAGCCCAAACACCATAGTCGACAGCAGTGAAAATCTTGGAGAAGTGCTTCGTGGCGATCGCATTGAGAACTCACCCTATGTGGTCAGTACAGTGTCTTTCATGATATAAAGCCCTTTGATAGTTATCTTGATCATTGACTTTTTCTTGTTGAATGGTTATGCTACAGTTTAAAATGAGGGAACCACAAATGTGCAATGTTGTTTGTCGACTTACGCTTGATGCCAAAATTGCAAAAGAATTCAAAGACAAAATTGAAGATGAATATCGTGTTAACATGTACGTCAAGCCTTCAGTGAACAAATCCATTTTCTTATATCAGTTTTTGAAGAAACTTCATATGAAAGAATCTCTTGCTTAGTTATTATGCTATACTGTATCGCAGGATACTAGATAATCTCCCTTTGGTTGTTCCCATTCCAAGATCAGAACAGGATGGCCCGCCCATCTACCAGCTGGGTTTTCATCTCGGGCTGAAAGGGCAATATGCTGGCGTAAGTTAACTGATTATGGCCCTAAAATTGTATGAGCAATTTATGTGCAAGATTGCTCTTTTACTCCCAACTTTGTATCATATGCAGAGCAAGGATGAAAAGTACTTTCTACACAACCACTTGAGCTTCACGGTCAAGTTTCACAAGGATGAGCTGACTGATTCGGCTAGGATTGTAGGTTTTGAGGTCACACCATTTAGGTGGGTTCTTCAAAAGTGTATTATTATTTGAAACATTGCTCTCTCTGTTAACCTTTAACAACAATATTTTTATCTTAGTTAACCTTTCAGTTTCTAAATAGCTAATGAGCTTATTGTTTTATATCTTATACTTTAGTGTCAAGCATGAATATGATGGACAATGGAATGAGAATACTCATCTAACTACATGTGATCCCCATGCAAAGCGTGCAGTTTCTTCTTCAAACTCTCCTCAAGAGGTTGAAGATAAAGAAGAAGTCATATTCACTTATGATGTTGCATTCCAGGTGATCAGTTCACCAACATACTTTTCACATTTAGTATTGACTCGTTAAATGTACGCCAAATAATTGATACCTTAGTCACCTGGAGCCCAGCTTTTCTTGTTTTGTTTTTGTTGTTGTCACCTGCAAGTGATTTCTGCCTTGATCAACAAGTATAATGTTCTTTTTCTTGTGAATTTAATATTGTGGAGAGTCCTTTCTTAATAATCCAAGGTCTGCCTGCAGGAGAGTGAAGTGAAGTGGGCATCAAGATGGGACACTTATCTTCTAATGACTGATGATCAAATCCATTGGTTTTCCATAGTAAATTCTCTTATGATTGTTCTCTTCCTCTCTGGCATGGTTGCAATGATAATGCTGCGGACACTTTATCGAGACATCTCAAAGTACAATGAACTTGAGACCCAGGAGGAGGCCCAGGAAGAAACGGGATGGAAACTGGTCCATGCCGATGTATTCCGGCCCCCAAGCCACTCAGATATGCTCTGTGTTTATGTTGGAACTGGTGTACAGTTTTTGGGGATGATGCTTGTCACTATGGTGTTTGCTGTCCTTGGATTCCTCTCCCCTTCAAATAGGGGTGGACTTATGACAGCCATGTTATTTCTTTGGGTTTTCATGGGACTTTTTGCTGGTTATACCGCTGCCCGTCTTTACAAGATGTTCAAAGGAACAGAATGGAAGACAATTGCCATCCGGACTGCTTTCCTATTCCCAGCTGCAGTGTTTAGCGTCTTCTTTGTACTCAATGCTCTCATATGGGGTCAGAAATCTTCAGGGGCAGTGCCATTTGGAACAATGTTTGCTTTGGTCTTCTTGTGGTTTGGAATTTCAGTTCCACTTGTCTTTGTGGGCAGCTATGTTGGCTTCATGAAGCCAGCAATAGAAAATCCTGTGAAGACAAATAAAATACCTAGGCAGATCCCCGAACAGCCGTGGTACATGAACCCCATCTTCTCAATTTTGATTGGAGGCATTCTCCCATTTGGAGCTGTTTTCATTGAGCTCTTCTTCATTCTTACCTCAATATGGTTGAATCAGTTCTACTACATTTTCGGGTTCCTCTTCATAGTTTTCATCATCCTTCTTGTCACCTGCGCTGAGATATCAGTTGTGCTTTGCTATTTCCAGTTATGCAGTGAGGATTACCTCTGGTGGTGGAGGTCATATCTGACATCTGGATCCTCTGCACTATACCTCTTCCTCTACGCAACCTTCTATTTCTTCACTAAGCTTGACATCACGAAGCCCGTTTCAGGAGCATTGTACTTTGGGTACATGTTGATTGCTTCATATGCATTTTTTGTTCTAACAGGCACCATTGGCTTTTATGCTTGCTTCATCTTCACGAGGCTGATTTATTCTTCTGTGAAGATTGATTGATTAATGCCAAACTGTGCACAGGGCTTTTCTAGTCGTGAAGCAAAACCACATAACGAGAATTTATTCGATATCAAGCACATGACATGTATGATTATCAGAAATGACCATACCAGCAATTTTATTATTTTAAGAGAAATTATTATATTAGTTAATTGATTATAGTAGGTCATATTTGTTATTTTTTTTTATTTGGGTTTTGTTGAGTTATCTTTGTAGCAAGGACATTGGAGAGCTTGTAACTTGCTCAAAAGTTTTAGTAGTCTTTGATCAGATGAATTCTGTAGAATACATATAGCTGAGGCAGTGGGCTTCAAACTTGTTATTGCCTAATGTAGAAGTAGTTCAGTTTTTTCACCAATAGTCGTTGTCTTATGGGACTATCCATCTGTATTACAGGTTGTAACTGTCTGAAAAAGTGAATGTGTTATTTAAATGCTTGGAAAATTTGAATAGAGTGAGACGTTTAGGGTTGTACTTTTTTCTGTTTTAAAAAGAAATTGCTTCTTACTAGTGTTAATGAAGTCCTGGCAAATATCTCTAGATACAAATTCAAAATCATAGAAGCAAAGAGGTGTTTTTTAACTCTTTTAGAACAGTGAACTTAAGAAGAGAAGTATGTCCTTTCAACAGATGATTGGACCCATATGTTCTTATTAGAAGAAAATAAATTATAAATTTTATAAAAAAAGTTATTTTAATTACAAGAAATAAAACTATAAACTTTAGAAAAAAAAATTCTTAATTTATTTCGAATAATAGAATTATAAACTTTCTTTTAAAAAAAATTATATTATGATTAGAAGAAAATAAATTATAAATTTTATAAAAGAAGAGTTCTGAATTTATTTCCTATAAAAATATATATTCAGTATTCAGGCTCAAACCCAGCCTGGCCCGGCTGTGCGAGTATGGGCTTTCGTACAAGGGCCAAGTTAACAACTTATTTTCTTCTAATTGGCTCAATTTTGATTTTAAATCGTTTCATGAAAATTAATTTTAAGAACTTAAATATAGTAAACTTATCTATCCGCAATATGAATTATGTTTAACAAAATAATTCTCATTTTTGTTAAATAATACTTATTTAAATAATTTATCAAATTTTGATAAAACCAAAGTTTAAAACCAATTTTTAATAGTATCATTTATGAAACAATACATTCCACTTTTAATAGTGGTGTCAAAAATTCAATGTAGTCAAAAAAATAATGAGAGAAAAGGGGTTCACCATGTAAATAAATCAAATTATGGGATCATATTTATTACATTTTGTGTGATAAATCATCTACACAACGTAAGAGCACCATGCATGTATTACCTAAGAAGCAGAATTGAAGAGAATTTCCTGACTTGATTTGCATGATAAAGGTGTACATATATGAAATTGATGTCTGAAATTTACCTTTTTATTAGCTCATCTTCGCAATAACTATAAACATAATTCGGCACTGCAAGATTTAAAACGAACAGCCAAATACATAAATCGTGGAAACCCCAAAAAATATAAATTCATGAAAACAAATGAAAATTATTAAGTCGGTGACTTACTTATATTGTTCTTTGTTGTCATTGTTTGTGTAAAACACAAAGTAATTTTATTAGTTACTCTAAATATGGTAAGTTGAGTTTTCCATAATTTTAATGTGAGTTTTAATTCAATGCTAACTCTTGTGTATTTGTTTTTGTATAGGATTAAAACTCTACGTACTTACAATTTGATATCTTACACTTACCTTATTCGATGAATTAAAGCTTCATGGAACTTTCACATACAACGGTTCAATTTTTCTATCATTATATAGTATACAATAAAAAGTAGAAATTTGAGTTGTAATTGGTATATATATTTTATGTTAAACATATAAAGATTGTGTTAGGAAAGTTTTGAGTTAGACTAAGTAATTTAAATATATTTGATTAGGAATCTAACTAGAAAAAAAATGTGTATTTAAACACAATCTTTTATTATTCTTATGATTTGGATTTCATAAAAAACATGTAGATGAAAGTGTAGTTGATTCCCATCTCCAGAAATCAGTGATGTGATCGTTGATTAAGAATTCGATCTTCAAAATTTTATGGAGTTTTACATATGTGCTCTAAATAATATTGGAGTATTGCATTGAATATATTTCGAGAGAGAATGCTCTGTTTGATGGCGGTCTCCTTCAACGAAACATATTCAAAGTTGAGAATTATGACAAACAAATCTACCAATGGAACAATATAAGAATGATACAAAATAAAGAGAAGTCTTCTAATTTTATTTTATAAATTCAATTATTATATTGGGTAAAGTTTTTATTAATAGTGGATTATTTAATCTTTGGACGTAACATCAAAGAGTATGATATTTGATAGTGATTTTTTTCTTTTTGTAGGAAATTTGATATCTGAATATTGTTAAAATTGATATTTCAATTTTAATTTGCATCTCTCCATTGTGTATTTATGTTCATATTCTAACTGATACTCTAGAATATCACAAAATTTGATAAACTGATTAATTGAATGAATTAAAACCACAACGGATTCTAACAAAAATAAAAACAAATTAGCAACTATAGTAGCCAACTTGGGACTGATCCCATCAAATATAAGAGTCTACATATATAGTTAAAATTTTCAGTCTAAAGTACCAAAAAAGTAAAATTATAGGCTTACACCTATATGGACTATATTTGTTGTCATAGCAACAAATTTGAGATATTTACTTCTCGTTGCGGTCCTAATTAGGAGTCTTCTATTTATATATAATATATACATATAGAAAGGGGCTTCCATTCACTTCATTAATTGTACAAACTCTTTCTCTAAAATCCTAGCAAGTTTTGATACATGGCAAAATTGTATTTGTTAGGATGCATATTGAACTAATTTCACAATTAGTCCTTTAAAACATGGTGTGGTAATTTTATCTTTTAATTTTTGGTAATTTTAAAATTTTATTCAAAAAATTAAAATTTGTAAAAAAAATATAATCATGCGTCCAGGACTATAAAATTTTGGAAATTTTCATTTTGGTGGAAAATTGGCAATTTTACTCATGTAGCATATTAAGTGGCCATTTTGGATGAATTTTTTTTATCGTTTTAATCACTTAAATAATTCCATAACTTAATTTGTTATAAAAAATAAAATTCAATTTCTTCTTCCCTTCTCTATCTTTTTATTCACTTAAATAATCAATTAATCAGTTAATTATTCGCTTAACTTATTTCTAAGTATGTAATACTTATTCAAATAAGAATATATAATTAAAATCAATTTTCTTATTCCTTTCTCTATCTTCTTTTATCATTTAAATAATCACATAATTTAGTTATTATTATGTAAAAACAATCAAAGATTAAAAATTAAAACAAATAAATAAAATCAATTTTATTCTTCCTTTCTTTTTATTCTATTTTATTTCTTCTCTTGTTCGATTTCTCTCTCTCTCTCTCTCTCTCTCTATATATATATATATATATATATATAAAATACATATATACATATGTATATATGAAAGAAAAAACAAGGAAAAAAAAGGGGAAAGAAAGATCCTTTCACACATCATTAAACTTATTTTCCCAACCAAAGTCTTGATACAGTTCAAATCCTTTCATACATCATTAAACCTATTCTCCCAACCAAAGTCTAGATACCGTTTTTCTTCATATTTTCATTACTCCATCCTAAATCATCAAACAAACAATCAAAAAACCATCTCTAAAGGGCAACAAGAATGTGGGAAATCGGAGACTGGAAATGGTTGAATCGTGTGGCGGAGTTGCTGTCTCAAGAAAAGATTGAATTGGAGCAGTTGAGCCAAGTAGGAAAGCCTAATGCAGACGCTATTACTCATGATCTTCTTGATCATGGATCCTTGAAGAAGGGCAAGCGATCACCAAGAAAGAAGCAAGATAACCCAATGCCACCTGTCGAAGTTGACCATCCTACTCCAAGATCTGAGAAAACAGGGCTGAAATTAACTTTCAAGAATCTTGGAAAAAACCCTATTGTTACCTGCACTCTCAAGTGTGTCGTCTCCAAGAAAATATCATTCAAGAACCCCAATGTGGAGGCCCCGGAAACTTCGACAGCAAACGAAAGTTCAAAGGATCTTGGCAGAAACCCTCAGTACACGTGCAAAAGAAGAAGGGATTGTCAAGAAGAAGAATCTACAATGAAGAAGAAGCCCAAGAACGTAAACCTATCAAGAAACCTTCCACAACCACCGCCGGCTCTTCCCCAGGCATTCAAGAGTCACATTCTCCTTATGGGGGGATGTTTGGATGATGTGATTTTGGTTATTCAGAAGGAACTTTATGATACTGATGTCAACAAAAGCCAGAACAGATTGTCGATGCCCTTCAGCAAAGTCAATATCCAGTTTCTGACATCAAAAGAAGTAGATCATCTGGATGCACCCAAGGCAGAAATTCAGGCGACTCTTATTGAACCGTGTCTTCAAGAATGTGAGATTAGTTTGAGAAATTGGAAGTCAAATTCCATGTTCGCACTGGTCAGTCCTTGGAAGGAAGTTTGCAGGAGGAATCAGCTGAGAGAAGGAAAGGTTATTCAGTTGTGGTCATTCAGGAGAAATTCAAAGTTATGTTTCGCGCTTGTTCCAATCAATTGAAGACTTCAGGAAATATGCTGCTGTGATCCGAAGAATCTGCAGGATATACACACCAATGATTTTTGGTATTTGATTGCTTTCTTATTATTATGATTATAGTTATTATTTCACTTTTAGGGTTTTGATGATAGTAGCTAGGGGTTTATTTTAGTTTTTCAAAGTTAGGCAGTTTGTGTTATTTTTGATGAATTCATTTGTCTTTGCAAAAAAATCCGTTTGCTTGTAGGGATCTTCATATTTCAAATGCAGTTTTTTGTTTATTGTGTAACCTTCTTGATAGCGCAGAGATATATATGTGATTTCTTGATTTTTTAGGTTGTATTTGGATGAAAAAATTTAAATTTGAGGATAAAATTTATGGAAAGAATTTTAAATAATTAATGAATTTTGAATTTATCATACTAATTCAAAAAATAATAAATAAAAGTTTAAAATTTTGAAATTCATTGTATAATTTCAAATAAATTTAATAAACTTGTTGTTATAAATTTAAAATTTTTAACTTTAAATCTATTAATCAGAGCCTAATGATTTTACATTGTTAATTAGCATGGAACTTGCATTAGCAACTTGCATGCCAAATTTCACATTCTTCGCACTATGCCCTCTCAAAGGCAAAATCACATTTTTTTGTGATGTAAATTGATTTATTTTTACTTTTGGTTCTTTAGGAGGAGTGTAACAATTTACATACAATAATTTAAAATTTTCAGCTCATTTAATTTAATTTAAAAAAAATCAAAAAATGAAAAAATAATCAGGGACTTAGACACACACCTCAAAAATTTAAGGCTTTGTGGTTTTGATTTTGATTATTTTAAGATAATAATTATTTTGAAAGAATATAATTTGATAGTGAAATTAAAAAATATGTGGAAAATAAAAATCCAAGAAAATAAAAATATGTTACATTTTTTACAAAATGTAGTGTTATTTATTGTAGTTAGTAATGTAATAAGTAACAACATTTTTTTTTAAAAAAAGAAAATACTAGAATAGAAATTAAACATAAAGAGTTTTATAGTACGTACTTTTGAAAGGAAAATTAGCTGGTTTTGCTCATATGCCCTCTCAAATGGACTATTTTAAAGAGGAAATTTCTCTACTTTGTATATCGCTTAAATAAGTGAATTAGTTAATTAATTAACTGAATAAACTATTATATAAACATTAATTAATAGAGAATTATTGTTTGATGCAAGGGCAGTACTGGGGGAGCTTCCTTTTCCTAACTGAATTTCAGTAATCTTCTCTTATGAAACCAAATAAAAAGGAATAATGAAGTGAGGAGCATAACAATCTAGTATCTCAGTATTAAGTTATTATGGTACCATCGTTTGGAGAACAGAATGAAGAAGAACATGGGATAATGAAAATGCCATGTAAAGTTACTGCATGCTAACAAAAGCGGAAAATGATTTAATTTCCACAGACTGGCCAACTTTTCATTACAAGAAGAACTGATAACAACAATATTCGTGCTCTCCTACTTGCGGGGGCGCGTGTCCTCGGGATCGGCAACACCGGCGGAGACTCGGGCCACATCACCGGCACTAGCTTCAGGCTTTTTCTTGGTGTACAAGGTGAAGTACCACAGGCCACCGATAATTCCGAGGCCTGCAAGGGTCATAGTAACAAGGCTGTAGGGCAAGGTCCGCCGCTGGTGTAGGATTTCGCCGGGGTTGTGGCCCGGCGGACGCTTGGAGGCCTCCACTCCAGCTCTTTTCACCTCCTCCGGGCTCATCTTGCACGTGTCTGCGTTCTTTCTCCAGTCTTCATTTCCTGCCATTCCTTGAAAAGTTTTCACTTTTCTGTTCCCTTCTGTTAAAAAAGTTTGCTAATGAATTCACACAACACAACTGTGTGGTTTTTTGTGGGTGAAAAAGTGTCGAATTTGATGAAGAAAAACATGGGAAGGTGAGGGTTTGCCACGTTCATGTTAATGGAGGTGCATGGAACTCAGACGTGTCATTTCTCTGCGCTGCATACGTGTTACTTTGGCGGTTCATCACATTACTTACTTCTCTCCTCTTTATTTTGTTGTTTAAAAGAATTGAAAATATAAAGAAAGATTAATGAACGTAGAAGTAAATTAATTAAAATATGTACTCAATTGGCCAAGTCAGAAGTAAAGTTATTAGTGCCCTTTGATTGTGCTTGTAATTAATAATAATTTTTTTTTATAATTAATTCCTTAAATATGATTAATTATGGGCAAAATCCCAAATAAGAATACTCTATAGAGTACAAAGTAGGATGAGCAACAGTGGCTACATCTGCTAATAACATCCCTACAGGCACTGTAAATATAAGATTCAACATTAAAAATATGAAAGAGAGAGAGATGAAAAGAAAAAAAAAAGGTAAAGTGGAAAGACTACTCAGTTATAAAGACTTCTCGACACAATTTTCAGTGATATAAGAGAATTGAGTTACCTATTTCAAAAAGGTTTTGTAACGTCCAGTCCAATCCGAACACAATGAAAGTTCATATTGAAACTAAATTTCAACGAATTTAAAAAATCACAACACTAATCGCACTTGAATTCTGCAAATGCAATTTTTCGTCCCTCCGCACATGCCAAGCGCGAGAGTGGAGATTGATAGTTTTGGATTAGAGAAATAAAACTAGCTAGAAATGAAAATTCATCATTTGTGAAAGAATAGCGTTTGTCAACAAGTTTTCGAGATGTTATATTTGATCAACGATACAAACCAATAAAACTCTAAAATCCCAACTCCTCTCTCTTTTTGTACTGATAAATAATTTTAGTAATGATATTTATTATGCGACAAATAATTTTTGTTAAAAATATTCAAAAGATCAAGTTAAAAAAACTCAAAAAAATAAAAATGACAAGTTTTTGAGCGAAGAATTTAATAAATTATTAACAATACCTCATAAAGACAATAAGTACAGAAATGGGATGTTTCTTCATGACCTAAAAAAAATTGCAAGTTAGGCAAATTATTTAAGAGTGGGAATTCCCCTATTTCAAATTCATATTTTATTTTTTATTTTATATTATAAATAAATATCAAGTATATAAAATATTAAATAAAAAATGTACGTAAAAGCCTTTTCCATTGTGAAATGGCATTAAATTACCATATTACCTTCTTTTGGAAAGAAATAAATGCATTAAAATTTGATTCTGGTCCATCCCCAACTCATCAACCTAAAATACCTTTCTAACGTTACACATTACCGTTACTAAAAGACAAAATAATACAACTCCTTTCACACTCTCCCACAAAGGCCCCACTCCCTTCTCAAACCCTTCAACGGCTAGTTTTTCCCCCCTCCCCCACCTCTCCTCCCTATATATTCCGGCGCAACCCTCTCCGCCACATCCAATCATCCTCTCCCTCCCTCTCTCTATTTCCCTCTCTACAACCCATTTTCCCAGTCTCTCTCTCACTAGAATACTGCTAGTAGAAGATTTCTTGGAGCTGTAAATCACCAGTCCTGCCGGTATAAAATGGCCGCATTTTCAAGGACTGAGATTTCTTCAGTACTGCTACTCATTTTCCTGTCCATGAGCTTCTCAGAAGCCAGAGACCACCTAATCGGTGGCAAGTCCAACGCCTGGAAGATCCCTACTTCAGAATCAGATTCTCTCAACCACTGGGCAGAGAAATCTCGGTTCCTCATCGGAGATTCTTTAGGTACATACACCAAATCCAACTTCCGCCCCAATTCCCATAGGTTATTAATCTTTGTCGAGAAAATCTGATTTTTTTTTTCTTAACTCTCGCAGTGTGGGAATACGATGGCTCGAAAGATTCAGTGCTGCAAGTGACGAAGAGAGATTACGTGACCTGCAACACGTCGAATCCGATCGAAACCTATAGCGGAGGCAACACAAAGGTGAAGCTCGAGCGATCGGGTCCGTACTATTTCATTAGTGGGGCGGAAGGCCACTGCGAGAAGGGTCAGAAGTTGATTGTTGTGGTTATGTCAGAGAAGCACCGCCGCTTCAAGGTAGTTTCTCCGGCGCCTTCCCCGGCCGAGATTGAAGGTCCAGCGGTTGCGCCGGCGCCCACCAGTGGCGCCGGGAGTTTGAGTGGAGGCTTTCTGATGTTAGCATTGGGGGCGCTGTTGGTTGTAATGTGAAGGGTTGCTGAGGTCTTGAAAATGGGGAGGGAGATATTGGGGTTTGCTATGGAGTATTTATTAGTTTATTCTTTTGGGGCCAGGAGATTAATTGTTTTGTGTAATTGAGATTACATGTCTCCAGTGATTATTGATTTATTCATTTATGGAGCCTGATGCTTGCAATGCCTATCAATATTTTTTACATTTTATTTATGAATTTTACAAGTATTTTTTTATTATGAAATAAACATCCATATCCTTAGTTAAGTATTCTTATTATGAAAACAAAATTTTATTAGAGACGAAAATTATTTAATAGAATGAAACTGGTAGAAGAAAATTTTTAGATTCCTAAATTCTCTAAATTACTTAGATATAAAAGTCAGTCACGCTGATTTATGTATAGTTGATTCATCGTTCAAATAACCTATTTTTTAAGATTATATTATAATTTTTTGACAACATGAATAATAATTTTTAAATGTAAATAAATTATTAAATTATAATCAATTTACTTCATTTTCTATAATGGGAAAAAAATGAATCAAGAATGTTCAGAGTTTGTTTAAAAATGAAGAACATATAATGTGCTGTATATAACAAAAAATTAGAGGAATTAAAGGTAGCTTGATTGAATTTATAAATTTTTAAAAAAATATTATATAAGATTTTTAAAAAAATTTAAAAGCTTATAGGATCTCTTAAAGTATAATTTTTTAGTAGAATAGCTAATAAGCACTCAAAATAAGATCTTACAATTTGAATTCAAACAAGTACATAAATCCTCACTTATTTTTAAAATAAAATTTTATTTTTAAATTCTTAAGAAACTCTTTTAATTTTAAAAAAATTAATTATAAAATTATTATTACTAACATATTATAAAGTCTAAAAACATCTAAGCTTATAAAATCTTTTAATAAGCTTAGCCAAACAACCTCTTAGTAAAATTAATATTTTCAAATTAGAAAAAATTCCTGTTTCATCCAATCTGATCAATCTTCTAACCTGTTTCACAAACCTCTTTTTCCTTTTGAGAACAAAAACTAATGAAGAACTCTCCCATGTGTGGCACAGGACCAAATGGCAAACAAAATATGTTGCAAATAAGTGAATTACTCTTAGGAGGTCTCAAAACTCTATCCCAGATACTCTGTATCCCAAAATAATGAGAACTGTACACATGGATAACCCCTATCAAATTCAGAATACATGGATGGTTATAATTGTTGAGGTCTCTGGAATCCTTCCAAGACTTCATAAGAATCACACGAAATAAGTATTGACTCGCTGTCCACTGTTTTGAATGTAAACCAAATCGTATCCAAGCTATAGCAACAGAATACAATCACAGCCCTCAAAAACAGAAAAGCGAACAAACAGATAGAAAGCTGAATTGGGTTGCTACTCCTCCCATGTTTAGTTCCATTAGTTTAAATTCTTCAATCTATAAATCACAAGGAAAAAGGAAAAGAATGCACCACAAAATGCAGGTCTATGCGTTTATTACAAAGGCAGCCAACAAAGGCGCTGCTATTACAAAATAGCAGAGGATATGGAACGCTCCAAACAGAATACTCAATTAGTGCAAAACAGAAAATCGGCTAATAAGCACATGAAAAATTGTGAAGTCGTCTGATCACCACCATCATGCAGGTATATACATTGACATGTTGACATGTAGTTCCTGCATTAGTTGAATACTGAATTATGCAGAAGATAACTAGTCCTATTCATACAACTTTCTATATACAATCACAATCCAAACTCTGCTCAGTTTCCGTGGAGAGTGGAAACACAGTTAAATGCTTACTGACCCCTGGTTATAACAGAATATCCCAGTTCAAAGGTTCCACAACTTTGATTAGATCTGATTTAATTTCTAAATGGTGAAAAGTATACATTTCAATGCATTATAACCATAATAGAACTCGACCTGGATGACAGCAATTAAATAAAAGAAACATGTCCAGGCGCAAGTTGTTAACAACAGCTAAAACAAGCAGCTACAATATAGAAAACAATCCAAAGTTTGTTCACAAGTCAACAACTTAACCTTGTTTAGAAAGCTGGTTAGTAGGAAGCATACTCAAAACTGAGTATTCTAACACAAAATCGGGGGTAATAGCCATTTGCTGGAGTACACGAAAGGAAGCCACAACATTTGCAATCACATAAAACAGCCCTCTGTTCCTTGAATTTTAATCACACAATGGCCCATATGAACCATGCAGAACCTGCACAGAGAGGAGTAAAATGTCGAAGTTCAAGATATATCAACACATCGCATAATTACAGTTAAGGAATGATAGGGTGCATTTATGGAGACGAGGATAATGAATGAAGTATAATCAACACATCAAATATTTTAAGAAAAACAGTTACATGTACTAGTTTTGAATGATAGGGTGCATTTATGGAGAAGAGGATAACGAATGAAGACATCAAGGGTGTGGTGCACTGGTGCATGGATGACTGCCAACAGAACATTTGAAGGGTGGATATTGCACCAAATGCATGTGCACTGGGTACAGCATCGGGAGGACCGACATCATGTATTCGAAAGAAAACAGCTACAAGCACTAGTTTTCAATATTCTATATATGGAATAAAAAAGGTATGTATCAGTATCACATTTTAGCACATTCTATCTGGCAGATAACCTTCCAGCAGCATCTCCCTCGTCACAGTAAATGATCTCAACCTCAAAATCTTAACCATTGTACTAATAGGATTAGGCATTACTTCTCACTCGCCATTTCTATGAGAGAGTAAGTGAAGATCTGCATTCCTGACACATCCCACATACAGAATAACCAGAATTTAAAGAAGTGGAAAAGGCCAAACAGTCAGTTGAAATTGAATGTCTTCATTTCTTGGATATCCATTGAAAAATTTGGTTAAATCAGACATTTCAATTTGACTTGGGGAGTGTTATCAATCTTTGTAAGGTGTTACTCTACCCAATCTTCAACCTTAATTTCCCGATCAAGGTTAAGTTTGTATGCCATCATAAATTTTCAAAACCTAAACCATCTAAATATACTAAAACCATCCTAAAGGTACCAAGACAAGACAACATGGGAATAACTCTATAGATATAGTAGCACCATTGTGTTTATTGTTTCCTATAATCATGAAGAAAGGCTAATACTAAAACATCCACAACAAAAAAATAAACATTAGTGATAAAAATTAAGTGATAATGTGAAAGTTGTCACCAATGACATGTATTAAGTGACAATAAATTTTGTTTAGTCACTAATAATATGTATTAAGTGACAATAACTCTTGTTTTGTAATAGTGACAAGAACCAGTGTTTAAAGTTGTCAACTTAAACACAATTTTTTTTTACTTAGAAGCATGTGAAAATCATTATTGTGACAAAACAAATTATTTTGTCATTTAACATAAATGGATTCTTTAACTCTTACATGGAGATCCTATCAAGAGTGTGAGAGAGAAAATCATATCAAAATTGAGGGAGTATATCTAATGGGTGCTTCATTTTCTTCCTATGAAAATCCTATCAGAGTACTCGCCTTGTAGATAGATCCCTCAAGCTTGACCCCAGGGAAACATACTAAAAGAAGAATATAAATATCCACATGGAGTGTTTATTTTCTAATATGGATCTCTGACTAGAAAACCAAGCTTAATTTTCATGTGTTCTATATAATCCTAAATCTCTTTACGGGATTAGGAAAAATCAGACTCATTTAAGAGAGAAAGAAACTAAAAAGAAGTCCATTAGTTCCTTTCATGTATTCATCACAGATCAGTTAGTTTCCAATTGGTCGTCAGTGGTTTTATGGTAGCCCAGTGCCAAGAAAACCTTAACTGCCACAGATAACATCTGATAACTTCATCATAATATTACTTGCTTATGGTCTGCAGTTTGTTGGAACTTACAAGGTGAAATCCAAATTTCACCACATGAACCATATTTCTGTCCCTCAACATTTACACAAGAACCAAAAGTACACAAATATTATCAATAAACATTCCCTTTCAGCAACAATTTGGAATGAGCTGTTTAAACAAGAGTACCATGCTAAAGATGACAGTAAACAAAAATTAAATCCAATACCAAATAAGTATAGAGCTCACGCGTAAAAATGCAAAAGAATTAACACCTTCCTAAGTATCTCAACACGTAAGCAGTCACCATTCTATTTTCCACCTTCCTCCCCCCCTATTGCTCCCTGGTTTGTTGCTAAATAACTTAGGGTGTGATTAGCAGCATTTTCGCAAAGAGCAACTCAAAGAGGTTTTATTAATTCAGGTTACTTAAGATTCCAATCAGGAAATAAAAAGTTTTAATTATTCATCAAATAGTTTCTAATTAAAACTCTGATGCATATCATTGATAGAAAAAATAACAAAAGTGTGTATAGGGACTACATTCTTCTTCATGTGCATATTTTGGTAATATCAAAAGACTAAGAGGCGGATAGATATGGAAAACTGGCCATATAATATAAGAAATGAACAAAACCACCTACATCTACATAAGAGTTAGCATTTAGTTTATGACCAAAAGCACAAACGTCTCACGACCTAATTCTAGAGAGAATATTTTATGGCAGACCATGGGCCGATATAAATGCAGCAAGCTTTGCAGAAATTCTAAATGAAATCAGCTTTGGCTAAGAGGGGTTGATTCGTTCAGAAATTCTTATCCAATAGTTGGCTAATCATGAGCTTGTTTACAGGCCCCTCAAATGGACTGAAGCTGAGCTTCAGACAAGATTGTGTGCGAAATGGTTAAGACTGCACATATACAGGAACTAAATCGCCATACTGCACCCAATATCATACACCTTCCATGTAACCCCTTACCAGGTTTAGCCCATCACAAGTACATACCAAGTCCCAAAGCACCCACATTCTTCATTCCCAGAACATATGTTGGGCACATAGATAACATACTGCTAATGAACACATTTTTTCCTACTTCAGAAATAACCATGGTTATGCTGGAAAATGGCGTTCATATCCAACTCCAGGTTGTAGTCTTCCCTTCCATTGCCACAATATTATTATTGTAAGCATGGTCTGTTCCAACAATTTTTGGTTTTTTTTCCTCCTTGGGTACTCTTGCATCTTCTAGAATTTCACAAAAAAAAAATTAGTTTGTGAAGCTTTACAACAGAGCTAGGGTTGTCAAACTTTACCAGTTAGCGTGACTTTCATCAGTTTTATAGCAATGCACACAACCTTATTATCCTAACTGCAAAAGACAGATAATGTCTCCATGTGGCTTGGACAAAGCAATTTTTCATGTTGAATCAATGAAATGACACGAGAAAAGGACTACCAGACATTTAGGTGCAACATCACAATGAAAAAACCGAAGAGCAAAACATAAAGTCTACCAGAGGATCAGTCCAGAATTATGACATCGTCATCTGAATCATCGGGTTGTAAAGGTCCTTTAACACCATTTTTATTATCACCAAGTAGCTCACGGGCTGCTTTCTCAAGAAACTCCTGAGCAGCAGAACGAACAGATTGCTTCTCGGATGGCTGGTACTTTCTCTTCTTTTGTAAACTTCTGTCCAAATACTTAATTCTTGGGCCCTCCCCTCGACTAATTTTCCGCATGCTTTGCTTCTGCTCTGCAAAACCAGGTAATTAGTGAAATGACAACTGAATTGAAAGGTTAGTCATGCCAACAATAAACCCATACCAGAGGAAAGATCAGGCAGGGAATGCTCAATAAAACGGGCTGCTGCCTGGGGATTAATGATGGCTGAAGGTCGCAGTGGGGCTACAAACATAACAAGCAGTATTTCAGGAAGTAGCAGTAATCACCACCTATCACAGTTAGCACTAGAAATCATTGTTCCAACAAGATAAATATCTCATGTGTCAAAGTGCAGAATTTAAAGTCTTAAATACCAAGAGCCTCGCTAATAAATTATTGTGCAGAACACAGTGTATTACATTCTTTTATTCATTCCATCAAGATTACGACAGATATATGGCTTTCAAGATAAGCAGACCACATAATATACAATCATGAAGGAAATTAGAGGTGTCAAGCAAATGATGGAAGCAACTCCCAAAATTGTTCCTGGATAATTATTGGAACAATGCAAAACCACAATAGAAAGTTCAATGAACAGCCTAACCAATGCTTTCTTTACAGGAGACTTTGTTACTTTGGATTCTGAAAACAACCCCACAACGAAAACAATATTTTAAATTCACTAGATTTACTATTTACTAGTTGGGAGGGGGACCAAATTTACCTTTGCTCAAGTCCATGCATTGCTTCAATTTCTCCTGGTACAAGCTCAATCTCTCCTGAACACATGACCATCAGAAAACATTAGCACAATATCGGATAAATTAACCAATATCAATTCTAACTCTTGGCAAAGCTTATTAAACCACCATAAACATCATTTCCACAAATTTAAATCTCAAATACATTAGGATAAAGAAGCAAGAACCACCGATTAATATATCAGAAATAGATACCCAATAATGGAGTAACAAATTTTTATGTTAGAAAAGAAACTACAAATAAGTTATGTTTAATATAAAAGACCACAAACCAATCAAGAAGAAGAAGAAGAACAACAACAACAGAAAGGAAAACAGAAGAAAAGAAAGCATACAAATAAAATTAGGTACTGAGACATCAATTTCAAATTCCGAACACAAAGTCATCAAGTCGTTAAAAAGTACACCCAGACGTTGAATTTCACAGTCCTTTCAAATTAAAGCAACAGCTATCAGCCCAAATAAGCACATTTAATCAACCATCAAGTTAAAAAAAAAACACACACACACACACAAACAAAAACACAAAAATATAATCATGTTGAGAGATCAATGGAAACATATGCATGCTGGGCAAAAACCATATTCAAAGGCTAAAAGTAAGGAACAATTTCATCCAGCAACAATCAAACTAACTTTGAATTGAAATATGAAGCAGGAGCACTGAGCAAAACATCAAAAGCACATCAATTAAACTTGACTAGATACAAAACCTCAAATTTACTTGTAGTCAGAGAAAAAACAATTAATGTTAAACATAAAACCAGGGAGCAATTGTTTAAACACCAAAACTAAGTAAAGAAAGGAGGAAAAAATGCGCTACTTACCCATATCAAGAAAAATAGATAAAACAAAAAACGATGTTGAGAGACACTTACAAGCTCTTTTTTGACAGGATGATCATCTGGGTCCACACCCTTGCATCTTAGCCTCACTGCAAAACCACGACGAATAGACCCAAAAAAAGGAAAACCCAACAAATTCACGTCAATTGCAAGAATTCACTATAATGAACAAATAAGGGAAAAGTTTGGATCTTTACTAAATGCTGCATGTTTAATCCAAAAAGAAACACACAGATGAACATGAAAAGCATCCACAAACATCTACATACAAGCAAAGAGAGTAGTTGTGGCTTTGGCAATCAAGAAGAGGGCTTGAGCCCTTTCAAGGGGCTCCATTCTTGAAAGGGTTTCATTGGTACAGTAAGACAAGAACTCTTCTAAATTGGCTCTCACTTCATCAATGTTGCTAGATGTTCTCTTCACTGCCTCCATTACTGGTTCTGGTATCACTTTATTGCTACTACCACTGCCGCTGCCAATTTCCATCGTTCTCCTTTTTTTCCCAATTTTTCTCAATGTGCTTTCTTTCTCTGTCTGACTGTGAGTTAAAAGGGTTTAAACTCTGCAGAATGTTGACGGGTTTTGCACAATTTCGAGTGTTTGGCAGGATACAGTAGGGATTTTGATATGGTGGCGTATGGAATTACGCCATTTCAGTAAATTGTGAGTACTTTCGGATATTCATCAAACAAAGCCCAAAAGTTGAGATAATTATGCATAGTGCCCTCTAAGTTATGATATATCTACAATGACCCCTAACAAACATGGCTTTATTTATTTATTTTCCTTTTGGTTTTTTGATGAAAGTGGAAAAGAAATACATTCGTGAATTTATTTTTTCTGTGTAAATGATGCATCTAAATGCTCTAATATAATTCCCAAAGATGTAGAATTTTAAAATTAATACATTTCTACCTATCTAAATAAAAATGTGCAAGTTTCCTTTTTAAGATTTTAACCTTTTTTTTTTGTTATTTCCGTTTTTAGTTATTAAATTAAATTAAGTTCTGCCCCATTTTTTGGTGAAGCATTTATTTACTAGTAGAGCTGCAGTATATCATTTTTTTTATCTTTTGGACGAACAAATGTGTCCCATGTCTAATTCAATCGATAGCACAATAAAACTTTTATAAATGAATATTATTGGGACTAGAAAAAATATTATTTTAAAGAGAGTATTTATTATTGATAAATAAAAAGTTTATTAATTTATCGGTAAAATAAATAATTTATTAATTTATAAAAAAAATTATGTTTTAATTACTTTTTTACATGTATTTTTTTTTTATCAAGATTCATGCATGAAATATAAACAAAAAATAATAATAAAATGTGGTCAAAAATTAATATGTGTACATAAAAGACTGTAAAAATTATCATTAAATATTTCAAAAAAAATAATTTTTATTATGTACCAAATGTAGTGCATGCGTTGAAGAAAAATTAAAAATAAGGTTGAATTAGGTACAAAAAAAAAATTCAAAACTTTAGATGCATATATGTGAAAGAATTGAATTAAGAATAAAAGTTGTCAAAAAAAAAAAGAGTTGTTTAATATTATAAATTGTGTATATTTTTTTAATTGGTAGTTTATATTTTCATTGGACCCTAAAGAATTTAAAAAAAATTATTATCTGGTGCATTTAGTAAAATTATTAATTTAATATATTAACCAGTCGATATTGAAAATTTTTATTATTTAACGAGATTATTAATTTATCGAACATTTATTTATCATTTATCGAGAATTTACTATATCCATTATTTTCTTTCTTTTTATATATTATGTATAATTCTGTCATTTCATTTTAAATAACTTCAAAATAGTTGCTTTTAAGATTAATAATCATGCTATCCAATCTTATAAATGGTACACTTAATGTACATAAATTTAATATATATTTATTATATAAGTGTCTTATTTTTTATATAGGAGACAGATTACGCGCAAGTCAAAAATAATATAAATATGATATTTTAAATTTTATTTATACACAAGTGTGCCATATATGTGTACATGTAGTCTAGTCAGCAATTACATCCTATATATATGCACTCCTTTTAATGCGGCTTTTTCAACTGCCTAGCCTCTTCACCGAAACAGCGACTTTAGGTAAAATTAGTGGGGATTGGAGAGAGCAAGACCGGACAGAAGCCGAACGCAATAGCCACATGCAATTCTATCTATAGCTACTTTGGCAGCTATAATCTCATACAACTGACAACGCCCTCCCTTTGTTCCTCTCTATGCTCGCAAAAATATCCAAACCTTTGTTAGTACAGTATATGTTCCATACATATATCTTTCATTTTTCACCTCAAAAATTAATGTCATATCTGTTAAGCAATTTCACAAACACCAACCAGGCAAACCACGGCCACCACATTCGTTAATTGCATTGAATTGCTTGCATAGCCATTTGTCCCGATACTTATCTTTTTAATACTTTATGCATGGCTGTGATAATATTAAATTCTTCTAGTGTATGCTGCTGTAATTATAGTCATATTTCTTTAACCAATGACAGAAGTAAACCATGTGTGTCGAATTACAGTAATGGCTCGGTGAAAAGAAGAAAGATTGATTCTTTGGGGATTTTGCGATATGGGTCAGTGACGAACTGGAAGAAAATCAAGAGAAAGCATGTTAGTTTTTGTGGGTTTGTCATGAAAAGCTCAGATGAATTTGTTTTGTGGCACGGTAAAATCAAGAAAGACATGTCGTCTGAGGAAATAATTGGACGTTTGAAGTCAATTCATGATTTGGATCAGGCATTTTCTTTCTTTAAAGCCGTAGCAGATATGCCACATGTTATGCACACTACAGAAACTTGTAACTATATACTTGAGCTTTTTAGGGTGCATGGAAGGATGGAGGATATGGTTGTGGTGTTTGATATGATGCAAAAACAAATTATTTATAGGAATTTAGATACTTACTTCATTATATTTAGGAGTCTAAGTGTAAGGGGAGGCATCCGACAGGCGCCATTTGCACTTGAAAGGATGAGAAGATCTGGTTTTAAATTGAACGCATATTCATATAATGGATTGATACATTTGCTTCTTCAAGCAGGGTTTTGTAGGGAGGCTTTAGTGATCTATAAAAGAATGGTCTCAGAAGAGTTGAAGCCTAGTCTTAAGACCTATTCTGCTCTAATGGTAGCTAGTGGTAGGAGAAGAGATACTGAAACAGTCATTGGCTTGCTAGAAGAGATGGAAAATTTGGGATTGAGGCCAAATGTCTATACCTTCACCATCTGCATCAGAGTGCTTGGGCGAGCAGGAAAGATCAATGAGGCTTACAAAATATTGAAGAGGATGGATGAGGAGGGATGTGCACCTGATGTAGTTACTTACACTGTTCTCATTGATGCACTTTGTAATGCAGGGAAAATCAATGTCGCCAAAGAAGTGTTTAAGAAGATGAAATGTAGCAGCCATAAACCCGATCGTGTGACGTATATCACTATGTTGGACAAGTTCAGTGACTGCGGAGATTTGGACTCAGTAAGGGAGTTTTGGAACCTGATGGAGGCTGATGGTCATAAAGCAGATGTTGTTACTTACACTATACTCATTGATGCTTTATGCAAGGTGGGGAAAGTTAATGAAGCATTTGTGGTATTAGATGAAATGAAGGAGAGAGGGATCTTGCCAAATCTTCATACCTACAACACTTTGATTTGTGGGCTTTTGAGGCTACATAGATTGGGGGAAGCATTAGAACTATGTGATAACATGGAGTTGTGCGGCATTCAGCCGAATGCTTATACATACATCTTGTTCATCGACTGCTATGGGAAATTAGGAAAAGCTGACAAAGCTATTGAAGCCTTTGAGAAGATGAAAGCTCGTGGCATTGCCCCAACTGTTGTTGCCTGCAATGCATATCTGTATAGCCTTGCTGAAGTCGGTAGGCTTAGAGAGGCAAAAAAAATATTTGATGGAATAAAACAGAGTGGGCTTGTGCCTGATTCTATTACCTATAACATGATGATGAAGTGCTATAGTAGTGCAGGGAAAATTGATGAAGCCATTCAATTACTTAATGAAATGATAGATAATAATGGCTGTCATCCTGACGTGATTGTTATCAACTCTTTGATTGACATGCTTTACAAGGCTGATCGGTCAAACGAGGCATGGGAAATGTTTTGCAAATTGAAGGAATTGAAACTTGTTCCTACAGTTGTGACTTACAACACATTATTGGCTGGACTGGGAAAGGAGGGCAAAGTTCAAGAAGGCTACAAATTATTTGAGAGCATGGCAGCATATGGTTGCCCTCCAAATACAATAACTTTCAATACGCTTCTGGATTGCCTCTGTAAGAATGATGAGGTTGATGTGGCCTTGAAGATGCTTTATGCAATGACAGAAATGGATTGCCTCCCTGACCTTTTTACTTATAACACAGTCATCTATGGATTAGTAAAGGATAATAGGATTACAGAAGCTTTTTGGCTTTTCCATCAGATGAAAAAAATGATATATCCTGACAATGTAACTCTGTACACTCTCCTCCCTGGTGTTGTGAAAGCTGGTTCGATTGAAAATGCTTTTAAAGTTGTTAAGGACTTTTTCCGCCAGGATAGAGTTTCAGCTAATAGATCTTTTTGGGAAGATCTGATGGCTGGAATTCTTAAGGAAGCAGAGTTAAATCATGCTATTTCTTTTGCAGAAAAATTAGTATCTGTTGGTCTTTGCAAAAATGGCTCAATAATGGAGCCTATTATTAAGGTATTGTCCAAGCAAAAGAAATCCCTTGATGCTCACAAATTGTTTGAGAAATTCACTAAATCTTTCGGGATTCGGCCAACTGTAGAAGCATATTATCAGTTGATTGATGGGCTTCTTGATATTCATCTTAAGGAACTTGCATGGGATACTTATGAAGAGATGAAGAGTGCTGGGTGTGCTGCAGATGTTTCCACCTACAATTTGTTGCTTGATGATCTTGGGAAGTCTGGAAAGGTAAATGAACTTTTTGAGCTGTACAATGAGATGCTTCATAGAGGATGTGAGCCTGACACAATAACTCACAACATACTCATTTCTGGTCTTGTAAAGTCTAACAGATTAGAGAAAGCCATAGATCTATACTATGATCTTATAAGTGGAGGCTTTTCTCCGACTCCATGTACATATGGTCCTCTTATAGATGGTCTTTTGAAGCTCAAAAAATTAGATGAGGCAAAGAATATGTTCGAGGAAATGATAGAATATGAATGCAAACCTAACTGTGCTATCTACAACATTCTTATAAATGGATTTGGAAAAACTGGTGATGTTGAAACTGCTCGAGAGTTGTTTGATAGAATGGTTGAGGAGGGGATTAGACCAGATTTGAAGTCATATAGCATTCTAGTTGATTGCTTTTGCTTGCTGAGTAGGGTGGATGATGCCATGTACTACTTTGAGGAAATAAAGTCTGCTGGGCTTGATCCAGATTTGATTTGTTACAATATTATAATTAATGGCCTTGGCAGAGCAGGAAAAGTAAAGGAAGCTCTGACTCTTCTTGATGAGATGAGAAGCAGAGGGATGACACCTAACCTTTATACTTTCAATTCCTTAATATTTAATCTTGGAATTGCTGGAATGATAGAGGAAGCAGGAAATCTGTACAAGGAACTCCAGCTTGTGGGTCTTAAACCCGATGTTTTTACATATAATGCTCTAATTAGAGCATATAGTATGTCTGGGAACCTGGATCATGCATATGCCGTGTATGAGGAGATGATGGTCGGGGGTTGTAGTCCTAATACTGGGACCTTTGCTCAGCTCCCAAATTAACATTGCTGTGGTAGATGCTATTCCGCTGAACTAATGTTTGTTTGATACAAGAGAGAGACAGGTAACAATTCCTTTTAAGCATATAATTTTTCTTTAAAAATAATCAATTTGTGGAGCATTTGCTAAATGCCCTTTCTATAATTGCAATAGTTTCTCTGGTGTGTGGCTTTCAGTTGTGTATATATGTATACATGGTTGTGTTCATTTACATAAGCATCTTCTTCTCTTTCCATACTGCAATTGAGTGGAATTTGATACTAAACTCTTTCTATAAAACTTTATGTGCAGGGAGAATTGGCTCTGTTTTGGTTCTTGGAGTGGTTTGATACATTTCATGCCATTTCAAGAAAGCTACTGGTGCAAAGGATTTCTTTGTAAATATGTGATAAGGTAATTTTATTAAGTTTTACCAAGTGCCAGAAGGTGTTCTGGCAATGCTCCAGAATGTAGAGGCGACTTGTGGTCCTTCAAACTATTTTCTGTGTACTGTATAGATTCTTACTGTAAAGTATATCTTTGAGATTCCATAGCACAAACTCATTTCTCTATAGAAGCTGTATTACTAATGCAAAAATTGAGAGATTTTTGCTCAACTTCAACAGTGGATTACAACTAAGTTCTTATTGATCCAAAACATTTGGTGTTGTGCTTTTATTTCCTGTCTCAGTTTTGTTTCCTGCACACAATATCAATGACAAATCTACAAATAGACATTCCTTCATGCCTAATATACATCCAGAGGCACTAGGTGCAAGAACACCTGAAGAATTTCTAATATATTTCGGGAGTTGATACTCTAAATAAGAATTCTCACCTGAATAGTTCTTCCTGAAACAGATTTTTAAGCTTCTACCAGAAAACATACGAAGGATCAATTCATGAGCAATCTTTTCTTTATATAATAGTTTTTATGTGCTTTATGTTTAATTTCACATTATTTGTTTAATTTCACATTATTTATTTAATTTTTCTTTTTGTGGAATTTTTTGCTTAAGCATGTGGAACTATATAAATGACTCATATTTCAGAAATAAAAGTAGTTTCTGTTCTTAATCTTTCTTTATGCGATAGTATTTGTGTGCTTTATGTCCAATTGAGAGAGAAGTTTATAACTTGTTTCATATTGATAATTCGATTTCTTCACTTCTAGTTTGTAAAGTCCTTTCCTTACAAAACTTGACTAATGTTGCTTCTTCATTTTGTATTGCACACAAAATGGTGAAGTCCCATACAATGTATGACATGCTGATTTCATACATACTTTTTGTGTGCAGGCTGTTGAAGTGTCTCATTCTTTTAAGACATCTTCCTTTACCTAAATTTACATCTATAAAAAGAAGATATAGTTCTTGATAATGATCCCCTATCTACAAAAACAATACCTGAAAGCAGGATTGTTTTCATGGTGGCGGTGTAACAAAGTAGTAAATAATAGCTAATTGATATTTCGAAAGTGTAATATTGGTTCCATCTTTATTGTAGTCTATTAATATCCATTCAAAAACTGTATAAATGTCTAAATTGATTTCTCTAAGCCACTATAACAGGTAAATATTATGTTGGTGTTGTTATTGAAGCATTTCTACTAGCTTTAAAGGCTGACAGGTAGAATCATCATGTGGGTGAGAGAAAACTCCTACTATCACAAGCATATTGGAATTCTGAAATCTTGTAAGCAATCCATCATCTGTTTCCCACTTGCACACTTTGTGGCACAATTTATACAATATATTGGCTTCTCATTTTGGTTCAAAAGTGCAGGATAATAGCCATTTGAACATAACTGGGAACAAAATACAGGGAACAAAATAAAATTATATTTTTCCCATGGCCACAGTTAGAGGATTGAAAAGTTCAGATCTCATTATTTAATTCATGTTGATTATAGGATTGAAAAGTTAAGATCTTTGAAAAGTTAAGATCTTTTCATTATTTAATCTATGTTATTCCCGTAGAAAGAGGTTGAATAGCTTCTGATCTCATGCTAAATACTCTCATTGATTTACCTTCCAAATGATGTGTGGATGCCGCCTTTGAATGAAGTGAAGACATCAAATCGGAAGTAATGAACAGTTGAATTTGTCAAATAATTAGTCAATTTGTCGACAAGTGCTGAATCACTTTTTCAAATTGATAAGAAATTGGGGTTCCCAACCATGATAATTTCAATTTCATTGCTTTGATCCCTGTGAAGCTAATACAGTTCTAAGATTCAAAAAGAAGCCTGCCTTCATAGCCTTTCAGCATTTGGAAGATTGATCCTATTGATTTGTGATATTCACTAAAAGTTTGACTTATTAACTACATCCACATTTGGTCAGGATAACTGGGATGAAATGGGGGAGGTGCTATTGATTGGTTTCCAGGTTTGTACTTCTCTTTAGTGTAGCACTATAGATGAAATGACCACAATGTGCTAGAGGGTTGCATTAATCCTCTGTTGTTGTCTCATCAGACCTGATAACAAAAGAAGCTGCCATCAGGCCAGATAACGAAGAGAAGCTGACAGCTTTTAAGATCAGCTTTCTGCTTGATCAATCAAAGCTATATTTATTTAAAGATTTGATTTAGTTGCCTGACTTTTTCCTGAATCATCCTTTTGAGATAAGCAGACAAGAGGATGATTTGAATGCTTCCTCTGAAGTAAACGCATGGATTAAAATCTGGGGACTACCACTTCAAGGGGCCGGTGATTCTCTATTGTCCTCTCAAACTCTACATAAATGTTCTAGCTTAAGTTTGTGGACTTCATATCTTTTCTTTGCATATAACTGCATGACTAACAATCTGCAGTTCCTTAGCTGAAGCTGGTATATAACAGCAAAACCTATAGGGCTATTCACTAAAATAACATAAACATTGTTGAAGGTTGTTTGAGATTGTGCTTTCAATCATAAGTTGGTATATTTGAAGCTTAATGTGTTTCCTGCTCTTCTTTGGGTTGCTGTGGTAGGAATCCGTTAAACACATACAGTCGAAATGCCAACACCATGTAAAGGTAAAGACTGCACTTTCAAACAGTATCGTTTTGTGAATCTCAAACTGAAAAGGAAATCCAAAAGGGCTCAAGTTAATCAACTTTTTGACATTGGTAGGACGCTATCCCTACGTAGCTGGAATGAGGCAGATACTGAATGTTTACTTATCTTGCCAGTTGTGTTGAATCTCTTCATTTCATCTCTGCAATCATACTTGTGTGAAATCATTTGAGCTAGTTCTAAGCTGCAGTTCTGTTAAAACGTCTGGAGTATCTTACTTCAGGTTGAGCAGGGAAGACTGGATGAAGATTTGAGTTAATTTGGGCATATTGTGCACAGTGAGAGGCTTATAACAACTTCTCATCCGTCCAGGCATGTATTTCCAGTTCACTGATCACTTGTCACACGGGTAAGAAATTTGGGTATACTGTTTGACAAGATATGAACCCGCTGTAGTGCAACAAACCAAATGCCACAAAATATGAACGCCATCTGTTTCTTATGATTGTCGCAATGGTATCAATGCTCTACTGTATATATTATAATTGTTTTTTTTTTCTTTCTTTAAACTCATATGTTGTAGGTTTCTTTTGTTAGTTATGTGAACTATATTCTGATCCTTAATTTTGTGGTCTTCTTATGTAGGGGAAAATAAAATCAATCGATAAAAATACGACTTGAAAGTTTCACAATTTATTGATAACAAAAAAAGAAAAGCAGGTTCATAATGTCATCATTGTAAATGAAATTGAATATGTTAGTTATATCATATAGGTTCAAACCTCGACGTTCTCATGTCCAATGGAAAACCACAAAAAAAAAAAAAAAAAGGGAGAGAGAAAAGAAAAGAAAAGAAATTTAGTCAAAATCGTGAGTTAGAATTTTATTATTATTTTTTTTTAAAAAAAAAAGAAATTTTGTGTTTTATTACATCAAATATATATATAATTATTAACTGTATTATGTAAGTAATAGAAGAAACCATGTGTCAAGGCTTACTAATGAAATAATTATGCAAGTGGATTAATGAAGAACATTACTTGAAAGTTTTACAAAATTGTATAGATAAAGTATTCATAGACTGATATTTTTGTACAAAGAGTAGTTAAATGATTTTAGACACAATAACAAATTTAGACACAATAACAAAAAGTGTCTTGAAAACACATGGTGGTGTCTTACTGTGCTTTTAAAAACTTAGGGGATGTTTGGGAGCCCATTCCAATTTGACTGTTAAAATTTTTGAGGTAATATTTGATGTTATTTTGGAGGAATGTTTTCACTTTTTAGAATGTATTTTTTTAGAGATGATCAGCCACTTAAAACCAAAAGGTATCGTTATATTTCCCAAAATATTTTAATTATACTCTAATCATTAATATATATGTACTAATTATTGTATATATTTATATATATTTTAATTACAAATTAATCATTACATTAATAAGAATATATATATACATCTTTCAATAACTATATTAATATATATCTTTCATCTTTATCTTAATATAATAATAATAATTAAAAAAATTTAATGTGCACCACTAACCAAATAAAAACTTACATAAAAAATATCCCTTCCAAAACAACCAAAATATCCTTCTATTATTCACACATTCCTCAACGCATCAGAGTATTTTCCGAAAACACTTGAAAACAATACAAAACATAGCATGAACTTTTGAAGCCCATTTCCCCTTAGCTTTAAATGTTAAGTGGTTAATTTGAATACAATTCTTAAAAGAGTAACATATCTAGAAATGTATTTGAGCGATACGAATATTAATAGCTCATGAATAATTTTTTTCTCTTGTGCATCTTTCCAAGTTTTAAATAATTAATGTAATTGCATTATCACTTTGTGCAAATTCTATATTAAAAGTCTATTTCATTGTAGAAGTGGAACAAAAATGACCTTATCATATTAAATATATATTTCAATTACTTTTGTTCACAGTCTGAAACAAAAGATACATGGAAAAGAAAAATGATC
The DNA here is from genome assembly GCA_019321725.1 of Paulownia fortunei. Lineage (NCBI taxonomy): Eukaryota > Viridiplantae > Streptophyta > Magnoliopsida > Lamiales > Paulowniaceae > Paulownia > Paulownia fortunei. The sequence goes on from CM033122.1 coordinate 2,868,356, forward strand.
TTCAGGCTTAAATTTGATTAAGCATATGCTATAAATAAATTTGGTTAAGTACGTGCTGCAAATAAACTTATCACTAAAAAAATGAGTAAAACTTATTACCAATATGATTATTTAAATTTAGTAGAAGATATAAAATTTCCCATGAACTTTTTTATTCACCAAATATTCAAAAGTAATAAATTTGTAATTGTAATTTATACGCTAAATTCAAGTGTATTTAATATATTACATTACATGTACCATCACAACAAGAATCAAAAGTACAGGGAAAAAAAAAACTAATATGTTTCCTTATTTTTTATTTTGTTTTGTTTTGTTTTATTTTATTTTGGTACATTTTTTTATTTTTTTATTTTTGTAAATATATAAACAATTGCACACGAGCAAGGCTTTGACTTAACTTCCCAGACGGCAGCCTGTAGCCATTTATCTTCTGCCCTTTCTGCACCATCTAAGCCATTCCCATGCCCCCCCGCACAACCTAATATCTCTCTCTCTATCAAAATCCCTATCCTTCTACAATTCCACACACACTCTTTTATCTCCTCTCTATCGTTAATGGCCCATCTGGACCAAAATTTATGTTGGAGAAAAACATCACCAAAACCCAAACAAAATAAAATGGAAACTTTTATGTTATTAAGAAAATTAAGATGGAAAAACATATCAAGAGAGGAGGAGATACAAAAGATGTCTTCTTGTGTCCAACCACACACATCGCCTCTCACACACTTGCCACAAATACCCTCTTGTCTTCCTTATGGGGTTTTATACTTATTTCGGCTTCTCTCACTAAAAGCTTCAAGAAAAAGAAACGAGTATTTGGCCCTCCTCCGAATTCCCTGCTTTTTCTCTATATCATCTGGACATGTACACAGGTTTTTCTTCTACTTGTGTGTGTGTTATATGTGTGATATGTTAAAGATTGGATTTTTTTGATCTGGGCTTGTCCTCTTGGCAATTCTGGGCTTCTGTTTGGTGGCATGGATATATTGAACAAGAAGACGAAGAGGGCTTCTGTTAGTTTTGGTCAATCCCATGCTATTGATGATGAAGCAAAAGGGAAGCTCAAATATCAAACACTTTTGAAAGAATACTTGGAACTGCAAAGGGTTAGATTTTCTGATCCTTTTTCATAATTTTTGTTATCTGGACTTTGCTTTTGGGTGTCTTGTTATCTTTTATGAAAATTAATAATCAATTATTTATTGTTTCGGTGAAAATTAGCATGAATTGTATGCCCTTGTTTCTTGTGTTTTTTCTCTTTTATATTCAGATAAGCGGCTGTTCATATTTATTGAATTTATTCTCAGTTACTATTAAATAATTAAAGTTACAAAAATATGATTTTTAAATAAGTTATCAGTTACTATTGAGTTAATATAAGTTTTAGAAATATGATTTTAAATGGCTAATGATGTTGGTATGTGATTTTTTTCCTTAGGAATATGTTTCAAGGAAGCGGAAATTGCAGGCTGCAAAGCAAAAGAAAGAAACAATTTTGGCTGAAGTTAGGTATGATGTTTGTGAAGCCAATCTGAGGGAATTTGCAAATTATTTCCTTTGCCATAGATAAGATATCTATATTGATAGGAGGATCACTCAAAGTTGAACTGTGTAACTTTTTGAATTTCAGATTTTTGAGGCGGAAGCATAAATATTTGTCAAAATGCCGAGCTCCCAATGAAGACAAAGTTCCTCTCCATCTGCCCAATTCAGCTATAGAAAGCAATGCATTGCAGGGGGGAAGAAATCACAGTACCTCTGAAGCTGCACCAGAAAATCTTGATCAAGTTCTGGTCTCAAATTCACTTGTGGTAATATAATTAGTTTAAAGATTGGAGTAACTACTCGCTGCCATTGGCTTGAGAGGGTTAACTTAATTTCCTTCTTGTATTAAATTGCAGAAAAATGAAGAGGCAGAAGGAAATGAGCAAGAACATGAGGAGGATGTAAGATTTACCAAAAATCTAAAGAATCATTTAATTCATGACAAAGTTGTGGGCAAGCGGAAGATCACTTGGCCTGATCAAGTCACTTTGAAGGTTTAGTTCAGTGTCATTGCACTAAGGAATCACATGAATTAGCATAATTTGTAATATATATATACTTAGTCGCTGGTCATGATTGTTACTTATAAATTCTTGTTCTTTCTAAACATTGTCATCTCCAACTGTTAGCAACCTGAGGAATCATGATCGATAGGCTAAAAAAATGAAACTTTTGGAAACCACTGACATGTGATAAAATATATTTTATTTTAGTTTATAATTTCCAGTTTCATAGACTTCTATTTTTTCTTCCAAATTCTTGACTTGTTCATCTGTTTCATAGTTTCTGTAATTTGTTTTATGTGGATTGTAACTATATTGTACAACTGCCAACTCCAGAAATTCTTTCTGCCCGGCCTTCTCTTTTCTGTTAACTCTGTGGATTGCTCATGGATGTTGGTGTATTTTGTCCTGGGAATTCAGATTAAAGGGTTCACTCTAAAGCTTAATCATCATTTAGGGTTTTATTCAAGGCCCCACCTCGACTAAAGACTACATGAATAGAGATTCCAGGATTTATTAATGAAATTGAAAGAGGGGACCAAAGGGAGCTTCTTTTATCTTGTAATCTGGGTCTTTCGTCTAACAAGATTATGGGATTCCACTTTATTCAAATCAAATGAGAATTCTTCATTCTTACTTAAATAAGTGGTAAGGTGGCTAAGTGATCCAACTCACATTGGGCCAAGTGGAAAAGCTATGGGTAAGGTAGGAAGGAGCTGGAGGCCTGTGATTCATTTTGTTAAATGCGCGGCGTATATCGCGCTTCGTCGTTACGATAAGGGGATCTAATCTTCAAAAACCGGGTCGCAGGAGCGGCTTTTAGTAGAAGAAAAAGACAAGTAGATAGAAATCGGCAAAGATAGATAATGTTCACAGCGCTATGAGAGAAAAGACGGGCGGTCTGTCCAGCACTAGGGTATGTCTCCTTCCATTCGATGGTCAACCTATACACGGTCTCACAGCACAGTCAGTTATAGAATCTTATTTGATCTTTATTTCTATAGAATAATAGCCTGTGGGTCATTTATCTATCCTAAATAGTGTTCGATTTCCCCTCTGTGCAATACTTTTTCTCAAAGCTGACTGTCCAAAATACAATAAGAGTAAATGTTCCTATTTCTGGCTATTGTTTTCTTAATTCTTGATCTGTTTTGGATTCAAGCTGAATGTTCTACTATAACCACTTTCTTCCTCCAATGTCATAAGCTTCCTGTTCCAGCTTGCTGCTTTCTATGACCAAATTGAATATCTTTTGTGGTCGCTTAACACTCCCTTAATTTATTCTTGCTTGTTATCATTATTATAACTTGGGCTCGAATGGCCTTTGATCTTGTTTGTATTCATTATTCTTGCATCTCCTGCAAAGTGACTCAAGTTCTGACGCTCGAGATCTGTTCTTCCGGCATGACGAATAGGAATAGAGCAATAGAGACGCGGCTGTGGAATACCCTAAGTTAGGGGACTGGAGGGGTGGAGGGGTGGAACCCTTATGAACACTGTGACTTCACCAATTAGCGTTCCTACAGGTGGGAGCATTTGTCATGTCTGTATATTTGGCTTTCCGTGCCTACTGAAATTTGATTGCATTTTTATAGCAAGTTAAGTATTTGCTGGGGATTTGAATACCCTCTCCCTCCGATCCACAGATGAACAACAAAAATCCCACCATCAAATATTTGAGGGAAAAGATTAAATTTGCAATTTTATCATTTTTTTTTTGTTCTTTTTCCTTTTTCTTTTCCTTTCTTTTTAATTCCTCCTTTACTCTATTTCGATGGCAAAAGCAACATGAATAACTGTTAGATTAAACTCCATTACTGTTAATTTCAATTTGGAGCACAAAATGCAGTTTATAGGGAATAGGGATAGCACAAAATATATGATAAGAATTTAGAGGGAGAAAGCAATAGTTATTTCATTTATGTATAAATTTGAAAAAAGCGTATAATACATGTCAATTCCTTGTATAAATTTCAGAACTTTAGGTTTTAATGCATTTAATAAATCATGTGGATTTAATTTTATGTAACAAAACATATGTAAACGTTTATATATTTCATCAAAGATTTCAGTATTAATATATGTTTATTATTCTATTTTGAAATACATTGACCCCAATAATGCTCGTTTATAATAATTTTTTTAAAATTTTAAAAATTAAAAAAAGGTTTTGAACTTACATTTTAAATAAAATAACCAAAGAGTATTTAGAAAATTGACAAAATTTCAACTCAAAAATTGTGAATTAAGGTAAAAAAAACATGAATTAAGCTCAAATAACAAATATACAACAAATCTATTTTTTTAAAAAAAATATATAAATACATATATGACAAATAAATATATTTTTTGCATCTATAAAATATTAAATAGTTAACAAACAATGATTATTTTCAAGATTTATTTTTAATTTATTTTGGAATTTTTAATCAATTATTTATTCCTTTCTAGGTATTTATTCAATTTTTTTTATTTTAAAAGTTGGCTTATGTTTTTTGTTATATCTATATTTGTATGGTATTTACTTCTATTTCTACTAGGGGTACATATATTTTAATTTATTTTTAAATTTTTGTTTGTGTGTGTGTAGGGATGGCAAAGGGGCGGGTTTGGCCAAACCCGAGACCCGCCCCTCCTCGCTTGAATTGAAGACCCACCCCGCCCCGGACATAAAACCCGACGGGTCCAAACTGTTTGGACCCGCCAACCCATTTTTAAATTTTTTGAATTATTTTCTAATATCAATTACTACACTTTTGAAATTTACCTTACAATATATTTTGAAAAAAAAAATATAATAAATATAAGTCACCAACATCTATTTACAATCCTTAAATCAAACAAAAAAAAAATTCAATACGATTTTTTTATTTATTTAATATTATAAATTCTATTAACACATATTAAATAAAATATGGAGTGGGTCCAATAGGATCCGTTACCCACTCTGGACCTGATCGAATTTAAAAAATAAAAATTTATTATCCGTTTCAAATTCGTTTAGTCGGGTTTGAATCACCCCAAATAGTACGAGTTTGTTACGGAGCCGCCCTATGTGTGTGCGCCCACCCCTGTCAATTACAATCTGTCAAAGCTGCCTTTATCTTCATTCAATTCCAACTAAATACGGGAAAAGAAATGAAGAAATAATAAGAAAAAGAAAATATAAAAAGAAAATGGTGGAGAAAGTAAAAAATAAAAAATAAAAAATGACAGATTTAACAGCCACATGGCCATAAAATCAATAAATATTTAACAGCGGGACCAAAATAGCACATTTTTTCAAGTTATGGAAAGCAATACGGTGAAATAAAAAATATTGGGACCAAAATCACACATAACCTAAATTATGGGACTAAAAAAAAATATTTGCTATATCCGCGCATCCTTTAAATTTTTCTTTTATATTTTTAATTGTTAATCTAAACTTTTCACATGCAATTATATGAGCATTTTAATGCAATAAAACTGTTGAGATCAAAATTAGTTTGAGTCAAGCAGTAATGCGTCTAATTTTGGAATAAATATAATTACAATTCAAAACTATTTTTTATTATAATAATATTTTTTAATTTCTTAAATGGTAATTTCTTAAAAATTGAATCAAAGCAGTTTTATGTTATTATTTTAAGTGAACGAAAATAATTTTAAACTTACTATATAATATTTCGAATTTTGAATTACAAAAATTATAATACTTCTTACTAAAATCCTCAAATTGAATACTAGTATGAAGATAATGGATCAAATATGATTGATAATAATTTATAGGACTAAAATTGAGTAACCTGTGAAGATAAGAGGACCGAATTCCAATGACTAACAACTTGCAGGACTAAAAATATACTGGACCTAGACACAGTACTTAAATTACAATTTTCCCCCCATCTCCAATTACGAAAAAGCTTGCCAGTGAACGTGATCCAAGATGAAAACAATTTTTCCATCAATGAAAAACAAATATTAATCACCAACAATAAGCAAAACAACAGAAAAAAGGGTGCCCCAATGAAATTTCATCCATCACTTGACATGTTAGATATTATTCAGTGATGTTCAAACCTGTAGTAGTTGAGACCATCTGTACAAACTCTTCCAATGATTAGAAGTCTGAAGGGAAGAAAGAGCACAAAAGGCAAACCCTTTGTCTGTAATTTTTTCAGCTCCAACAAAATTATGTACATTTTACAGATTAAAAGCTCTGAAACACAGAGCCCCTACTAGGGGGATCAGACATTATGAAGCAGTCTGCAGCCATTTATGATTCACTCTCTGCTGGCTTCGACTCAGCCTGCACTTCCTCAGAAGCCGAGGATTTGTCATCTGAAGATGTACCTGACTGAGTAGGTTTCTTAAATTGCACCAATATCATGGTCATGTTGTCGCAGCCCTCCCCTCCAGCAGTAGAAGGTGCCAGACATCTGTCGAGTACTTTTTCACAGACCACAGAAAGCTTACTTTCCTGCATCAGCAAATATAGCGTGTAAAGTCAAACAGTATCAATACTACGAGAGCCACAGCATATGATCCAGATCATGAGGACGAGCACATCCAAACAAATCCATGAAAGTAATAAGAAATAAAAGATTAATTGTATAAGGCAAAAGTTAATGAATATTAGTTGACTGATGAACTGGACACCGGAATGGTGTTAGTTTAGGTGGCTTGATATATAAGAGACCTATGGAAACTAACTGCACTGCTTCGAACAGTTATGAAACGAGAGCAGAAATTGGCTGGTCTCCATTTCATGCTGGTTGTTTAGCAGAGACCTTGACAAAACCTGCAAAACCCCCACTAGGCACCAAAATTTCAAAGCCACTGGATGGATCTATTTACAACTGCAAAACTAATATTCTGCCTATGTAACACCAGGGAATCTGTTAAAAACCATCGAACATCCAGTCAATGGATTACTGCCACAGTCCAATGAAGTGCTGTGAATTTTCCTCGATGATGCTCCTAAGATTTAAATGCTCAGATATCACTTCACATCCAAATATCTAGCTATATTGACAGGTTTCTTGTCTTGAAAACGTATCAAGCCCAAATATGAATCTCACTGATATAATATCTAATGCAACTTGCACTTATATACCATAAACCTACTGTAATATACTCACTCTAAGTCATGATCTTATTCTGAGAATGTGGAAGATTAAAGTTAAGCATCCAAAACCAGTTTCAAATGAGTAATATGGCTGGAAGTGAACACCAAAAGAAAGAAACCAGAGAGCAATTTTTAGCATATCAATCTGAATATGGTACTACACTAAAGCGTACAAGTTCATCATTCAAGTCTTTAACCACCAAAAAGAACAAAAAAGAAAACTGGCACCCAAGAAACTTACAGATTTCAGCTGCTCACGTATAAAATCTACTAGTTGCTGGCTAGACATACAATCCCTGAGAAGCGATAAAAGAGCAACTTGATTAGTTAGACATATGAATTCTTTATATCCAGTTATCATTATTAGGTAACAGGATCTAACAACTAAAAGAAACTTTTTTTGGACAAAAAATAGAGAGAGAGATTCTGAACTTGAATAGAGATGCAAGCTAGAGCTACAATGAAAATAAGCCATGCGCAAGCAAATTGGATAGTAATGTATATATGTACTTAAAAGTTCAGATGTATGCACTAGAAAAAGAAACCATACGGAAGCTTAAATCAGCAGAAATCAAAATTTTCTGCCAATGTATATGCAGATGCGATTGCAAAGGTGAAAATAATTAATTTAAGAACCAACTGTAAGTATAAAACATAATGAAAAAGAAAAGAGCTATAAAATTAGAGTTTGACAGACTTTTTTAACTTGAACGCAAGGAAGTATACAATCCAAACTGCCGTATCATGACTTTTACAATTAGGGCCACTCTGACATGATAAGGACTGAGTCATATATGTTGTTGTCTTTTCCAGCACTCTAGTATGATCTATGCCCATGTTTGACACAAAACCACAATATTCTATTATCAAGAATCTCAACTAAGAAATCACAGAATGTAACGAAGAAATAAGATGAAACGAACAACCAACCATTGAAGAAGTCAAAGCCATCTTGGAGTCAATAAGTGATTACCAAAAAAAAGGAAGTGCCATGTTACAAGGTTCTGTTTGTGCTTAAAGGGTGCTCTTCAGAACATAACTATATAGATTAAGCAATAAACCAAGTTCAGATTGCATACCAAATGCCATCACAGGCAAGCACAATGAACTCATCATCATCGCAAAGTTCAACCTGGATCAGAAATTGAATAACTCTGTAGTGTTATTACACGAAATAAATAAGGACTCTTCATCAAACTTATTCTCAGTCTATAACAGGGACAAAACAGAGTAACTTCTCATATAGTGCCCAAATAATCCCCAACCATGTTAAGTCATAGTTTCTTAATTTACACTTTGCAATCATAACATGTAATTTTAAGCTCATAAAGGTGAGGTATGTCTAAATTTGTCCTACACTTTGCAAATTGGTCGAAAGGCGCCCCCTATATCTATTCATTAGTCACACTATAACACCAGATTGGATAAATTAATAATTCAGTGCAGTTCGTTAAAACATTCATCTAAACAGGGCAAGGCATAAAAAGAATTCCCCGGACGAATTTCCACTTCCTCTTCATAGCAAAAGTTCTTGATAGTAAAAAATGGAGTTTTACATTACCATTTACTTCATAACATTAGCTGCTGCATAAAACCTGACCAAAGAGCTAAATAGACATGAACACCAGGAACATCACCAAATAAGTCAATTAGCACATTAAAACTTCAAAGTAAACAGGACAGAATGCCAAGAAAATAAAAAGGCAAACAAAAAAAGAAGGAAAAGGATATTTCCAATTGAAATTTCCTACTTCAACGCTCTTCTTAAAATATTCCTGATAGCCAATGGGATCCTCATATAACCATTCCCTTCATGGGATGAACTACTTGCTGCACAAACATGGACTAAGGAACTAAATGAAATCTTGTGGTGACAGAGGCATCACCAAAAGATTTGGCACAGAACTTTATAGATAATTCAAATAACAGAACTCTCTATTTTTTCCAGAATTTCATAACTTCACACTTTTCATGTCGAAAATTTTGATTTCCATTTGAATGCATGGTCTTTTTCATTAGCGATTCACTCAAAAATAGTGATTATTAGACTAAATAGTTCAATGCCACAGACAAAAATCACATGATTCCACTCACTTTAGTCCGTTAACTATTTTCATAAAGTCGCATATGATAGAGAGAATATTAAAGCTCAAGAAAGAAATCACCAAATGTAAGACTTTACCTATAATCTATTGGGCACAGTTTCTATATATACCAACTGAAGTTTCCATATTTGTCCTAAACTTGTTCTTCTCAAGGTGAGAACATTGTGGCAAAGCAAGGTTAATGTTGCCAGCCCAAACAACAAGCCCTAACTAAAATATAAGGATAAGCTCAAAAACTATAAATACTATCAGTTACAGTAAAAAAAAGAAGATACATACAATGTTTATATCTGGATTGGCAGTAACAATTTGCTTTTCGGCAGGCAAAAACTTGTTCTGCTTGAATTCCATATCACCTGCAAAGATCATTCGCAACAGATCTAACTAATTTATTCATCAGATTTATATTATATAGCTAATTTGCTCACTGAATTATTTTACAAAGTTCCAGCTTCAGCTTTATGGTGCAGGGCAAGCATCAAACCATGAGCCAACTTTCAACTTCCTACGTAATTGCAACAATGAACAGTGCACAAGCAAAACCAGACGGCACCTATAGCTCTTGCAAGATTCAAACTGCCGTTGACACGACCAGCATGGATAAAACCACCAGCTTTTAAAATTCTGTCCCTCTCAACCTCGAGATCAGGCTTGTGGTCTCTTGAAAGATTGTACGCCTAAGTAAGACAGAACCACACAACATAAATCATTTACGTCAAAACATTCAAATAAGAAATAAAAAGTTATCATGTTGAATACCTGGCATTTCTGAATACCATGGTACATAAAAACAAAATGTCAGTTAAATAAAACATGCAACTAGGAGTACATGTACTGTTACCTGGCCATTCCTAGAAATTACACAGCGAGAATCACCAGCATTTGCAACAACAAGTTGGTTCTCCCTAATGATAGCAACACAAGCAGTACAACCAGAAGTTGGTCCAGAAAAATCAGAATGCGGTCCCTGTACCAAATAATAATAAGTCAAACTATGAGAAACAATGGCACATCACCACCAGAAATGCAAGAAAAAAATACAAAAATCACAGGTTTCTTCAATTCCTCAAAATCAATAGCTAAACCCTGAAGTTTTTCCCCATCCAGGCAACAACAAACTAACAAGTTATGGAAGTGATAGTTAAAGAGAATATTCCCAAAATATGAAAGATGTAGATGAAGATCTTATTTTCTGATAATTCGTGGACTCCTTCCACTTATAATCTCATTCAACATAAACGAGCAATCATTAAATGGTCTACGACTGCTTAGGTTTGACAAAAGGTTGGTTCGGCAGTATAGAGAGGAGCCCGCAAAGAATTAACAAAAGGTATGTAGCATTTTCTGACATGAGTTTGAGAGCAAACAGGAGATGGTCCCTATAGTTCCTTGTAAGCTCTTTATTGACATGCCTATCGAATTGGAAGTTAACTAAATTATAATGATACGCCATTCCTGAAGAATTTTACTAATACCTCATAGACCCTAAGAAAATAATAGATAAAGAACTTCCTTGTACACAACCAGCTCTATAAGAAGGAGCGGTCCATCATGAGCAGCATTTAGAGGGTGTTTGGCTAAGCTTATTTAAAAGATCTTATAAGCTTCTAAGATGTTTTTAGAGCTTATAAGATGTTAAATCTTACTTTAAAAATAAGTTGTTGAAGTGTTTGGATAAAATAAGATCATTGAGCTTTTAAGATGCTAATAATGGCAATTTTGTACTTAAAGTTATCAAAATTAAAGGAATTTGTTAGAATAAGATCTTATTTTAAAAATAAGTTAGAATCTCCTTAGTTTTTTAAAAACAGATCCTAACATCTTATTTTGAGAGCTTCAATTGCTAAAAAATTTACCAAACACTTTAAGAGATCTTATAAGCTCTCAAAAACCTGGTAAGCTCAGCCAAACACCCTCTTAGAGTTTAGAGAAGCTCTATTTTCAAAAGAAAACAGAAAAAAAAAGAAGTAAGACCCCCAACAAAAAAGAAGAGTGGAACCATTTCAACAGATATGGACTAAAACTTTTGCGTCAGGACAACATAGCACAAAAAATGTTCTACTGTCCCATAATACTCAGAAGGAACAATATTCTGGAAGAAATATAATAATCTGAACAGCTCTTTCTCATTGTTGCAAAAAATGTGAAGGATCCGCCTCTTTTCTTTCATAATTTAACTCATTAATTCATTGATTTATTTTTAATTTAAATATTCAATTCCATTTTCGGGACATCTGGTATCCTCAGCATCCAGTCATGGGTAATCTAAGACTTTAAACCATGTCTAATGATTGGTTATACTATCCCATATGCCCTGATATCATTTGAACAAATCTATCTCCAAAGTTCAGAGGAAAAGGCAAGTGAACATGTAATGGAAATATCACAATGGTTATTTGATAAAAGAATGGCAGCTTAGTAACTATCATTCATATAAACACCTCCTCAAATGCCCAATCATCAACTTGGTCATTTTTGTCACCGCTTCTTGGAGACCATATCAGACCCTCTATCATGCCAGTAAACTTGTTTATTTTATCCCCCAGAACAGCCAACTCCCTCCAGCCTCTCTGCCCACGCATCATCTCATCCATCCTGCATTAACAAAGGACAAAATTTAAAAAAACGTACACTACAGATTCAGCAACTTCTTGGCTTCAGAATGATTCGAGTTAACTAACTGTTGCCCATGGATGCATGTATACGAACGACCACAGAGATAAATACACACCTGCACTTTTTTGTATCCTTAGTACCAATAAATGCTTTTAAATTAGTGTCTTGCTTCCAAATGATTGTATAGAACTCTTCTTTGTGATCTCCAGAAGAAATATTCAATATATGGTCTTAGGTTGTATATAGTTTGTCATCATTTTAAACTACTTTTGAAAATCCTCGCCTGAAATACTTCTATGGATGGTGTAAATTAGTTGAGCCACTCTGTGCAGATTTAACAAAAAGTTAACCAAGTGAAAACCTTCATAGAGTCCAACAAATGGACAAAAATTGAAAATGAGAGCCACGTCTATCTGTACAATTTCACTAGCACTACCTTTTGTAGGCCAACAAGCCTTAATTAACTTCATGGAAAAATAGGGGGAGAAGTTATTCACATAAACACAGGTTTGAAAATGACCTGAAAAAAGCTTTTTGAATTGAAGTCCCTATATCACCAGCCAAATATGATTCATGCTTGAGCACTTGCTGATGAAGGTACTTAGCACAGAATTTGGCAACCACCTTACCTGCAACATCAAAGCATTGCCAATAGAATCAACAGCTATTTTTAAGTGATTATTAACTTAAAGTTATCATTATCAAACAAAAGATGGACTATAAATGCATAGTTTTACTATAGGCATCATCAAGTTGAAGTTTGTCCAAGATTTTCGTTTCAGAAATATCAGAAATTCAATTGGGAAAATTTTCAATCAAAGAGAGATTGAAAGTACTACCAAATAATCCAAAATAACTAAAATAGAGGAAACACGATAAATGGACACAGAAAAATTGAAGACAAGCATGCTAGGAAAATGCAAATCGACATGAGAATCAGCTTCTTCGAGTGGTTCGCATTTTAAATACAGATCATGAAGCTTCTTTCAATAGAAAACTAAATTCCAGCATGCTGCAAGGAGCACCCTCCTCTTCGATCATAACTCAAGATCATCTTCACCCTCTCAATTTAATACAACTCAGCTAACTTACCTATACGAGTCCCTATCAGTCAATCAAAGTCCAACACATCTCAACCTTCTTAATTAGGGGTAAAAAAAATAAAACAGAGATGGCATATAAACATTGATGCTTCATGTTATTCCTCAGAAGCCTTAATGTTTATCACCACATAATAAGCGAGTAAAAAATTCCCATACTCAGAACCTAGTAAAATTATTCTCACTTTGGCAAAGAAGCTCCAATCTCCAATACAAACAACTAATTTAGACTTTTAGTATTTTGAGTGGATATGTCAAATAAAAAAGGTTGAGACAACAGATGAAGAAAGACAATACATATAAAAAAGCCAAGTACCTGGCAAGAGAAAAATTAATTCATTTGGTATTAAATCGGATGTTTAAAACAGGAAAGAAAAATTCTTTCCACCAAATACGTCTTAAACAAGTTTCATCAAGTAGGAGAACAAGTGCATTTTGAAAAACATCAAACTAACATAGATCAGATCATAGCAAGTTTATTAAATATTTTTGAAATCTCCAAAAGTCCACAAGCGGTATATATAATTTGCAAGCCTAGATGGGTGAAATGCAAGTTTGGGTTAAAGCAGATCTACATTGTTTCTAACAGATGCCATGCTGCCTAGTAAAGGATAAAGAATGTACCTTCCTAAAAGGGAAACTAAACCTAACTCTCTTAATCAACACTTCTTGTCATTATTATGATCTCAAGCACCCACACCAAATTGCCATTTTTCTACATTATGCAGCACTATATGTGTTTAAGCTACAATGTGAGCCTATCAATATCCTGAGCATTGAAAGTATGGTTGTTGAACAAAGATAACAGAAACTGCCACTACGTATTTATCATACACAGATGCAAAGGTTTGCTCACGTGTTGATATGTTAAGAGAAACTGCCATTAGCTATTTATCAGATATAAGTGCAAATTCAGCTCACAGGTTTATATGTTCCTCCCATGATTAATAATAAATTCAAAAGCTTCTTTTAGTTGCATTCTTCCACAATATAATGAGTCATTATCTTGCTATTTAAGCCAGTGAGCAGTCAATGTAAACCAACAATCACTCAAAATGCAATAACTAACACAGAACCAAAACTACCAACAGTAATTTCAACGCCCACCAACAGAGAAAGAATTGATATGACAAGATCCAGTATGCAATTGACAAATAAATAAGAATCCATCAGAAAGTTTTCTGGTAATCCTCACATTTTCAGCTACTTGTTTCTCCATAAGTTAACTAGAAGAAAAGAGAGGGTCGCTTGAACTCGTTTTCAGGCATATAGAGTAGGTGATAAGAACCAGACACAACAAACTCACACAAGTAGTTCTTTAGAGGGATCATGTCTTCTGACTCACAACTAGATGCATGATTTAATTTCTATATGATGAGGCAATGGAATGGACACACACCCCTTTTTTGACCCATAAAATACTAGCAGTAAAATCACATGAACGTACCTCCATGACCATCATAAACACCAAAGAATGATGTGGAAGTATCCAAATCAGGAAGTGCTGCATGCTAAAGGAAGAATAAAAACATCATAATTAATGAGAACTTGGAAGATACAGTTATAATCTTTTTACCTACTGTAAATCACATAAATGCATGTTGATAACAATAATAACCAGAGACGAATTTTCAACATGATTTAGTGGTAACATCTTGACAATGAATCATAGCCCATGACATCATAACGAAGTTTCGCATGAATCAGCTTCCAGTTTTCTAACAACTTTATGATTGAAAAGAGATTTCCCAAAATGTTCCAACACAAAATTATCCAATTTTGCTTCCTTCTGTCCAGTTCTTTCTTTAGCGGCTCTCTCCATCTCTTTCTTCAACTCCCTATCTTTCATGGGCAATGCACCCAGGAGTAGTGGGCTGTTCTTCCTTTATTTCTTCTCCCTCTCTCTCTCTCTCTCTCTCTCTCTCTCTCTCTCTCTCTCTCTAGGGATGCTTTCCTACCAGCATTTTTCTCATGAAATGCTTTTGTTGCTCTACAGAAGCTACTACATCATTCAAATAACTGGATCTTTATTGTTCATCTGGAAAGATAAAGAGTGTCTATGATACAATCCTCTTAGAAGGGGATACCAGATTTCACTCCTCAACCCAATCTAAGTTCATATGCACACATATCAGACCAGATTATGTAAGCACCACTGAGTAACCTCCTAGAAGAAGGATCCCCAATGCATTCTTGTAATAAAATGTTTCTGTTGCTCAAGAGAACCTGAATACATTATTTTATAAACAATCAGTAAGTTTATTTGTCAATTACAGAATAGCAGAACATGTATGGAACATAACCCTCAGAGAGAAAGGGAATCCCCACAAACTTCCTAACTCAATTCAAGTTCACATGCACATTTTCAGATGGACAGGAATCAAACAACCGAGTTAAAGTGAACGACAATTGCCACAGCATCATAATAGAAAATTTTAACCCCAGACTGCATCAATTCAACTTCCACGTAGTCATGCTTACAACTATGTTAAGCACATACAAATACTCTTGCAAACAAGAAGTGGCTATGCTACAAATGCATTAAATCGTGAGATAACAAATTTGATTGACTACTTACAGCATCCTCCATTGTAGCACGCCATCCTTGCATTGAAGACAGAGCAAACCTAAGCCTATTGTTCTCGCCATCTTCAGAAAATTTCTCTGTTTTAGGAGTACTCAGGTATATACCCATATCAAACTGACATCAACAAACAGAAAGTGTCACAAAAAACCATTCAAACTAAAACCAGAATACCCATGAAGATGGAAAATTTATTGGGGGTAACCGCAGAAAGCAGAAAATATACTCAGCCAGCATTTAATTATTCATTCCCTTAGCTTCCAAAATTTTAAAACCCAGCCAACCCATTTCAATACCTCAAATACAAGTCAAAATATAATCAGATTTATTGAATGTTTTTGTTCTTTTTCAAACCTAGAATAGACACCATGATAGAGAAGTAGACTGTTATACAGAATATTCAAACTCAGAACAGCCAAACTAACAGAAATTAAATACTCCTATAACTTGATGTACCAAGATTTCCCGCAACTGAAAAAAAAAAAAAAAGGATAAACAAGTTGTTCTAATATACACCGGGATGCCGAAATCAAGATCACTTGCAATCTTTTTCCAAGAAAACTCAGCACACGCATATTAAATTAGTTACTAATATGCTGTAATACCAACATTCAACAAAATCAATACTCAAACTAAAACAGTTACAAGAAATCAAGCTTGGCATAACCTTGTAAACCCAAGAAAAGATACGAACAGGTGTAAAAATCTCCAAGAAATAAATAATCAAGATCACAATCAAAATCAAGAAAAGAAATCAAGAAACACGCAAATGACAATAATTTCTCATCTGCTCCTTATACAATGCAATAATTTGAAAGAAAAAACCAAAATCTAAAAAGGGTCTATGGAGATGCTTATTTACATGCCCGCTTGAGCAACCCAACAAATTTCTGAATCTTGACTTAGAAAGGCAGTAAATGAGCTTAAAATCTTGTTATCTCAATAAAAGGCCAAAAAACCCAGACACGCGCCAATAGTACTGGTGAGAGATAAAATGGATGTGATGAGGGAATTGAAGATAGGGACAAGAGATATCAAGAGAGACAGAAAATTGAGTTCTTTGTAAAGCGTGCGACTTTTTTATGCCTGTGAATCTCTGTGCTGTTACTCTCTTTGGCGTGATGAAAATATCTCTTGAGCCCTCTGTAAAAGATTTTGTTAACTGCTTAAATCTCATATTTCCAACACCAAAATTTTTCAAAATTGTTATCAAATTCTTTAATAGTTATATTACAGTTGAATAGTCACAGTCGGAGAGCATAGTTTTTTTCTCCTCTATTATCTTATTCCGCCGAACAGGTGTTTCATTTTAGAATAACATCACTTTTATGAGTAATTTTTACAACTTTTTGTTAAATTGTGGCAAAGAAAATGACAAAATGTTCACTTTGGTAAACTTAACACAAGATAATAGATGTAACCCTTTTCGTTTCAAGAGAAGAAAATAGTAAAGAGTTTGTAACTAAGAAATATCATTGTATTTTTTATTCGTTAGTTAGAGATTTTGATTAGAATATGTAAATATAGGAAAAATATGCATAACAAAGCTTTTTTCTTTTTTGTAGATTTTGATTGAACTTTCTTTTTTTAAGGATGTCAAAAAATTACAGAAAGGAAATTTGCTCAAGTAGAAGTCTGAAAAGACAAATTCGAAGAAAAAGAAGGGCTCCAGTGCAAATACTTCTGGCCAGAATATTTAAACTAAGGTAGGTTGGTTGAGTACTTGATTGTGCCTTTCTTTTAATTCCATTTCCAATGTACTAACTATATTATTTTACCACTAATTATGTTCATTTCATATCAAATCAAATCATATCAACAAAGACTAATAAAAGAATGTAGGGTCAAATTTGGTGTGATCCAAATTCATGTGACCTGAAAAGATCCAGCTATCACACAAACATCTCAACCCTTTCATATTTAATTCCCAACTACAATTATCAATCCACGTGGCAACCCCAGAATAACTGAAAATTACAAAAAGAGACAAACAAAAGCAAAAGGTGAATAAGAAAGGGCAAAAAGAAATCTTTTCTGGCAGTCTGTCAATGAAAACTGAAATGTGTGTCTCAGCATTCTTTATTATATAGGCAAATGGTTAATGGGCCATAAGCCATTGATTTTTAAACTTTGTAGAACTTAAAACAATGGCCCAATTGAGTTGGTAAATTAATAAAAGCCCAAAAAAAAAAAAATGACCACATATATCTCTAATCAAACTAGAAAGGAAATGTGTAGTAAGTTTTTTAAGAAACAAAAAACTCCTTGCCTATTCTTTATATTTCATTTTCTCCTTCATATTATTAGTTTATGATGGAGAAGTTTATTAAGTCTAACAATTTTTTTACATTTTCTAAACGAGAGAGTAACAATTTATTAGATCTCCTGAAATTCTATATTTTTCAAATTAATCATGATTTTTGACCAAAAAATTTAAGTAAGTGAGCGTAATTATGAAGATAAAATAATCATATTTTTTTCTATCTCCTATTGTTTAGTCTAATTCTTTTAGGCATTTTTATATCATGAAATGCCATAAATTAGATTTTTACTTGTATTTAAATTTATTAATTATATTATTTTGAATTTCGTTTTAGCTTTGATATGTGGATATATAAATATTCTATATATGCGGGGTCAATTGATTCTTTTAAAATTATTTAATCGATTGGACTAATAATTTAATAACTCAATTGATTGTTTGATTCAATTTATAATTCAATTTTAAAAATATTATCTCATAATATTCTTCACCACGTCAATAGCATCAATTAGGTTATACAGTGAGATATAAAAATGGAAGGGAATGTGATGCTGACTCCATAGAACTTTTATGCATCTCCATGGTGACATATATCATTCTTGTGGTTATGATTCTTCAAGATTGAAGAAAATCACACAATAACTACCCAATTATGTTGAATTTGATAAAGTGCTAGAAATTTTTCGAGATGACTTTTATATTTTTGTAATATGTAAATAAATACTTGAGAAAAAGTGTTTGGAATTCAATCTCCCCATATATGCTCTATAAAGAGGGTCATTGATTCTTGTTTTGCTTAAAAAAAAATTTTAGATTATTTTTTATTGAGCTCAAATTTTTTTAACTATAAAATATTAACGATATATTATTATATTGACGAGATAAAATAATTTTATTAGAAGAAAATCATCCTTGATTGTATCAATGGGTTTAAATTTTACATCAACCCTTATTGTTGTATGAAGCATCAATTATTCAGGAAAAGAAAATCATAATTGACATGAATGGATAATAACTTTTTCCTTTTTTTTTTTTGGGCAAAATTGCCATCAATTTCGTCCATATTTGCCTTGCCCGGTTAAAAAGAAAGAGAAGAGAAAAGAAATTTATTTTCTATAAAATAAGAAAGGAAAAGAATTTGGAAGAATTTTATTTAATGGGTACCAATTATTAGCTGGATCAGATACTTCCAGGCAAAGATTGTACTCTGTCTCCCCCCATCTCTCTCTCTCTCTCTCTCACACACACACACACACACGCCCGCCCGCCAGCTGAAGAAATTTTCTTCACTTTCTCTCGGATCTTTCGGCCCTCCATTGTTTCTTGAAAATGGTAATGCTCTCCCTCTCTCCATTTTTGTATCCCTCTCTCTATATGTGTGCTTGAGTTTTCATTTTTATGTGCCAATGTATTTAGACCTTTTCTTTTCTCCTCTGATTATTAGGGTAAGTATAAGGCGTTTCAGAATCTTCTGAACTCCCTTTTTTATTTTTGTTTTTCTGCTGCTGATTCATGCTTTTTTATTTACTTTAGTTAAATTTTCAGTGTAGTGTTCAATTAAGGCGGGACTATATTTCTTTTTTCGTTAATCGCGTTTGTTTTAGTTTAAACAGCTGATGATAGATGCAGTTTCGAGATTCAAGCTCCCTATTTTTTACGAGGACTATTTGTTTACTTATTTAGTTGTATTTTTTTTACTATTACTCTTTTTTTTTTTTTTAATTGTTATGGTTGTTTTGTTAAGTGTTTCTGTTTAAAAAAGAATTTTATTAGTCTTTTATTTGTGGGTATGCACAAATTTTATTAGTTGAGCACCAGAGCCACCAGGAACTCTCTTTTAGACTTCTAGGTTCTAAGTTCTTTAATTCTGTTTTAATTTTTTCTTTGTAATCTATCTGTTTTTATTTTTATTTTTATTTTTTTGTGGTAATCTAGCTTCCTCAGTCTTTATTCTGTAAACTTAGTTCCTTTCTGCTACTAAACTTTTAAGCCTAAGTTTATTCCATGAAGGAAGACACTGGATAAGGGATCACCACAATGTTGGGTTCAGCTAATTAAATCTGAAATGAGCAACCGGTTCTGGAAACTGTCATTCTGTTGTATTGGAAATGGTCTTTTCCACCAAGAAGAAGGCCTTGAAGACTTTTTCCCTCCAACATGCCCTTTCACATCTCACTTACTAGAACAGCCACCATACTCTGTTATTGCTGCTGGAGTTATTTGTCCATGGCTGCCATCTTGACAACCAGTAGAAAAATACAATTACTTGATAGCTTCTTTCACCTCAATTTTGTTACTTTTCTCTGCTCCCCAGTTTCTACCTTTTATCTCAACTCAAATTAATCCAACTGTCCTTGATCCATCCACTTTTGTTTTTTTCTCTTGTTAGGTGTTATTTTGATAAAACCATGAATATACATATATTTCCTTGCATGAATTGTATTGGTTTGTGATATTGTGGTTCATCTTGTATTTACTTGAGCCAAATTTTAGTACAGGAAAGGAATTAGTGCTCATGTTCGGCTCTGATTTCTTCATTGAAAAAGGCGTTCTTGAAAAAGTTGTTTTATTTCTATTTCAGCTTTGTTCTTTCCACGGTTCATGGCAAGTCTCCAACTTAATTCTTTTGTTTGTATGGGCCATCAAGTGGGTCGTGAATGTGTAGCAGCTCAGTTGCTTGATGTTTTGTCCTGTAGAATATACTTGACATCAGACAGATTGGAATTTGTAATCTGTGTCACTCTTATGTCATTTATTCCTTCGACTTCTTCTTAACTTCTGTGGTTAAATGCAGTCTAACAGGCACACTATTATTCTCATGCAAACATCTCAGCACAGAGCAACTCGTACTTTCATGGATTATGATTCAATCAGTCAAGCAATGGACGGTATGTATCAATTATTTTTATTCCTTCTAAATTTCTGACTGTAACACTTATTTGTATTATTATTGTTGCATAAAAGTTAAATAGTGAAGATAACATGTAACGTGATATTCGATTGTAGAACATGATTATTTGAATTCCGATTGGCTGCTGTAGTTAAGTTACACTAAAGCCTGTTATTGTTTGGCTTGAGTTCTATTTAATGTTTAATTGTTAATAATTTAGAAATCATTTGTGTGTTGTTTTAAGTAGTGTTTTCATAACCGTATCAGTGACCAAACCTGTGTTGCTATCGATTAGCGGTTCAACCGTAGGTTGGACCAGTATAATAAAAATTGATTATATTTTCTTATTATATTATGTAAAATGACAATATAGTAGACTAATTGTTATATAATACATTTTAAATGTAAAAAAAGATAAATAACTATCTAAAAAAATATATAACAAAATAGAAAACCCAAATAACCACATAAATATAACAAAATATCAAATTTAAACTTCTTTAAAAATAAAAATAAAAAATAAAAATTGGTCAAACTGGTTTGATTGATTTTGACCGGTTCAACCAGAAATTCGGTTTTACGTGCCTAACCGAACCGGACCGACCTCTGGTACCCGGTTGAACCATCCGGTCCGGTCCAGTTTTGAAAACATGGGTTTTAAGTAACTTAAAGAATTGTTGGCTTTGTCGATCTTCCATATCAGAAGAACCTCATTTGCATTCGGGCTCTGAGCCATCCTAGAGAAAATCATTTTTTCAAACCCTTTCATGATATTTTTGTCCATGTGTAAACTTGCAATTTGCCAATAGTCTTGTTTTTTACTAGGACTGGGTTATTGATTTTGTAACTGGTCAGTCACCTGGAGTTTAGTGATTATGTTTGATGACTGTTATCCATGTAATTTGGCTCATCAACGCATTTAGGACTATTAAATCATCTAAGAAATTAGAAAGAACATATCATGTTGGCTATATTGCATCTGAAAAACTGAATGCCTTTACAGTTGAATTATTGTGCTCTTTCATCAATATTTGGATGCAGTTGGCAGTACCAAGATACACTGTTATGTTCTGACCTGAAATATATTCAACACTGTTCCTGCAGGAATTTGTGGACTCTATGAAAGGAAACTCAAAGAACTAAATCCAGCCGTAAGAAACATCACTTACGATATTTCGGATCTTTACAATTTTATTGATGGACTTGCTGATTTGAGCGCATTAATGTAAGGCTCTCTCTCTCTCTCTCTCTCTCTCTCACACACACACACACACACACACACACACACACACACAGCACACACGTGCACTTATGTACGCACACACATGCAAGTGGGTGTATATTCGTTCTCTCTCTCTCTCGCTCCCACACAAACGCACAAACGCACATGCGTGCACTTATGTATGCACACACATGCAAGTTGGTGCATGTGAACAAACACCACCACATGCAGGGTCACAAGCCACAAACTTTGCTGGACTTCGACTTGGAAGTGTGTCAATCTGCCACTTGATCGATTCAAGTCTTATGTTTAACCCCTTTTACCCTCTAGCAAAGAGATATGTGCCCTTTTGGTTTAGTAACTAACTTCCACCGCCTCTGTAATTTTAGAGGAGAAATCTAATGCGGAACATCGTGTGTTAGGATTGGCTTTAATCATGGAAACTGAGCTGGATTTCTGTGATTTTCCCTAGGCACCAACATACCATTTAGAGGCTATCACTAAGCTATACATAATGCAATCCATGCTATATTGTGTTTTTGCAGCTATGATCACTCAATTCAGGCTTACCTACCATATGATCGACAATGGATCAAGCAGAGGACATTACAGCACTTGAAGAAATTGGCTCAATGAAATCTACCAGGTGCAGAGATTCTCTAATTGGCTATTATAGTGAAGACTGAAAGTCTATGGTTGGAGTCAGTTTGACAACATCCACACCAGAGTTCTCCAAGTCCTATGGGAATACAGTGATGCTAGTGCCATTTGGCTGAGTCCAGTATCAAAATCCTATTGCTATATTAATGCAACTTGTAAGTTTGTGCATGCTCTTCTTGTATTCTGCGATCTGCTGCAGAACAGTATTAGTGTTTTCACTTTTCAAGACTGTAGATTTTAGTAAGTCTGCCCCACCACTTGCGATCAGAAGGTCTATCAGTCTATTGTTGCCGCATAAGTATTGCTTTTTTGAATCAAATGACTGCAGATTAGTTTATGTATTTTTCTCATTTTCCACTACGAACTATGAAGATGCTGGGAGGAAAAATGGTGGGGTTCAAAGGCCTAAAAAACAAGGGGTCTATAGGTCTTGACCTTGCAGAAATGACTTGCAGTTTGCTATAACAATTGTGCACTGATTTACACTTCGGAGTCTGTAACTTGAATGCATCTTTCCTCTGGCTCCATGAGCAAGTGACTAAACATTTGATTTGGCTTGGCTGAACCTATGTCAAGCTAAGTTTACAATCCACAGCCAGTTTAACTAATTAGTCTGTGTGTGTCTGTTTGTTATTCTCAGATAAAGCAAATAAAAAATTAAGATAATCTATGAGGGCAAATGAGATTACAGGATATTTGTACGTTCACTTTGTCTACGTTGTGAGTTGATTAAAAGCATTAGTTTAGATATATTTTAAAGATTTTTCAACCATGAGGTATTGGATTCAACTCTCATCATTTGTGTGTGACTCTTATGTTGGTTTGTTAATTTATGATTTATGAAAATTTATTAATTATTGATTGATGAATTAAATTGTAGATTAATATTTAATATAATTATCATTCCTCTTAAAAGATATCTAAATATCTAAAATGCAGATGATATCCACCTCAAATAGATAAAGTGTGAGATGTTCAAAATCTAAGTATTTGTAATCCACTAGGGTGTGGGTTTTTTAACGCCTAAAAAGTTAGTCGTTCCCCTATCTCATGATTCTAATTGTTAAATAATGTTAAATATAGTTGTGACCTCACACTTCCTCCAAACTAAGCAAAGGTAAAAAAGAAAGTGTAAAGAATAAAAGTGTGAGGAGAGTTCTTGTTTAACATTTATTATTAGAAGAGGTTGTGTTGTGAAAGAATGTGAAAGAAATTGACGATGAAAATAGATGGATGGCGAGTGCTTATGTTACATGCATGAATACTAATTAAAATAATATTAAATTAATGATCAAAAGCCTGAAGGATCCATGATTCGGTATCCAATGAATCTAGAAAAATTTGAATAAATTTTTTATAAGACAATATGTAAATTAAAAATTAAAAATTTTATTTATAATCATTGAGAACAAATAGCATAAAAATATTGAAAAGAGACACGAATTCAAGAAAATAGACAAAATTTGTGTAATTTACAAGTACGTTGCCTAATAATAATAATCAACTCCTTGCATATGACATCTTATTTTTATTTATTCATTAAAATTTAGAATTAAGTATATGAAGAATCAGAATTAACATTTAATACGGAGGAAAAGAAGAAGAAGAATATACATTTATGCATATGAACATATATATATATATATATATATATATATATATATATATATACAAATATATATAATACTATAAAAAATAAAAAGACAAACTATGTGTGCCCGGATCTTTTACGCGGGTCAGGACTCCGACCTGTTCTAGGTAAATAGAAAAAGAGTCTAGTCCCCCGTCTACGCTCTGCTCGTTCTTGTGTTTGGCTTTACACGCACTAAACGTTCTTCGTCAGAAATTTTCTCTAATCCAACAGATCCATTCACCTCAAGTAAGTTCTCTCTCTCTCTCTCTCTCTCTAAATGGTTGCATTTTATTTTTTGGTCATCTTATTTTTCGGTAATATTAATAGGACTAAACGAATTTATTTGTGAGGGTTTTGCAAGGAAAAGACGAACCAAAGAAGCCAAAGTTTTAGCTTCTGAAATTATGTAGAAAACCCCTTTTTTGTATTTTGATAATTAACTCCGGTGTGTGCATTCTTGTGTGTAACTGCTGCTGGTTTATTATTATTCGTTGCTCCAAGATTGTATTTTTAGAACAATTAGGTAATTGTAAACAGACTGCAGTTTGCTTCATGTTATTGTGTAGTTAATTTTATGCATGTATACAGAACTCTGTTTTTAGTTAATAGAATGCAGTGTCCTTTTTTATTCTTTAATCAGGTATTATTGTTTCTGATATGTGGGCTTATTATTATGTACTGGCTGGATTTTCTCTATTAAACTTATGACGGGACTCTTTGTTATCCTTTTTTATTTTTTCTTTTGTATTTATACATGGGGTTTTAGAGTTTTTATTTTTTGTTTTTCTAGTTACTGATTGAGTTTGCTACAACATCAACAAGTTTTTTCTTTTTAAATGTGTATAACACACATTGATTTTTGTATTCTGTAACTTCACTGTTACTTAGGAAAATGAGTGCTCGGAAGAAGACACCATTTCAGAAGCATAGAGAAGAGGAAGAGGCGAAGAAAAAGGCATCTCCGTTGCTAACTCACTCTTTTTTAATTTACTTGAGAAACAGTTAGAATATTTCTTTATCCTGTTGCTATGTAATTTTTCCTATTGAATCTGATTTCTTGATATTTTCAGAGAGCGGAGGACGAAACTGCGCGATTATATCAAGAATTTGTAGAATCATTTCAAGCGGATAATACTCCAGGGTCGAAGACTTTTGTCAGAGGTGGAACCATCAACCCTAATGAGAAGGTGAAGAATGACTCAGAAGGTCAGTTGCAATTCAAAAAAAAATATATATAACTTTCCATAAATTGATTTATCACGAGAAAACTAATATTTAGTTTATTTATTTTGCAATGTGGATAAATGCATGATTTCTTCTTTTTTACATGGACACATTAATAAAAATATGGGCCTTTTCTATTCATTCGCGGATGGCAGGTGGAAATTCCAAAGATGAGGGTTCTGGTTTAAAGAAAGGGAGTAGGTAAACAAATGCTTTTGATCAACTATGTTGCAATGCTCTTATGAATAGGAATTTTGAGTGCGAGAACTCTATGGTGATAATATTTTCACATGCAGTCTGTGCTGTTTTGGGTTTTCAAGTTTTAGAAAATTGGCTAACTGATTCTATATCATTTACTTTTTGCTAATATTTGTGTTCAAAGTATTGATTGCAGCTTTGATTTATCCAATGTAATAAGAGATACAATTTTAGGCGTTATGGAGATTTACTTTATTTTTATATACGAAGTTCCACTTATTGCCCTTGAGCGGAAGATGCTTCTTGTGTTGAAGTATGCTGCAACTTGCCAGGAGTACTGGTCTATAAGGGAATTCTCTCTTTCTTGTGTGCCAGAAAGTTCATAACATGTCCTCTTCTAGAATGCCCAACTATCAGCTTATAGATAGAAATTGTGGTGCAAGTTTGAGTGTGCAGCATCTGATTCTGGAAATACATTTGTCGAATTGATGGAAGAGCATGCCTTTTGAATCTGGGTAATGCTAAGTGTGTGTCAATTTCACTTATTTACATTCGATGCCATGAGTACTAGTATTCAAGCAATAATTTTTACCCCGTGTATTTTGGCCAAAAATAAAGTCTACTCATTTTTCACAGTAAAGAACAGAGGCGTGGTTGTGTGCATAATGAATCCATATTTAGGATAGCATTTCCCTTGATATTTGGACCTCTTTGGGCTACCAATGGATGCAGACCACCTTCAAGGCCTCCGACCTCTTCAAACCTGGCATGAGTCCTTTTGCTTACTGGCAGAACATATGACTCAAACTTTCATCCTTGCTTCATGACTCAAACTTGTATCCATTCCTCCTTGGCCAGCCCTCAGTGGGAGAACTAATTGGTTCATCCTTGGGCTGATCCAGAGTTTGGATGAATGTTTTTGAAGACTAACAATATAATTGGGGTGTTTCCATGTAAATATGTTCTTATTTTGCGATGGAAAGTATGTTTTTAAAAGTTTGGATTTGATTAGGATTCAGCTTAAGATGAATTGATCAAATCAAAATATTTTGTTTGCTTAGCCTATTGCAGTAGGATTTGTAAATTATCAAATCTTTATTTTATTCTTTGGCATTGATTTCCCATTTTCGGAATCTAATTAAGCAGGTGAATCTTAAAATTTTCTAGCTTGAGCCCTTTAATTTTGGTAAAAAAATTAGAAGTAAACTACGGCAATTTGATGACTTAGTTTCTAATATTTAAGATATGGAGATCTATAATTTATACATCCAGTTCCAATCGCACCAAGAAGATTGTGACTCAAAACTTAGAAGGGATTATAAAGGAAAATAAATAGTTAAATATGGAGGAACAGTAATACTTTTGCATGAAAGAAATTGTAATAATGGGTGTATTTTACGTTTTTTACTGAAAACTTTATAATTTTTTCTTGACAAACTTATCCAAGTTTTTGATCTGAAAATTGCACTTTGCATATGACCTAAAATCCTTCTTTCTTTTGCATCAAATGGTTTAGATGTTACATGTGGTCCAAATATTTAAAATAAACAAAAACCTAAACCTTGTGCAAGACTCTATCAGTCAACTTAGATTTGGAACTTATGCACTTATTTGGAAGGGGGCCTGAACCTTGTGTTAATATTTTTGGAGTGGACATCTCTTTTGCCGAAGTGGTTTTTGGTTTTGTTCTTCTTTGCTTTCTCTCTCAAATTTTGTATGCTTTCTTTCTATTTGTAACGTCATCTTTTAGTTTTTATATTTTTCTATTAAGTTGTTTGGGAAATTCTTATGATTGGAATATAGGTAGTAGATTATAGTTGAACTTTATGCAGGTATGTACCATCTTTCATCCCACCTCCAATGGCAACAAAGGGTAAAGAATACGAAAAGAAAGTAAGTACCATTTTTCCCTTGTTCACTCTTTAGTTGTTGATTAGTTTCTGAATCATTTTTCGCTTCTCTCCAGAAAGAGGAGAAGCCGAAGGAGAGAGAAAAAGGGAAGTCACGGAATATTGATCATTTCATGGAGGAGTTGAAGCATGAACAAGAGATGAGGGAGAGGTGGAATCAAGATCGTGAAAATTGGCGTGATACACGTCATGGTGACAATTCTGCGGTTAGTGTTCTGAAACTTAGATTTGTAAACTAATATATGGAGGTCTACTGCCACATTTTCTTTCTTTCTTAAAATGTCATTGTTTCAGATATTTTTCATTTTCTCTCAACAAAGTATAGTTCTTTTGTCCTCTAAAATTTTAAGTAGCCACCTGGGCAACATGTGCAGTTTTCTTTTTTGGATACCTCTTGTTTATGGTGATACAAATGTATTACTTTTAATAATTCATGTGTAGAGTCTTTAACAAATTTATTGGAGTTATTGTCATCTACTTTTTTCTAGTTCAGCTTAAAGTACTTCTGATTAATATGTTGCTCTCCCTCAGCCATCTAGCCGGTTTGATGAGCTGCCAGATGAGTTTGATCCAATGGGAAGACCTGGATCATTTGATGATGGAGATCCACAAACCACAAATCTTTATGTGGGGAATTTATCACCTCAGGTCAGATTTTTGTTCTTCCCATCCCCTATTCATGGATATTTCAATCTCCTGGTTTCTTTGCTCTTGTATAACCTTCTGCTTTATGGTTTAGGAGCTTTTCATCTAATTTTTCTTTTGCTGTTCATGTTCTTACCTTTTAGGTTGATGAAAATTTCCTTTTACGGACTTTTGGAAGGTTTGGACCTATTGCTAGTGTAAAAATTATGTGGCCAAGAACGGAAGAGGAACGGAGACGGCAAAGGAATTGTGGCTTTGTGGCTTTCATGAATAGAGTTGATGCTCAAGCTGCAAAGGATGAAATGCAAGGTTTGTTTAAGGTTCTTCAAACGCAACTCAGTTTTTCCTGTGTTATTATTTTTTTCCTTTCTTCCCCTCTCGAGTGAAAGTTGTTTACCTACTTAGATTTTTCCTTTCTTCCTTTCTCTGTCTTCCAGAACTAGCATTTCAGCTAGAAATATTGTATGATAATAAAGTATCAATGGTTTGATTTTGCTTTTGCTTTTGCTTTTTTGTTATTTCTTTCTAATTGTTTGCTTGTTAAGTTCTCGTTATGGCCATGGTACCACTGCCATTGCAGAAAATAATTCTAGAATAGATAAATAATTAGCTGTTATGTTGCTTGCCGTTTTGTTTTTAAAGGAAAACTAGTGAACATGGTCTCACCCTCAACATTTTCTTGGCATTTAGAATTTAGTAGCTCGTGACCCATTATCATGTTCACAAATCTGGGTGTTTCATCTCCTGATTGTGTATGGCGTAACATGATATTTTGAACGACCAAGTCCCATGAGATAAATGAAAGTGCTCATGCCATGGACAAACTTCTATAAATCAGAATAGAGAAGTTGTTTACACTCTTACCGTCTAGGCTATACAAGAAACAGATGTTAACTATGCATATAACCTTTATTTTTTGTATGGAATGGAACTGTAAAGATTTTGATTGTGCATCCTGTGGCCCTTGTTGCCTCTTACTTTTGGGTGTTTGCTTGTGTATGATCTTTATAATACATTTTGACTGAGTGGCTTCTGTGTGAATAATATACCTTCTACTGATGCAACCAATACTAAAAGAGGCTAAATATATTTTTTTATAATCCAGGGGTGGTGGTCTATGAATATGAGTTGAAGATTGGGTGGGGTAAATCTGTCTCTCTTCCATCACAAGCACTGCCTGCTCCACCTCCTGGACATATGGCCATCAGGAGCAAGGAGGTCAGTTGATTTTTTTCTTCTTTATTAATACTCCAATTGATATTATTTGTATATGTCAAATGTAAGAGCTCTTCTTTCTAATGGGATCTTATATGTAGTTATATTTTTCTTTTAGCTCCTAATGTTATGATAATCAACACTTTTGTCAGGGCGCGACTGTCATTTTGTCTGGTCCTTCTGGTCCCCCAGTAACCTCCGTTCCAAGCCCGAACTCAGAGTTGGTAGGTGATACTTACAATTTGCACTTTGGTTTATCGTGACAAAAGAAATGTTGTTGGCCGAAGTTTTCTAGTGGGGCGAAGCCCCAGCAATTGGAAGATATGGTGAGATCATCATATCTTGTGGAATGTTGAAACACCCTGAAAAAACTAGAGAATATTTTATATACCATGGGCTTATTTCCTTGAAACAGAAGTAAGTCAATAAAAGAAGTCCACCAAGGAATTTATACAGTGTCCTAAAGACCAAAAGAGGATCTGCCCAAGGGGGCTATATTTCTCTCCTTCATCACAACACAAATTGATGGGAACTTGCCAGTTCTTCTAATTTGGTTTTCTTATTCTATGATAGTCAGCTGCTACATATCAATTTAACCATTCCCTAAAATATGAAAAGCAACTGTTTCAGGGTAAGAAAGAAGCATTCACCTTTTAATTTGTGGCCAGACTGTCTTGCAACAAACTATGTAATTCAAATGGCTTCGCTTCTTAGAAATTCAGATCTGTGTCACACTAATAGAAGAAATAAAAGCAGGGCCATCTGCATTTCGAGTAATGGGAGTTTTCACTTTCTTTTATCACTTCTGTGAATTGTTGACTAAGATTTGATGTACAATTAATTGCTTGGATGAGTAGGTACTTACTCCAAATGTACCAGATATTTGTGTTGTTCCTCCTGATGACAATCATCTTCAACATGTTATTGATACAATGGCTCTCTATGTTCTTGATGGGGGTTGTGCTTTTGAACAAGCAATAATGGAGCGAGGCCGTGGAAATCCTCAATTCAATTATTTGTTTGAACTTGGTTCGAAGGAACATACTTACTATGTTTGGAGGCTCTATTCATTTGCTCAGGTGAGCTTGTCAATTTGAAACAAAAAGTAGTATGCTGCCTTCATGATGCACATTTATACTCTTTTGCCTCACTGTCAAGTTGCAAATTTCTATTGTGTTTTCCATCTGGACAGTCGTACATTAGAAGATACTGGCTTAATATCTTACTGAAACTGTATTTTTGTAATTCATCTGCGTGAGTACTATTGTCATCTCATGATAACCACCTTTTAACTCAGACATTGAATAAAATGGTTTCTGAGTTATGAAAATTGAAGGATAAAATTTTGTTCATTCTTTTTTGTCATAGAGAGAGAGAGAGAGAGAGAGAGAGAGAGAGAGCAGTAATGCCCATGGAGATGAAAGATTGAAAGCTGCATCATTTTGCTGCAGATTGAATCCAAGTCTCCAGTTAAATAATCCATGTGACTGAAGCTCTTACCAAGAAGTTTTTTCAACCCTAAATTCAACCCCCCCTTCTTATTTGACAATTGAACGGCCTTATGTCTTTTAGCAATTGTTTTTTTTAAATATTCATTTTCTTTCTGGCATTCCCCTCAGTTATATTGATGGTATATATGGAAACTTACATTATCCAATTTTTAATTCTCAGTTAATGAAGCTTGTGATTCAGATTTAAGGTGTTTAATTGCTGCTACAAACTGATGCACATGCACGTTCTAAGTAAAAGTGCAATATATATTTGAAATAGGAAATTTGTATGGTGGTGTAGTTCCTGTTTTATTTTGGCTTGGAATGGCAATGTAGACCCAACCCGCTAAGGTTTTTAAGGACCCAGAGACCCATCCCAGACCCGGTGGGTAAATTCGCTAGACCTACTTTATAATCTAAAAAATATAAAAAATTATACTGTTTAAAAATAATACTATTAAAACTTCCTAAAAAAAATAATTTTTCTGAAAAAATATCATATAAATTTATATAATAAAATTTCTTAAAAAAAAAATAAACAGGTGGGGTTTGGGTTGAGTCGTGATTTAAAATGGAAAACCCAAGACTCGACCTAGACCCATTTATATTGTTAAAACCTGCCCCAAGCAGGCCGGGTCTGGGCTTGGACCCGCCCTTTGCCATCCCTAATTTTGGCTGCCATTTGGAATGGAGTCACTTATAGTTTATTGCTCACTATGTAGTAACAGCATATTTTATCTCATAATCTATCATAACTAGGAATAGATAGCAACATTGATGTCAAATTACATCTGTGTTAAGTGCAGGGTGATACTCTTCAGCGATGGCGCACAGAACCTTTCATCATGATCACGGGTAGTGGAAGGTAAACAAGTTTCTTCTTTCGATGGGCATACACAAACTGGTGACTCCGTCTTAAATTTGAATTCCTTGTTGGAGAATCCCTAAACTTGTTTCATTTTTTAATTGAATAAGCATTTTTTGGTTGACAATCTCTAATTGCATTCATGCATGAAAATCTTTGCGGTCAAGTCATGTAGAATTGCCTGTTGACATATGAAGGGACATGTAAAGCCTTCTGTCCAAATGGGCAAGATCTCTTTCCATGACAGAGTGGCAGCTATTTTGGAAATATTGCTTCCTATTTCTGAATCTTTGACAGTGTACATTTTTATTGACTTCCTGCTATTTGCATGTAAAGATGGATACCACCTCCTTTACCAACAGCAAAAGGTCCGGAGCATGAAAAGGAAGCTGGGGGCACTTATGCTGCTGGGAAAAGCAAAGTACTTTCTAATCAAGTCCTTTATGCTGTTTGCTTGGTGCCTATGTTCTATTCCAATTTTAATAATTCGGTTCATAATTTTGTGAGTATGTTTTCGCTGGCTCCATCTTATGATTTTTACAGCGTGTGGAGGTGGAACGGACGCTGACAGATGCCCAGAGAGATGAATTTGAGGATATGCTGCGTGCATTAACATTAGAAAGAAGCCAGATAAAAGAAGCCATGGGGTTTGCACTGGATAATGCTGATGCTGCAGGAGAGGTAATTGCTCGAGCTTATATCAATAGACTGTGTGCTTGACTCAATAAATAAGTTACATGGCAAAGCTAATGATTTCATAAGAAATGTAAGTCATGGGCACATAAGTTGAGGGCCTGTGGCAGGACAGTCATTAATAAAAAAATTGTGGGTAATAAACATGAAATGTAACAGATGTTTTGGAAGAAGCAACCCAAAGATTTAGGACCTAAAGCAGTTACTGGTTACACTGAAATAGTTTCAGCCTGAGTTGACTATTATAGTTAAAATCCTTCTTATTTAAGTTTAGCTCTATTATATTCGAGAAAAAGACGATAATTGTCAACTGTGTACTGTTCATCATGATCCATGTTCAACATTGAATCTGGCATCAACCAGATGTGAAGCTTAAATACATTGAACTTCAACTTGGTGACTCTACTTCTGTCTGCTGAAAAGGGTGAACCGATAGGAGACTTTACTGCTTTGTGCTGATGCGTTTCTCCGTATAAACTTGTGTATTCTCGTATTTCAGGTGGTTGAAGTGTTAACTGAGTCCTTGACTCTTAAAGAAACTCCAATTCCCACAAAAGTTGCAAGACTAATGCTTGTCTCAGACATCCTTCACAATAGCAGTGCTCCTGTGAAGAATGCATCTGCTTATCGTACTAAATTCGAAGCAACTTTACCAGACATAATAGAAAGCTTTAATGACTTATATCGTAGTGTAACTGGACGAATCACAGCTGAGGCCCTTAAGGTAAGCCATGTTCGGCCCTTTGCATATCTCGAAGATTTTGCTTCATTTCCTTCTTCAGAAGCTAACGCTTCTCTCCTGACGTTTTTCAGGAACGTGTTTTAAAAGTTGTTCAAGCATGGGCTGACTGGTTTCTGTTTTCGGATGCGTATGTGAATGGGTTGCGAGCTACCTTTCTTCGATCTAGTAACTCCGGTGTAATCCCTTTCCATTCTATATGTGGTGATGCCCCTGAGCTAGAGAGGAAGTCTGGTTCTGCAGACACGGGTGATGGGGAAAAGATTAACCAAGATGCTGCTTTAGCAATTGGGAAAGGAGCTGCCATGAAGGAGCTGTTGAATTTGCCCCTTACTGAACTGGAAAGGCGTTGTAGACACAATGGGTTATCTCTGGTTGGTGGAAGAGAAATGATGGTAGCACGGCTACTTTATCTGGAAGAGGCGGAAAAACAAAGGGGTTATGAGCTAGATGATGAATTGAAGTCTGCACATAGCCAGTCAAGCTCAGGCAGATACCCAAGTGGACGGAAGGAGGTGAATTTTGAAATGGATCCAGGGCGAATATCAGGAAGGGATAGTTACATGGAGGACGATATGCAGTCAATAGGGATAGGATCAGTATTTTTGCCCCCAACAGATCTTACCTTAGAGCCTGACCTTAACAATACTGAAGGAAAAAATGAATCCATTCTCCCATCCTCTAAGTGGGCTAGAGAGGATGATGAAAGTGATGAGGAACACGATAGAAGTGCAAGGGACTTGGGGTTAACTTATTCATCTTCTGGTAGTGAAAATGCAGGTGATGGTCTCTACAAACCTGCGGAAGTGGAGCTTACTACTGATGCCAGTAATTCAGCACATCTTGATGGTGGAATGAATGAAGAACAGAGGTACTAGGATTATTCAACTTGAAATTCTTCCTGTGATTCATGTTATAAAATATGCTATTCTAATTTGTTCTCTGTGATGTGGATAACTGAATTGATCATGCTTTGATTAATCCAATCAAATTTTGTCGAATTTAGAAGATTGTATATTATGTTGCTCCTGTTGGATTGCCATTATTGAAAGAGTT
This sequence comes from Paulownia fortunei, assembly GCA_019321725.1. Taxonomy (NCBI): domain Eukaryota; kingdom Viridiplantae; phylum Streptophyta; class Magnoliopsida; order Lamiales; family Paulowniaceae; genus Paulownia; species Paulownia fortunei. The sequence goes on from CM033122.1 coordinate 2,902,628, forward strand.
CGAAGAATCTTCAATTGTTCTCCCTTCACGCCACCCATATATACCAATTTGTTCTCATTTATTCCAATAATTGCCTCTTGCTTGGAATATATATATTTTTTTTGAAATGTTCTTTATATGTTGGCATGAAAGGATTCTTGGCCACTAGTTTGACTCTAAATAGTTGCTGTTCTTTACTCAAAACTATTGTGCGCCACTTTAAAACAAGACATTGAAATGTGGATGGAGGAAGTATGTTGCGTTTTGGTCATGTTTCTGATTGATGTTTCTTTCTGTTGCATTATAGTTTTGATTCTTTTCAAATATAAAGCATTCCCATGTAGCAAGTCAAAATTAAAATATTTCATATTTTTCAATTTTTGAACACCCAGTTTGATGTGTAATGATATGAAACATGACTATGTCTCACAGACAAAAAATGAGGCGCATTGAGGTTGCTTTAATGGAATACCGTGAATCCCTTGAAGAACGAGGAATAGAAAGTGCCAAGGAAATTGAGAGAAAAGTTGCCATCCATAGGAGTCGCCTGCAAGTTGAATGTGGTTTACTTGATTCAAATGCAGATGCTTCTGGCAGAAGTAAGTACCAAGCTTTATATCAGATTGGAAGTATATCAAATTTGTGATGTGTTCTATAAATCCCATTTATTGTTTCACATGTATTTATTGGTGTCCATGCAAAATGTCTTTCGTGTAGTTATGGTTACCAATTCAAAGTTATTGTAGTTCTGTTGAAGCAACTTAAAGTTTGAGGAAGGAATTAGTCACGACAATGCTTGAATTCTTTGGTGCAATTTAAAATTTCAAAGAGTGCCTGAGAGTGGAGTATCATTCTGTGTCTGGATTGCGGAACAAGAGTTTGTGAGGTGTTTATGAGGCGGTTCATGAGAATTTTAAGCACTAAAACTCAATTTTGGGCTGGTAGCACCTTCAGCAATTCTGAGAGTAATTTTGAGCAGTAACTTGGTTTTTTACCAGTGGATACGGGCTTTTGGAATTAAATTTGAGTTGGCTTTTACATTAAAACAACTTATTTAAAGCTCAAAGTTAGCGATGGCTGAAATGCCATCCTCTAGTGTGTGGAGTGATTCATTTGCCTTACTTTTAACTTTCTTAGGCCCCTAAAAATAATACGTGGAAATAATCTCTTGTAATTGGCCCTTATCACTTAAATCTTTGTAGAGACTTGGTTATTCTCAAGCTAGAATTTATTTATAGATTGTCAATTTGACACCTATTGATATTAAACTTGTCAAACTGCAGAGATATCATCTTTAGAGAGGAGGGACCTACGAGATGATTCACATGAACCTTTAAAGAAGCGTCGCCGTAGCCAAAGCAGAAGTGAAAGCCCTCAACGGAAATTATCCACCCAAGACAGAGAGAGGGAAAGTGATGTGAACAGGGACAGAGAGAGACGACGTGATAGAGAAAGAACACATGATTTGGAAAGTGATAGAGGAAGGGACCGGGATCGTGAGAAGAGTGGCAGCAGGGAGAGGGATGATCACGACAGAGAAAAGATGCGAGAGAGAGACAGAGACAGGAGGAGGGTGAAATAAGTTTGTTGCAGTTGTGACTTAGCTCTATGAGATGATATTGACATCAACTGTCTGCCTGCTGGGGGTCAATTTGATTGGTTCAATTTGGTCTGCTCTACTATGGGAACATATGATCCCTGATTGCCTCTGCTGTGAACAACTTTGAGTTAAGATCTTCAGTGTTTCTGTGGTGCACTATCAAATGAAAGTTTGACTTCTACTTAATCAATGTTAGCTCAAGTGAATCCTTCCCAGCAAATATGGTAGCCAAATGCTGTTCATTTGAAGCACAAATTTTTTGTATTTGTTGATCAACATCAAGTTCATAGTTTGGCTGCTTATCGTTATGGATTTTGTTATTTGAGTTTTGTCTAAATTGGTGTTTAATCTACTATTTTAGCAGGTTCAGAGTATCAGGTTATCAAATGCTGCGGCTATGCTTATTTTCTAGCACCCCAGTTTGAATTTAGTCACCTCCCTTGCTATCGGGGATCATGATTACTAAAACGGGGAATCTTGTTTCTTTTTCGTTATCATAATTAAAATCCAAAAGCTATTACGTTTTATATAAGTACATCTGTTCATTCTTACACAATAAAGCATTCTGTGTAGAAACTAGAACTTATGATAATAAAAACTTGTTATATGAAAGGTAACTATTAAACGTCAACGAGCAATTACTTCTCGTTAAGCTAATTTACAATAATGTTATTAATTATATGAGTCCTTAGCGTCAGAATTGTATTTTATCTGCATGTTAAAAGGAGGAACGATGCCGGCAGGACCTGATCGCTTAACCTGGCCGTTTTAGCCATTTGAGTGTGTAGCTGGGGATGAAGTATCAACTAAATTTTGCCTCTTATATTTAGCCATTCATACGTGGCAACTGAGGTGAATGGTACATTACACTATAATAATTTAGAGAAAAAAATTGCAGCTTTACTAAGATGAAAAATGAGAGAGCAAATTTGAACTCAACATCTTCAACAATAAGTTTACTTGAAACTACTAAAGAGAGCAACTTCTCTATGGCTTTGAGCATGCATAGAATGTTGTGCTGGAGCATGATATCTGCTAACAGAGAAGTCAAAGCCTTCCATGGTATGCATCAATCTCTACTACAAAACTTAGTCTATGGCTCCAACAAAAATCAGAAACGCTGAAGGCCAATGCCATACTGCATCCAAAAAGATTAAAAAGTTATGAGCGTCCAAGCTTTCTGAGCAACCACTTCTTCCGGAGAGTGGCATCCAATGCCAAAAATGTCTTTGCCTTCCTCTCATCCTCCAACAGATCACAACTATCCAATAAAAGCTCGTCATCTATGTCGGGTATGGCTTGAAGTGCATCAATGGCACTCTCTATTGCAAAATAGTTATTCCCTGCTTCCTTATTAACCAACTTTGTGACTACACTGGTGATGTTGGTAAAATCCTCTCGTACCTTCTTGCCAGTTTTTTGTGCTTTGCTATGACATTCCAAAGCTAGAGACGTTGATGATGGGCGCTTTTTCACTTGATCATATATCTCAGTTTCCAGAAACGTCACTGGAAGATCTCCAGAGTATTCATCAACTTTGATGTCTATAGGATGTTGATCAAATTCGACTTCCAGGTTACAGCTTAATTTCCTATCAACTAATTCAGTTGTTCCAAAAATAGTACATAATTCACTGTAATGCTCAATGACTTTATCTTTATATGACAGTATCTCTGGGTGCTCCTGCAGAAAATATTTTTGTAAGACCTTGTGACAAGAAGGGTCAGCATTTACAGAAAAAAACTGCTTTACAGAAGATGCAAAATCAGGATTTTTTCTTCTCATATGATTCACATGTGACTAATCAAAATTAATTTTGATTATGATATGATGTAGCATTTAAACAACACAGAACAATGTACCTTAGCATACAATTCCCACGTATCATTTTCAGCTACAATCGTATGTGAAGCTTCATCCCACAAGAATCCTTCTTGATTGAGGAGGTTGCTGATCTCAATATACTGTTTCATCAAGCTCAAATAATGATTTTCTAGAATATGTTGCTCATACTGTGCACCAAATTTTTCTTTAAACGACAGAGTCATGTGAGCCCAAGCTTGCTCACCAAATGCATTATCAATCTTATTACCATGGTTCACCTGCTCCAACATAAGGTCAACTAAATAATGTTCCATAGGCAGTGTCCAATCTATTATGGGATCTGCACCAGCATGGGGCTCTTCTTCCTTCCCATTACCTATCAAAGGGTTAAAATTAGTATACTTGAAAGCTGCTCTTCTCAGAGAAACTGATAGGTAACAACAATGTAAGAAGAAGAAAAAATGCTTTACAGAATCCTAGAATGGGACTATACACAATCCCAGGATTTCCAACTTCAGATAAGTTCCCAAATTCCTTTTTCTACTTGGAGACACTTTAATGCTTAAGAAAGAAGCTCTAAAATACTCCTTAGATCCCAAATGAATGCTCCATTAGATTACGAAGTTAAACTATTAAATCTTTGATCAATCAAATATATTCAATTCTCTGACAATTTTGATATTATTTTGAATCTTAATAGTTGCCATGCAATTTATTACAATTCAAATACTTAGGAAAAAAATTAACTGAAAACTCATAATTGCACCTAGAAAATTAGCTTGAGTGGTTAATATCACCATCAATGCATGTACACCAACAATGCAGGTAGTAAAGTTTTCTCATAATGAAACAGAGGTCTTGATTAAATTCACATATCTTCTTGTTTCCTTGATACACTTGTCCTATAAAAACACTAAAATATTGCTACATTCTGCCACCAGCAGTTTGTAGCCGTCCTAAAAGTTGATATCATTTCTCTCTATTCTGAATTCTCTAGAAAGAATGACAGTCTTGTTAAATGAGGACAAATATGGCATGTGGTACATGTCACGGCATAGCATAACATAGACAAATTATAAAAAAAAAAAAAAAAAGTTTTCGACCTATGTACACATCTAAGATGTCGATAGACAAGTCCAAACTTTCTACAGGGTAAATCACAAAACATATAACAAAAAGTTTTCTTGACTAACACTGAAGTCATAGCGGAAATAAGGAAATTTCTATCTTACAGTGGCTTCAGAGGAAATCATAACTTACTACTTACTAGAGTTACAGTGCAAACTTTAACTTGCTCAACAATGAAACTACATTTTCCCTGTTATGACCTCAAAACTAGAGGGATAAAAATTGGCTCCATGACCATGAAATCAAACAAATTTCTGAATGTGCAAATCTGAAATGAAAGGATACCTATTTTCATACAAGAAGTTCCAGTAGCTGGATCTATGCTGTCAACCAAACGGCTGTACGATCCATCAAACTTATCTTGTCCATATATGACACATAATTTGTGATAACAGGGCACGGTTTTAACTCTGTATGATCGGGCATCTGGATGTGCCTGCAGAAATTGTATGTGACAACAAGAATAACAGAAAAACAATGATGGCACCCAGTAAAAAATAAGTTACCTTAATATAAGCATCCCAAACATTATCTTCAGCTGTCACCATCTCTCGGCCTTCATCCCATGAAAAGCCACTATGCTGCAGAAGGATCCTGACATCATTGTATTGCTTCCTGAAATGCTTGTATCTATTTTTCAAAACTTCCCTGTCATGATGCGAATTAAAGTTTGAGTTGAATGATTCAACCATGGCATTCCAGGCTTGGGTGATAAATGATTGTCCAATTCGATTTCCTCTATGCACTTGCTCAAGCATCAAGTCAATAAGAAACCGGTCCATTGGTGGAGTCCAATATGTCCTAGAACGTTCCCCGCCTGCAAATTTGAAGATCATGGATAAACATCAGTAACATGAAAAAAACACAGTTCCACAAATATTTTGGAATTTGACAACTTGTTGATGGAATTGACCCTTTGATCTCTTCCAATGTGGATTTAATCTTCAATAACGTTAATTCGAGGGTTTAATATTATAACAACAAAGATCAATTCCAGTTCAGACATCAAAATAAATCAATATTATTTTTTCAAATGCTCACATATGCAAGTTACAGCATTAGGTAACTTTTACAAAAAAATAATCAATCAAAATAAAAACTCGCAGTTGTTTTCGAGTAATTCAACAAACAAGAAAAAAGACAGAAAAACAGAGACACAAAGAAGTAAATGGAGTACATAGATAAAAAATCAATACTCATGTATAACTAGAAGACCAAATTGCATCCAAATTGGGGTCAAGAAGAATCTATAGAAAGAGGTAATTTAATCAATGGGTTTTCATGAAGGAGTCACAAGACAGGTATAGGATAAATAAATTAATGTATTATATTACACCTATTGAAAACACAGAAGTGAAGATCCCTCTTCGGAAAGGTTAAGGACCTCTTTGAAACAAAAGTATTCCAGGAAATACTAATCAGGACAAGACGAAATCAAAATGTTTAAAGTGGCTATAAAATGTCACCTAGAACTTTCCATGTCAAAGCGTGCCTTGGATCCAACCTATTTTGCAGTATAATTATCAGATCCAGGACTAGAACTTTCAGATGGTTACCCAGACAAAATCAACTGGCTATGTCATTAGCATTTTAACTTCCATATAACATTAATATGGTCCAAATATAAGTATTTTAATTTTGCTATCATCTGAATCTACTTTCCAATATAATTTCTCATGAATTTTCTTAAACTCAGAATTTGGAGGTCTTAAATCATTGAACATTTAAGCACCATAACTTAGAACAATGATAACAAAAAACAATAGTGTCATACTGAAAACAACAGTGGCTTTTTCTTGTTTTACTTGGAGTAGAGAAATTGAACGAACCACCTTTTGCAACTACAGCTTCACTTTTTATGTCTTGACGGCAATCACTCTGGCTTTCCTTACTGATCATTTCCCCAAATATCAATGCCAGATTGTTATAGCTCGGAAAGACTTTAGCTCTATATAATCGAGCATGTGGACGTGCCTACATTCATCATGTAAATTTCTTGAAGAACAAATAAAAACAAATTGCTGCCTTGGAGGATAAGTGATATACCTTGATATAAGCGTCCCAAACATCATCATCGGCTACAACCATTTCTTGTTTCTCGTTCCAGCAAAAACCTTTTTGTTTAGCCAATGTCATTAAATCACTATAATATTTCCACAATTTTTTGTATCTGTGTCTCAAAACTCTTTTATTATATTCAGAGCTGAATTTTGCATTAAACAATGAGAGCATATCCGTCCAGGCTTGTTTTGTGAAAGTATTGTCAAGCTTATTGCCTCTTTCTTGCTGTTTCAGCATCAACTCCATAAAGTACTGGTCCATATCTCGTGTCCACTCTGTCCTCGTACTACTTGAAGGGGCTATGCTATTATTATAGTCACCTGTCAAGACAAAGTTTACTCTTAGCTTTTACTAAACAATTATCAGAAAATTCATTAGGCATAAATTACTGAGAGAATGATAAAGTTCCATTATGTTCATTCTGTAGGTTGAGCAGCGGGATAAGTGAACTAACAGCTAGGCATTGTTTAAAGCAGCAGATGAATCATCACTGAACCACAAGGAGAAAGAAAGTTTCATCATGTTATTAGTTCAGAAGAGCACCCTCTAGTGGAAAAACACAGCTTTAAATTTCTTCAACTTCTCCTAACCAGTGAGGTAAATATATTTCACCAAAATAGTTTTAAACCAACTATTCCAAATCAACGATTTAGTCAGTAGCAGAATTCTGGCTTTAATCAAGTTCTGCAAGAAGAAAAGTATTCACACCAAAGTTCACCCCTTGGATCTCATCCTCAACATCTACATCATGACTTGAACGGCTGTATCTTCCATCGGCAACTGTATACCCATATATCAAGCACAAATCATCAAAGTTGAGCACAGATTTGGTTCTGTAAGGCCTTGCTTCTGGATGAATCTGCATGCAAGAATAGATCAATAACAACATTGTAGATCAACATAGGGTAAACGCTGTTAAGTAAATTCACCTTGATATATGCATCCCATACATAGTCATCAGCCACCACCATTTGTCGAGTTTCATCCCAAGAAAACCCATTCTGGCCAAGGATATTTTTAATATCATTAAATAATTTCCACAAATTCGTATAACGGCCTTTCAATACATCTTTGTCATATTGAGATCCAAACTTTGCATTAAAAACAGCCAGCATATCTGTCCAGGCTTGCTTGTTAAATGTATGTCCAATTCTATTCCCTCTATGAATATGCTCTAACATGAGATCGACAAAGTACCGCTCCATTGTTGGTGTCCAGTATGTCCTAGAACAGTGATTGCTCGAAGGGTTTTGGCCACTCATTTTTACTCTGCAGACCAAAGATAATGTGAACCACATATAGGTTGAGAGGAAAATATGATCCAGAAAGAAAAATAAAATAATTGTTTCTCAAGTGAAACAAGAAAGGAGGCGGAAAATAATCAGATGATTAACATTCCAAATCAACAGTACATCAGAAGAACTGTGCTGTTAGTATATTGAGACAAGAGGAACCTCTATCCATGATTCATCTGCCAGGGGGTACGAATACCAATATATTTCTTACGATCATGCATGTCTTCCAATGTTAATATTTCAAAAACTATATACAAAATATCTGACGTATATCTCATTGCATAGGTCATAGATATTGCTTTGGAGCCGAGCCAAATGAAAAAGCCAATAAAAGTTAGTGATTGCACAAGTATGGAAGAACAATATTACAGCCAAGTGTTTTCCATGCTCAGTGGCTAGATTGCAATTAATTGGATTAAGTGACAAAGTCATAGTTTCATTAACATAAAGCAGGCAACTGTAGGATGATCCCACAAAAATCCAAAAAAAGGCACACTAACGAGTTTCTAAAACTAATCACCAATAAACTAAAAAGCTGCAAACCTATTGGAATAGTATTGAATTCAGATATTTTCAAACGTTATTTGTTCCCAGCCAGAATTATATGCATCAGTTTCAAAATTCACACCAAAGATAATGAAGACAGAGAGTGTCGATTATAAAAAGAAATCAGTGTAATCTAGTTGATCGAACAGATAATGGAGATTCTGAACCAGCTTTCTATGTAGACTCTTTCAGTATATGTTATAGCCAATCCGTTGACTATCTACCAGATACCACATAAATATTTGTTCATATTAATGTTTGCATACAGTTTAACAGGTTTGAGAATGAATTGATATCAAAAGTAAACAGTAAATGGCATACTTCTTAAGACCATCAAAGGTTCTTTTCTTATTTGACTCATCAGGGAAACCTAAAAAAGGTTCCAAATTCTACAATGAACACCCTGAACAAAGTGATTTCTGGCGTCACAACCGAATTTTTAATTTCCACAGTGGTGAGAATCTTCCAACACATTCCCTTTTTCAAGAATTCTTCAAACTTGATTGGACTTCATTCTTTTCGGATTGATAAATATATTTTTCCAATGATACTGAGGTCCTTTACATGCATTCGTGAACATAATTTTCCACGCACAATAATTATATTCATAAAGCCCATATTCAAAATAGCTTGTGAAATGAGTCTCCTTTATCTTTTAAAAACTGGCATCAAAAGTAGGTATTTCAAATCTCTCATAATTGCAATACCATCTAATCCTTTTTTATGTTCAGGACAAAACTGGATTTAATGTCTTAACCCAGACAACAAACCATGGGGTTTCAAAGTCCTCAAAATCGAATCTTTTCACCAAGATTAAAGCAAACCCACGAATGCAGACCAAAATAGAGATGGGTTCCAAGATTTCTCAATCCTTGTAATTCTTCAAAGAAAAACGAAGGCATTTCTACATTAATTCACTCTAAAAAGTATCAAACTCAAGAGGGTTTCAAGATTTTCTTTTCCCTCGTTGATTTTACAGTCGGATTTTAAAATTTAAGTTCTTGAAAACCAGCAGTAAAATGAAAGCACAGTAAAAAAGCATTGTTTTAACAGTGGAATATCAACAAATAAAAAGTAATAAAATTCAGAGAGATGGAGGTACATTTTTTACCAGTTGTTTGGTTTGGCGCATAAAGGAGAAGGTGCTTGGAGAAGAATGTGAATGAGGGACCGATTGGTGAAGAGAGAAACCCTACTCCGGAATAGGGACAAGTTTGTCAAACCCGTTTGTTTGTTTGGGCATAAGATCCTAGCAATACTCCCACTCTCATTAACACACCTTCCTATTTTTTGGGAAAAATAATTAACGAAAAGAAGCAAAATAAATATCCCTAAAATTCTTATTTAAGTGGTATAAGGGGAAAAAAAGGTGGTGGAGGCCATCACAAACTATTAGAAGGAAAATGAAATAACTCATATCCACAAATTATTATAATAACTAATGTTTCAATTTCGATTTTTTTCTGGCAAAATGCAGACCTTTCATCACTTATAAAATCAAGAAAGCAATAATATCTTCAATTACATGTAGTATCAAATATATATATTTTCATTATAAATATATGTAATTATATTCTTTGATTCGCATCCCTTGTTTATAATTATTTCACATGTTTGTATCTAATTACATATTCTGCTAGAAAATAATGTAATGAAGAGTACAAAAATTATTTTGTCCATTATAGCTTCTATCCTTTCCTATTCAAGTTGATCATGGCTTGTCCTCATTCTTCCACTGCTAACACTCCAATTTAACTCATCCCTTTGTCCAGCCATTTTCTTCTGTCTCAAACGCCAAATGTGTCTACTACTGCACCAGAGCATGAGTCAAGTATTCTATTTTTTATTAAATAAAACACTTGATACATGCATCCTATTTTTTATTAAATAAAACACTTAATACAAGATGCATGCAAGTACTACATACAACATCAACAATACAACCATAACTTTCAAATAAACAATCCCACTGAGAAATGCGTCTTTGCAACTTTCTGTAAGTGGAATAATCCAACATTGTTTTGCCTTATCATTAAACTTTTCATCACTCACGTTATGAAAAGTAAAGTAATACTACAATATTATATCGATTGTGAAAGTATGATAACAATTCAAGGGCATGAACAATATATTCCTCAATTGGACGGAGTGCAACAAGGTTGCTGTGAGGTTTAAAAAATCTATAAGCAAATGAAAGAATACAATGACCTACAAAAGGAGTATCCTCAAGAAATCTGTAAACTTAGGTTTCACCTCCACCAACAGGTAATGTTAACCCAGGTGCTTGAATAGTTCAGTATCTTTTGAAGTCTTTCCAAAGATATACAGCAAATCTATCTACCATCCGTGCTGTTAACTAGTGCCACGAGCTCAACATTGTCAGATGCTTGAGTTTCAGTGCCCTCTTTCGAATTCAAAACTTCATCTGGAAGAATAGAAGAGTTGGGATCTGCTCTAGGAACCAAAAATAGCAGAAAAAGCGGGCTGATCCTTAGTATGTTCCTTATCAAAATGGCTAGCCAGAAGTTATCAAATTCTGTCCTCGTAACGTTCAGAATATGAAGTAACAAACCTCCTAACCATGATGAAGTAAGAAGTCCAGCATTATCAATTGACATGAGCAAGGCAAAAAAGGTGCCTTCAATGCCAGGTGGGCAGAGCTTTGAACTCAGAACAAGAAGTGGCATCCATTTGAGCCGTCCAATCATTTGGGAGACACTCGCATCAATCACCACAAAGAAATAATCTGGTATCCCAAATTTTAAGTTCCAGCGCAACACCAACACCAAATCTAGCATTCCAGAGAGACAGGATAGTATCTGAGCCCAGAAGAGTAGATCACGGAAGGGATAGTCCTTTAATCCATATTGATATAGTATAGCCCCAAGAAGAGAGCCTACGGAGCCAATTGCCATGATATAACCAATTGTTTCCTGTGTCAGTAAAACGGATTACAGTTAGCATGTAAGTTATCTGTACCAGTAGTAGCATCTCGAATCATTTACAACCTAATGTGGAAGCATCTTAGTATGACTTTTTATCCACCAACTGATACAAGTTTGCAACTTTGCATAAGCCCTTTTGATATTTATGCATTAACTGTTATTACACTGTATACCACATGAAGCTAAGAAATAAAGTTTGCAAGGGAGCAAAATTTGCTATATATTTTCTTCTAACAAGAAAAAAATTGTTTTTTCTTCTGCATTTATAGGTCAAGCATAATTAAATAGCTGAACTTAACATATGAAAATGATAACTTTACTCTTCAAAAGAAATACAGCGTTGCCATTTTTAAGAATAAGCACAAAAAATGATCACTTGAAAAGTCAGAAAACAGAGTAATTATAACTTAACTGAGAGTCATCGAGATGCAAACATTGAAAAAATGTCAACGGCTAAGCTTGGCCAAGATAAATAATATTTATTGTTCAACTTTCAGTGGGTGCACCTTATTTGAATTTGTCTTACATTAAAATCTTATCACCTTTTCTAAGAAAGTGTGCAAGTGCCTGCAGCTTTAATGCTTATGACCATTGGTTAAGATGTTTTTACATGGTATCGAAGTCAGACATGGGACTAGCAGAAAAATATTATTATTTTAATTTCATAAATTTGAAAATTTTCTCATTATTATTCCATTTGTGCACCTGGTTATTTGATATAGTGTTGTTACACCAATTCATGCAAGATGGGCTGTACTTGCAAGAAATACTAAAAAAATATTGTAGTATAGATGCTAAAAAAACTTCATAAAGAAGTTTTATTACAGAAAAAAGAATTCATGCTAAAATAAAATTGAGACGGCAAAATTCGAGACATTTTTAGATGAAGTTATATACCAGGAATGCTTTCTAAAAATTGATGAAAATTGCAACATATGAGAACAAGTTCGACTAAACTTGAAATGTATCCCTTTCCTCACCAACATCTAGGTGGCAAGCCAACAATTTTTTTAGTCTTGTTTTTCATCTTACATTTTCTTTCTTTCTTTAGTTTCCAAATTTTTTTCTTTTTTTTTTTTTTGGGTGGGGGGGCTACTAGATGTCCACTAATTCTGCACAATAAATGATGCTTGAGAATAATAGGACACGGTGACTATATTGTTTATTTAAATGGCTTCTTGTCACTTTAATTCCACCAAATAGAGGCTTATCTATACTTAAATCTAGGGTGAATCCAATTATGAGGATCCTCTCCTTCAATTCCTGTCCATGAAGGCTCGACTATTTATTAATAACCTGATTCCAAATGATTTCAAGTTGAAGATTAAACAAACAACATCAGCAAATAATAAAGACAACAGGTTAAAGGCCAACAGGACAGTGGGATCCAATGGCTCAATACTCTTCTTTACTTTTCTTTTGCAATCCATTTACTTATTTTCGTAACATGCCATTCTTTGCACAAAGACATGCTCTAATTTGATCTAAAACGTTTATCACGTGTTTGGATTCAACGCAGGAAAATATCAGACTTACCCATAAAGCAGAAATGCTATTTATTAATTTTTACAAACTAATGGATATTTTCATCCTGGAGCGTCTTTCCATTGGTTCTAAGTTAATGAGAAGATCAGCTGAGAACTCAGAACAGTATACCTTAGAAAACGATGGACCAGCTTCTGAATCTGTGGCCCAGTAGAACATCCCCTCAGAGACATTTAGACTCAACGAAAAGGATAAGTACATGTATAAGCATGGCCTCCACACGTCTGGGCATTTCAACGTCTTCCACATAGCTTTACCAGCATTGAGAAAGTTCTGGTTGATCTGATTCCAGAAATTGAAATTAAACTTTTGTCCTTGATAATCCCAAGTATGCAATAGGAAGGTGTGAATACCTGTTCATAAGCAAAGCTGGATACCCGATGTTCCTTGAGCAAAACACCAACTAACAACACAAGCCCAGCTGGTATAGTCAACAAGCCATATACCCCCTTTAATTCAAAGAGAAGTATAAAAAGCGTAAAACAATCACATTTTCTAAAGCTTGTAATTTCTAAAACGAAATCAGAGGTTTTCTCCATAACAATGAGAAAAGCTAACCTGGGGACCAATTAAGTGAACAAAGATACCACTGAAAGAAAATCCCACAAGCGACCCAATTGAAGCGCTCAAAGCACATAAGCTTTGCATGTCAGCTGCTAGCGAAGGATGACTGCCACTTTTCTGTGCCACACATGCATCAACAGTTACGTCTGCAATTGCAACACTGGCACTTGCTGCTGTCAATGAAAGTAACGCTAACACTATATGCAGTTCCTTGTGCAGTGATAAGAAAAGCATGGCAATGACTCCCAGGGAACCTGGAAAAGAAAATTTATCATAGCAAAATTGAACACTTGTGTGTTTCTTTAACAAACATCACAACATGCAATTAAGGAACAATTATTTACACAAGAAACATGTATAATGGTAGTCAATCATAAGGACATTTTAGAATAGATTCTTAAAATTTCTGCGATGCCTCGTATGGTTGTGAATGAGAATTGCACAACCAAAGAATGGATGAGGAGGACAAGAAAAGGATTAATTCTTTGTTTTGACAAGAAACTTTCCTTCAGAAGTATTTTCTGATGACTGTGCAGAAAAAAACCTCATCCAATTTCTCTGTCTTGCTTAATCTTAAGTGTTTATTTAGTAGACAAACATGCTGCATTGCTGACTGAAATGTGCAATAATTCAAAAGTCCAGCAGTTCATGTTTAAAGACTGTCATGCATGTTATTACTGTCGAACATCTCCAGCTAAAGGATTGACTTCTTGAAAAATGCATGCATGACCTTTTTATTTCTGATGTCCTTTTTTTTCACTTCACATTGACTAGTATACTTTGCTTCATTTTTCTGTTCGGAGAATTATACAGCAGGCAAAATTCTGTCCATTTTCTTCCTCTGGACTATTTATATTATCATTTGATCACTATATTTGACAAAGGCCAAAAATCCATAACTTTCTAACTGGTGAAAAATTTAGACTCTGATTTTTCAGCTCAAACACTAGTACACTACTTTGTGAACATCAGAAGGTTCATCTCCAGGTTGTAATTTATAAAATAACTATTAAATTACTATCAATTTTGCTTTCGAAGACCTTATTAGTATAGTTGTTGACAGGAAATATCTGGGGTGCTAAATCCTAAGGAATTAATTCTGTCATAGTCTACTTTCTATAGATAGATTTCGGCCTACAGTACCTTTCTGTATTTTCGTGTTTGTGACATCACTGAAGTTTTAACATACCTCTCCAAATCCTTGGTATATCCATACTTTTGATTTTAACTCTTCATAGTAATATAGTTTTGAATGTTCAGATCTATGTTCTGATTCAGTTGTAGGATATTTATCTTATGAGATTCTAATTCCTCACCAATCTTCACAGAAACACCTCACTTCCAAGAATTCTCTCATTTCTGATGCCAATTACTTGTGCTGGTAAAATCAATATCTCTTGTATGAAATGTGTATGGAATAATCTGTACGTCGGAGTTTATTTACTCTCATACTCAAGCTATTTTCTTAATAGTGCCCATCCTTACTCTTTTTAGCTCAACTGGATCCATCAGTACATCATGTACATCATTGCATAAGATGAAGATGGACACATTCTGTTCTACCCAATTGAGTTCATGGAGACATATTTCTCTGTGCAGTTATATTTTGTAGCTGCCAAGGTATCCTAAAAACACACTACTCTTTGATTAGTTTTCTCCCCAATTTAAGGGACACTGATAAGTAAGGATTACAGGAACATACAAGAGAGGAAATTTAGATGGCATCAAGAGAAATCTGTTTTACTACATCGTCCACTAACTAAGCTGAAAGTGTTATTACCTAAATAGCAAACAAACTACAAACTACAAACCATAAGGTAAGCAAGACAAAACAACTTTGTACCACAAACAGGATTGGAAGTACACAAGTCAAGGATGCACAAAAGGCAATAAAAAACAACTGAAGTAGCAAAATGAAACCTCAAGTAGTACAGCCAAATTAAAGCTATTAGACATTTTTACCAGCAAACACAAAATAAGGTCTCCGTTGATACCCCGAAATCGGAACAACATCAGTGAGAAGACCCCAAAGTGGTTTGACAATCCAAGGAATGGAAGTGATTCCAGAGTAAACCTGAGCCTCAGAAGGCTGCACTTTCTGCACATCCTTCATGTAATACTCTGTGCCCACCCTTGCAAGAGCTCCTCCAAGCCCTTGACTCATACCATACACAATTATTACCCCAAATACAAAACTCCAATGCAATTCCTTTGCAAGCATTTTAAGCCAATAAACTGGAGTACAAACACAGCTTAGGATCCCATTCTTGGGCTGCTCACTCTCTTTCACTTCATCGCCATGAGTTGGGAGTCTCTCTTCCTCCCCCATCATTTACAATCTAACGCAAAATCTTCCCAATAAGCACTCAGCCGAAAAATCTGCAGTTTCTGTCCAGATTTATGAAGGGGTGTCAGAAAAGTCAACTTTAAGATAAATGGGGATCTTGATTTCCCTTGGACCAAAACAAAACGAAAAGGGTCACAATCTCAAGTGGGTTTTGGTTTCTGGTTGAAAACTATTGAATTCAAGTCTCAGGCATCTTGTACAAAGCCGATGTTCCTTGAAGTTGTCTGAAAAAAATGGAACCTTTGAATACTCTTGAGTATTTCTTGGCTAAATATTTGACCAGAACATAAATGATCCTACAGCTTGCTAGACAATGCCACAAAATCACAAATGCTCATTGGTCAGAAGGTGTTTGTTCAAGATTTTCTTTTTCTTCTCTCCCTTACATGTGTAGAATGATGTCAAAATAATATAACTAGGAGAAGGAACTTCCAAGGCAGCAGGTAGCTGAGGTGACTTTATGGAGTCTTACGAAATGAAATGGTTTATTTAATCATCTTCTCACACTAATTTGGATTGGAATATGAAGTAAACTTACTGTAGTACCATATAATATCAAGATTATTTAATTGTTGATTTACAAAACATATAACAATATTGAGCATGGATTTGAAATCAGTAATTAAAGAAAGCAAAAGATTAACCATAATGATGTGGACCCGGAAAGAGTAAAGCACTAGATGAACATGTACTTAACATCTAATTCGATGTAATGGCAAAAAGATAGCTTAGGAAGAAAAAGAGGTCCCTTTTTACAATTTGTATTTCCCTATCGGCACTCTAGTTGCTTACAATAAGATTTATTTGATTCTTGATAATGCTTAGTTATTAATTATTATTTATAATGCTAGTAGGTGGTGGCACCTAAGTTAATTGTAATTACTAATTTAATATAGTTGTCATAAGATAAATTGCAGATTTTTTTAATCTTTTAATGTTTAATTTGAAGTTGGATGGTTTAATTGCATAAATTTATGCGTTTAATATTTCTCCTAGATAAATAAATTTTTTTTAAAAAAGAGTACAACAAGACATATATATCTTTGATTGTTGTTTGCACAAAGATGTGAAGTCAATTGATAAATCATGGTACCCATGTCTGAACGAATAGGATCATGTAAAGTATAAACACTATTGTGTCGTTCTTAAGGCTATAATTGGAAATCTTGAAAACAACAGTGTGTTTATGTTAAAGAAAGAGGATGAAATGAAATGATAGTTTCTTGTGTTTATAAGCAGTGAGCATGTCCTTGATTCACAATTTGTACAAGTAACCAAGAATTGTATGTGCAGTTTTGCTCTTCACACATAGTCATATATTTGCACTCATACACACATATATACACATATATGATAATATATAATTTAATGTAAAATAAACTTTTTTCTATTTTTTATATACATAATACTGAACTATTAAATTTAAAATTATACTAGATACTGATATATACTCTATATATAGTGCATAAAATATAATATATCAACATATATATGTCTAAAAATGCATTTATGTATTTATTTTTGCATATAATGCAAATTGATATATAATACTAAATTATGTTGTTTGAATACAGAATATAAATTTTACATATTTAGATAAGTAATAAGTATTCACCTGTAATTACAAGATACAATAACGTGTATCATTCACTCGTATATTAACAAATATTATTATCTATTGTATATAATGAGAGTTGTGACTATGATGAATTGAATTTTTTTTTTCTTTTTGGTTTTAATGCCAGGAAATAAATAACTTGATGTCAAATAATATAGATCGTTTTTTCAAAAAAGAATGCTCGAAATTGGAAGCAATTCATCTCAAGACTCACGCCAAATTATTGAATTGAAAGAAAAAAAAAAATCTTCTATAACACAAATGCTTGTGCTACATGTAAGAAAGTTAATGATATTAGGAATATTAATGGAGAAAAAAAAAACACACTTGACTTAATTATTTTAAAAAATAAGTAGGATAATTTAGCGGAGTTGTCCGCTAATAATACTAGTATTTGTATGTTATTTTACTTGATTATAATACTTGATTTTAAGTTGTAGACTTTTAGCCATTAATAATTCTCTTATCTAAACATTGTGCTTTCATTAGAATGCCCCAATTTTCATAATTATTTTTATTTGGGAAAATTTGGGGCTGAATAAAATTCACCATGGAAGGCCATTTATATTCAAAAACAGCACCAGCAAGAACCCCAAATTTCTATTACCAAAGCAATATCAATGACCTTTTTTTTAAATAGATAGAAATCCCTCGATAGAATTCCACGATTCTAGTACCACTTGTAGGTTGTTCTACATTAATAACTCAAATAAAAACCAAAAAATTAGAGGCTGAGAAGCACAGAAAATGAAAGTAGGAATTCTTAACCCCTTGTTTGTCCTTGGATTTTGTAAGTATAATTTTTAGAAAAATATTTTACTCATTTTAAATAGTAGTGCTTTGTACTTTATTTTTTATTTTATTATTCTTTTTTCTCATTAAAGTTCAAGCTCCAAACATAGAATAATAAAACTCAGCAGCTTTAAAACCTCTCAACTCTCAAGCACAATAATCAACAAAAACAGAGAATAGGAAAATAGAAAAATTTAGCAAGAAATTGAATCAATTTAACACATGAAAAAAAACTCGCTTGTATATCAATGATTTGGGAGGAAATAAAACAAGTGCTTCAGCATTTTCTTTCTCACAACAGCAACATTGATTGATCTCTTCTCAACTCTGCTCTCATCTTGTTTTCTTTTCTACTTTATTTATAGTTGCCCTGTTTTAGCAGCATGCGCAGATTTTTTTCCAGCAAAAATGAACTGACTCAAGGCTGTTTTTTGTTCTCAAAATTAGTCAAAAATGAAAACTACTTCAACTATTTCTTGCTCAGTTTATTTGCTCACTTGCAAAGTCTCAACATTTCAGTTTTGCCACTCGCATTATTATTAGCTTACAAGAGGAGGAAGTTGTAGGGGTTGATAAATCAATGATTTCATATCCTCCATCATTTCTTGTGGAGAAGTGAATTCATCGCCACGGGTGTACAAATAATAACCAATATTGCATGTCTTCAAGAAGACATCTTTGCATTTTCTAGGTACAATGCTTCCTCTTTTTTGATAAACCATCTGCAACAGTTTTCTCCTGTTATGTTCAACCATTTTTTGTATCTTTGAAATAGCCTCCTCTTCTGGAATGGATCCTTCATATTTATGAGCTGCTTGAAGAAGGCTCACACTGTTTAGCTTCCTTTCTTCTTGTTCCTTCTGTCAAAGCCCTTTTATGTTATTTTTCATCCGAAAGCAATTTTTTTTTCCCTCAAATTTCTAGGATCATAATCAATATGTTTTTGAGACACAGAAATTTGGTTATTTTTCCTTATTGATGCACTGCTATTCTTGGAGAAACTTTACCTTAAAAGTTTGAAGATCGTTGAGTAGCCGGTCGACCAAAGAAACATGCTTGCACAAGCTAGTGCACTCTGGACTCAAAACCATGTCTTTAGATAATTTTATACCAAGGAAATGGATCGATGTGATAATGCAAATTCTGCAACCAATCGACACCCAGGTAAAAGACAAGTACTCATCCAAGGTTGGTGCTGCATCGTCGCTCCATGAATCCATTTCTTTCATGAAACTTGTTAGTATTTCAACCCACTGCTCTTAAACAAACATCTAATTAGGCACCAGAAAAAGAAAATCATATGTTTTGAAGTATACTTAAAGCACGGCATTAGCAACAAGTACCAGGCTAATTAGAAGATGTTTAACACAACGACCTTGCTCCACATAAGCCTTTTCTGTCAACTCATTTACAGTGTGGTATAATGCTGTAAAAAGGATTTCAACTTCCGGGGAGACATTTTTTACAGCTGACTTCTCATCCCACCTATTAATCCATGAAGTTCGTACAATATTTCGTCGTTAGCTTATTAAAGATGGATGAAAAAGGAAAAGAAAGCAATAAAGAAAAGAGTTATCTAATTAGAAGGAAACATACTCTTTTACTAATTCGAGGATCTTGTATGATTCTTCTTTAGAACCATAATGATCGAAAAAATCATCGATAAGTGTTACAAGCATAATAGTTTTGGCATAGGATAGACGAGCATCAGACAGTTCAGGATCACCAAAAATTGCTGAAGTCAGAAAATGGGAAACATGTAATACATTTCGTCCAAACTTCAAGCTGTCCAATCTACAATCCGTATACCACCTGAATAAATGTTTCGGTTTAATACATTGATGTATTGCCCTTATTCAGAGGAAATGTTTTTCTTAAGCTATCTGTCGGACATACCTCTCCAGTTGTTGAAGTTCTTTCTGGTGTTGAGCTTGGCAAGTATTAAAATCTTGCCTCGAGAATACAAGAAGATCTTCATTATATATTGTAGGGCACCTAAAACAGAGAAGAAATATGCAGAAAGATATGTTGTTGATTATTATTGATTGACGAAACAAACATTTATCAATTACGGGACTGGTTGAAATCTTTACCTATATGCAGCTTTTCGAATTTGATAGCTGTCTATGTCATATAGCTCAAGGCTTCGTCTATTTCCAACTCGATCTAGTATGCCGTGGAAGTTCTTCAAGTCGTAATCCACCTTAGGATTTGATGGATGTAGTAGGAGGTTTGTTACAGTTAATTTCGAAAAAGCAACACTAAGCTAATAAAACTAATCGTAGCTATCACCTGTTTCTGCAATTGCTTGTCAAGAATGGTTTTACTCAGCAACTGCTGCTTCAGAAACGTGGTGGTCCAAGCATGTAATTTCTCAAGAGTGCTTTCTTCTTCATATATTCTTACCTGTGATGCTCTGTAAAGCTCAAGAACCGTAGTCACACCAGTCATTTGTAGGCTAACTACATGCTCTTGTTCAGCATATGGAGCCAATTCATCTGAACCAAATTAACTAGATTTTTGGTGCACAATTTCTGAATTTTTAGATTCTAAAAATGCAAGATGCACTTGCATCTGATTGCTAAATAGTTTACTCATTAGATATTTTATCCATATACACAAGTTGTAATAAACTGAAATAATCCAATTTTTGTCTCTGAACTATCATGTTTTATCAAAGTACCTGATGAGACTTCATATCCTTTAATTCGCAAAAGTCTAAATGCCAAGGCACAACAAGTAATGTCTGCAAAAATCTCTTCTTCTTTCTTCTGCCATAACCTGTCGATCAGTACTCAAAAACTTAATGCGATGAGACATGGGAGCATTAACTGCAACAGTATGCATATCCACAATTTTGATCACTTTTTTTAAATTTACCTGTATAATGCTTCTAGAATACTATTGATTTCAGGTTGAAAGTATCGATCTACTCCCAACCCTTGGAGGGTATCGACCAGGCAAAGACGAGTGTATATATCCACAGGATAAATAGTGGGCACTGCCAGGGGAGAAGTAAAAAGAAATATGGAACATTAACCAATTCTATAATTGGACGGATGTGATCATACAAAATTAGGATTGAAGACAAGTACCCCATGTCTTGAAACTTTTGACAACTGAGTGCAAGTATTCAAAGCAGTTCTTGTTGTCTTGACAGTGAATCAAAGCAGCTGCGGTAGTGGCCGGGGAATTGAAAAGCGAACCATTACTTCTTTGGTGTGTCAATATGTTATTCCAATTGAATGACTCTCCAAGTCCTTCAGCAACATATTCCAAATTTTGGTTTCTTCCAATATGAGCATTTCAAGAAACACAACGTTTAGAATCAGACAGAGATTACGATGATCAACCAAAACTTTTTGCAATATTTTTACTCTGTGATTCACATATGGTTCGACCTTTTGTTCTCTTTTTTCCAGTGTATTTTCTTTAATTTGGTGGTTTTTACAAACATGGTTGTACCCTAAATAATTTACTAACCTCTTAATTTCTGAGTCTCGATAGCGGAACATAGAATCAAGTAAATCTTGGTTAAAAGGCAGACTCAAATCCAGTTCATTAGCATAGTTGATCATCATGGGAAAAACAATGTGGAAACCAATTGGAGTAAGCTGATCCTTGTCTGTAGCAGCAGCCCAAGCATTTGATCTTATGAACTCCAATCCTGGAAACAATGTCCGGAACAAGGTTGCTTAGTTTGACAAACCATGAGCAAAGTTCAAACTAATTTCACTGTCTCAGTCTTTCTATATGTATATAATTAGTCAAAATAAATTCCAAAAAACATAACAAAACAGTGAGAAACAAGAAAATAGTAAAAAATTAGTGGAAGCCAATTTTAGAGTTTGATTTACCAATCAATACAAATTTAGTGATGAAATTATATTTATTCTACTGGATTAATGTACCCCGTACAGAATTATTATTCCTTACATGTACATAATTTCTCAAGGAAAACTTTTAATAATTACTCTCTATCATTATAAGAAAAAATAATATTAGTGATAGAATATTAAGTTATGATGGTAATGATACTCATCAATTAAGTGATAATAATTCTTTAAATTTAGTAAAGAATTCTTTCTAAATTATCATTGTTGATAATTAACTACTGATACATGTAGAGTGATAACACAATGACAATTCAAATATAGTCACAAGTCATTGTAAAAAAAAAATTATTGTTATTGAGTTGCTAATATACACGTGTCATTAATTGTCAATTATCACAACTTATATGGAATTATTGTCATTAAGCAAATAATAATATTGACAAAACAAAAATTATTGTCACTAAATATATATTCCTTCATTCCCATAGTAAAAAGTCCTGTTAAACTGGCACAGAATTTTAGGTGAGAATTGAAAAAATAATTTTTTATGTATCTTTATATTATTTATATCAAAAGCAGTCGTTGTAAGTTAATGATCTTACATCATTATTTTAACCAAGAAGATAGTTTGAGAGAGAATTTTCTTTTTAAAAAATTGAATTTGAGACAAAGAAAATATAATAAATTATAACTCTAATATTATCACTTGATATTTATCATTAATGTTATATACTTTTTATAGTGCAATAAAAAATATTAGAAAGCTGATAGGCCACTTATAAGAGTGTCCTTATAAAAAAAAAAAAAAAATTAATTATGTGCCATAAATTTATTTGGGAGATTACTACATTGTCTAGCATGCATTTACTTCTCAATTATGCATCTCTAGTTTCTATCTATTTTCTAGTAAGTGATTTGCAATAGACGAAGCAGTTGGCAGAATTAAACAATTAATATTTATAGTAACAAATATGTATTTTATCAAATTAAGAGGATGCAAAACAAAATTTAAGAATTGACCTGTTAAACATAACATTTTCCTTTCTTTTTTAGTTGAAAATAAAAAAATTAATTTGCTGTTAAAAGTCAAACGTAGTTGAAAATAAAAGGCGTGGTTTCGCATACCCTTTTGGACCAGTTGCTGGCCAACATTCCATTTGCGGAGGGCAAGCAAGCATGCCAATGTGCAAGAAAGTGAGTCTTTTACTAGAAATGGATCGCCCGGATATTGCAGACCCCATGACCCATCCGGGTTCTGATTTTCAATGATCCAATCCAAGCACTCCGGAAAACAAGGCTTGTCGCCGGAATATTCCCTCGACGGCACCATCGCCACCCACGCCGTGTCGTATGCAGACGGAGATATCTCAACCTTCCCATTTATCTTCCCTCTTATTTTTCCAATCAAATCCTGAAAGCCCGACCTTATATGTTTGTTAACCGAGATTAAATAGGTAATAAAAAGAATGTTACGAGCACTTGCTGTACTTAGACAATTTCTTGGCTATCACAGACTCTGAAAACACAAATGGAAATATCTGAAAAAGTATTTACTAATGAAGCATATACTTACTGTTGAATTATTAAGGCTGCATTTCACAGTGATGGTTGATATTCTTGTGGTGGGAGATTCACGTGCTGTAAAGAAAGAACGAATTGAAATAAAGGGGGGAGATTTCGGGAGACAGATTTTAAAATCTAACTGTAATAAAATAGTCATCAACAAACATCAGATGTAAAGCTAACCTGAAAAAGTGTTTTTGCTGCTCCGAATTTTATGGTCCGAGAAAGGAATAACTTTGAGTTTGAGCCCGAGTAACATTTCTAGTACACAGGGGGAGGAATGGGTGGGTGGGTGGGGGACGGGTGGTGCTGCGGTGGCGGTGGCGGGCTCTATGCTAGATAGGCCTACTATGAACCAAAAAGAAAACAGAGATGTGTTCTTATTTTTATAACTTGCCTAGACGTGTGATGCTCACAAACTGCAAATTATTTCGTGTAAGAAATAAACTAATTGGGACTCTAACAGATATATAATCAGTGTTTTACTGGACTGAAATAATCTTTTTTATATTTTTTAATTAAGTTATTTATTATCGATAATTTTTGATATAAAAATTTCAAATATTTATATTTGTTTTGTTATTTAATACTCTATTATTCAATTAGGTTTTAAAAAAATTGATTATATTATTTACTATTGCATTATAAAAAATAATTACATTGACCAATTCATCATAGTAAGGGAGTAATTTTTTCGAGAGGGTTTTTTTTGTCTTCTCTAGTTTGTTTATTGTTTAATCCAAATGAAATAAAATAAGTAAACTTTTACTTGTCATTATGACCATAACACTCAAGATAGTTTAAGAAAACATGAACGCTAGATTTTTATAACAAAATGTTGCTTGATTTATTGTATTTATATGGCAATTTTAGTATCTAAATAGAACAGATAAAAATTCGATTTGGTATTTAATTTTATATTTATAAAAAATTAATTTTCAGTTCGATTTTAGTTTTTGATTTCTGTTTACTGAACATAATGAATTAGAATTTTTATATATTTTGTGAATAATTTTCATATGATATTTTTAAAACTAAAATATGTAGAAATTTTTTTATATGATATATTATAATTATTAATTATTTTATATATATATATATATTTTAACTCACCAAAACTAAAAAATAATAAATAAGAAGTACAATTATGATTTTGTTATTTAACTTTTAACTATTTTATTTTTTATTTAAAAAAACTCAATTAACTAAATTACTGAATCAAAAAAAAAATAAAAATTGAATAGGTAAATTCTATTTAGTAATCAGTATAATAATTTGTCGTATCGATTTTTTGTTCATTGAAATTTTGGCTCAATTCAATCCCTTGCCCCCTACTCTTTTTAAGTATTCTTATTAACTTTATTTTTAAAAAATATGTGTAGTTAATATTACTATTTTATCTATTTTAAATTATATTTATTGAAAAAAAAATTCATTTGTCCATAAGTTCTCAGTCGATGAAATTTCCTAAAGTAGCAAGTCATTCTTGATTATTTATAACGGAACTAAGCAAAACCTATACATCAAAGCACATCCATGAAAATACATATACATTTTTTTTAATTGTTTAGAGATAAAAATTGTAAAGATTGCTGCAAAATAAGTTTTTTTCTAGTTGAAACGATGTATTTTCCCTTCAAAAAACTAATTCCCTCACATTTTTCCCTCCATGGTGACTTAACTACACAAACAACATTTTTTGTACAAAAGTGAATTATGTGACTAAAATGAAATTACAATGAAAAGTTGATTTATGAACTAATATAATATAAAATTGCAATACCCCTAAATTATGGGAACACAAATGCATTTTTTCCATTACAATAATGTTTCTATCAGTTGAATGTACGAAAGTAGTTGTGAAAGCCACTCATTTTGAAAGGTGCAATTGGTGCTTTTGTCCTAGAGAGAAGCTGAAAAGTTTTTACTTCTTATTTTCAGTTCAAACTCCAAAAATGTCGGTTTTACATCGACAAAAATTAAAGTCATCAGTGGCTTGCCTTTACTAAGGTTTGAGGATTATATCAACAAGGGCATTACTAGAACAAATTCTTTCAATTATTTACAACAATAATGCCATGCGTCACTAACAACTTATACACAATTCATGTGTCATTAATTATATAGTTAATCAAACAAATGATTACAAAAGTCTAGTAACAGCCTTTTGTAAATTGTTAGTCATTTTATGTGCTGATTAATAATTCATCTTGCTATGGCAGAGAGTACGTGTCACAACAAATTTAACAAAAATGTTATATATATATATATATATGAGCTCATTAATTAGTTTTTTTTTTCTCTTTTATGTGAGTTAATTAGTGCAAAATTATTAATCTCTTTGTGGAAGTGTATTATTGACTTTTTGAAATTGCATAAAAACTGCTTAATTGATCTCGATGTATTCCACGTACGATAATTGTTGGAAACATTTGAACTACATATTTAAAAACACAAGGAAATTAATTAATCAATCTTGAATTGCTATTTACCTCTTCCCCCAACACACACACATTATATATATATATATATATATATGTTTTTTCCGAGCACTCAAAAAATTTACTTTCATTTTGTAATGTTACTTGGCCAAACAACTTATGTCAATTTCTCTTAATGTCAACAAAATCAAGTCATTGCAGTAATTTTGATCAAACTCCTATATTTTATAATATTAGGATCTATGTTACAACCCACGCATATTTATTCATCGATATTTCTCTCCTATATTTTATAATATTAGAATGCATGTTACACTCGGTGCATATTTATTAATCGATATTTTTTTTTTCATTTCATGCTAGAATCAATTTATATTTACTGAGTGTATGAATTCAACATTAAATATCTTATTTATTGTTAATTAGGATATTTGATATAAAATACATTAAGAGTATAATATATATAATAATTTTAATATTACTCACGCAAGAAAAAAATGAAAGATATTAAATATATAAATGTTACTATCATCATTTCCACCAAAAGAGTTAAAGATATGGTTATAGGCTTTTACATGCCGTTTGACACTGACTGAGCTATTTTTAAGACACTGTAGGTATGACCAGTCTTACTTAATGAAAATTCCACTTACACGTGCTTGGAAATATCTGATAAGAACAATAATTAAAAATAAAATAAAATAAAATAAGTTACAATCGTAGCTCAACGTCACCCTGGCCACCAATTTATACTCAAGTAACAGTGGGGCTTATTTTTCTCTCCAAATAATGTATTTTAGTTGACTTGTAGATTTTTGTCATTTTAAGAATCTCAATTCAACATTATTGACTGGACTTTAATCTAGATAATATTTTTCAAAGTCTCTAGGTCTCTTGAATTACCAATATTGACGGCAAATAAAAACTTGTCACTACTCATCCTTTTCTTTCATTAGGAAAAATATCCACCAACCTGTTGAACATTGCTATACTGTTTTTGGTTATTTTCTTAGTGGACCCAATTAAATTACATTAAATTAATTTTAGGAAATTTAATTTCTTTAGTCCAATCTTTTCAGATAAAAAAACATGATGATACGAATAAACGTGACGACATGAGAAGATAGCAGGAAATTAATGGAAAAAAAAAAAAAATAACACAATTTACCTAGTTATGCTCAATTGAAGAAAAATTACAGAAATTTTAGTTATTCTCTTACCTTAAATCCTTTCAACAAACGGCTGAATACGCTGTCATCATTTTTTAATATGAATTGCAGTTAGAATTCAAGTTAAATAAAAAAAATAAGATTGATGAGATAAATTATTTAATTAAAATTAATTATAGTAAAATCATAATTTTAGTATTTTAAATCATTAAATTTTATAATTAATTAATTTTTTATTATTATTTTATTTTAGTTAGATTTAGCTTATAATCATCAATAACTATTTTCGTATGTTCAAATAAAATTAAAGTTAACATAATTTTAATACTTAATAATTCACTAATTCTTATAGGAATGATACTTATTCATCACTTTATTACTTGTCTGTGATAACATATACTTATATTCAAAAAATCAACAATAAGTTTTGACGCCGTTGTTGTGGATTATTTTATTTTGTTAATGTCGATACCAAGTAGCTCTAATTTGAATTTGAATATCTTTTCTTGTATTTTATTTTATTTTATTGGTTAAGTGTGTTCTTATTTTATCATCGTAGGTGTTTTAATTTCTTGTGTGTATGAAATAAGTAGAAAATGGTAGATGAGATAACATTTAATGCATATTATGCATATTATTGATCAATTGAATATAACATGACAAATCAAGTTTCAACTCAATCCTTTGGAATTAATCGAGTACACTTATAATTAGGGATGATCAAATCATTTGAATGAGAAAGGATGAAAATATGATAATCGAGTACACTTATAATTAGGGATGATCAAATCATTTGAACGAAAAAGGATGAAAATATGATATGACATACGCCTAATTA
This sequence comes from Paulownia fortunei, assembly GCA_019321725.1. NCBI lineage: Eukaryota > Viridiplantae > Streptophyta > Magnoliopsida > Lamiales > Paulowniaceae > Paulownia > Paulownia fortunei. Next base: position 2,930,719 of record CM033122.1, read on the forward strand.
CCCACCATTAGAGAAGAAGCTAAAATTTGAAAAAATATTAACTCAATTGCAAAGTACTAACAACCAATTAACTGAATCTAGTAATTCATCGTAAGAGAAAAAATTAAGTCTTGAAAAAGCTATGACTAAATTAACAAACAATAAGAGTCAATTCAATTAATTGATATCCAAAATTTATTATTATAATTTTAAAATTTAGAGATTCAAATTAATGAGATGGATAATATCGAAGACTTAACCTAATAAAATAAAACTGTTTTCTCATTTCAAATCACGCAAAACATAAAATTGGATTGAAGAATAATTTGGATCCGAGTACAAGAGATTTCAACACTTGCAAACAATTGACTGGAGCATTATATACTTTTGATTAATAATATGTGCGTTGAACGATTTGGGCATGGGACTGAAACCGGCAATTTTGACTGGGCAACAATATAATGGATTTTTCAGTGAGCTTGGACTATGTATCAATAATATGAGAGTTATCACCAAATATATATATACACACACCATCTGTGTCCCAATGTTACTGTGCACATTTGAAACATTATAATTAAAAAAGTTAAAGTAAATTTTCATAGTATAGGAAATAAAAACTAATTTGAAATTTTGAAAAATATTAATTATAAATTTAAGATATAAGAGTATATATGTATACAATGTAATAAAGATAATAATTTTTAAAAGCATAATAATGACGAGGATTGTATTCGATAGGTAATCAATCACACACATTTATGTGCAGGAATTTTTTAAAATATATATATCAAGATAAGTACAATGTAAACTGAGACTAAATGAATATAAAATATGATAACATGTGTAGTAGAAATAATTACTAAAAATATTGATATGGAAAGTCAAATAAAAATACTGAATAGTTATAAGATTGCAACACATAAATTGAGAGCAAAAATGAAAATTACTGAATCAGAAAAAGAGAGAAAAAACATTAAAACTGTGAAATTAATATAAGATTTTGAATTGAACTTGCAAGAAACATACTTATTGCTTTGCTCTCTTGATGTGATTACGTAAGTTTTTAGTATAATATATAAAAGTGTTCTCTTCGAAAATGTGACCGCTGCCATGAGCATCTATTTCCTTTTACAGAGTTTTTTTTGTTTATTGTTCGGACTTGAAAAATTAATTGGAGTTCAAAACCATCAGTTTCTTTGAATTTTTATCTTTAATAATTTGCTTTTAGAGCTGGAGGTTTTGTCAGGATAAAAAGATGGCGGATTTATTAGGATAAGGAGTCATATTGTATTTTTTTGTATTTTAATTTGTGTCATATTTTTTTCAAATGTCAAAAAATAAGATAAATTGGTTACACTTTAAGAAAATGAATTTTATATTTTCATATTTACCCCACCCCCACCCCATACATAGGATGCCAATTAGATTTCCTTCAATTTCAGAAAATCCCTAATTTTCTGTCCACTTTAGTAACTTCCAGCCAAATTATATTTATCGGGCAGAATTTGTCCTAAAATTGTCAATTCTTTGAAGATCAAATAGGCCAACTCATAGGACCCACAATGTAATTTCCCTACTTTTGTGCTTGAGAGCTTCTGTAAAGCTATTAAGTTTTATACTATGTTTGGAGCTTGAATCTTAGTAAAAAAAAAGAAAAAAGAAAAAAGAAAAAAAATAAAGTAAAAGTATTATCATTTAAAATAAGTAAAATATTTCTTAATATTTAACTTAATATTTCTAATTATTTTAACCACGAAGTCCAAGGACCAAACAAGGGGTTAAGAATTCCTACTTTGATTTCTTAATCTCTTTTGATGTGCTTTTCAGGCTCTAATTTGTTGGTTCATTTGATTTATTAATGTAGAAACAACCAACAAGTGGCACTAGAGCCCTGAATTCTATTGAGGGATTTCTATCTATTGAAGAAAGGTTATTGACATGCTCTGGTAATTAGAATTTGGGTTGTTTTTGCTGGTGCTGCTTTTGAATATATATAAATGGCCTTCATGGTAAATTTTATTCAGCCCCAAATTTCCCCAACTGAAGAAAATAATTATGAAAATTTGAATTGCAGACAAGAATTGAAATGTTGTAACTGAGGTTTATTTAACAAGAAATTCTGGAAATATGTAAGTAATTATGATAGAAAACAAACATGGGAAAACAGTAAATTCAAGTGAACAGACAACTAGTGATCAACAAAATATCCAACTAAATGCATTACTCCAAATACATATTCATCTACATATGATGCGACAAAATATATTAATCTGTCCATACAGCAACCCAATTTATTTTATTTTAGGCATATATAACGTGGTGAAGACTGAAGAGGATCTTTATGCTTCACAATAACGGCTTGATTGGAATAGCCATGAGGGGAACTGCCCTGCGCAGAGATAGCCCAAAAAGCTCTCCTTTGTGGACTTCTGCTTCTTCAGCCCTTAGTTCAAGTTTCCAATCGAAGTTATGGATTAAAGTTGCCACCAAGATATGCAGCATTCGATTTGCCAGTGGCAAACCGGGGCATATTCTTCTTCCTGAACCAAATGGAATAAGCTCAAAATCTTGGCCCTTGAAATCTATTTTGCAATCTAAAAATCGTTGAGGTTCAAAAGAATCCGGATTCGACCATATGCTTGGTTCTCTGCCCATAGCCCACACGTTAACAAGCATCTGTGTGCCTTTGGGGATTGTATAGCCACTGACGTCTACATCATATTCTGACTTGCGAGGAATTAATAGAGGACCAGGAGGGTGAAATCGAAAGGTTTCTTTGATCACGGCTTGGAAGTATGGGAGCCTTGACATGTCTGATTCTTGTACTTGTTTGTTTTCTCCAATGACAGTTCTAAGCTCCTGTTTCGCCTTTGACAATTTCTCAGGATTGAGTAGTAATTCTGTCATTGCCCACTCCACTGTGGTCGATGTTGTGTCCGATCCTGCAACAAATAAGTCCTAACAAAAAGTTGAATTAGAAACACTATTGTGGCTTTTGCCTACTTTTGAGTATATTTTTATTTATTCAGAATCAGTTTTTTTAAAACCGAGGAAAGAGTTTAAATCCATGGAGAATATGCTCACCAGAAGTAAATGCTTAATGACGTCGATGCTAAACTCGTACTCACTCGGCTCGTGCTCACTTCCTTGGCGGAGATCAAGAAGTGTTTCCAGCAAATCAGTTTTCTTTGGAGAATCCAGGGATGTGCTTCTTGATCGCAATCTTTGATTGATTAAATCCTCAATGAATGCAAGCAATTTTCCGAAGTAAAACTCGGACTTGCGCTTAATGCCTTGTGGATCAATCGGTTTAAGGACTGGGAAGTAGTCAGCAAAATTAGGGATTCCTACAATATTCGTGAGACTCTCAAAGGTTTTCTTAAATTCCTGAGTGGCACCGGAATCAAAAGTAGTAACCTCAGTTGAAAAGAGTGTGGCTGACATGAGATTGAGCGTAGTTATGAAGGCAGCTTCGCCAATATTGACTACTCGGCCGCTATCGCAACATTTTTGTACATAGTCACACAGTTTCTGTAACTTTTCTTGGCGAAGCCCTTGACTGGCTTCGAGACGAGGAGTTATAAACATTTGTTCTTTGCTTAGTTTACGAAGTTTTCGCCATTGGCTTCCGACCGGTAAATAGGCCATTGAGATCTTGTGGTGATCGTGTGCCTCCCCGGCAGCCGGGATGGTTCGACTAGAAAAAGCTTGGTCATGTTTTTGTAGTATTTCTTTTGCTATTTCGGGTGAGGAAACAACTACTGTATATATTCTCCCGAGCTGGAGAGACATTAAAGGGCCATAAGTTTTGGAGAGTTTGGCAAGTGATTGGTGGGGGTTTTCGCCAAGTTGAAGAATGTTTCCGACGATCGGAAGAGGATAAGGCCCCGGAGGAAGCTTGGCTGCTCTCCGCTGCCTTAAATCCGACCTCACGAAATGAAAACATGTAAAAGCAATAAAAAATAGAGCAATGACAAGTGCAAAGAAATCCATTTAGTTGTTTTTAGTTTTTCCCCCCTTCTTCATAGGAGTTCACCTTTTATAGCTGGGATATGGGTTTTTATTTGAGTTTCACAATTAAAGATTGACCGGAGTGGGAGGAATTTGGATTTGGAAATCCCTAAAAACTTTATAATGATTAAATATGGGAGTTAGATTTTGAGGGATTTTGATAGATAAGTGTTAATTATAATGCTAGAGAAAATCTCACCAAAATTCGTTTTTGCCCTCCATGCTCAACGAAGCAAAAGATTAATTCAATTCTAAAATTGTCCTATATTTTATTTTGGATTTTAGCAATGACAACAATAAAATAAAATCTCCGCCGCCGCGGCGGCCCGCCCCCCCCCCCCCCCCCCCCCCACATATATATATAGAGTATATTCCCTTAAAAAATATCTTATAGATTTTCTCAAAATTTTAGTTGCATTAGTTAATAGACATTATTAGAAATCTTTTATTTTATACTTTTGATTGTACTTTCAGGAATAAACAGCTATACATTTATTATTTATTGAATGTATTAAATTATGCACACACACTGTATTTACATAATATCATTCTTTATACTATTAAAAAAAAGCCAAAAAAAAAGTCATTAATTACTATCAAATATAAAGATTTTGCGTGCATAAAAAGGCATAAATATGTAGTTATTTTATTATATACATAAATAACTTATCACTTTATCACTTTTATCTTAATAAATGTTTATATGCATAATTGTATATAATTCAATTTTAATTTTATTTAGTAAGTAAGTAGTAAAATTTAGTGTTGAAGTAGGTAATATCATTTAGTAGTATAAATACTTTTTATGTAAGGTACAAATGTGTAACTAAAACATATTAACTAACCAATTTCAAATTGTAGCTATATATATATATATATATATATGAAAGAAAAATTAAAATTACAAAAATAAATATTTTTTTTATAAAGTACAGTAATGCAATTAAGAACTTTCGAGTGGAAAAACACAATACCTATATATATATATAATATATATATATATATATATATGTGTGTGTGTGTGTGTGTGTGTGTAAGATGGTAGTAATTATGTAAGATAATTTTTTTAAATTTAATGTGTTTTCTCTATACTATTCAAATCATATTTTTCTATTATTTATTTTGAAATTAATTTAAGGTTAGTTTATTTGATAGAGTTAGTATTATATAAAATTTGGAATTAAATAAATTTACAACTAATTATAGATGGGATAAAGTAATATATAGTTTATAATAATAGCAGGACAAAGGAAATTTATTCTTTTTTAACTCAAATATAATTTTTTCTATCAATATAATTTTTTAATTGAGGGTGTATTTAAAAGTTTTATTAATAAAGAAGGTAATTAATACAGATATTATAAGAGAGTAAGATAAATTTAACCCTAAATTAAATAATGCAGATCCATATGACAGCCATTTAGATATGAAAAAGCATTAGGACAATGGCTTGCCTCACCCTAATCATATAAAAAAAATAAAGTTGATGCTTGATTATATTAAAAAAATATAGGCAATAATGACTTGTCCAGATAATATAAACAAACATGACTGTTAGATTAAAATATTGACTAAAAACATATTTTTAATTGATGTACTATACTCTCTCTATCCATAAAATACGAATTTTTGACTTTTTTCTAATAAATAAGAGATACCAAATTTTGACCATGTTTTTCAATATATTAAAAAAGAACAGAAAGTTGTATTTTTCGTATCGTATCTAATTTGTATAACTAAATTTTCTGTTTCCATATGTCAGGTTATTACATAATGTTGACAAACCCGTAATGCAATACTCATTACTCTTGACAAATTTTCTCTCCTTTGGTCAGCAACGGGACCGGCTGGGCATTGATTAGAAACACACATTCAGTTCTATTCATATAGAAAATATCATATCTGAAAATCAATTGTACTTCGATATATATGTGAGAAGAATGGTCAAGGAGACTGGGGGTGTAAAATTTTATTTCTTTCTAACAACTTTTCATATCATGAAGCCTGCATTTCTAGATCGACGGGACAGATATCTAGATAAGAAAAAAAAGCATTCGAAGTAAAAATCTCTTCTATCTCTTTGATAATCATAATAATCAAAACTCAAAGAAAATTGCCTTCCAACATAATTGGTCAAGCAATCTTGTAGCAGTATGCACGGTACATCATGACCATTTACACAAAATTATAACCATTTTTATATCAAGTTCAATGTAAAAGAATAAATATTTTTGCTTTTTGTTAGAAAAAAAATAATAAACATGCATGTATAGACATATTAATTGTGGATCTATTACGTTTAAACATACCAGAATACTAATCGATTCACCTATATAGTAACTCGTCTATAAGCCTTCAAACTATTTTGAATGATAATACGTTAAGGTCTTTTTCACTTCAATGGATACTATTAGAGCATCCACCGTATTTTCACACACCTTATAACTAATTTTAGTGATACTCCAAGAGAGAGATGTAGAGAAGAGAGAAAGAGAGAAATGAGAGTGTATTCTGTTTCTGAGATAGAAATACAATATCTTATTTTTTGTGAATACGTCAGTTGTGAGAGATAATAATAGATATCATCCTTACCATAATAGAATTTCAAATTATCTCAAAATATGAATGCAATCTAAATATACCAATATTTTTAATATCTTTTAAATTCACAAGCATGCCGACAAGTAGAAATAAATGTTGGTAAGTCCACCCACATGGAGTGGCTACCAAACATTCAAAAAAATATGACTAACAAATATTCAAAATTAGTAACAACCTTTTCCTATAAATAGAGCTCACATTTCATAGCTAAAAACACACAAGAAAAAAGAGAAAAAAATAAGAGAGTTGAGTGAGAGAAAAATAGTATTTTGAGAGAAGAAATATGGAGATTGTTTTTAGAAAATATTCATTCTCTCTTAAAATAGCCTTTATATTTTTTTTTTAGTATTTTAAGATGACAAACTTGAGATATTTGTGACCCAAAAGATATTCTCTTGAAAATTATTTGTGTATGTCCTAGTTTAAGAATTTTTTTTGTAAGCCTACTATATATATAGTGAAAGTTTTATCTGGACTACGGTTCCATAATTTTTTTCAATTTGAATTTTTCACATAAAAATTCTTGTGTTATATTTTTACTTTCTTGTACTATTTTCTAAAATTCTTGATTTAGTACCATTTTTAATCCAACAAATAGAAAAAGAATTTTTTGATTCATTTGTTTCGTACCATTTATTTTGGCTTTCTTTCCCAATAATACAAACCGATAGAAAATATAGGCTCATTAATGTATAAAGTGAATATTGCGATGTGCACCTTGGTTGATGTTGAGTTGGCTTTATACCAATATTTCATACATCTTGTTTATTAAGATTTGGTTTATTTTCTAGTATATATAATACTTTTATACATTTAGTTTAAAATTTTATAGGTAATGGTAAAAGGAGAAGAAAATGGAAAGAAACATAAATTTGGTTAAAATTTTGAAAAATCTGCTTTGTGGTGCTATTGAGGGGAATGTTCATATTTTAATCATAATTCTTTGCTTTAATATTATTTTGACTTGATTCTTAAACCATTAGAAAATGAGAAATAGATCTATAACTTTTATATTGATCATAAAATCCATTTTTTTTTATTTCAATAAGAAACATCGTGTTAAATAGTCTGTACTTGACTAAATTTTTTTTATATGATATATTTTGGTATTGTAGGTATAACTCTTTTCACAGATTACATATCAAGTTGATTCAAGTGTCTATGGAAAGCTAAGACACAGAGTTACAATTTATTAGAAGACATCAAAAACTAATTCATTCTAGAAAGAGGACAAAAACTAGTTGAAAGAAATTGAACACTGTCAAAGTACTGAAGTAAAGAAGAAAATCTGCAGCAACAGCGTCTGAGCGCCAAAAAACCCTGAGGGCACGATGCAAGGCGCTAATATCATTCATTCAATAACTTAAGGATATTTTCCATAGTGTCATGCATACTCCTTGGTTCTTTTTAAGTATCCCAATACTCTAAACAATGTACTCCAGTGGCCATTACTTCGGTTATTTGTAAATTTACTTAACTTACTTACAGCGTAAGCTATGTCTGGCCTTGTTCAATTCATTAAGTACATTAGGCTTCCAATTATTTAAGAATATTCTAACTTTGTTTTCCATTTTCAGTATTCTTGTGAAGAATAATATATGGTAAAAATAGATTATTTGTCTCTTTGATACCATGAGACTTAAATCTTTCAACCACTTTATCAATATAATGTGATTGTGATAAATATATCCCATTAGGTGTTCTAGAGATTTTCATTCCCAAGATCACATCATTTTCACCCATATCTTTCATGTCAAAGTTATTGATGAACATTTTTTTTGTCTTATTGATAACTTCTATATTAGTTCTTAATATGAGTATGTCATCTACATAAAGACATATAAGTACATGTGATTCTCCAAATTTTTTGGAGTAGACACATTTATCACACTCATTTATGATAAACTCATTTCTTTTCATGACACTGTTAAATTTCTTATGCTATTGTTTAGAGACTTGTTTCAACCCATAAAGAGATTTGACAAGTTTACACACTTTGTGTTCTTGCCTTTTTACTTTGAAGCTATCAGGTTGTTTCATGTAAATTTCTTTATTCAGATTACCATTTAAGAATGCAGTTTTTACATCCATTTGATGTATGTATAAATCATACAAAGCTGCTATGGCTATTAAGATCTGGATTGACGTAATACTTGTTACTGGTGAATAAGTGTCAAAATAGTCAACACCTTCCTTTTAACGATATCCCTTGGTAACAAGTGTAGCCTTGTATTTATCAATTAAATCGTCTGTCTTTAACTTTTTCTTAAAAATCCATTTGCATCTAATTGGTTTAGTGCCCGAAAGAATATCAACCAATTGTCATGTATTATTACCTAGAATGGATTCTGTTTCACTATTTATAGCTTTCTTCCAGAATGTAACTTCTGGACTAGCCATAGCCTCATTAAAAGTTTGAGATTCATTGTCAATCATATATGTTATAAATTTTGGACCAAAAGATTTAGCTATTTTAGCTCTCTTACTCATTTTAGGTTCAGATTCTATGTTATTCTTAAACGCAGCTTCATGCGTTTTCTTTTAAATATTCTTTTGAATATTTCCTTTAGAGGGGAACATATTTTCAAAAAATTCAGCATTTCTAGATTCAATGATTGTGTTCACATGAATGTCACTTATATTAGATTTATGTACCAAAAATCTGTATACACTATTGTTTATTGCATATCCAACAAAAGTGCAATTAACAGTTTTAGAACCTAACTTGACCTTTTCAGAAGACGGTACAACTACTTTAACTAGACACCCTCATACTTTCAAGTGTTTATAGGAAGGTATTATACCTTTCCACATTTTATAAGGTATTAATTTGATTTTCGTATGAGGAACTCTATTTAAAATAAAGTTAGCCATAAGAATAACTTCTCCCCACAAGTTCGGAGGTAATCCAGAACTAATAAGCATAGCATTAACTATGTCTTTAAGAGTTCTATTCTTTCTCTCAGCAATTCAATTCTGCTAAGGCATATACAGAGCTATAGTTTGGTGAATAATCCCAAACTTAGCTCATAACTCACCAAAAGATGATGAATCATATTCTCCACATTTGTCGGATCTTAATAACTTAATCGTCCCATCAAGTTGATTTTCAACTTCATTTTTATAAGTGACGAAAGCGTCCAAAGCCTCATTTTTACTACTTAATAAATATACATAACAATATCTAGTGTGATCATCAATGGAGGTAATAAAATATTTTTTACCACATCGACTTTAAACTAACTTTAGATCACATATATCACTATGTATCAAGTTTAGAGATTTGTTATTTTTTTCAGTTGAACTAAAAGATTTCTTAGCAAACTTAGTTCCAACACAAATTTCACATTTATGTTTTTCATCAGCATCAAATTTAGATATAAAGCCTAAACCTACTAGCTTTCTTAGAGAAGCTCGATTAACATGACCTAGTCTACAGTACCATAAAGAAGAAGACTCAAGCAAGTAAACAAAAGATAAACTTTTATTGCTTTCAACAGTTTTGAGTACATGCATTACATTCATCTTAAACCCTTGACTACATATCATTTTTTTCACAAATTGACCATTTTTGGTCAGTGCAATTTTTTTGAATTCAAATATTAGTATAACTCACTTTTGACGAGTAATAAACTAAATACTAATTTTTTTTGGATATTTGGAATATGTAGAACATCAACCAGGGTCAGCTCATTGCCTAATGTCATCTTCAATACCACTTTGCCCAATCTAATTATGTTGGAAGTTGATGAGTTGCTCATGAACAACTTCCTTCCATTGATAGGAATATATGTGGAGAACATCTCTTTGTCCAAGCAAATATGGCGTGTAGCTTCTATGTCAACCAACTATTCTCTTGTGTTATCCACCAAGTTGGCTTCAAACACAACAGCCGAGAGCATTAGGTTCGATATGTCTACTAGCACTGTCTTATCTTCGATCACGTTAGTCTGGTTCTGATTGCCATTCTTTGGAAGTCGATAATCCTTCGCCTTGTGGTTTGACTTACTACAGTTGTAGCAATTACCCTTGAACCACTTTGCATTCTTATCTTTGGACAAGCCAGAATGCTTCATCTTCTTGCCATTTTTGGCTTTGGAGTTCTTTACTATTTTGGCTTTGGCCTCCATCTGGTTAGCAGAAACCTTCTTTTATGCAACCTTGCTGTCATCTTCAATTCGAAGGCGATCAATCATATTCTCCTTTATCATCTCTTTGCATTTATGCTTGAGATAGTTTTTGAAGTCTTTCCATAATGGAGGCAACTTTTCAATCAGAGCGGCAACTTGAAAAGATTCAATCAACATCATCCCCTCAGCTAGTATATCATGTAGGATGATCTGCATCTCTTGTACTTGGCTGATAATAGTTTTGGTATCAATTATTTTGAAGTTAAGGAATTTGCGAATGTTAAATTTCTTTGTGTCGGCATCTTTCGCTTGTACTTCTTGTCAAGAGAATTCCACAACTTTTTTGTTGTTTTGACTTAATAGTACACATTATATAATGTGTTGTCTAGTCCATTGAGTACATAATTTATGCATAGGAAGTCGTTGTGATGCTATGCATCAAGAGCAACTCATTTTGGGGGATCTTTTTCTTCCTCTAGAATGGTAGGATCATCTTCCGTCAAGAACCATGCTAGGTTCATGGTGGTGAGATAGAACACCATCTTTTGCTGTCATCTCTTGAAATCAGCTCTAATAAATGCTCTAATTTCTCAGGCTAGGAAGTTGGAGGCATGATTATCGGATTGGAGCTAGCAGTTACTCCACTTCTTGGCACTTTAGTAATAGTCATCGATAAATCTATTTTAAGATTGTTGGTTGTATTGTATTGAAAGAAAATTTTATTTCAGCTGAAGTGAGGTAAAAACAAAACTAATCTCCTTAAAATAGATTTCATCCCCTACACGGTACTATAGGAACTTGGACGTTTGTCTCCTAAGATACAATACTTCTTTATAAAATAATTATAATATTATAATAATTTTATTAGGCGAACCAAAAACTCTATTGTATACTTCTAAAAAAAAAATACGAATACTAAAATATCATAATATATTTTAGTAGGAGAGAGAAGAGTGAAATCAATTGAATATGAATTGATTTGGTGTAGAGAAAATGGAATGAGAAGTGATCTATTTATAAATATTTAGGTGTCTTATCGTGATTGATCATTTTTCTTAATTAGAATCAATTTGAACCATTAGATTGCATCCCTTAAGATATGGTTGCAATCTAATGGTTCACATTGCATCTTTTCATAAAGGTTCACAACTCTTACCATACGCCTCTTACTTATGAATAGATGGATTAATGAACAATCACAACTCTTCATGTATATTATTGTCACCGTTCATATCATTAGACACCTTTTTAAGTTTCAAAACTTGTCATTAAATTAGAGATACATTTTCAATGTTGGAAGTTTTTTAATTAAATTAGAGGTTTTTTCAATTCACTCCATTAATTTCAAAAGAGTCATGTTGTGTCTCTCGTGCTTTACTTTTTTTTGTACATTAATTTGTATCATATGTTTTTTCAAATGTTTAAATGTCAAAAAATAAGATAAATTGGCTACAAATTAAGAAAGTAAATTTTATATTTTTTATACTTATTTACTTGATTAATTTTATATATTTTTTCAAAATCTTTATCTGTTGAGGAAGGGTTATTGATATTGCTTTGGTAATAGAATCTGGGGTTTCTGCTGGTGCTGGTTTTGAATAAAAATGGCCTCTACAATGAATTTTATTCAGCCCCAAACTTCACCAACTGAAGAAAATAATTATGAAAATTTGAATTGCAGTACAAGAATTGAAATGTGGTAACTAAGTTATTTAACAAGAAATTCATTAAATAAGTAGCGCAAGTAATTATGATAGATAAACAATTAACAAACATGGGAAAACAGATAAATTCAAGTGCACAAATACTGTAAGATTATATTACAATGCATGAGAAATCATACAACTAGTGATCAACAAAATATCCAACAATTTTGAAAACGTAAATGCAATACTCCAAATATATATTCATCTACATATGATGAGGCAAAATATATTAATCTGTCCATACATCAACACAATTTATTTTATTTTAGTCATATATAACGTGGTGAAGAGGATCTTTATGCTTCACATTAACGGCTTGATTGGAATAGCCTTGAGGGGAACTGACCTGCGCAGAGATAGCCCAAGCAGCTCTCCTTTGTGGACTTCTTCTTCTTCAGCCCCTAGTTCAAGTTTCCAATCGAAGTTGTGAATTAAACTTGCCACCATGATATGCAGCATTCGATTTGCCAGTGGCAAACCGGGGCATATTCTTCTTCCTGAACCAAATGGAATAAGCTCAAAATCTTGGCCCTTGAAATCTATTTTGCAATCTAAAAATCGTTGAGGTTCAAAAGAATCCGGATTCGACCATATGCTTGGTTCTCTTCCCATAGCCCATACGTTAACAATCATCTGTGTGCCTTTGGGGATTGTATAGCCACTGACGTCTACATCATATTCTGATTTGCGAGGAATTAATAGAGGACCAGGAGGGTGAAATCGAAAGGTTTCTTTGATCACGGCTTGGAAGTATGGGAGCCTTGACATGTCTGATTCTTGTACTTGTTTGTTTTCTCCAATGACAGTTCTAAGCTCCTGTTTCGCCTTTGACAATTTCTCAGGATTGAGTAGTAATTCTGTCATTGCCCACTCCACTGTGGTCGATGTTGTGTCCGATCCTGCAACAAATAAGTCCTACCAAAAAGTAGAATTAGAAACACTATTGTGGCTTTTGCCTACTTTGAGTATATTTTTACTTATTCAGAATCAGCTTTTTTAAAACCGAGGAAAGAGTTTAAATCCATGGAGAATATGCTCACCAGAAGTAAATGCTTAATGACGTCGATGCTAAACTCGTACTCACTCGGCTCGTGCTCACTTCCTTGGCGGAGATCAAGAAGTGTTTCCAGCAAATCAGTTTTCTTTGGAGAATCCAGGGATGTGCTTCTTGATCGCAATCTTTGATTGATTAAATCCTCAATGAATGCAAGAATTTTTCCGAAGTAAAACTCGGACTTGCGCTTAATGCCTTGTGGATCAATCGGTTTAAGGACTGGGAAGTAGTCAGCAAAATTAGGGATTCCTACAATACTAGCGAGACTCTCAAAGGTTTCCTTAAATTCCTGAGTGGCACCGGAATCAAAAGTAGTAACCTCAGTTGAAAAGAGTGTGGCTGACATGAGATTGAGTGTAGTTATGAAGGCAGCTTCGCCAATATTGATTACTCGTCCGCTATCGCAACATTTTTGAACATAGTCACACAGTTTCTGTAACTTTTCTTGGCGAAGCCCTTCACTGGCTTCGAGACGAGGAGTTGTAAACATTTGTTCTTTGCTTAGTTTACGAAGTTTTCGCCATTGGCTTCCTACCGGTAAATAGGCCATTGAAATCTTGTGGTGATCGTGTGCTTCCCCCGCAGCTGGGATGGTTCGACTAGAAAAGGCTTGGTCATGTTTTTGTAGCATTTCTTTTGCTATTTCGGGTGAGGAAACAACTACGGTATATATGCTCCCGAGCTGGAGAGACATTAAAGGGCCATAAGTTTTGGAGAGTTTGGTAAGTAATTGGTGGGGGTTTTGGCCAAGCTGAAGAATGTTCCCAACGATCGGAAGAGGATAAGGCCCCGGAGGAAGCTTGGCTGCTCTCCGCTGCCTTAAATCCGACCTCAAGAAATGAAAACATGTGAAAGCAATCAAAAATAGAACAATGACAAGTGCAAAGAAATCCATTTAGTTGTTTTGTGTTTTCCCGCCCTTCTATCTTACTAACTAATAGGAGTTCACCTTTTATAGCTGTCAAATGGGTCTTTTTAGCATTATATAATTAATTTTTTTTGTATAATTATTCACTTGATATTGATTATAAAGTGTATTTCTTATATTTTTTCTTTTTTCTAATTACTAAATATGACAACAGAATTAATTTATAGAAGATAAATATTATTAAATTATTTATCTCCTTATTTTAGAATATTTTATACAACTTGTCTGCGTATAGTTTCTTTAATATTAATATAATTTATTCATAATTCATGTTTATATTGGATCGTATGTACATCAATTATAATGTATTTAATATATCGAATTTGGGCTCGAAAACTAAAACTAAAGATCCACCCCAAAATCTATACCATGATTTCAAAGTCGAGACGGATTGAGAGCAAATCCATACCTAAAGTCATTGTCAAATATTAATTAGATTAAAATAAAACAAGTTACAAATTATTGCAATGGCCATCCAAGAAATCCATGCATTACGAAACTTGAGTTACTGGACATATGATATCATGATAATTTAGGCACATAATTCAAGCAGCATTTAACAAATCTATTTATTTGAAAATTTGTAAGTGGACAACCCAATTTGATTGATCAAGTGAATTTGCATTTGACATGAAATTGGTTTACCATTATTTTTTCAACTATTTTTTGATTCGAAAAACATAATTAATCGAATATTAGTTATTCTACTTATATAGTATTCATAGGAGCACAACCACCTCATATCAACTATTGCTTAATAAAGTGTTCGTATTGCTAATTGTATAAAAAAATAAAATTACCTCTCTATCAATAATTATAACATTTAAGTTAGTGATAAATATTTGATCCTAATACATAATATAGAGTGTGACCAATTATTAGACGAACGAAATCAATAACTGAATGATCAAAATATCTAAGCTCTGATGGCTTTAACTTGCTATGAAACCTCTTACACATATTTTTAGTATCAAAAGATTTCTAAAAGGGGCTTGAACTTGTGCTTATATTAATGGATAAAAATACCTTTGATCCAATAAAAAGAAAAAAATACTTTGCAAATCCTCTATCATAAATTATATAGCACAATGCTCCCTCTATAATCAAATGTTATTAATTTGATCCCAAATTTTAATTCACTCTAACTTTATTGAAAAAATTAATCTTCAAATTAGCCTAAATTAAACAAATAGCAAAATATTGTTATAATAGTATAGATAAGACACATTAAGCTTAAAATTGTCTCTTGTAATTTTTTATGACTATCATTATATATATATATATATATATATATATATTGTATATTGTATATTCCCTTAAAAAGCATCTAATGGATTTTTCACTCAAAATCTTAGTTGTATTAGTTAATAAACATTATTTTAAAAAAAATATTTTCTACTTTTGATTTCACTTTCACGAATAAATAGCTATACATTTATTATTTATTGAATATGTATTAAAATATGCACACACATTGTATTTACATAATAGCATTTTTTATACTATTAAAAAAAAGCCAAAAAAAGTCATTGATTACTATTTAATATAAAAATTTTGCGTGCTTAAAAAGGAATAAATATGCACTTGTTTTATTATATACTTCATATATAACTTATCACTTTATCATTTTTATCTTAATAAATATTTATCTATGTACAATTGTATGTAATTGGATTTTCATTTTATTTACTAACTAAGTATTAAAATTTAGTTAAAGTAGGTAATATCATTTAATAGTATAAATAGTTATTATGTAAGGTGCCAATGCGTTAGTTAAACATATTAACTAATCAATTTCAATTTGTAGCTATTTATTTATGAAAGAAAAATTAAACTTAAAAAAAATAAAAATTCTTAAAAAGTATATTAATGCAATTAAGAACTTTTGAGTGGAAAAACATAACATATATATATATATATATATATATATATATATATATATATATGTGTGTGTGTGTGTGTGTGTGTGTGTGTGTGTGTGTGTGTATAAGATGATAGCAATAAAAAATTATGTAAGATAATTTTTTTAAATTTAATGTGTTTTTTCTATACTATTCAAATCATATTTTTCTATTATTTATTTTAAAATTAATTTAAGATTAATTTATTTGATAAAGTTAGTATTAAATAAAATTTAGGATCAAATAAATTTACAACTAATTATAGATGGAATAATATAGTTTATAATAGTGGCAGGACAAAGTAAATTTATCCTTTTTTAAATTAGAGATAATTTTTTCTTTCAATATAATTTTTTAATCAAGGGTGTATTTAAAAGTTTTAATAGTACATCAAGGTAATTAATACCGATCTTATAATATAAGAAAGCAAGTAAAATTCAACCCTAAATTAAATAATTAAAGCTGCATTTGTAGATCCATGTGACAGCGATTTAGATATGAAAAAGCATTAGGACAATGGCTTGCCTCACCCTAATTATATAAAAAAATATAGTTGATGCTTGATTATATTACAAAATTATAGGCAACAATGAGTTGCCGAGATAATATAAACAAATATGACTGCTAGATTAAAACATTGACTAGGAACATATTTTTAATTGATATACTATACTCTCCCTATCCCATAAAATATGGATTTTTGACTTTTTTTCTAATAAGTAAGAAATACCAAATCTTGACCATTTTGTTCAATTTATCAAAAAATATTTGCATTGCAACAGAAAATTGTATTATTCGTGTGTATCTAACTTAGATAACTAAATCAACTTATTACATAATGTTGATAATCTCGTAGAGTTTGTTTATTTCATTTGATTAAGTTGGATATATTAAAATATCTAACATAGTCAAATATTTATTTTTGGTGATAACAACCCATGATAAAACTCAAGTTCGACATAATTTATGATTTTTGTTGGACAATTCATCTCACCTTATAGATGTGATGAAATAGTCACACTCTTTTATTTAAAATATCTAAAATATATTTTGACCATAATATCCAAAATTTTAACTCATATATTACAATTTAAACCTATACTATTTTATGAGAATTTTTAGTTAAATGTAAATTAGTCAAAGATATATTCACATAATTATTTATCAAATTACACATTTGATAAGAATTTTGATTAATATATCACTCAAATAATCACATAAAGTACACATGAAATTTATTGAATAATTAATTTCAATCTCATATTTTATCATATTTTTCATCAATCATTAATCATCCAAAAAAAAAAAAAAAGTAAACGACCTGTGTATAATACTCACCTGCCAACTGACAATAGATTACTTATTTATTGTTCGGAAAATCACATTTCGTGTTTTGAAATATTAGTTTTCTTGTAAATATGGTTAACGTTTGAATTACACTCTCCTAATATCCAATTTGCGTTTATTTTGTATATACGTATATTGTCAGTTTGTAGACACTGATTTTTACTTCTTTATTGCATGTTTTTCAAAGAGGAAGAATAAACAGTTTGAGAAGGAGAGATTAGTGACCATTTTTCCTTTGGTCAGCAACGGGGCTGCCTGGACGTTATTTAGAAACATACGTTCAGTTCTTTTCATATAGAAAATATCATATGAAAAATCAACTGTACTTGGATGTGATAAGAATGCTCAAAGAAATTGGAGGGGTAAATTATTGTTTCTTTCTAACAATTTCACACATAAATCAAAATTCAAAGAAAGTTAACTTCAACATAATTGGGTCGAGCAATATTGTGGCAATATGCACGGTACATCATGACTATTTACACAAAAATTACAACCATTTTTATACCAAGTTCAATGTAAAAGAATAAAGATTTTTACTTTTTGCAAGAAAAAATTAATAAACATGCATATGTAGAGATATTAAGTTTGAATAGATATTACCTTTAAGCATAGCAGAATATTAATCGATTCAACCCCTATAATAGTTCGCCTACAAGCCTTCCAACTATTTTGAACGGTAATACTAGAATATCAACCGTATTTCCATACATCTTAAAACTAATTTTGATGATAATATAAGAGAAAGACGTAAAGAGAAAAAGAAAAGGGAGAGTGTATTATGTTTATGAGAAAATAATATAGTATTTCATTTTTTGTAATATACGATCAATTAAAAGAGATAACAATAGCTATCATCTTTATCACAATTAAATTTCAAGTTACCTTAAAATATAATATAGATGCAATCTAAATTCACCAACACTTTTAATGTCTTTAAAATTCACAATATGCATGCGGATGAATATTGATTTATAAAGTGAATATTGCGATGTGCACCTTGGTTGATGCAAAATGATGAAAGCACGTCTTTTTTTTTTTTTTGTCTATTTAAATGATAAAGCTACAGAGAAGCTGAAAAACGCTTTAGTAGCAATAGATTATTAATTACGGTCTCACGCAGTAATTATCCAGGTTAGATATAATGTAATTTTCATGGTTCCTTTTAGGATGATTTGATACTTAGTTCTCGCAAATACCCCCTATCAGAATTTATTGAATGGAAAAGTAATCCTCAAGGAGCATTTTTGCCCCTTGGGAAAAATGGAAAAAAAGATGAATAAAAAATTAAAAGATTACATGGATGGAAAATATATTTTAATTCAAATATAAAAATTACAATATTTTCCCTCTTCTCTCTTCGTCGTCCCTCTTATATATATATATATATATTACAACACATTAGAGTTCAAATTCATTTAAATTAAATAGTCAATGCTTTATTTCGAATTCAAATAATTTAAATAATTTTTTTCATATTTAATATTTTTTGTGCATGTATTATACACTTTAGTACTTTAATTTTTTTAAAAATTTGAATTAATTAAGTTAGTAATTACTTTTTTTCCAGAAAAACTATAATTTAAAATATCGTTTATAATTGAAAAAGAATTTGAGATTGAGCAAAATATATATAATATACTAAAAATTATTAAATTCATTGCATTGAGGGTAATTTTGTTCAAATATTTAATTTATGTAATAAATATTATATTTGTAAGTTCATGGGGTGTTTGTGACCATAGTGAATTAAAAAAATGAAAACTACAAAAAGTTATTCTGAAAGAATTAAAGAGGGACAAAATAGTCTATTAACTTTTTGCGGTTTTAATTTTTTTAATTCAATTTAACAGTAGAGTTATAAGGATATTTTCAATTTCTGTTAGTTCTTTCTGAGTATTTTGTAGTTTTGAAACATAAAGAAAATACTTTTTATAAATATGTTAAAATTTAGAGATGATTTTTATAATTTACCCAACTTTTGATATCATTCAGTCATGTTCTCAACACATGGAGTTGTGACTACTAGTGAGGCTATGAAGTAATAGGGTAATCAATTGTTTTTTTTTTTTAAAAATTGAAGTGTATTTTATAGAACTTTTGAAATAAGTTTAGAATGTGGTTGCATTTATATTTTTATTTTTTTATATCACGACAACGATTTCACAACTTTAAGAGTTACAAATTTTTTGAGTAAGTTGTTACCATTAATAATAAATGATGCAAAAATTATTGAACTCTTAGTCAAGTGCCGATTAAGAAATCTGGATGGTCGATTTGAATATCGAAACTAGCTAAGACGCCTATTATAATATGCACAAGGTAAATTTTTCATATTTTCCTTTTTTCATATTTTTCATTCGAGCACACGGTGCTCGTATGAGTCTGGAGGTAATTTTAATTTTACACTTTTAATGGTAAAACTTTGTGTTTTATTTTTTTAAGTATTTATTTTCTCTTATCAAGATTTTAAAATCTAACAAAGTGCCGAAAAAAAAAAAGAAAATCGAAACGAATATGAATGAAAAAATTAGTATTTAATTTTTGAAAAAGTAAACCACAAAAAACCAATCAATCTGACAATTAGGCATTAGATTTCCAGAGTCCACCAAACCTTGCTGTGATTATCATATTTAGCACAGTATTTTCATCATCGAAATCAATTTTACTGTGATCAGCGATTTAATTATTTTTTATTATATTATATAAAAATAATAAATTAATTATTATATATTAAATTTTAAAATAATTATACAAAAATTAATTTTAACCGATTCAATCTGCTTTATAATTTTTGCACCCAATCAAATTGGACTAATTATTAATTTTATGTTGAATCACCGTCTATTCAATTACGAAAACAATGATTTTGCATCGATACACTGCTGCAGACTTTTATATGTACATTTTTTTCCTTTTTTTTATTTGATTTGAGATAAGATAGGAAATCAAGCAAATATTTTCCTCCCAAAGAAAGAAGTCTTTGAGCGAACACAATAAATTTGGTGTTTTCATCCATGAAGTCTTTATCTTTATACCCAAACAATGATAATTTTTTTGGAATTTCCATCAGTTCAAAACATGTGATGATACAATCAACTTCTGGGCAGAGATGTTCTGTCAAGATCGGCTGATAATTGATATATGGACGCTCAACATAAAAATTTGTTAAAATATTTTTGTTTTCTTAAATATCATTTTATGACTTAAAATTAATATTGTGGTACTATCAATTCTCTATTATTAATTTTGATGATGTTGAGAAAAATTTAAAATATTTGATTCTAAATTTTATCTTTCCAATAAATTTACTCTAAAATTAGAAATAGAATAAAATTTTTATTAAATTTTGAAATATTATAAAGAAAACTTTCAATTTTCATAAATATTCAAAGCTAACAAGATTCCACTCTTATATATAAGACTACTAGTCTTATTTTCTTTTTCACTTTTTGATGATTTATAAGGTTAGAGATTTGGGTATTTATAGAAAAAGAAATAAAATACACACCACACATTTAATTAAACTAATTTATTTTGTTTAATTTGTCTCATCTTAATCTCTTCTTGCAGAATATTTTCTCTGATAAAATGATAGTGCACTTCAACATGCTTAGTTCTTGCATGAAAGACTAGATTCTCTGCCAAGCGAATTGCCGATTGGTTGTCACAGTACAATAGAATTGGATAATCTACTAACTGGTGTAAATTATTCATCAGTTGTATCAACCATCTACTCTCTTGGCCTGTCATTGCTACTGCTCGATACTCAGCTTCAGTGGTTGATAATGATACCGTTGACTGTCTCTTGCTACACCAAGAAATTATTCCGGAACCAAGCTTAAACACATACCCAGTTGTTGATCTCCCGGTACCATGATCTCCTGCATAGTCAGCATCACAGTAACCAACTAACTTACAACCTTCACATTTCTTGTACAAAAGACCATAGTCAATTATACTCTTCACATATCTCAATATTCGTCGAACAGCTTCTAAGTGGGACTTCTTTGGATTCTGCATGTATCAACTTACAACACCAACTGCAAATGAAATATTTGGTCGAGTCAAATTTAAATAAATGAGACTACCTACAAGTTGTCAATACATCGTCCCATCCTCCAAGCATTTACCTTCATGTGCATAGAACTTGGCATTGGCTTCTATTGGTGTTGAAATAGGTTTGCAATCAAGCATCCCAAATCTCTTCAGCAGGTCTCTCGCATACTTTTGTTGATCGAGAAACAACCCTACTTTTGTATGGTCGACCTCTAATCCCAAAAAGTGCTTGAGTTCTCTAAGTTTCTTCATCTGGAAATGAACTGATAAATTCTCCTTTGTCTAAAGAGTTTCTATCTCATCATCACCAGTTATGATTAAATCATCCACATACACTAGCACGATAGCTAAATTTCCTTCATTGGCTTTGACAAATAAATTGGAATCTGCAGGTGTTACTGAATAACCACTTTGTATTAGAAATTCAGCAATCTTATCATACCACGCCCTAGGTGCTTGTTTCAGTTTGTAAAGTGCTTTCTGTAGCTTACACACATATTCAGGTTGATCTTGATTCTGAAAGCCCATTGGTTAGATTATGTAGATCTCTCGATCTAGCTCTCTGTGAAGAAAATTATTCTTCACATCTATCTGCCACAAACTCCAGTCTTTGTTGGCTGCAAGCATGAGTAGAATTGTAAGTTTTGCTACAAGACTAAACGTTTCATCATAGTCTAGTCCGTATTGCTGAGAGAAACCACGAGCAACCAATCGAGCCTTATACTTCTCGATTGACCCATCTGGATGGCGCTTTATCTTGTAAACCCACCTGCAGGATATAGGTTTCACATCTATTGGCTTCAGCACCAGATTCCAAGTCTGATTTTGCTAAAGTGCATTGATCTCTTCTTTCATAGCTGTCATCCACTCAGAACTATGTGATGCTTCTTCGAACATCTCAAGTTCTATTATAGTTGTTTTTTCAACTATGGCTGTATTGGCGTATTTGAGATTTGACTTTCGTGTTCTTGTTGAACTTTGGAGTTGAGATTGTGGAGTTGATTTCTCCATTTCACTAGGCTCTTTTCTTCATATGATTGTTGATACACGCTAGTTTGCTAAGAATTTTGAGTTGCTCTTTGTTCGACATCATCGCTGTCTGGATCTCCTGATTCATCCGAAATTGGTTAGACTTGAATAGTGTGCTCTCCCATCTTTTGTTTCACCTTGTCTCCAAATTCTCTGGAGTCTGGCAAAACTTCATTCTCTGAAGACCACCAAGAAGATGCTTCATTGAACACTATATCTCGTGAAGTATAGCATCTTCCACTTGTTGGATCGCAACATTTCCACCCTTTTCTCTGGCTGTCGTATCCTACAAAGATACATCTAACAACTTTCTTGTCAAACTTGCTTCGTAAATGATTAGGAACAAATACATAACATATACAACCAAATACTCGAAAGTAACTAACTGTAGGGTTCATATTCCACAATTTCTCAAAGGGTGAAATAAATTCTATCCTCGGTTGAGGAATTCTATTGATCACAAAGACTGCAGTCCTCATTGCTTCAGCCCAAAACCTTCTAGGTACATGATTTTATGTATCATACTCCGATCAATTTATACAAGATGTCGGTTATTTCTCTCGGCTACACCATTCTATTGTTGTGTGTTGGCACAAGTGTACTGATGATTTATTCGGCATTTTTTTAGGTATTGAGAAAATTCACTTGAGTTATATTCTCCTCCATTGTCTGTGCGCAAGCAATAGATCTTTTTTCCCACTTCTCCTTCAGGTGACTCTTTAAACTCTTTAAATTTTGAGAATGAGTTGGATTTTTCTTTCATAAAGAAAACCCACACATTCTTTGAGAAATCATCAATGAATGTCACTATGTACCGCATGCCACTAATTGATGGTTGCTTAACAGGTCCGAACACATCAGAGTGAATTAACTCTAACAGTTCTTTTACTTTAAACTTTGATTCCTTGTATGGTAATTGGTGAGCTTTACCGTACTGGCATCCCGTACATATCGTGTCTGTTCGCATGTCAAGTTGAGGAAACCCCTTAAGCATTAACTTCTTCACCATCTCACTTAGCTTGAAATAGCTAATATGGCCCAACCTCATGTGCTATAGATCTGATGTCTCATTTTTTCTTGTCTTGTCTACATATGCAGACTCTGCTGACATTACATAAATTGACTCTAATCGTCGCCCCTCCATTATCGGTGTTTTTGAGATTTTAAGGCCATGATACACCTTCACATTTTGGAGACCGAACAAGACATAGTGGCCTGATGATGTCAATTGAGCCACAGATAACAAGTTTTTCTTTATTGAAGTGGCACCTGGTTAGAATTATATCAAGGGGTAACCATTATCTTACCAATGTGAGCTATTGGTAATCTTGAGTTGTTAGCTGTCACCACCACACGACCTCTCTTGTATTCAGACAGGTTTTGCAACTTTTGTTTATCATCTGTTCTGATGTTGTCACTGTGAGAGTCTTCTTCTATTGTAGCGAATAACGCTTCGGTGTCCCAACTATCTTTATTATTTTTCTTAGAACTGGAAGCAACAATATTACTTTCAACAAGCTTTTTCTTGGTCTAACAATCTTTCGCCATGTGGCTTGGCTTCCCACAGTTGTAACAATCACCATCGAACTTTTTACTATTTTCGCGATTCTTTGAAACTCCTCCAAGACGAGAACCTTCATTTTCTTGATGAATTTTCACTTTGTCACCATTTTTTTTAAATCCACTACTAGTATGTCACTTGAAACTGCCTTTGGTTTTGTTGGTGTAGAGCGTTTCCTCTTCACCCTTCAACGAGGCTCCTCCCATTTGCTTGGCCATAGCTTCTTGACCTGCAAGTAAATTTTCAAACTCAATAAATGATGGTTGTGTCGGCCATTCTTGTACAACAATAATGAACCCTTGATATTCGGGTCTCAAACCATGGATAATTATTCTTTTTATTCTGGTTTCCCCAATAGAAACTATTGAATCTAACTCTGAAATTTCACAGCATATCGATTTTACCTTGTGAAAGTACTGGGCAATCATCATGTCACGTTGCGCCATCGATAGCAACTCGTTCTCAAGAAGTTATAGTCTTGTATCATTCTTCTTTGAAAAAAGTGTAATAAAAGTGTCTCATGCTTCTTTTGGTGTTTTGGCATGCCTAATGTGCTCCAACATTTCTTCTTCACTTGTGATCTTTAAAGTAAACATTGCTTTGCCTGCTTTAATTTTTCATTTTCGAAAGATACCATTTGCATCTTCTGCCGCTGGTTGTGCAGCTTCACTACCGCCAACGACTTCCCAAAGATATTGTCCTTGCAAGTAGGACAACATGCATCTAGCCCATATGTTGTAATTTTGGTTTTTGTGTTTCTTGATTCCTCTAACTACTTGAAGATCTCTCATTGTGTCGGCAAAATTTCTATATTATCGAACAAGTTTTGATAATAAACTTGCAGAGCACTAAACTACTCACGACTCAAAGAAACTCTTTTAATAACAATTTCAAGAAATCTTTTCTGATATGGAAGTTCAATCAAAGTTACAACCACATAGCATGCTTATAATTTCAAGAGATATGACACCTCTGCGGTCCTAGACGATCCTGCTCTGATAACAAATGTTGAGAAAATTTTAAAATATATGATTCTAAATTTTATCTTTCGAAGAAATTCACTCTAAAATTAAAGATACAATAAATTTTTTATTAAACTTTGAAATGTTACAAAGAGAACTCTCAATTCTCATAAATACTCAAAACTAACAAGACTCCACTATTATATATAAGACTACTAATCTTATTTTTTTCTTCACTTCTTGATAATTTACAAGGTTAAACACTTGGGTATTTATAGAAGAAGAAATGAAATACACACCATATATTTAATTAAACTAATTAATTTTGTACCACACAAATTATAAAAATCTAATTAATTTGAATCCACACAAATTACAATACACATAACTTAATAATTAGTAGATGACATTAATATTCAACAGATGATAGTTTTGTAAATATATTAATTTTTTTTACTTTTTTACTTTTTAATATAAAATTTTATGTCCAATGGATTCATGAATTAGAATGGAGGGAATATTAAATATTGAAGAAATAAATGCTTACATGGGGAAGTGATATGCTGGTGACAGAACAACAAATGCTGATTATAGAAATGAATTTCATAGACTCTATAATTGACCAAGCGCCTTCTAAATTCTATAATTTGACGTCAACACAGTGAAGTTAATACGATAATCAACTTGAGGAACAAAATTTTCTAACCAAAAACAATTGAGAATTAAATTAATGATACTTACGTCTTTGATTCAAATTTTATCCACTTCATGATAACGTAACCGCCATTGATTATTTATTTCTTCTTACCATTGTCAGCTTCGTTCCCTATTAATTAACTGTTCGATAATTTGAACAGCAGTAACAGTGTTGAATTGGGTGAATGAATTTTGTGCCAGATATTTTATTTAATAAAAGATGAGATACTTGACATTAATGTAAAAAAATAATTAATTGCATGAGTATAATATAGTTTTTGTAGTATCATTCAAACAAGAAAGAAAAATGAACAAATTATACATGCATGCAAGGTCCAAGTTCAGTTACTTATTGTCTTTTAATTTAGAAATAATTAATCACTACGCCCACTAGTTTTTAAGAATTTGTCATGGAAAAATTGTCTATTAAAGGCTCTCTCTTTCTCTAGAAGGAAATGTCAGAAAATTTTATTGCTCATTTATGTACGAGTATACTAAATAGTTATTTTAGAAATTAAAATTAAAAAAATCATATATGCATCCAGGGTCCTCATTAAATTATTATTTATTATTTGAATTATTGTGTTGCAATAAATAATTAATAAATTGTGTTATGTATGAGCACGCCACAAAGATAATTTTTAATAAAATATATTTAAATATGACAAATAAGTATCAACGACGTTGTTGAAACGATACCAATTATTACATCAAAAAAGTGAAAATTGTAATTTTTGGGAAGATAAACAACTTGCTTAGTTCATTAGATTCTTTTAAATATTATACTCAATACATATGTACTGGATGTAGTATCACCTTTTAAATATCATATTTTTTTATAAAATGGAGATACGTAAATTTTATTTATATAAATATT
The DNA here is from genome assembly GCA_019321725.1 of Paulownia fortunei. NCBI lineage: Eukaryota > Viridiplantae > Streptophyta > Magnoliopsida > Lamiales > Paulowniaceae > Paulownia > Paulownia fortunei. Next base: position 2,957,563 of record CM033122.1, read on the forward strand.
TAATTTTAATATAGAATATAGAAGATGAACAAACGAAATGAATAACTGATAGATCAAAATATCTAAATTTTGATGGCTTTAATTTGCTATAAAATCTCTTACACATATTTTTAGTATCAAAAGATTTTTAAAACGGACTTGAACTTGTTCTTATATCAATGGACAAAAATATCCTTTGAGTCCAATAAAAAGATAAATTTACTTTGCGAATCCTCTATCATAACTTATACAGCACAATGGCCCCCTCTACAGTCAAATGTTATTAATTTGATCCTAAATTTTAATTCACATTAACTTTATTGAACAAACTAGTCTTCAAATAAGCCTAAATTAAACAAATAACAAAATATTATTATAATAGTATAGAGAAGACACATTAAATTTAAAATTATCTTTTGTAAATTTTTATGACTATCGTTATATATATAAATAATATTCCCTTAAAAAGCGTCTTATAGATTTTTCACTTAATATCTTAGTTGCATTAGTTAATAGACAATATAGAATAAATTATTTTCTACTTTTGATTGCACTTTTATGAATAAATAGCTATACATTTATTATTTATTGAATATGTATTAAAATATTCACACACACTGTATTTACATAATAGCATTCTTTATACTATTAAAAAAAAAACAAAAAAGAAGTCATTGGTTACTATTAAATATAAAAATTTTGTGTGATAAAAAGGTATAAATATGTACTTGTTTTATTATATATACACAAATAACTCTTCACTTTATCACTTTTATCTTAATAAATATTTATCCATGCATAATTGTATGTAACTCAATTTTAATTTATTTAGTAAGTAAGTATTAAAATTCAGTGTTAAAGTTGGTAATATCATTTAATAGTATAAATAGTTATTATGTAAGGTGTGAATGTCGTACTCAAACATATTAACAAATCAATCTCAATTTGTAGCTATTTATTTATGAAAGAAAAATTAAAATTAAAAATATAAATTAAAATTCTTTTAAAGTATAGTAATGCAATTAAGAATTTTTGAGTGGAAAAACATAATATATATATATATATATATATATAAGATGGTAGTAATATAAATTTATGTAAGATAATTTTTAGAAACTTAACGTGTTTTCTCTATGCTATTCAAATCATATTTTTCTATTATTTATTTTGAAATTAATTTAAGGTAAATTTATTTAATAAAATTTGGGATCAAAATTAGTTAACAACTAATTATGTATGAGACAAATAATATAGTTAATAATAGTGGCATGACAAAGTAAAATTATCATTTTTTAATTGAGAGATAATTTTTTCTTTCAATATAATTTTTTAATCGATGATGTATTTGAAAGTTTTAGCAAGTAATACCGATTTTACAATATAAGAGAGTAAGATAAATTTAACCCTAAATTAAATAATTAAAGGTGCATTTGTAGATTCATGTGACAGCGATTTAGATATGAAAAAACATTAGGAGAATGGCTTGCCTCACCCTAACTATATAAAATAATATAGTTGATGCTTGATTATATTACAAAATTATAGGCAACAATGACTTGCCCAGATAACATAAACAAACGCCTGCTTGATTAAAACATTGACTAAAAACGTGTTTTTAATTGATATACTATACTCTCCCTATCCCATAAAATATGATTTTTTTATTCTTCTAATAAGAAATACCAAATTTTGATCATTTTTTTTCAATTTATAGCATTGCAGCAGAAATTTGTATTGTTTGTGTGGTATCTAATTTGCGTCGATAAATCTTCTCTTTTCATATGTCAGTTTATTGCATAATATTGACAATCCCGTCATTTAATACTCACTATTCTTGACAAATCCTCAATTGGATTATTTATTTTATAATTTAATGTACATCGATAATATTTATAATAGAAAATAAAATATTAAATAAAATAAAAAATCCGACTTGCACCATATGTGAATTTATCAAGAGTAATAGGTATTATATTATGGGATTGTCAACATTACGTAATAAGCTGACATATGGAAAGAGAAGATTTAGTTAGGCAAGTTAGACACAGCACGAACAATACAACTTTCTGTTGCAATTCAAATCTTTTTTTAATAAGTTGAAAAAAATGGTAACACGAAATGTGGTTTTCGGAACCATAAATAATTAATCTATTATCACCAAGTGCAGTGCAAATCCTCCATTCTAAATAATATTTAATCTATTATTTTAATATTATTAATTCACGCTAAATATATATTATTGATATCATTTTACATTTTAGTAGGTATCTATAATATTGAAATATAAAATAAAACACCAAATAAAATAGAGAATCTGCTTGCACCAACAAGTCGGATCTTCAATTTCATTTGGTGTTTCATCTTTTATCCAAATATTATTGGTAGACGTCAAATGAGACACCAAATGAAATAGAAGATCCGCTTGTAAAAAAATAATTTTACTAATAATATATTTTTTATTATAATAAGTAGTAATTAAGTTTAATTGTAAATGAGTAATATGAAAATAGATAATATAACATATAAATAATTTTATTTTTATTTTTTGAAGTGAGGTGGCAGAGTGAGAGGTAGTGCATAGTTTGAGTGATAAATTGATAAATTTTGCAAAGTTTACGTGACAAAGTACAATAACTTTCATAACTTTAAATTATTTGATAGTTTTGCCCTTATATGCTGCTCACGTGAAGAAGTTTGGGAAAAATATTTTGTCGGAGAGAGGTCCTAAATAGTAAAATACAAAATTTGTATAATTGAGATGGTATACTATAAAAAAAAATAAAAAAATGTTAGATGAGAAATCCAAAAAAAGGGTCATAGTTCAAATGATAAAATAATTAACCCTATGTAATAAATGATGCAAAAATTATTGAATCTCTTAGTCAAGTGCTGATTAAGAAATCTGAATGGTCGATTAGAATTTCGAAACTAGCTAAGATGCCTAATATAATATGCACAAGGTAATTTTTTCATATTTTCCTTTTCTAGGTAGCTCGATTACACGGTGCTCGTATGAGTGTCTGGAGATAATTTTAATTTCACACTTTAATGGTACAACTTTGTGTTTTATTTTTTAAGTATTTATTTTTTTCTTATCAAGATTTTAAAATCCAACAAAGTGCCAAAAAAAGAAAGAAAATTGAACTGAATATGAATGAAAAGATTGATATTTAATTTTTGAAAAAGTAAACCACAACAAACCAGTCAATCTGACAATTAGGCATTAGATTTCCAGAGTCCACCAAACCTTGTTATGATTATCATATTTAGCATAGTATTTTTTATAATAGATTAATGAACAAATCAATATTGTCGTCGGTCAATAATTTAATTAATTTTTATTATATTATATAATACAGTAATATAATAAATTAATTATTATGTACTAAACTTTAAAGATAATAAAAAAATAAATAATCAACTAAAAAAATAAATTTAAAAAAGTCCAAAATTCAAATAATCATATACATATAACCAAATAATAAGTTTTACCTTTAAAAAAAAAACATACACAAAAAAATTATTTTTGACCGATTCAATCTGCTTTATGTTGTTTACAGCCAATCAAATTGGACCAATTATTGATTTCCTATTGAATCGATCGATCCATTTCCGAGTATGAAAATAATGATTATGCATAGATACACTGCTGCAGACTTTTATATGTACATTTTTTTTTATTTGATTTGAGATAAGATAGGAAATCAAGCAAATATTTTCGTCCCCATGAAAGAAGTCTTTGTGCGAACACAAAATAAATTTGGTGTTTTCATCTATGAAGTCTTTGTCTCTATCTCCAAACAATGATAATGTTTTTCGAATTTGCTGCAATTTTAAAATTGCAAATTCAAGTGCAATTTGTATCAAATAATAAATTTTTTGTGAGTACGAGATTGATATACAGAAAAATTATCTGAAAAATTTAAGATTATATTTTTTAAAAAAAGATGAGTTTTATGTGATTTAGAATATATATAAAAAAAATAATATATGATATAACTAAAAAAAATCAAAGTAATAAAAGTATTGAAGATTAGGGATCCACTTTCGAATTTTGGATAAAAGAACAATTATTTATTCTTTTTATCCATTTTAATTACTATTATTGGAATTCATACATAATAAAAGTTTCAATGAAAAGATGTTATCAAATAACTCATACAATAAGAAAATCATGATAGTCTTACTATTTGTAAATTATCTTTTAACCCCAATACTTATTCATGAAATCAAATATTTATACACATATTTATTTATAACAAATTAATGTTTCAAATTAGCGGATGGTGTAGTAAAACCAAACATCTAAGTAAATAAACTCAATTATTTGTTGTGTTACTAGTGATACACAAATTAAGAATCATCACAAATCAAGTAGGATTTAGATCAAAAATTAAAATAATAATATAACACACTTAAATAATTTTTACCCATATAACCGTTTTTCTTCCTCCATCAAAAAACTCACTCTTTTTCTCAATAAAATAAAATTTAGAAAGATATCATAAAAATAGGAAATACTAAAAATAAAAGAGAAACTAGATAATCCATTTCTACTACTACTAAAAAAAATTTATATCTATTATTAGAAAACTTATATTACTATTAGACAATTTAACCTATAGAAACCCTCTACACCCCCCCCCCCCCCACTTTGATCTATTTATAATGTTTGGAGTATGATAGAGGCCAAATATGTGGTGGAGGAGTTAAGCAATAAAATAGTATGTTAGTTGTCAAAACTTGATAAATTGTTACATCAAATCCTCTAAATTTTCAAATAGATAAATTGCATTTTCTGGTTGGATACAATCAGTTTTTAATGATGGGTAAATAATAAAAGTTGTCAACATTTGTTTGTTGATACATTTTCATATATTATTTGTCAAATTTGGCTGACAAATAAAAGAGATATAATCAAATTACCGAATCATAATCAAGAATCGCCATTCAACATCAACAACGTATTTCAATCTATTTATTGACTATTTTGATATATTTTCTTACAATCTTATATCAACAAATTTATTTATCTACATCTTATGCATAACATATACAAATTTTAGCACGAAAATAATATTGGTTTAAAAGATATGACTCAATTGGTAAAATAGGTTAGAATTGGACTTAACACTGATTCGAATTTTTTGGTAATCTATTTTGTACAATTATTTATAATCCAACTTGTTTGATGCTTACACGTTTAGTATGGAATCTAAAGTTTTCATGAACTTATATTTGAATGTTATTCCATAACCACAAAAATTAACTTAAAATTATTTAAAAAAAATAAATTACACCAGTTTCTCTAAACCTGTATAAAAGAAGATAAAAATTTTTAATTTTATTTTTTATGTTGATTTTCTATTTTATTTTTAAAATACAAAAATACTTTAATTATAAATTTTAATGATAATTTTAAAATAAAAATAATTATATAATTTCTAATTAATTATACACTTCTAAATATTTATTAGAATTTTCATCAGTTCAAAATATATATGTGATAATACAAGTAATGGATGGATAGAGATGTTCTGTCAACATTGGCTGATAATTGACATATGGACGTTCAAAATAAAAAATATTGTTAAAATATTTTTTTTCTTAAATATCATTTTATGACTTAAAATTAATGTTGTGATACTATCAATTCTCTATTATCAATTTTGAATTTAGTTTTGTAAATATATTAAAAAAATTACTCTTTTTCAAATTTTAAGTATAAAAAATTTATGTCCAGTCAAACTAACTCATAAATTAGAATGGAGGGAACATTAAATGTTGACAGAAATAAATGCTAACATGGGAAAGTGATATGTTGGTGACAGGACAAATGCTGATTATAGAAATGAATTCATAGACTCCATAATTGACCAAGCGTCTTCTAAATTCTAAAATTAGACGTGTACACAGTGAACATAGAATGATAATGATCCTGAGGAACAACATTTTCTAACCGCATAGATTTGTGAATTAAATTAATAATACTTAGGCCTTGGATTCAAATCTGATCTACTTCATCATAATATAGTCGCCATTTACTATTAATTTATTCTTACTATTGTCAGCTTCCTTCCGTATTAATTGACTGGTCGATAGTTTGAATAAATATCCAGTATATATAAATTAGATGTATGAATTTTGTATCAAGTATTCTATTTGATAAAAGATAAGATATTTGGCGTTAATGTATAAAAATAATTAATTGCATGAGTATAATATAGTTTTTGTAGTATCATTCAAACAAGAAAGAAAAATCAACAAATTATATTGTCTTTTAATTTAGAAATAATTAATCACTATGCCATTACATATAATGGCTGTTGTATCATTCGCTCAAGCAATAAAAAAATTTTATATTTGTGATTTATGTTTTAGTAAATATGATTTAGCTTTTCGCAATTTTGGAGATGGCAGTAAATCTGAACTTGAGGGATTCCATCAGGAGTATGAGGATGAGAATGATATTAATGTAATGTCAGAGACATTTGTAGGTCAATTGGAAGGGACATCAACTTGACAACAACTGCTGACTAACGTAGATGAATGAATCCTTTATCCAATCATTACATTTTTCTCAATGACACATCCAAAATAATTTGCAGACTCAGATTGATATCCCAATATGCAAATGATTAAGTTTTACTATTATTGAAAGGAGAGATTGATCTCAATATGGTCTTTAAATACAAGTTGCATCTGAAAGCACTGTTAAATCTCTCCTTAGATGCAAATTTAAAGAGAGATACTGGAAAATTCTGACGTTAGATGTTGACAAAATTAAGTTAGTACAACTGTTTGACTAAATGCCACAAAGATTTGTTTAAGTTGAAAGAGTTCAGAATGGAGCTCTTAATTTATATATTTCTTTCAATTCCTAGTTTCCTACCAACTCCTTGATCATTAGGCCAGCATTTTGTTAATTTCTCATACTATTCTCTTCTTTCAAATCAATCGACTGGTAATTTATTTGCGTAAAGATGATACTTCACTACACATGTACTAGTATAATATATAGTTGTTGTAGAAATTAAAATTAAAAAATATATATATGCATTAATAAATTGCATATTGTTTGAATTATTGTGTTGTAATAAATAATTAATAAATTGGGTTATGTATGAGCACGCCACAAAGATAATTTCTAGTAAAATATATAATAATATTTAAATCACGACAAAATAGTTGTCAACGACCTCATTAAAATGATACGAATTATTACACCAAAAAAGTAAAAATTGTGATTTTTGGAAAGATAAACTTGCTTAGTTCATGACATACTAGTGCACTCGATACATATGTACTGAATGCAATATTCACTTTTCAAGTACCATATTTTTTATAAAATAAAGATACTTAATTTTTTATCTATATATCCAATACAGAATACAACTGAATATTATCGCTCATCGGTTAGATTTATTGGGGTATTTGTTATAGTATTTTATATTGAGTGTGGCCAGAATCCAGATGTATTTACTATAAGTAAATATGATGGACTTAATTAAGCATTGTAAGGAGGAGCCGTAACCTGTTCAATGGAACTCCCTGCTTGGAAATTTAGCTTGCTGGTTTGACCTGGTACGTAGGAAATTAGTATTAAAGCCGAACAAGAGAATTTATCGGTTGCTTGAATGTGTACAATATTCTAGATAGTGAAATTAAAAAAAGGCAAATTTTAGTTTCCAACCACTACAAAAAAGTAAAAAAATAAAAAAATCACATAATAATAAATGATATTGTTAAAATTATCAGTATATATTAAGTGACAATAAATTTTTATTTTTATATTAATCCTTTTTATAAATACAATTTTGATAAGAATTGTATAAATTGTTATTACTAACAATTAATTATACATGTATAATAACAACACAATATAGTCATAGTTATAAATTTTTATTGCTAGTGGCCGTCACTGAACATGTATCAATAATTATTACCTAGTGACAATTTATTCATAATTTCTGTGGCAAGAATTTTCAATAATAAGGCTTTATACATAATTTTTATTACTGTCAAACTTGTAAAAATTATTATTTTGATAAAATAATATTTTTGTCATTTAATATACTACATAATTAATGAATGATAATTTTATTGTTGTAAGTAGACATCTTATCACTAATTTTTTTTAACAATTATAATTATCCATTTGCACAAGACAACTCAGAAATAGTTTTTAATAGAGCTCTTTGTGCAGGAGTCTCCCATGCACATCCCAATGACGTACAAATTTGTGTACTATAAGAGTCTTAATCAATCTTATTATATTATGGGTAAAAAAAACTAAAGTCTAAAGGATGAGCAACCAACTTAGTAAATTCCTTGAATGTAACCAGAAAAGGAGGGAAAAATAAGGATTGAAAGTGTCGACCACAGTGGTCGCAATGGTGTGCCTGTCAAAGCTTTGAAATTTCTCTATATATGTGGATCGTATACTATACAGCTTAATAATATTGTAGCATTTACTGTCTTGAGTCCTGGTGGTCTCCAATTTACCTTTTTCTTTCCTTGTCTAATCAATTCAGTTTTTACCCTCCAAACCCCCAAGGCAAATTGAAACAATGGGCTCTATATCCACTCTAAATCTAAACTATTCCCCACTAGTTCCCGGCAGAATACTGACTTCAGCAAAGGTTCATTACCTATCGAAATGTTCCACCAGTAAGAATTGTTGCTTGTGAGAATTAAATATTTTTAATTAAATTCTTTGATACCTAACATTATGTTATACGTCTTTAAATGGGTTTGGATCTTTGTCATGACTTTATATTTAATGGAAAAGTAAACAACATTAAACATTCTTATCGTAGGTACATGGCTGAACAACAGTAAACACATATCGTTGAATTATCAATTTCATCACAAGCAAATATCCAAATTAGCCGCTAGTCAAGGTATGTAAAGCTTTATCGCAACCTTAACCAATATTGTGTATTTGAGTTCATTAATGATGCCTTGTCAGTACAGTTGCCACTCTGGATGTGTCGCAAGTACGTGATGAAGATGATTCCACTGCTCAAACCCTTGAAGTGGTAACATTTACATTTTTCTTTCTTTCTTTTTTTTTTTTTTTTTTGTGGGGAAATGTTCACTCGTCAATTTGTAAATATTTATGAATGACTACATCAAGGGCTTTATCTAATATTAAATTTTGGTTTCTCATGCAATTAGACATATTTAGTTACATTTTTTTTTATCGATTTTCTTTTTTCTTGAAGTTGGATAAAATTAAGGATTCTATCGAATATATTAAAACGATGTTGAGTTCAATGGACGATGGACGAATAAGTGTGTCGCCCTATGACACAGCTTGGATTGCTCTTATTAAAGACTTGGACGGACGTGATATTCCTCTATTTCCATCAAGTCTCGAGTGGATTGCACAACATCAACTCCCTGACGGCTCATGGGGCGATGAACATTTTTTCTGTGCATATGATCGGCTAGTAAACACACTAGCGTGTGTGGTAGCATTGAGATCATGGAATGTTCATGCTGAAAAGAGTGATAAAGGTTTGAGGGACTCTACAAAACTTAGCTTAAATACTCATTCTTGAATTAATAGTTTCACCATTTTTTTAATTAGATGACATGGGCATATGAATATTTGTGTATTTTGTTCAATTATAGGAATATCGTACATCAAGGAAAATGTGTCTAAACTTGAAGACGCCAATGCTGAGCACATGACATGTGGGTTTGAAGTTGTATTTCCTGCCCTTCTTCAAAGAGCCCGAAACTTGGGGATTGATGATATTCCTTATGATGCTCCAGTCGTAAGAGAGATTTACAATGCAAGGAATCAGAAAATAAAGAGGTAATTAACATAGTCTTGACAATTACTGCTACTGTATTGATAATTGCATATGAAAGACCATTTCAAAATTTCGTTGAAGATAATACATATGGATGGCCTGGGCATGCATGGATTGGCCATCAAAACCCTTTTCTCAGGGGGGCTAATCTGATGGGGATAACAAATTATTGTCAAAATGCTTTTATATTTGATACATGTTTGTCAGAAAAAATTATGTTAGCACAGAAATAAGTATTAGCATGAGCAATAGAGAAAGGAATTCTGGATTACATTATACACCATTTAATGGGCCTAGTTTTACTTGATATGAAATTTTAGATCAAATTTAAAAAATTAATTATATTTATAATATTGTCCTTAAAAGCAACATATTTAGATATATCACATCAATACTAAAAGTGAGATGATGATTTTGTTAAAAAAAAAAACAAAAACAAAGAAACATTCCTTTATAAAAAACAGAACTCAAAAAAGAAATAAGAGTGAAAGGAATATTAAAAAAATTAAGTTTGAGTTACAGGAGGTGGCAACATCTAAGGAAATATCTTAGTTATGTGTATGCTGTTCGAACGAATTAATATCAATATTGATAAGATAATATAAAATTACATGCACTTTCTTGACAGGATACCAATGGAGCTGATGCACAAAGTGCCAACATCTTTACTGTTCAGCTTGGAAGGACTGGAAGACTTAGACTGGGAAAAGCTCCTAAAGCTGCAAGCAAGTGATGGCTCATTCCTCACTTCTCCATCCTCAACCGCCTTTGCATTCATGGAGACCAAAGATGAGAATTGCTTGAAATTTATCAAGAATACTGTAGAAAAATTCAAAGGAGGAGGTATAATATAATTAATATGTCTAGTACACCACCTGCAATACAAGAAAAAACTTCTAAAAGAACGACTTATTGGCGGCTATACATCTTTTTAATTTATGACTACTTGTTGAATTATTCTGCAGCACCGCATACTTTTCCTGTCGACATTTTTGCAAGACTTTGGGCAGTTGACAGGCTACAGCGCCTTGGAATTTCTCGCTTCTTTGAGTCGGAGATTGCCGATTGCTTAAGTTACATCTATAGGTAAAAAAGCAAAAAACTTGACTGGAAAAAGCTTTTGGGTAAAACCAAATAACATTTTCAAGAAGGCAATTGAGTTAACTTGAACCTTCTATAAATTATTTCTGCCCTGAGGAAGATGGTAAGTTGTAATAAACTGGAAAAAGCAGATCATATGTTTAGTTCTTAGGTTTATAATTGGAGACACCATGAAAGGAAGAGTGGACTAAATTTGTAGTATAAAATTACTTGGCATTAATTTGATCAGCAACTTATCCAAGAACTTTTGGATCACAGATTTTGGACTGAAAAGGGTGTTTTCAGTGGACGTGATTCGGAATTTTGTGATATTGACGACACATCCATGGGTTTCAGGCTTCTAAGATTGCATGGATATGATGTTGACCCAAGTATTATCCTTTCTTTTAATATATAAAAATACATAATTCAGACGTCCTGGAATAATGAAAGTGTTTAATTTGACACAGATGTACTTAGGAACTTCAAGAAGGATAATAAATTTTCTTGCTACGGTGGTCAAATGATTGAGTCACCATCTCCAATATACAATCTCTACAGGGCTTCTCAAGTCCAATTTCCAGGAGAAGAAATTCTTGAAGAAGCCAACAACTTTTCTTACAAATTCTTACAGGACAGGCTAGCAAGCAATCAACTTCTAGATAAATGGGTTATATCCAAGCACTTACCTGATGAGGTTATTACCATAATACCCAACCTAATATCCGTCTCTATTTTCTTCTTTTCTCGTGCATGATGTCCTTGCTGACATATATTACTTTTTTCCAATAATATTTCTGTCTTATTAATTCATCATACATACAAAAACAGATAAGGATTGGATTGGATATGCCATGGTATGCCAGTCTACCCCGAGTTGCAACCAGATACTATCTACAACATTATGGTGGTGCTGACGACGTGTGGATTGGCAAGTCTTTGTACAGGTTAACTTTCACCTTGCGCCTTCTCTTTTTCTTTACTTCTCTTCTACTTTTCTTAGACGAAAATATTAATTTACATTTCATTAATCACTCATGTTATCCGTATCATCTCTACATCAATAAATCCCCACATTAGTACCAAATAGATGAGCACAAGTATTACTCTTTCATAAGCAATACTAACAAATTACGACATATTTTGTTGCTAAAAATGACAACATAATATTTCCGTTGCCACATCCTTGTCACTAAATGCCCTTTGGCAAAGAAAACTAGACATTGTTACCTTATGTTTGGATTCAGTAAAGACGAACATTGTTTGTTTTGTTCGTGCTAAAAGCAACATAATCATAGGCAAACCCGTCTCTGATTAATTGAGCAAAACGTGACTTGAGAAAGATATGATTTGTTTAGTTAAAACAATGTTACTTGTTTTATAATTTAATGAATATGTAGATGATTCGATTCCTAATATATGTTATATCCACTGTCTTTATTATACATATAGGATGCAAGAAATCAGTAATGATGCGTACTTGGAGCTTGCAAGATTGGATTTCAACAGATGCCAAGCACAACATCAGATAGAGTGGCTTTATATGCAAGAGTATGCACAAAATAAGAATTACATCTTGAGAGTTTCTTATGGTCTCATAATTGTACTAACTCATATTTCTCTGGTTACTTGAGCAGATGGTATGAAAATTGCAATGTTCAAGAATTTGGCATAAGCAGAAAAGACCTTCTTGTTGCTTACTTTTTGGCTACTGCAAGCATATTTGAACCTGAGAGGCCAAAAGAGAGAATCGCATGGGCCAAATCTCAAATTGTTTCTAGGATGATTACATCTTTTTTAAATAAAGAAACTACATCGTTGGAAGAAAAAACTGCACTTTTAACAGAATTCAGAAACAACATCAATGGCCTACACAAAACAAAAAGGTATATACTTATCATTAACTCTCTGTTTACTCTCTTCTTTATGGAATGACAACTTTACTTGTTACAGAAATTACTTACACCTAGTAAACAAGAAAAACTGAAATTCAAAAAGAATGTAAAAATACATGTTTTCATTTGTTTTATTTTTTGGACACCTGTAAGAGTTGTTTTTCCTTTCTTTTTTGTTTGAGACAGTGCTAAGAGAGAGCATAGACTTGTCAACATTCTGCTAGCAACACTCCATCAACTCCTAGAGGGATTCGACAGATACATTAGCTATCAAATGAAAAATGCTGTGAGTTTGAGATCCCATTGATATATTTTTGTTCTATATTTATTTTCTTTAATTTTCTCTTACTTTATTTATTTTTGTTTTGAAATTCCATTGATCTTTTAGCATGTATGTAAATTGATGACATACATTTATTTTGGTTATATGCTATGTATAGTGGAGTGTATGGTTGATGAAACTGCACCAAGGAGAGGCCAATTATGGGGCAGACGCAGAGCTCCTAGTAACAGCAGCAAACATTTGTGCTGGTCATATTGCTTTTAAGGAGGATATATTGTCCCACCATGAGTACAAGACTCTCTCCAAGCTCACAAATAAAATTTGTCAGCAACTTTCTCAAATTCAAAATAAAAAGGTCAGATAAGTGCTTATAAATATATATATATATATATATATTTTACTTTTATATTTGTTATTTGTTTTTTGTTTTCCCTGAGAAGAAACTCATATCTGATATATTCTATCTTTAACATATAGGTTGTGGAGACGAACGGCTGGAACACAACAATATCTAGCATCAGAAACATGGAAATCGAACAAGATATGCAGGCATTAGTGAAGCTAGTCCTTGAGGAATCTGTTGGCATCGACATGAATATCAAGAAAACATTTCTATCAGTTGCAAAAACTTTTTACTATAGCGCCTACATTGATCCTGAAATTATCGACGTCCATATATTCAAAGTACTCTTTGAACCAGTCGTATGAATATTTCGTTCTAGCAATTTGGGCAAATTGTGAGGAAATATGAATAACTTGTTTATGTAATTTCCTTATGATTTTGTGTTGTAAAAAATAAAGAGACAAACATATGATATATTTTATGACTCTTTAGTATGATAATTATTTTTCTTAATTTTTTATCTTTGTATATGATTTTGGAGTATGATAACTTTTGACTTTTTATAAATTGTCACTATTCACAAATGGTAATATATATATATAGAGTGGCAGCTCATTGGTAATAAAGCCTGCTACAATGAACAAGGCGTCGCGCATGAGTTTTTCCATTTAAAACAAAAAATTATTGTCGGCAGGATAGAAATGATGTAGATTTGAAATTTGAATGTGAAATATGAAAAGAACAAATTTATTTTAATGTAGAACATTAGAGATGAAAAATATAATTTTCGTATATAGTTGAAAAATAAATTTTATTGTAAAAGGGATAAAATACCATATAATTTACAATAAAGGGGGAAATGTAAATTTATTATTTTACTTAATATAGGAGTATTTTTGTCTATTAATATATAATTCAAATAATATCACTGCAATGAACTCACCACCTACAAATCATTATAATAAATTATCATATTTAAATTAAATAATTAAAGTGAACCCACCGTTGCCAACTTCATAAATTAAAATATACATAAATTATAGAATTAGTGCCGTTCAAAACATATAATCAAAGACAATTTTATTTTTATCAACTTTTCTTTTGGCAAAAAATATCAAAAATACACTAAAACTAACGAATTATCATTTCAATCCTATATATTTTTTTATTTCAATTTAATTATTGAAATATATTTTCATTTTTCACAAGAAAACCAAAACAACCCCAAAACTCCAATGAAAAATGTTAAAAATGAGAATTCTCACTCTCGAAAAAAAATAATCCAAAAGAGGCCTTCATTTTAAGTCTTGGGATCAACTACTTCCAATTTCGAGCATTCTTTTTTCAAAAAGCGGACCATATTTTCTGACATCAGGATTTTAATTGCTGGCGGGAAAAAAATTAAAAAAAAAGTTCAAATCATGATAGTCAGTGAGTATATGTAAGTAATTGTAGACCATAATGGGAAAACATTTAGTGCACAAATACAAGAAGATTTTATTACAATGATAAATCAAACAACTGGTGATCAACATAATATCCGACCAACTTTTAACGTAACTGCGTCATTCCAAATACATATGATACCGCAAAATATATTAATCTGGCCATACATCACCCAATTTATTTTGTTTAGGCATATATATTTTGGTGAAGAGGATGTTTACGCTTCACAATCACTGCTTGATTGGAATAGGCTTGAGGGAAACTGCCTTGTGGGGTGCTTGCCCAAATTTCTCTGTTGTGTCCACTTGTTCTGGTTTCATCCCAGGTTCAAGTTTCCAATCAAAATTATGAATTAAAGTTGCCACCACGATATGTAGCATCCGATCTCCCAGTGGCAAACACCGACCCAAATGGAAGAAACTCGAAATCTTGGCCCTGAAGTCTATTTTTCTGTCTAAAAATCGTTCAGGCTCAAAAGAATTTGGATTCGACCAATGGCTTGGTTCTCTGCCTATTGCCCACACGTTAACAAGAATCTGAGTACCTTCAGGGATTATATAGCCACTGGCTTCTACATCGTTTTCTGACTTGTGAGGAATTAAAAGAGGAGTAGCAGGGTGACATCGAAGGACTTCTTTGATCACGGCTTGGGAGTATGGGAGTAGCAGGGTCAAAATTCCACTTGCACGTGTTGATAAATATGTGACAGAATAACAAGTTAAAAAAATTATAAAAAAAAAAAAAAAGGAGATAAGAAGTCATATTCTGTCTGAGCTCTTTAACTCTTGTTAATTAATAAAATATTTGTTCCTTCTTACCTGAGTTTATTAGCATACACTAATTTATCGCTCTATCTAACTTTATTTTCAACTTTGTGAAAACAAAATCAAATTTATTTGATTAACTAATTCTATGTATTTGAAGTATGCATGATATAGTTGGTTAAATAGCATTTTTGCCCTTGTGAAATTGTAAAAGATAAATAATTTTATGTGAAATGAAAATAAATTAATTATACCCCATGTGAAGTAGAACAATGGTAAAACGTTTGTAGCGTCAAATGAAGGATCACAGGTTCGATTCTCCCTAGGTGTCTCGATGGCTCCTTGTGGGTGTTGCTTTTAGGCCCATGTGGGGTGTTGCTATTGAGTTACGGTAGGTATCATTTGCGAATGTCCATCCCAAAGGTGTATAAACTGCATTTAAGTCCGTATTTACCTAACATACAGAATCAATAAGTAACTATAAATTCTAATCATGATTAATTATGGTTGTATGTTGTTGCCTAGAAGATTTCGGCCTCCTTTGGTTTCCTTTTCAGTAAGGAATTTTCACATCATTATTTCAAAACTTCAGAGCATGTTTATTTGGTCCAATTTTATTAGAAATAGGCAATTTCATTTTCTCCTTTTTCCACCAAAAAATCCCCGCTTAAAATTTCAATTTTCAATTTTAATCAATTAATTGTTAATTATTATTTCAATTAGGATTTCACTATTATATCGTTGGTATTCACCATTGCCAACTACATTTAAGTGATATATTACAATCTTCAATTACATTATTTTTACCGGATCACCACTGCAAATCATTCTTATAAATTATTATATTCAAATTAAATATTCAAAGTAAACTTACCAATACTAATTTCATCTAATTAATATATTACTATTTCTAAACTATATCATTGTAATGGAACCACGACCTACAAATTATTTTGATAAATTATCATATCAAATTAAATATTTAAAATAGACTCCACCACAGCCAACTTCACAAATTATTATATACATAAATCATAAAAATGATGCCACTTAATATATTTAATCAAGCATAATTTTATTTTCATCATGTTTTTTGGTAACAAGAATAATAAAAAATACACTTGAACAAACAAATTTTTATTTTCAAACCTATATATTTTCTATCCATATTCAATTATCCAAACATATTTTTAATTTTTACATGAAAATCAATACAACCTCCAAAATCCCAATGGAGATATTGGAAACGTAAATTCTCATTGGGGGAACAGAGAAAAAAAAAAAAACAGGCATTCATTTTCAACTCAATATGTGTCTTGAGATAAATTATTTCCAATTTTGAGCATTATTTTATAGAGGGATCCATATTTTTTGACATCATGATTTTATTTGCTAGAGGCAAAAAAAGAAGAAAGGAACATTCAAATCATCATACTCAAAATCAATATAAGTAATTGTAGACGATAATCAGAAAACATTTAGTGCACAAACACTACAAGATTTTATCACTAAGAGAAATCAAACAACTAGTGATTAACATAATATCCCATAATTTTCAACGTAAGTACTGCATCATTCCAAATACATATTCATCTACATATGATGCTGAAAAATATATTAATCTGGCCATACATCAACCCAATTTATTTTGTTTTAGGCATATATATTTTGGTGAAGAGGATGTTTACGCTTCACAATCACGGCTTGATTGGAATAGCCTTGAGGGGAACAGCCTTGTGGAGTGCTAGCCCAAACTTCTCTGTGGTGTCCACTTGTTCTGGTTTCATCCCAGGTTCAAGTTTCCAATCAAAATTATGAATTAAAGTTGCCACCATGATATGTAGCATCCGATCTGCGAGTGGCAAACCCGGGCAGATTCTTCTTCCCGACCCAAATGGAAGAAACTCGAAATCTTGGCCCTGAAGTCTATTTTTCTGTCTAAAAATCGTTCAGGCTCAAAAGAATTTGGATTCGACCATTGGCTTGGTTCTCTGCCTATTGCCCACACGTTAACAAGAATCTGAGTACCTTCAGGGATTATATAGCCACTGACTTCTACATCGTTTTCTGACTTGTGAGGAATTAAAAGAGGAGCAGGAGGGTGGCATCGAAGGACTTCTTTGATCACGGCTTGGAAGTATGGAAGTCTTGGGATGTCTGATTCTTGCACTTGTTTGTTCTCTCCAATGACAGTCCTAAGCTCATGTTTCGCCTTTGACAATTTCTCGGGATTGAGTAGTAATTCTGTCAGTGTCCACTCCGATGTGCTGGCTGTCGTGTCCGATCCTGCAAAAAACAAGTCCTAACCAAAAGGTAGAATTAGAAACACTATTGTGGCTTTTGCCTGCTTTGAGTATATTTATTTATTCAGAATCAGTTCTCCAAAACAGTGGAAAGAGTTAAAATCCACGTAGAATTTGCTTACCAGAAGTAAATGCTTAATGAACTTGATGCTAAACCCGTATTCACTTCCTTGACCGAGATCAAGAAGTGTTTCCAGCAAATCACTTTTCTTTGGGGATGTGCTTCTTGATCGCAATCTTTGATTGATTAAATCATCAATGAACGCAAGCATTTTTCCGAAGTAAAACTCTGACTTCCGCTGTATGCCTTGTGGATCAATCGGTTTAAGGACTGGGAAATAGTCAGCAAAATTAGGAACTGCCACAATATTCGTGAGACCCTCAAAAGTTTTTTTAAATTCCTGAGTGGCACCGGAATCAAAAGTAGTAACTTCAGTTGAAAAGAGTGTGGCTGACATGAGATTCAGCGTAGTTATGAAGGCAGCTTCACCAATATTCACTACTCGGCCGCTGTCGCAACATTTTTGTAAATAGTCACACAGTTTCTGTAACTTGTCTCGGCGGAGCCCTTGACTAGCTTCCAGACGATGAGTTGAAAACATTTGTTCTTTGCATAGTTTACGAATTTTTCGCCATTCGCTTCCGACTGGTAAATAGGCCATTGAAATCTTGTGGTGATCGTACGCATGCGCAGCAGCTGGGATGGTTCGGCTAGAAAAAGCTTGGTCATGTTTTTGTAGTATTTCTTTTGCTATTTCGGGTGAGGAAACAACTACGGCATATATTCTCCCGAGCTGGAGAGACATTAAAGGGCCATAAGTTTTGGAGAGTTTGGCAAGTGATTGGTGGGGGTTTTGGCCAAGTTGAAGAATGTTTCCGACGATTGAAAAGGATAAGGCCCCGGAGGAAGCTTGGCTGCTCTTCGGTGCCTTGAATCCGGCCTCAGGAAGAGAAACCATGTCCAAACCGCCACAAATAGAACAATGAAAAGTGCAAAGAAATCCATCTACTTGTTTTCTGTTTTCCCCCTTGCTTCTATCTGAATAAGAGGAGTTCACCTTTCTAACCAGTAAATGGTCATTTTGACATCTTACAATTTTTTAATTAATATTTTTTTTTTCTTGTAATACTGTCATCTAATTTGATATGTTTTACTTTAAAATCTACTCTCTTTTTATTATTATAGTCCCTATCAAGATAGTGACTCGATTGAATTTTGAACGTCGGTAATTAATCACTCAATGAAAATTAAAACACCAAAGATTTCGATCTCTTAAAGATGATGGTGCCAAGTACATGCAAATTCAAAATCAATATCTTAACACACTATTAGAGAAATTATTTACGACTTTATTCTAATTTTGTGGTAACTATATTAAATAGATTTTTCTTCATTTTTTCCATAAATTAAAATTGGATTATGTTAGACATATTTTTAGATATAGATAATTACATTAGTTATTTATGAAACTATTTTTCACATGAAATGCAGGGTCTACTTGCATGTCCAGCATAAGTAAAAGTGATGATCGTTTCAAACCAACTACGTGAGGATTAAGGACCGTTTTTCCCTTGTCAGCAACGGGGCTGGCTGGGCATTAGGACGAAACATTTGTACTGGAAAATGCCACGTCTGAAAACCAATCATATTTGGATAGGTTATAAGAATGGCAAGGAAAATGGGGATTAAAATTCATTTCTTTCTAACAATTTTTCAAATCACCAAGGCTGCGTTTCTGGATCAAGAACATAAAATTTTTTCAAATTCAAAGAAAGTGAACTTCAACATGATTGGTCAAGCAATGCAAAGTACATCATATTATGACTATTCATCTATACCACAGAATTGTAACCATTTTCATATCAATTTCAATATAAATGAACAACCACGTAGAAATTCACAATATGCATATCGATAGGCAAAATACGAATAAATAAATAAAATACAGGCATGAATATATACAACATTTATAAATGAATGTAGCGATGTGCGCCTAAAGCCTTTTGATTTTTTGTTCCATTTGAATTATAAAAACAGGATGACAAATTATTGTTGTAATTAATGGAGAAGATTGAAATTTCCATGATTGGTGGAGAGCATTGCTGTCAAAAATTGTAGTCAACAAAAATTGTGATCTAAAATTATAGTCAAACCAAATCCAATTCCACGAACAGAGACAAAAATTATATTCAACAATGACTTGTCTTGGCTAAGGTTTGAGTGTCATAGTCAACAATAATTTATATTAGTTAGCATTATTGATGACCAGTAAATTAATATTAAAGTAGATATATTTTATTAAAGACGTTATTTGTATTTGTTAAGTAATTAGTTTATACTGAAAGTAGAATGGTCTATAAAAGGTAAGTCTAATTTTATTTGGGTAATGTTATTCATCTTATGTCAATTTCTCTTAATGTGAGCAAAATTAAGTCATTGCAATAATGGACTGCAAGAGCATGACTGCTAGATAAAAAAATTCAACAAAGGACTTTAAATAATATCATAATCAAACTTCAACGCTTTTGATAAGTAACCATCATATGTTATTAATTTCTTTTTTTGGTAGTGTCGCTTTTGTATTAACGTACTCGTTGTGTCAGGGGCGTAACATGTAGTTGTGGTAGTATTAGTCATCCAAGGGTACAATATACGTTGATGTATTGTGTATCAAGTATTTAAATAATTATTAAATACTTTAATTTACCGAAAGTCAGATGGTTTGAATGATGAATCATATATAACATATACTTTTCAAAATGTTTTCGTCACAAAATTCAATGTTTGTGAAGATATGGTTATAGACTTTTGTAAGTACATGAGCTGTCTGTTAGACCCGTTGTAGGATTAGTTTTAATTAGTCAAAATTCCACTTGCACGTGTTGAGAAAGAATAACAAGTTAAAAAAAATATGAAAAAAGAGATGAGAAGTCATATTCCTGAACTCTTTAACTCTTGTTAATTAATTAAATATTTGTTCCTTCTTACCTGAGTTTCTAAGTATACACTAATTTATCGCTCTAAGTTTATTTTCAACTTGGGGAAAACAAATCAAATTTATTTGATTATCTAACTCTATGTATTTGAAGTATGCATGATATGTTTGGTTAAATAGGATTTTTGCTCTTGTGAAATTGTAAAAGATAAATAATTTTATGTGAAATGAAAATAAGCTAATTAAGCTCTATGTGAAATAGCGCAGTGGTAAAGTGTTTGCGGCATCAAATGGAGGATCGCAAGTTCGATTTTATGGGTTGTCTTAATGGCTTTCTGTGTGTGTTGCCTTTAGATCACATGTGAGGTGTTGCTACCGAGTCCCGACAAGTGTCATTTGTGAATGTCTACCCTTAATATGTATAAGTTGCGTTCAAGTCCGGATTTACCTCACAAACGAACCAAGGGAAGGCCGCCGTGGACATTTGGGTTATCAGAAAAATAAAATAAAAAATAAAAAAAGCTAATTACCCCCTTATATTTTCAGAAATTGAAAAAAAAAAAACACCCAATCTCTATTTTTGTCATTTATCAACTATAAAATGACCAGCATACCATACCCGTAAGCATATAATAATGAATTATTTATCATTGTTCATTATCTTTAAAGAAACAATTATTAAACATGAACCACGTATACATATTTTCTAATAATATGCATGTTTTTTTCATAATGTATAAAATAAAGTATATATTCTACAATTATAGATTCTGGAGCTTATATTTAAAATAAAAGTAACGAATATTATAATTGACATAATGAATTTCAATATGCTTATTAAATGTAATAGCAACTTGAATTCATAACTTTGTATGAATATATACCTTTTGGTGCTGGAAGGAGGACATGCCCTGGCCTGGCAAATGTGGATTTCATGCTTGCTATGCTTCGGTATCATTTTGATTGGGATATGCCTAATGGGATCAAAAATGAAGAATTGGATATGACTGAGGACTTTGGCGCGACAGTTAAAAGGAAACACGATTTGCATCTGATTCCCACTGTTAGGAGACCTTTGCAGCTGGTTAAGTGATTTAACAATGGCCCTGTTTACTTGTGTTCTCATGTTTGTTTTATCATATATAATTGCTATATTATTTCCTGAGTTTCTAGTTAAGCAAACCTCAGTTATGACATTTTAATTATTGTGCTGCTATTCAAATTCTCTATAATTGCTGCATGTATGTAATACTTCAACCCCTTCCCCCCAGGGGCATTGATTCCTCATAGTTTCAAGTACAGGGAAATTTCAATCCTGAAATTTTGTTCTTATTCAAAGTACTCTTTGAACCAGTCGTATGAATATTTCGTTCTAGCAATTTGGGCGCGTTGTGAGGAAATATGCATAACTTGATTATGTAATTCCCTTATGATTTTGTGTTGGAAAAAATTTAAAACACGAAACACATGATGTATTTTATGAATCTTTAGTAAGATGAAAAAAAAATTCTTAATTTTTCTTTTCTTTGTATATGATTTTAGAGTATAACAATCTTTGACTTTTTATGAGTTGTCACTATTAACTATTGGTAACATATATATAGTGACAGTTCATTGACAACAAAGACGGCCACAATGACTCTCTGCGTAGCACATAACTTTTCCATTAAAATCTAACAAATTATAATCGGCGGGGATAGAAATACTCTAAATTCCAAATTTGAAGGACCAATTGTGTTATTTGTGAAATATGAATGAGCAAATTTATTTTAATGGAGAACAGCAAACATGAAAAATATAATTTTCCTATAGCCAATGACTAATCATGAGTGCTGAGAATGCTAAGAGAATAATTCATGAAGTTGAGTCGAGCTGTTTTTATGCCATTTCACGAAGTCAATAATACACTTTCTAGATAGAGTAACACGTTTGTGTACTAATTAACTCACACAGAATGTTGAACAATAACTCACATGTGAATAAGAGTTTTTTAAACTTGTTCTTATGTCCGATATTTCTCAAAAGGGACATTGAGAGAGGACAACGCGAAAGAAAGGGACAGAGAGCGACTAGCAGCCCTTAAACACGGCCCCAAGGCGCCTAGGCACAGGGTAGACGTGTTTAGGCACGTTTTGGAATCAAATTTGATTGACAATGGACTTATTTATTTAATAAAATTTGAAGTTAAATGAATTGATAATCGATTGCAGAGGGACAAAGTAATATAGTTTACAATATCTTTTAGTTCTGAGGATATTTGGAGGTTTTAGTAGTGGAGGGGATTATTGGTACCAAAATTATAGTACAGGAGCGTAAAATGAGTCAAATGTGTTTTTACTCCTTTTCTTGCGATTAATATTCCTAATTTCATTAACTTCTTACATACAACACAAGCATCTATCTTATAAAAGTTTTTTTTTTAGAGAGAAATGAAATGTCAAAGATATTTAATAATGATTAAGTGCAATCACCAAAGATTAAGTAAATCGAAGCATGCATACAAAGAAAATGGACTAATGCTCACAAACAGATGGATGTCAAACTTGAACTCGAACTTATTTAGTTGGGCAAAATCTCATTGACGATGTTATACAAAATGTGATTTGCAGCAGGAGAGGGGAAATGTTGTAACTAAGGTTTGTTTGTTTGACAAGAAATTCGCGAAATAACAATAGCAAGTACTTGCGATAAAACAAACATGAGAAAATAGGTTAATAGGGTAATTGCTAATCATGTAACATGCAAAGGTCTCATCATGTTTTCTTCTAACTGTCGCCTCAAAGGCCTCTGTAATCACTAAGTAACTGTAAACTCTAATCATGATTAAGTATGATTGTATCTTGTTTCCTAGGAGATTTCGGCCTCCTTTCGTTTCCTTTTCAATAAGGAATTTTCATATTATTATTTCAAAAACTCAAAGCATGTTTATTTGGTCCAATTTTATTAGAAATAGGCAATTTCATTTTCTTTTCTTTTTTCACCAAAAAACTTCAAACTTATAATTTCAATTTCCAATCATATATGAAACCCTAATCTATCAATTGTTAATTAATATTACAATTAGGACTTCAGTATTATATCGTTAGGATTTACCACTGCCAACTACATTTAAGTGATAAATTACGATCTTCAATTATATTATTTTAACCGGATCCATCATGCAAATCATTCTTATAAATTATTATATCTAAATTAAATATTCAAAGTAAACCTGCCACTACAAATTTCATCTAATGAATATATTACTATTTCTAAACTACATCATTTAATGGAATCAAGACCTACAAATCGTCTTAATAAATTATCATATCAAATTAAATATTTAAAATGAACCCCACCATAGCCAACTTCACAAATTTGTATATACATAAATCATGGTAATGATGCCACTTAATATATATATAATCAATCATAATTTTATTTTCATCATGTTTTTTGGTAGCAAAAATAATAAAAAATACACAAACAAACAAATTTTTATTTTCAAACCTATATATTTTCTATCCATATTCAATTATCCAAACATATTTTTAATTTTTACATGAAAATCAATACAACCTCCAAAATCCCAATGGAGATATTGGAAACGTAAATTCTCATTGGGGGAACAGAGAAAAAAAAAAAAACAGGCATTCATTTTCAACTCAATATGTGTCTTGAGATAAATTATTTCCAATTTTGAGCATTATTTTATAGAGGGATCCATATTTTTTGACATCATGATTTTATTTGCTAGAGGCAAAAAAAGAAGAAAGGAACATTCAAATCATCATACTCAAAATCAATATAAGTAATTGTAGACGATAATCAGAAAACATTTAGTGCACAAACACTACAAGATTTTATCACTAAGAGAAATCAAACAACTAGTGATTAACATAATATCCCATAATTTTCAACGTAAGTACTGCATCATTCCAAATACATATTCATCTACATATGATGCTGAAAAATATATTAATCTGGCCATACATCAACCCAATTTATTTTGTTTTAGGCATATATATTTTGGTGAAGAGGATGTTTACGCTTCACAATCACGGCTTGATTGGAATAGCCTTGAGGGGAACAGCCTTGTGGAGTGCTAGCCCAAACTTCTCTGTGGTGTCCACTTGTTCTGGTTTCATCCCAGGTTCAAGTTTCCAATCAAAATTATGAATTAAAGTTGCCACCATGATATGTAGCATCCGATCTGCGAGTGGCAAACCCGGGCAGATTCTTCTTCCCGACCCAAATGGAAGAAACTCGAAATCTTGGCCCCTGAAGTCTATTTTTCTGTCTAAAAATCGTTCAGGCTCAAAAGAATTTGGATTCGACCATTGGCTTGGTTCTCTGCCTATTGCCCACACGTTAACAAGAATCTGAGTACCTTCAGGGATTATATAGCCACTGACTTCTACATCGTTTTCTGACTTGTGAGGAATTAAAAGAGGAGCAGGAGGGTGGCATCGAAGGACTTCTTTGATCACGGCTTGGAAGTATGGAAGTCTTGGGATGTCTGATTCTTGCACTTGTTTGTTCTCTCCAATGACAGTCCTAAGCTCATGTTTCGCCTTTGACAATTTCTCGGGATTGAGTAGTAATTCTGTCAGTGTCCACTCCGATGTGCTGGCTGTCGTGTCCGATCCTGCAAAAAACAAGTCCTAACCAAAAGGTAGAATTAGAAACACTATTGTGGCTTTTGCCTGCTTTGAGTATATTTATTTATTCAGAATCAGTTCTCCAAAACAGTGGAAAGAGTTAAAATCCACGTAGAATTTGCTTACCAGAAGTAAATGCTTAATGAACTTGATGCTAAACCCGTATTCACTTCCTTGACCGAGATCAAGAAGTGTTTCCAGCAAATCACTTTTCTTTGGGGATGTGCTTCTTGATCGCAATCTTTGATTGATTAAATCATCAATGAACGCAAGCATTTTTCCGAAGTAAAACTCTGACTTCCGCTGTATGCCTTGTGGATCAATCGGTTTAAGGACTGGGAAATAGTCAGCAAAATTAGGAACTGCCACAATATTCGTGAGACCCTCAAAAGTTTTTTTAAATTCCTGAGTGGCACCGGAATCAAAAGTAGTAACTTCAGTTGAAAAGAGTGTGGCTGACATGAGATTCAGCGTAGTTATGAAGGCAGCTTCACCAATATTCACTACTCGGCCGCTGTCGCAACATTTTTGTAAATAGTCACACAGTTTCTGTAACTTGTCTCGGCGGAGCCCTTGACTAGCTTCCAGACGATGAGTTGAAAACATTTGTTCTTTGCATAGTTTACGAATTTTTCGCCATTCGCTTCCGACTGGTAAATAGGCCATTGAAATCTTGTGGTGATCGTACGCATGCGCAGCAGCTGGGATGGTTCGGCTAGAAAAAGCTTGGTCATGTTTTTGTAGTATTTCTTTTGCTATTTCGGGTGAGGAAACAACTACGGCATATATTCTCCCGAGCTGGAGAGACATTAAAGGGCCATAAGTTTTGGAGAGTTTGGCAAGTGATTGGTGGGGGTTTTGGCCAAGTTGAAGAATGTTTCCGACGATTGGAAAAGGATAAGGCCCCGGAGGAAGCTTGGCTGCTCTTCGGTGCCTTGAATCCGGCCTCAGGAAGAGAAACCATGTCCAAACCGCCACAAATAGAACAATGAAAAGTGCAAAGAAATCCATCTACTTGTTTTCTGTTTTCCCCCTTGCTTCTATCTGAATAAGAGGAGTTCACCTTTCTAACCAGTAAATGGTCATTTTGACATCTTACAATTTTTTAATTAATATTTTTTTTTTCTTGTAATACTGTCATCTAATTTGATATGTTTTACTTTAAAATCTACTCTCTTTTTATTATTATAGTCCCTATCAAGATAGTGACTCGATTGAATTTTGAACGTCGGTAATTAATCACTCAATGAAAATTAAAACACCAAAGATTTCGATCTCTTAAAGATGATGGTGCCAAGTACATGCAAATTCAAAATCAATATCTTAACACACTATTAGAGAAATTATTTACGACTTTATTCTAATTTTGTGGTAACTATATTAAATAGATTTTTCTTCATTTTTTCCCATAAATTAAAATTGGATTATGTTAGACATATTTTTAGATATAGATAATTACATTAGTTATTTATGAAACTATTTTTCACATGAAATGCAGGGTCTGCTTGCATGTCCAGCATAAGTAAAAGTGATGATCGTTTCAAACCAACTACGTGAGGATTAAGGACCGTTTTTCCCTTGTCAGCAACGGGGCTGGCTGGGCATTAGGACCAAACATTTGTACTGGAAAATGCCATGTCTGAAAACCAATCATATTTGGACAGGTGATAAGAATGGTCAAGGAAAATGGGGATTAAAATTCGTTTCTTCTAACAATTTTTCAAATCACCAAGGCTGCATTTCTAGATCGAGAACATAAAAAAATCAAAATTCAAAGAAAGTGAACTTCAACATGATTGGTCAAGCAATGCAAAGTACATCGTATGACTATTCTCCCATACCAAAAAAATGTAACCTTTTTTCATATCAACTTCAATATATATGAACTAATTTTTTCTTCTAATATCTCGCTTCAATAACCTCATATAAATTCACAATATACATATCGATAGGCGAAATACGAACAAATGAAAAAATACAAGCATGAATATATACATACTGTTACAAATGAATGTATCGATGTGCCCCTTAAGCCTTTTGTCTTCTGTTCCATCTGACTGATAAAAAACAGGATGACAAATTATTGTTGTAATGGAGAAGATTGAAATTTCCATTAATGGTGGAGAGCATTGCTGTCAAAAATAGTAGTCAAACAAAAATTATGATCTAAAATTATAGTCCAACCAAATCCAGATCCATGAACAGAGACAAAAATTATATTCAACGGTGACTTTTCTTGGCTAAGGCTTTGAGTGTTACAGTCAACAATAAATTATATTAATTATCATTATTGATGACCAGTAAATTAATACTAAAGTAGATATATTAGTCCTATGACATTTTATTAAAGAACGTTAGTTATATTTGTTAAGTAATTAGTTTATACTGAAAGTAGAATGGTCTATAAAAGGTAAGTAAAATATTATTTTTGTAATGATACTCAGCAAAATAACTTATGTCAAACTAGCCAGTGCCGGATAAACATAACTGCTACATAAAACATTCAACAAAGGACTTTAAATAATTATCATAATCAAAATTCAACGCTCTGTGATAAGTAACCATCATAGGGTTTTTTTTCTTAGTAGTGTCAATTTCATATTAATGTATTCGTTGTTAGGGGCATAACATATAGTTCTGGTAGTATTAGTTGTGCTAAGGGTATACAATACATGTTATAGTTAGCGTATTGTGTGTTGAATATTAAATAATTAAAAAATATCTCAATTTATAAAAAATAGAAGGTTTGAATGATATATTTACTGTATATTGCATCTATTTTTCAAAACGTTTTGGTCACAAAATTCAATTTTCTTGAAGATATGGTTGTAGACTTTTTCAAGTCCATGAGCTGTTTCTTAGACCCGCTGTAGGATTAGTTTTAATTAGTCAAAATTCCACTTGCACGTGTTGATAAATATGTGACAGAATAACAAGTTAAAAAAATTCAAAAAAAAAAAAAAAAAGGAGATAAGAAGTCATATACCTGTATAAACTCCTTAACTCTTGTTAATTAATTAATTATTTGTTTCTTCGTACCTGAGTTTATTTGTATACACTATTTTATCGCTTTATCTAACTTTATTTTCAACATGGTGAAAACAAATCAAATTTATTTGATTAACTAAATGTATTTGAAGTATGCATGATATAGTTGGTTAAATAGCATTTTTGCTATTGTGAAATTGTAAAGATAAATAATTTTATGTGAAATAAAAATAAGCAAATCAAGTCCCGTGTGAAGTAACGTAGTGGTAAAGTGTTTACGGCATCAAATGGAAGATCACAGGTTTGATTCTCTCGTGTCTAAATGGCTCCCTATAGGTGTTGCCTTTAGACTATATGCGAGGTGTTATTACTGATTCCCGATAGGTGTCATTTGTGAAATGTTCATCCTAAATGTGTATAAACTATGTTTAAGTTTGAATTTATCTAACGGACAAACCAGGGAAGACCGTTGTGGATATTTGGATTATCAAAAAAATAAAAGTAAACAAATAAACTAATTACCCTCTTATATTTTAAAAAATTGAAAAAAAAAACACCCAATCTCTATTTTTTGTCATTTATCAACTATAAAATGACCAGCATACCATACCCGTAAACATATAATAATGAATTATTTATCATTGTTCATTATCATTAAAGAAACAATTATTAAACATGAACCACGTATACATATTTTCTAATAATATGCATGTTTTTTCAGAATGTATAAAAAAAAGTATATATTCTACAATTATAGATTCTTGAGCTTATATTTAAAATATTGTTCATTATCTTTAAAGAAACAATTATTAAACATGAACCACGTATACATATTTTCTAATAATATGCATGTTTTTTCAGAATGTATAAAATAAAGTATATATTCTACAATTATAGATTCTTGAGCTTATATTTAAAATAAAAGCAACGAATATTATAATTGACATAATGAATTTCAATATGCTTATTAAATGTAATAGCAACTCGAATTCACAACTTTGTATGATTAAACTTGAACCGGGGACAGAACCAGAAAAAATCCACACAAGAAATCCACACAGGAGTGAGTTCACGAGCCTCATGGAATTTGAGTTCCCATCAACACTCATATTTCTTCTTTCCTTTCTTCTCTTTATGTTCATAGTTGTGAAATTACTAACAAGGAAATCTACAACCAATTACTCACATCTGAACCTCATTCCAGGTCCAAGGAAGCTGCCTCTGATTGGAAACTTGAACCTTCTTGTAGGCAATACTCCACCCTACCATGCTTTCAGAGATTTGGCTGTCAAATATGGACCCCTGATGCACCTGCAACTAGGTGAAATTCCTTTTCTCATAGTTTCCTCTGTCGAATTTGCAAAACAAGTGTTGAAAACCCATGACATCACCTTTGCCAATAGGCCTCCGGGGCTTGCAGCAATGACAATGTCTTATAATTACACGGACATCGGTTTTGCTCCATACGGCGGGTACTGGAGACACCTGAGAAAAATTTGCACACTAGAGCTTTTGAGTGTGAGACGTGTGCAATCCTTCCGACCCATAAGAGAAGAGGAGAATTTAAATCTGGCCAAATGGATTGCTTCAAATGCAGGATCACCAGCCAATTTGTCGGTCAGAATAAACCTGGTTTCATTTGATATTATCACCAGGGCCTCGCTTGGAAAGAAAACAATGGAACAAGGAACAGTCACATCCGTAATCAAAGAAGCCATGAAGTTGGTGACAGGCTTCAGTATTGCTGATTTGTATCCTTCTATCAAATTACTTCCTTTGATCAGCGGAATTAAGTTCAAGATTGAAAGGATGCATCGGCAAACAGACAGGATACTTGATAGCATTATCGATGAACACAGAGTTGCTAAGAGTGATGATGCAAGCGAAAAATCAGAAGATCTGGCAGATGTTCTCCTGAATTATCAAGAAGATGGGGCTGAACTGCCGCTGACCAATAACAATATTAAAGCAGTGCTAATGGTTAAATTGTTTTCTTCCCACTTCCCACAATTACTTGTATTTTTTTGCATGATTTTTCTTCATCTCTTATCTCTTAGTACTAAATGCCGTAATTTAACTAGCTAGGGAGATATTTTTCCAATCATTTGACTTAATATTTTAATGTTTCAGGATATGTTCGTTGCTGGAAGTGAGACATCTACAACTGTTATAGAGTGGGCAATGTCAGAGATGATGAAAAATCCTAGTACACTGAAAACGGCACAAGAGGAAGTGAGACAGGTTTTTGACGGCAAGGGATATGTACATGAAGCAGAGTTTGATGAGATAATATACCTCAAATTAGTAATCAGAGAGACACTGAGATTGCACCCACCACTGCCATTTTTAGTCCCTAGAGAAAGCAGCCAAAGATGCGAAATTAATGGATATGAAATACCAGCGAAAACCAAAGTCATAATCAATGCATGGGCACTGGGAAGAGACCCCAAGTATTGGAACGATGCGGATAAGTTTATACCAGAGAGATTTCTAGATAATTCAATTGATTTTAAGGGGAATAATCTTGAATATATACCTTTTGGTGCTGGAAGGAGGATATGCCCTGGCATGTCTTTTGGCCTGGCAAATGTGGATTTCATGCTTGCTATGCTTCTGTATCATTTTGATTGGGATATGCCTAATGGGATCAAAAATGAAGAATTGGATATGACTGAGGACTTTGGCGCGACAGTTAAAAGGAGACACGATTTGCATCTGATTCCCACTGTTAGGAGACCTTTGCAGCTGGTTAAGTGATTTAACAATGGCCCTGTTTACCTGTATTCTCATGTTTGTTTTATCATATGCAATTGCTATATTATTTCCTGAGTTTCTTGTTAAACAAACCTCAGTTATGACATTTTAATTATTGTGCTGCAACCAATTCTTCTATAATTGTTGCATGTATGTAATACTTCAACCCCTCTCCCCCAGGGGCCATGATTCCTCATAGTTTCAAGTACAGAGAAATGTCAATCCTGAAATTTTGTTCTGATTCTTGTACTACTTACATAATCTTGAAAGAGGAGGAAGCTCAAGCAACTCCCAATCACATATTCTTGGGATATAATATCATATTTGAAAAGATATTATATCTTTTTTTTTAAAAAAAAAACATCTTATAAAATATAGTAATAGTAATTTTGTAATTAGTATTATCAAAACTATAATAATTTGTTAGAATTAAAAAATAAGTTAAGAACTTCTTGATGAGTTTATAATATTCTATTACAAGATTTACCCTTAAGATTTGGGTTATTTATAAAAAAAATTATTTAAATTTGTACATTACAAATACCCTTTGATATTTATTTTTATTTTATAAATTATACCTACACAGGGAGATATTTGTAAAAAGAAGACAAACCTCAAGTGACCTGGTATTTGTAATTTTTTTATAAATTATACCTACATAGGGGGTATTTGTAAAAAGAAGACAAATATCAAATGAATGAGGTATTTGTAATTTCGAAAGATAACTGAATTTTTTATTATATTTAGACTAAATTTCAGAAGTAGTTTTTATAATTTATCCTATTGTAATATCTTATTTTGGTATATATCTTATAAGCTCATCTCTCAAAAATTTTACAAATATTTTTGGACATCTAATAAGCTCATGAATATCTTATAAGATATTTTAAAAGTTTATAAGATTAATTAAGCACCCTCTAAATCATTTTCAAAATGAGTAAGACTTTTCTTTTAATAGTAAAATAAGTAGGATTTGTTTGCGGAGTTGTTGGTCCGCGAATAATACTAACATTTTAATGGGCGACTTCTATTTATGCTAGTAAATCATTACCAAGACGGTGCAACTCTGTCTCTTGCTCCTTGAGTTGTTGAAGCACTCCAGAGGAGGGAGATGTGTTTGTCCAACTGAATTTGATTAGCTTACAAGAGGAGGAAGTTTTAGGGGTTCATAAATCAGTGATTTCATATCTTCCATCATTTCTTGTGGAGAAGTAAATTCATCGCCATGAGTGTACAAATAATAACCAATCTTGAGTGTCTTCCAAAAGACATCTTTGCATTCTCTAGGAACTATGCTTCCTCTTCTTTGATAAACCATCTGCAACAGTTTTCTCCTGTTATATTCAATCATTTTTTCTATCTTCGAAATGGCCTCCTCTTCTGAAATGGCTCCTTTGTGAGCTGCTTGCTGCAGGCTCACACTATTTAGCTTCCTTTCTTGTTGTTCCTTCTGTCAAAACCCATTCGAGTTAATTTGGGTTAGAAAGTATCTTTTTGTTGGATGAAGTAACATAAGACGAAGTAATTGCCAATACTTTAGACTCCAACTGACAAATCAAGAAACACAAACTAGCATTCAAAGAATAAAGACAAATTTTTACCTTAAAAGTTTGAATATCGTTGAGAAGCGCGAGACCAAAGAAACATGCCTGCACAAACTAGTGCACTCTGGACTCATAACAATGCCTTCAGATAATTTTATTCTAAGGAAATGGATCGACGTGAGAATGAAAATTCTGCAACTGATAGACACCCATGAAAAGGACAAGTACTCATCCATGGTTGGTGCAGTTTTGGCGCTCCACGAATCCATTTCTTTCATGAAACTTGTTAGTGGTTCAACCCACTGCTCTTAAATAAACTTCTAATTAGTTACAAGAAAAAGAAAATCATATGTTTTAAAATCACTTAAAGCAGGCTAACATCCGAGTACCAGGCTAATCAGAAGGCGTTTAACACAACGACCTTGCTCCACATAAGCCTTTTCTGCCAACTCATTTACTGTGTGGTATAATGCTGTAAAAAGGATTTCAACTTCTTGGGAGCCATTGTAGTTGACTTCTCCTTCCACCTATTAATCCATGAAATTCGTATAATATTACGTATAATAACCTTATAAACAAATGACTGAGTTAGAAGGAAACATACTTCTTTACTAATTCGATGATCTCCTTTGATTCTTCTCTAGAACCACAATGATCCAAAAAATCATCCATGCGTGCTACAAGCACAATAGTTTTGGCATAAGATAGACGAACATCAGACAATTCAGGATCAACAAAAATTGCTGAAGTCAGAAAATGGGAAATACGTAATGAATTAATTCGTCCATACTCCAAGTTGTCCAATCTACAATCCGCATACCACCGGTATATATGTTGGTTTAATACGTTAATGTATTGCCCTTATTCAGAGGAAATGTTTTGCTTAAGCTATCTGGCGGAGATACCTCTCCAATTGATGAAGTTCTTTCTGGTGTTGAGCTTGGCAAATATTAAAATCTTTCCCCGAAAATACAAGAAGATCTTCATTATATATTTTCGGGCACCTAAGAGAAGAAATATGTTGTTGATTAGTATTGATTGAGGAAGCAAACATTTATCAAATAGTGGACGGATATGAGAATTGAATGTTGAAATCTTTACCTATAAGCAGCTTTTACAAATTGATAATGGTCTATGTCATAAAGATCAAGGCTTCGTCGATTTCCAACTCGATCTAGTATGCCGTGGAAGTTCTTCAAGTTGTATTCCACCTTAGGATTTGACGGATGTAGTAGGATGATTGTTGCAGTAATTTTTGAAAAGTAACTAAGCTAATAAAACTTTTTAGCGAGTAAAATAGTAGTTATTACCTGTTTCTGCAATTGCTTGTCAAGAATGGTTTTAGTCAGCAACTGCTGCTTCAGAAACGTGGTGATCCAAGCATGTAGTTTCTCAAGAGTGCTTTCTTCTTCATATATTCTTACCTGTGATGCTCTGTAAAGCTCAAGAACCGTAGTCACACCAGTCATTTGTAGGCTAATTACATGCTCTTGTTCAGCATATGGAGCCAATTCATCTGAGCCAAATTAACTTGATTTTTGGTGCACAATTTCTGAATTTTTAGATTCTAAAAAATGCAAGATGCACTTGCATCTGATTGCTAAGTAGTTTACTCATTAGATATTGTATCCATATACACAAGTTGTAATAAACTGAAATAATCCAACATTTTGTCTCTGAACCATCATGTCTTATGGAGGTACCTGATGAGACTTCATATCCTTTAATTCGCAGAAGTCTAAATGCCAAGGCACAACAAGTAATGTCTGCGAAAATCTCTTCTTCTTTCCGCTGCCATAACCTGTCGATCAGTACTAAAAACTTTTTGCATGAGACATGGGAGCATTAACTGTAACAATATGCATACACGCAATTGGATCACTTTTATAAAATTACCTGTATGTTTCTTCTAGAATACTGTCGATTTCAGATTGAAAGTATCGATCTACTCCCAACCCTGTGAGGGTATCGACCATGCAGAGAGGAGTGTATGTATCCACAGGATAAATAGTTGGCACTGCCAGAGGAGAATTAAAAAGAAATATGGAACGTTTGAATAGGAATACCAATTCTATAATTGGACAAGAGAAGTACCCCATGTCTTGAAACTTTTGACAACTGAGTGCAAGTATTCAAAGCAATTCTTGTTGTCTTGACAGTGAATCAAAGCAGCTGCAGTAGTGGCCGGGGAATTGAAAAGCGAACCATTACTTCTTTGTTGTGTCAATATGTTGTACCAATTGAGTGACTTTCCAAGTCCTTCAGCAACATATTCCAAATTTTGGTTTCTTCCAGTATGAGCATTCCAAGAAACACAACGTTTAGAATGAGAAAGAGATTACAATGATCAACCAAACTTTCAGCAATTTAATTATTGTTATTATTATTATTTTTTTTTTGATTGACTGATGGTTCGACCTGTTGTTCTCTTTCTCCAGTATATGTCATTCAAATGTTTATGGCCCTGACCAAGTTTCGTATTAGTATTTGCTATTTTCTCTGTTATTTTCTTCTAATAGACATGTCAGACTAAACCTGTCAGATTCTACAAACGTGGTTGTGCCCCAAATAACATACTAACCTCTTAATTTCTGAGTCTCGATTGCCAAACATAGAATCAAGTAAGTCTTGGGTAACAGGCAGAGTCAAATCTAGTTCATTGGCATGTTTGATCATCATAGGAAAAACAATGTCGAAACCAATTGGAGTAAGCTGTTCCTTGTCAGTAGCAGCCCAGGCATTTGATCTTATGAACTCCAGGCCTGGAAAACAAGATTTGTAAGAAAGGTAATTTGCCAAACCACGAACAATCAGTCAAACTTATTTCACATTGTCAATTTTTCTTTAATGCTTCATCAGTCAAACAATGACAATTTACATCCTCTGCGATTTCAATAGAAACATAGATGACATCGGTGAAACACTGAAAAGTCAACAAGAACAACCAATAAATTGCATATACAAGACAAATAGTCAAAATGTAGTAGGAATCAATCAATACAAATTGATGAAATATCTTTTTTTACCAAACAAAATCCTATCTTTTTGCAGGTATATTATTTCGAATTACTTTTGTTGTCAGCCTTTTCTAATGAGACGATAATATTAAATAGTCACGTCACCTTAAAGCTTAAACTTTTTACAAAATATTTAATGCATGTTTGGGAGCACTTTTAAAATGAAAATCCATCTATAAAATGAACTTTTTAATATAGACTTTTTTAAAAAATACTTATAAATATTGTTAAGTGTTTGGTAAAAATATACTTTAATGCCCATTTAATAAAAGTGCAAGAAAAAAAATTCAAAAGTCAAAATTTTGCACTTCTCCAAAAGTCCAAAATGGACTTTTGGAGAAATAACTTATTTTAAAAGTTCATTTAAAAATAATTACCAAATACATAATTTTTTTAAAAATGGACTTTCATATTAAAAGTCCATTTGAAATGGATTTCCAAATACCCTCTTAATCATTCATAATGTAATCCTTTTCCTTTTCCCTTGGAGCATTCAAGTTTGATTTTTTTATGACTAAGGTTTCAAGGTTTACGCCTAGGTAATTCTTTTAGGAATAGCTGATCTATCTCTCAAAACCAGTCATCGTTTAAATCTGAACATAGCACACAACAACAAAAATAATATTACTTTATTTTATGGATGCAGGAATGGTTGTGAACCCGTCTGTTAATTTATAAATGAAATCGTGATAAATTTTAAATTTTTATTTCAACGTGTCATTTAATTTTTTATTTATTTTCAGAACAGATCAGATCCTTAATAATTTTGACAGAATCAATATCTGGTTTTGACAATCCCATCTGCCTTTTCATACTTGATCTTCTTTCTAAATTATTTATTTATATATCTAGAGGGTAAAATCGTCCTTATTGCATAGAAAGAAAAATAAAAAGGCATGGTTTAACCTACCCTTTTGGGCTAGTTGATGGCCAACGTCCCATTTGCGGAGGGCAAGCAAGCATGCCAATGTGCAAGAAAGGGAGTCTTTAACAAGAGATGTAAGGCCCGGATATTGTAGACCCAATGACCCATCCGGGTTCTGATTTTCAATAATCCAATCCAAGCACTCCGGGAAACAAGGCTTGTCGCCGGAATATTCCCTCGACTGCACCACGGCCACCCACGCCGTGTCGTATGGAGACGGGGAAATCTCAACCTTCCCATTTATCTTCCCTCTTAATTTTCCAATGGAATTTTGTAAGCTCTACATTCCATGATAATAAACAGGTTTCAATACCATATCGCCCTATCATGAAACCCTCCTTAGATTGGCAATTTAGAGAAGCATACTTACAGTTGAGTTATTAAGGCAGCATTTAACGGTGATGATTGATTTGCTGGCTGTAGGAAATACATGCGCATGTACTGTAGAGGGAAAACAAATTAAATTTTGGATAGACAGTTTAAAAACATAGCTGTAATCAAAAGAAACATGCGGAATAAGAGACGGTAGTTTCTAGATGATGTAATGCTAACCTGAAAATGTTTTGCTGATGCTCTGAGTTCTATTGTCCGAGAAAGGAACAACTTTGAGTTTGAACTCGAGTAACATTTCTCGTTCACAAAGTGGAGGAATGATCGTGTGTTAGAACGGAAAGGCCAAAATGCAATACTTTGAACCAAAGGAAAAAAAATAAAAAATAGAAACGGAGATACTCCTCAAACTCTAACAATGATGGAAATTTTTGTTAACATTCGGCCCGATGTGAACGCAAAGGAATGTGGCTATTAAAAGAAAGAAATAATGTCGGACATCGATCCAATAAAGTATTACCTACAAATCTAAAAAAATAATTAGTTGTGTTATATGTATATATCAATATGTGAACATATATATATATATATATATATATATATATATCTATCTTGTTGAGAGGTTCATCAATGCATGCTCACGCGAGTGGTATGTGGTTTATGAGGGAGGGTCAGCCTCTCGCATTCGAAATGCATTTTTTTTAGGACAAAAATATGAGGTCGATTACAACATTTTTGTGGTGAGAATCTTACATGCTCCCTATTACATTACATTTATACATAGACGTAAGCATATACTTGTGTGTTTATGCATGTAAGCATATATGTATACAGATATCTGCACAACAGATTTTTCATTCAAAAATTTTGTTTTTTGATTTTGTAATGATATATACTTCGCAAAATAACTTATGGCTCAAAATTCTAACGCTAGATGTCAACAAAATTAAGTTATTACGAAGGATACCTCTTGGATGGGCGTATTATTTAATATTTCAATTATTTTATTAATTATTATCTAGAAAATTCCTGTTTTGTAGTAAATGGTTAATAAAATGCGTCACGTGATACTGTGAAAGCCTTAACTGCCAATCATATTTAAAAAGCAAACTCTTTTAAGTATAATACTAGAATTCACTAATCAATCTTAGGTTTGGATGTAAAAGTTAGAAAGTGAGAAAACCAGCTTAGCAGCGCCCCACCGCTATAATTTAGTTTTCGAATTAAGTGCGTTATAGCTCAAAAGCAAACCTAGCGGCATCCCACGTCTAAGTGTTCAAATTAAGCGCATTATAGCTCAAAAGCAAATCTTGCAGTGCCCACCTCTATGAAATGTTCAAATTAAGCGAATTATAGCTCAAAAGCAAAGCTACCACCACGTCCTACTAAGATGGTGGATTGAGATTTGCAAGCAAAAAGGGGGTTAAAACGTCGATTGAAAGTGTCCCAATTGTATCCCAATTAAATTAAAAGGTTTCTCTTAATAATTACTACAATGCTGACATTACTCTTGATACTTTGGTTGCATTTTTGCATACATAATATTAATATTAATAGAGATGATGATAGGTGGGTTTAAATTAGAACCCGCTCCAGATTCATCTTGTTTGAGATGGATGGGTCTTCGATTTTTATTTTTAAACTCACATGTCCTAAATTCTCACTGCTTAAATTTTTTTATTTTTAAAATATATTGTATACTTATTTATGTGATCTTTTTAAAAAATATATTTTAGAAGTTTCAATGTATTATATTTTTTAAATAATATATTTTTATATTTTTAATTAATAAAACGATCTAACAGATGTAATCCGAATCTAAATTCTAAAAAAAGAAATAATGGAACGGATCTTGAATTTGACCAAACTCGTCTCATTATCATCTCTAAATATTATATTATAGCTCCCCCACCCCCACCCAATAGCCCCAGGACAAATAGAAACAATGGGCTCTAAATCTAAGCTATTCCCCACTAGTTCACCGCAGAATACTGCTACCAGCAAAGGTTCATCTGCCGGAGTGTTTCACCAGTAAGATTTCTTCCTTGTGAGAATTAAATACGTTTAAACCCAAGCTTAGGGGCCTCAATTTCATGATGCCTCACATTATGTTATATGTCTTCAAATAAGTTTGATATATTGAGACACTAACGAAGCCGCTAATTAATTGCTGGAATTAACATAAATTCATATTAGTTGTAGGTACTTGGCGGAACAGAAGTAAAGACATATGGTGGAATTACCAAGTACTTCATCACAAGCAAATATCCAAAGTAACTGAGAGTCCAGTTATGTACAGCCTTATCGCAACCTTAACTAAAATTCCTTGAGAGATTAAGTGTCCTTGAGTTAATTCGTTACCCCTTTTCATTACAGTTGCCAGTTTGGATGTGTCGCAAGCACGTGGTAAAGATGGTTCCACTGCTCAAGCCCTTGAAGTGGTAACATTTACATTTTTTTTTTATTTTTTTTGTGGTGAAAAATAAACTCGTGGCAATTAGTGTTGTTATTTTTTGGTTTCTCATGCAGTTGGACATGTCTAGTTGTATTTCTTTAAGGTACTTTTTTTTTTTCTTGAAGGTGAACAAAATTGAGGATTGTATGCTATGCATTAAAACGATGTTTAGCTCAATGGACAATGGACGAATAAGTGTGTCGCCCTATGACACAGCATGGATTGCTCTGATTAAAGACTTGGACGGACGTGATATTCCCTTATTTCCATCTAGTCTCGAGTGGATTGCACAACATCAACTCCCTGATGGCTCATGGGGCGATGAACATTTTTTCTGTGCATATGATCGACTAGTAAATACACTGGCGTGTGTGGTAGAAATGAGATCATGGAATGTTCATGTGCTGACACGACTGATAAAGGTTTGAGACTCATTGTGAAATGGCCATATGGATATGCGTGTATTTTGTTCATTTTTAAGGAATAACATACATCAAGGAAAATGTGTGTAAACTTGAAGACGGGAATGCTGAGCGCATGACCTCCGGGTTTGACAGTATACCAATGGAGCTGATGCACAAAGTACCAACATCTTTACTGTTTAGCTTGGAAGGACTGGAAGACTTAGACTGGCAAAAGCTCCTAAAACTGCAGTCAACTGATGGCTCATTCCTCACTTCTCCATCCTCAACAGCCTCTGCATTCATGCAGACTAAATATGAGGCTAGCTTGAAATTTATCAAGAATACTGTCAGAAAAATTTAATGGAGGAGGTACACAACGATTAATGTATCTAACACAGCACCTACAACACAAGAAAAACTTTCAAACAGTAGATTCATTAGCATCAATATATCTAATCTATTGCTACTTATTAATTTGCTCCGCAGCACCGCATACTTATCCAGTGGACATTTTTGCAAGACTTTGGGCTGTTGACAGACTACAGCGTCTACGAATTTCTCGCTTCTTTCAGCCGGAGATTTAAGGATTGCTTAAGTTACATCTACAGGTAGAAATAATACAAGTGATGCAGATAACTACCACTAGCTTCTGGTATAACTTTTTCAGGAATACAAATGAGTTAACTTGAAACTTCTATAAATTATTTCTGTCCTGAGGAAGATGGTAAGTAGTAATAAATTGAAAAGAGCAGATCAAACATTTAGTTAATAAGTATAAAATTAGGGACACCGTGAAAGGAAGAGTGCTTAGGGTGGACTTATTTGTAGTATAAATTCACTTGACATTAATGTGATCAACAACTTGTCCAAGATCTTTTGGATCACAGATTCTGGACTCCAAAGGGAGTTTTCAGTGGACCGGATTTGGAATTGTGTGATATTGACGACACATCCATGGGTTTCAGGCCTCTAAGACTGCATGGATATGATGTAGACCCAAGTATATTTAGCAGTCGTCTT
The DNA here is from genome assembly GCA_019321725.1 of Paulownia fortunei. Lineage (NCBI taxonomy): Eukaryota > Viridiplantae > Streptophyta > Magnoliopsida > Lamiales > Paulowniaceae > Paulownia > Paulownia fortunei. Next base: position 2,998,493 of record CM033122.1, read on the forward strand.
TTTTCAATATATGAAAACCTATAATTCAAATGCGTTGAAATAATAACACTGTTTAATTTTTGCTTGCACAGATGTATTTAGGAACTTCAAGAAGGATAACAAATTTTCTTGTCTCGGTGGTCAAATGATTGAGTAACAATCTCCAATATACAATCTCTGTAGGGCTTCTCAAGTCCAATTTCCAGGAGAAGAAATTCTTGAAGAAGCCAACAACTTCTCTTACAAATTCTACAGGACAGGCTAGCAAGCAATCAACTTCTAGATAAATGGGTTATATCCAAGCACTTATCTGATGAGGTTATCCCGCTCTGATTTCTTATTTTTTGTTAAGTCTTTGCTCAAATATATTACTTATCTCTGTTGGCATATGATATTTCTGCCTTGTTAATTCATCATCTTTACAAAAACAGATAAGGAATGAATTGGAGATGCCATGGTATTCCAGACTACCCCGCGTTGAGACTAGATTCTATCTACAGCATTATGGTGGTGCCAACGACGAGTGGATTGGCAAGACTTTGTACAGGTTAATTTTCACCCTGCCCCTTCTCTCTCTCTCTTCTCTCTCTCTCTCTCTCTCTCTCTCGACCTTTTCTTCCGTTTTTGTTATTTTAGACGGAAACAATAATTATCATTTCTTTAACCACTCTTGTTCCCGTATCATCTCTACATCAATAAATCATCGTATTTATAACAAATAGCTGAGCAGTAGTATTACTCTGTATACTACAAGAAATTACTGTTTAAGCGATGGAATATTTCGTTGCTGAAAGTGGCCCAATTTTGTTGCTAAACAAAATATCTCCATCACCAAATCCTTGTCACTAAATGCCCTTTGGCAAAGAAAAGAAGAAACTGTTAACTTATGTGGTTCAGTAAAGACAAACGTTGTTTGTTTAGCAGCAAAAAGTGCATTCGTAAACAAACTCGTCTCGAATTACTTGAGCAACGTTACTTGAGGAAGGTATGATTTGTTCAGAAAAGACAATGTTAATTGCTTTATAATTTAGCAAATAGATGATTTGATTCCTAATATATGTTATATCTGTGCTCTTTGTTGTATATGTAGGATGCAAGAAATCAGTAATGATACATACCTGGAGCTTGCAATAATGGATTTCAACAGATGTCAAGCACAACATCAGATTGAGTGGATTTATATGCAGGAGTAATTTTTTTTTTTAATTATTATTATATACAGGAATATGCAGAGATTTAGAATGAGATCTAATTCAAGAGTATGTCTCGTGGTTGTACTAACTCCTATTTCTCTGATTATTTGAGCAGATGGCATGAAAATGGCAGTGTTCAAGAATTTGGGATAAGCAAAAAAGAGCTCCTTCACAGCTTACTTTTTGGCTGCTGCAAACATATTTGAACCTGAGAGGTCAAAAGAGAGAATTGCATGGGCCAAATCTCAAATTATTTCTAGGATGATTACATCTTTTTTTTATAAAGAAACTACACCGTTGGAGCACAAAACTGCACTTTTAACCAAATTCAGAAATGTCTTACGCAAAACAAAAAGGTATATACTTATCTCAATTCATTATTTCCTTTCTCGTTGAGAATGACAACTTAACTAATACTGAAATTAAACAAACCTCGTGATCAACAAGAAATACTGTAATTCAAAAAGGGAAGTCTCTGACATCTTTTTGGTTGTTTTATTTTTTGGAGACGCTGTAAAAGTTATTTTTCCTTTCTTTTCTAAGGACAGTGCTAAGAGAAAGTCTGGACTTATCGACATTATGCATTATGCTCGCAAACCTCCACGAATTCCTAAATGGATTCGACAGACACATTAGTCTTCAACTGAAAAATGCTGTGAGTTTCATATCCCATTGATATATTTTTGTTATGCTTTTTATTTCCTTTATCTTTCTATTTTTTATTTGTTTATTCTTGTTTTGACATCCCATTGATCTTTTAGCATGTATATATAAGTTGATGGCATACACTTGTTTTGGTTATACGCCGTTTACAGTGGGGTGTATGGTTGATAAAACTACAGAAAGGAGAGGCCAATGGCTGGGAAGACGCAGAGCTCCTAGTAACCACATTAAACATTTGTGCTGGCCATATTGCTTATAAGGAGGATATATTATCCCACCATGAGTACAAGACTCTCGCCAAGCTCACAAACAAAACTTGTCAGCAGCTTTCTGTGCTTATATGTATATATTATTTTTGTTTTAATTGGTGGTTGTTACTTATTTTTCATTTTCCTTGGAAGAATTCATATCTCATCTATTCTTACTTTTTAACATACAGGTACTGAAAATGAAAGACTGGAACACAAGAAAATCTTGCATAATGGAAATTGAACAAGACATGCAGACATTAGTGAAATTAGTCCTTGAGGAATCTGTTAGCGTCGACAGGAATATCAAGCAAATATTTCTATCGGTTGCAAAAACTTTTGATGAAATTATTGACGTCCATATATTCGAAGTACTCTTCGAACCAGTGTTACGAATTATTTCGTTCCAGCAACTTAGGTGAATTGTGTGGAAATAAGAGTACTTCTTTATGTTATATACTTATGATTTTGTGTTGGAAAAAAATAAAAAAGATGACACATATTATGTTATGATTTCTAGTATGATATTATTTTTTTTTTGTTAGTTATCATTATTCACAATCGTAACATATATAGTAACAGCTAATAGGCAATAAAGATTGCTATAATGACTCTCCTATAAAAACTAACAAACCATTATGGACAGGGACAAAAATGCTCTAGATTTGAAAATTCAAGGACGAATTCAGTTATTTGTGAAATATAGAGTAAATATATTTTAGTCGAAAACACTATAGATGAAAAATATAAATTTTTATGTAACCATTTCTTTATTTTTGAATTTTCTAACCGAAATTTCTTCCAACTTTCTGCTATAAATTCCCTTCGGGGAAAATAAAAAAATAACACACTTCAAAATAAATTGGAATTATACCAAATAATTGTTAAGGAAGATTTATCCCTGGATTTCTTTCTTGTTTTCAGGGTAAATTACATAAACTCATTTGTGTTTCGAAATTATAAAAACTACTCTTAACATTTGTTATCATTTTACAAATTGCACATGTCGTTACACTAATAATAAAATCTGACGTCATCCAAAAAAATAACTTGAAAATTTAATTTTGTTATTTTTGTTAGGGCGAAAACTAGGTTTTAGGTTTTATATCTTTTTGAAAACATTAATTGTGTTGAAATCATGACCTCTCATATATATATTGGCTCTAGATTATCATGGCTTAAATACACATACAAACTAGTTCAGGCATGGAATCTCTCGTAGCCGCGTGAATCATGACAGGATAAATGGTCTTTTTAAAAATTGAGTCACTAACATGGTCGTGTAAAATATTTTATTAATCTTAATCAATGGTCTAATAATTGAGTCAGTGACATGGTTGTTTAAAATATTTTAATAATCTCAATCAATGTTTTTTATTATTCAGAATATAAAATGCGAGCAGATCAAATGCGTGTATATTTTTTTGATAATAAATTATAAAGTAGATAATATTTATAATATTTCTTTCAATCAACCCTTGTCTTTTTTGGACTGATTATGAATTATTTAGTCATCCTCTATTTTTATGTAATTAATGAAATCGAATTATCGTCTTATGCTAATGCCAGCATGGGAAGGCTGGGATGGGGCAGGAGGAACTTGAGTGTATTTTTTTCCTTGTTTTCTCGTCCATTTTAGATGTATGGACAAAATTTGTAAATCGGGGCTTTCTTTCAAGACTATAACAATTTCAATGTTAATTGTCCAAAAATATTATTAGTTACTTTAAAAGAATAAGTGCTCAAATAATTGGAAGTGTTTCATCCAATACTGGAGCCTTAGTATTATCAAGATGAGTATGAAATCTTCTAATCAAGCTAATGGAATCTTCAAATTGAAGAGAAAACTAAATAGTTGGCATGATTTAGAATGAGATTTGGATTTGGATTTTAAATTTTGTATTTGAAACTGGGAAAGTCACAAAAGAATTAAGGGTTTTGAAAATGGTGTTTATTTTCTTTACTCTTAACTGTTTTAAAAGATAAAAAGTACATTGTAAATATCAATACATTTTTTTTTACCTAAGCTTTTGATAAGTAGCAATAAATGGTAGGAACAAAACTAAATTGATCAAATGACTAAGATACCCTTCTTATAAGAAATATTTTTCTTAAAATATTAATTTAAATATAATTTCTTAAAATATTTTTTAAATATTTAGATATGTAATAAATATGTATTATATAATAAATTTATATAATTTATACAAACATTATATAATTACAGTGCACAACAGACACTTATTCATAATATATAACATATATTAATAGTTATTTCTCATTCATTTTCCATTTTCTTTCATTTCCTAAAATCTTTCATTTCCTATCTAAATTCATTATTGCATACTAATCGCCCTGAAACTCTATATCCTGAATATATTATAACTTGATCTGTGCAACAAAACCCTGTATTCTTGTAACAATGACTAATTGGCTTCTGAAAAAAAGCAAAAAGTATTTTATCAAAGTGGTTTGGCAATTGGGCTGGAGGAGATTTTAGTTTATTGTCTTCGGTAAGATTCCAAATAAAAGATAGGATGATTTTAGAATTGAATTAATCATTTGCTTCGTTGACCTTGGAGGGGCAAAAACATAATTCTAATTTCCTCCGGGCTCCCGTTCATTAATTGTCAAAATCAAATAAAAACCCATTCAAACTCCTAACAGGAGAAGGGGGAAAGAACTAAACTAATTAATGGATTTCTTTGCACTTTTCATTGTTCTAATTTTGATCGCTTGGACATGTTTTCATTTCTTGAGGTCGGATCTAAGGCAGCGGAGAGCAGCCAAGCTTCCTCCGGGGCCTTATCCTTTTCCGATCATCGGAAACATTCTTCAACTTGGCCAAAACCCCTACCGATCACTTGCCAAACTCTCCAAAACTTATGGTCCTTTAATGTCTCTCCACCTCGGGAGCATATATACCGTAGTTGTTTCCTCGCCCGAAATGGCGAAAGAAATACTACAGAAACATGACCAAGCTTTTTCTAGCAGAACAATCCCAGCTGCGGGGATGGTACACGATCACCACAAGATCTCGATGGTCTATTTGCCCGTTGGAAGCGAATGGCGAAAACTTCGTAAACTAAGCAAAGAAGAAATGTTTTCAACTCATCGTCTCGAAGCCAGTCAAGGGCTTCGCCAAGACAAGTTACAGAAAATGTGTGACTATGTGCAAAAATGCTGCGATAGCAGCCAAGTAGTGGATATTCGGGAGGCTGTCTTCATCACTTCGCTTAATCTCATGTCAGCCACACTCTTTTCAGCTGAAGTTAGTAACTTTGATAACGATGCCACTCAGGAATTTAAGGAAACTATTGAGGGTGTCATGGTTATTCTAGGACTTCCTAATTTTGCTGACTACTTCCCAGTCCTTAAACCGATTGATCCACAAGGCATTCAGCGCAAGTCTGAGTTTTACTTCGGAAAATTGCTTGCATTCATTGAGGGCTTAATCAATCAAAGATTGCGATTAAGAAGCACATCCCTGGATTCTCCAAAGAAAACTGATTTTCTGGAAACACTTCTTGATCTCCACCAAGGAAGTGAGTACGAGTTCAGCATCAGCCACATTGAGCATTTACTTCTGCTGAGCGAATTCTCCATGGATTTGAACTTTTTCCTCTGTTTTAGAAAACTTATTCTGAATCAATAGATATACTCTAAGTAGACAAAAGATAACAATAGTGTTTCTAATTCTACTTTTTGTTAGGACTTATTTGTTGCTGGATCCGACACAACAGCAAACGCCAACCGAATGGACAATGACAGAATTACTACTCAATCCCGAGAAATTGTCAGAGGCCAAACACGAGCTTAGGACTGTCATTGGAGACAACAAACAAGTCCAAGAATAAGATATCTCAAAACTCCCATACTTACAAGCCGTGATCAAAGAAGTCTTTCGATATCACCCTTCTGGTCCCTTTCTAATTCCTCGCAAGTCAGAATACGATGTAGAAGTCAGTGGTTATATAATTCCCAAAGGTACACAGATACTTGTTAACCAGTGGGCTCTGGGCAGAGAACCAAGTCTATGGCCAAATCCAAATTCTTTTGAGCCCGAAAGATTTTTCGATAGAAAAATTGACTTCATGGGCCAAGACTTAGAGCTTGTTCCATTTGGATCAGGAAGAAGAATCTGCCCAGGTTTGCCACTGGCAAATCGTATGCTACATATGATGGTGGCAACTTTAATTCATAACTTTGATTGGAAACTAGAAACTAGGGATGAAACCAGAACAGGTGGACACAACAGAGAAATTTGGGCTATCACTGCGCAAGGCAATTCCCCTCAAGGCTATTCCAATCAAGCCGTGATATTTCAGAAATATGCTTAATGTGAAATACATTGGCTCGTTATATGGCGAGATAAATATATTGCACCACAACTTATATAGACGAAATCTTTATTTGTCTAATTTCTCATTGTAGTGTAATCAGTGTTGTTATGGTTATGCACTTTAATTAATACTAGTCTTACAGTCCGTCCAAGAAATTAGGAAGTCTATAAACAAATCTTTATCTGTTAAATTTCTGATGGAAACTGTATGCCACTTTCTGTGTCATATTTCCTACTGAAAAATGGAAAATAATTAAAAAAAAAAAAAACAGCACGCGAAATATACAATTTCCAGATAATAAGATTAAAAGATGAAAAATTAAAATTTTGATAATAAGATGTCAACAGTCAACACAATTAAATTAGGAAATGGTATGTTTCACTTACCAATCCTTCACCTTTTTATTACCTCGCTTTAATTTGGTAAGATGCACTTTTATTTATCACGTGAAATATTGGCCACTTAAATCCATGTTACTACATTTATTGTATTTGTTTTTTATTAAGATTAAAAAGAGTGGTCAAAGTTTAGAAGTGATATTAAATTAATATTATGGTCGACTTTAGGAACAAAACTAAATAATGCCAAGAGATTAGTTCAAGTTGCAAGATTTGAGAATTGAACTGATTCTTAGGTTTTTGATTCAACTATTACCAAGCTTTGTAATAATTTATCGACAGTATGTTACTTGTTTCTCTTAAGATTGCTTGGATTTTAATTAATTGGTCATTAGTTTGAATTACAATACTACTTTGACTATATAGGCATTTTTCTCCATTTAAAATAAAGGTTGTCGTTTGGTCTCGATGAAAGTTTTATGTGAATTTCGAAAAAGATAAATTTTTTTTATTATTATTTTTAAAAATATTGATTAAAAAAATTAATGGTATTGTATCATTACTTTAATTAAGAGTATTATTTTCATTAACTCTGTTGATTTAATTCCTGCTCCTTTCTAAAATATACTTCAAAATTATTTTAGAATTTATTCCTGTCATAACCCAGTGATATTATGTTGATCTGGTTCTATATATCATGGTTTCCATTGTGTGAAGGAACAATGACAGGCGTTACAAGTTGAGAGAGTTGAGACAACCAAAGAATTTGCAATAATGATGTGAGTGTTAAGGCTGCCATAAAACAATTATATAAATCTCAGAAAATCCAGCTAAGGTACCCATTACCCACTCTCTGAATTAATGACAGGTCTTGACCCATGCTTTTGGTTGTTGAATGAATCAGAAGATGGCATGCTCCCCTCCAAGAAAACAAGATTACTCACTTTTAGGTATTTGGTTTAACTCTTATCAACTTTATGATATTGAATCATACTATCTTATTTCTTTCCCTTGCTATTGTTTGTTTTTTTTATATTTTTATTTTATTTAAGGAATAAACGATTAATTCTTAATTTTTTTTTAAATGATTCGAATCCATAATCAATTAAGTTGTAGTAAAATAATAGTTGTTGTATAATTAATTTTTAGTTGAATATCAAAGTGGAAGCCTCGTTCACTCAAGAAGAAAGCAAGAAAGAAAAAGTTAAGAAATTATATCTGTATTGTCTAGTGTACCTTAATCATTTTCTTAATTATTATTTGGTAAGATTCAATTTTGTTTTTCAAATACTTAATCAGCATGCCCATTGTGAAGTGGTCTTTTTAAAGGAGGAAATGTGACAGCACAGAGTTGGTAATGGTATCCAAAAATAATAATAATAAAGAAATAATAATAGACTTTTGCAAGTTACTTAGAAAGATCCACGTACAAGCTTGAGAAATATCTGATAGTAGAACAAGTTTTAAAAAAGTTTTCCTCCAATGTGAGCAACTCTTGTTAATTAATTAGTTAGTTATTTTATTTTTATTTTTGGGTGAATGTATTAATATGCTATTATTAATCTCTATGTAAGTGCATTGACTAAAGTTAAAAGAAAAATCTATATTACTGACAATAGATCATGTGACATTCAATAAATGTTATATTTAATGATAATTTTTTTTTTATTTTAGTATAATATTAATTTTTATATAATACTAAGTTCCACATATGCTTTATGTCATCTATTCATGACTTTGATAAAAGTCACAATGTTCAGTGTTATTCTTGGCCAGTATCTTTGCTCCCCAAATGTGTGTGTGTGTTTTCATTTTTTATTTTATTTTTTATTTTTTATTTTTTATTTTTTGAGAAATGATACAAAATACTTAAAATCCAAAAGACATCTTTCTCTTCCCTTAAAATATTTAAAAAAAATTCTAATCATTACCATTCATAGGCTTTATATGGTTTGATTTTGTTGAAATCTGCACTCTAAAACATGTATATACAACTACATATATTACGGCTCTAGATCATCATGGCATAAATACACAGAGAAAAAGAAAACTGGTTCAGACGGAGAATCTGTAGTAGCCCCGTGAATCATGCCAAGATAAATGGTCTTTTAATAATTAAGTTAGTAACATGGTTGTGTAAAATATTTTATTAATCTTAATCAATATTTTTATTATTTAGAAAATGAAATGTGAGCAGATCAGATCAAAGGCGTGTATATCTTTTTGATAATAAATTATAAAGTAGAGAATATTTCTTCTAATGGACTCTTTTAGACTGGTTATGAATTATTTATTCATCATCTATTTTTATTTAATTAATGAAATCGAATTGTCTTCTTACGCTAATGCCAGCATGGGAAGGCTGGGATGGGGTAGGAGGAACTTGGGTGTATTATTTTCCTTCATTTTAGATGTAGGGGCAAAATTAGTATAAATCAGGGCTTTCTTTCAGGACTATAACAATTTCAATGTTAATTGTCCAAAAATATTAGTAGTTTTTTAAATGAATAAATGTTCAAATAATTGGAAGTGTTTCATTGGAGCCGTATTATCAAGATGGAGTATGAAATCTTCTAGTCAACAAGCTAATAGAGTCTTCAAATTGAAGAGAAAACTAAATAGTTGGCATGATCTAGAATGAGATTTGGACTTGGAATAAATAAAAATGGGTTTTAAATTTGGTGTTCGGAGCTGAGAAAGTCACAAAAGAATTAAGGGTTTGAAAGCAATTGTTTATGTTCTTTGCTCTTACCTATTTTACAGATAAAAATACATTGTAAAAAGACCCTTTTTTTTTATCCATGTGCTTTTTATAAGTAGAAATGAATTGCAGGAATGAAAAATTAATTAAATGATAAAATGCCCTTCATATATTAAAAAATATTATTTTAGATGTTTCTATGTATTTAGATTTGTAATAAATATTTATTACAATTATGATTAATATCATATGATTATATTTGCATATTTTATACAGAAATTATATATCTACATTGCATAATAGATGCTTATTCACAATATATAATAGAGATTAATATTTATTTTCCATTCATTTTCCATTTTCATTCCTTTCTTAAATTCATTCATTTTCCATCTAAATTCATATTGCATACCAATCGCCCAGGACTCTATATCCTGATTATATTATAATTTGCTATGCTTCATATTCTTGTAACAATGACTTGTTGGCTTTTGAAAAAAAAAAAAAATTGTCAAGAGTGGTTTAGCAACTAGGGTAGGGGAGATTTTAGTTGATTGCATCGGTAAGATTCCAAATAAAAGTTGGGACAATTTCTGAGTTGAATTAATCATTTGCTTCGTTGACCTTGGATGGCAAAAACGAAATTCGATGAATTTTTTGCTTGGTCTAATATTGTTAAGCTCTCGTTTATTAATTGCTAAAATCAAATAAAAATTCTATTCATTTAGCGAGATAAAAATTTCTATTATAATATTTTATTACATTTTTTATTGTATTATACTGTCATTTTATCTAAAATTAGATGTTAAATTAAATAACTTCCTCTTTTATCTATTAGTCTCTCTCGTTAAATTTACATATAGCAACAATCAATATAATGCAATAGAAAATAAAATACAAGCAACAAAAAAATTATATTAGCAATTAGCAGCTTAACTGGAACTCAGTATTAAGAGATATGTGGCAGGGAAAAACAAAACAACTAAATGGATTTCTTTGCACTTGTCACTGTTCTAGTTTTGATCGCTTGGACATGTTTTCATATCTTGAGGTCGGATTCAAGGCACAGGAGAGCAGCCAAGCTTCCTCCGGGGCCTTATCCTTTTCCGATCGTCGGAAACATTCATCAACTTGGCCAAAAACCCCACCAATCACTTGCCAAACTCCCCAAAACTTTTGGTCCTTTAATGTCCCTCCAGCTCGGGAACCTATACACCGTGGTGGTTTCCTCGCCTGAAATTGCAAAAGAAATACTAAAAAAACATGACCAAGTATTTTCTAGCCGAACCATCCCAGCTACGGCGCATGCACACGACCACCACAAGATTTCAATGGCCTATTTGCCGGTGGGAAGCCAATGGCGAAAGTTTCGTAAAATACGCAAAGAACATATGTTTTCTAGTCATCGGCTGGAGGCCAGTCAAGGCCTTCGCCGAGACAAGTTGCAGAAGCTGTGTGACTATGTGCACCAATGTAGCATTAGCGGCCGAGCAGTGAATATCGGCGAAGTTGCCTTCATAACCACGCTCAATCTCATGTCAGCCACACTATTTTCAGCTGAATTCGCTAAGTTTGATAGCGATGCCGCTCAGGAATTTAAGGAAACTGCTGAGGGTGTGGAGAAGGTTTTAGGTGTTGCTAATATTTCTGACTACTTCCCAATCCTTAAACCGATTGATCCACAAGGGATTAAGCGGAAGGCAGAATTTTACTTTGGAAAATTGCTTGCAATGATTGAGGATATAATCAATCAAAGATTGCAATCAAGAGGCACATCCCTCGCTTCTCCAAAGAAAAATGATTTGCTGGAAACACTCCTAGACCTCAGCCAAGGAAGTGAGTACGAGTTGACCTCCGACGACATTAAGCATTTACTTCTGGTGAGCAAATTAGAGTCTCTTTCCTCTGTTTTAATTCCATACTTTCAGACAAAGCCAATTCGGATTAATCCTAGGACAGATTTTCAAAATAGAAGTCAAGAGGCAAGAAAATTTATGTGTAATCCGTTAATACTACTTCAAGCTCAGTTTCCAGCATGAATAAATAGATAAACTCAAAGTAGTGTTTCTAATTCTAGTTCACGTTAGGACTTATTTGTTGCAGGGTCGGACACAACAGAATGGACAATGACAGAATTTCTACTCAACCCCGAGAAACTGTCGAAGGCCAAACAAGAATTCAGGACTGTCATCGGAGAGAACAAACAAGAACATGAATCAGACATCTCAAGACTCCCATACTTCCAAGCTGTGATCAAAGAAGTCTTTCGATATCACCCTCCTGGTCCTCATTTGATTCCTCGCAAGTCAGAATACGATGTAGAAGTCAGTGGGTATAGGATCCCCAAAGGTACACAGATACTCGTTAACGTGTGGGCTATGGGCAGAGAACCAAGCCTATGGTCGAATCCAAATTCTTTTTGAGCCTGAACGATTTTTAGACAGAGAAACAGACTTCAAGGGCCAAGATTTCGAGCTTATTCCATTTGGGTCAGGAAGAAGAATCTGTCCGGGTTTGCCATTGGCAGATCGGATGCTACATATGACGGTGGCAACTTTAATTCATAACTTTGATTGGAAACTTGAACCAGGGATGAAATCAGAACAAGTGGACAAAACAGAGAAGTTTGGGCTATTACTGCACAAGGCAGTTCCCCTCAAGGCTATTCCAATCAAGCAGTGATATTACGAAATGGAAATGTGCTTAATATGAAATAAATTGGCTTGATATATGGCCAGATAAATATATTTTGCCACAACTTATATAGACGAAATGTGCTTAATATTAAATATCTATATTGGTTAGCCACACTTTTAAAAATATTGTCTTTAAAATATTAATTCTTCTCACCGAAGTGTAAATAATTTTCAAAAAATTAACTTTCAGAATACAAAATTTATGATTACTAAAATTTTAAGTTTATACTACTTGAAAATCACCAATTTTGTTTTTATATCCAAATTTTATGATTACTAAAATTTTAAATTTATACTACTTGAAAATCACCAATTTTGTTTTTATATCTATTTGTTGTAAAACATCAGTTATTTATATACTTCCAAAAATGACTTTCAATGATTGATATATTTCTCAATAGACGTCTTTTAATGAAAAACGCCCATCCACTTCAAATATTATATATATTATAATTATAAAATTTTGAATTAAAAATTTTCTTGATTTTTCCTCATTCTCAAAAAAAAAATTGGTAAAACTTATTAAATTTACACATATTTATACAGTTTTATAACTCTAACTAACAATGAATTTGAGATAAATACATATAAATAAATAATTAATATGAACCACTTTACAATATGAAATATTAAACACATATGGATGTGCTACAACTTTTTGTGTCATATTTTCTATTTAAAAAAAAAAAAGGAAAAAGAAACAGCAGGCCTCAATATAGAATTTCCATATAATAACTTCACTAGTGGACTCACACTAGTGGTCATAGTGATTTAAAATTTCTACAACAAATATAACCGTACCAGATAATAACTCAGAAATGACTACTTTTGGTTGATATCGAGCCCAAGATTATGCTTGACAAATTATTCTCTCAAAATAAATTAACTTTTCTCTTAAAATAAAAAATGAAGCCTGTTATATATCATAATCATTGATTATTTAATTATTAATTGTTTTACTATAAATACTTATTTATTTATATTAAAAAATACAACATATAACATTATAAAATAATAATGTGGCATCATTTACTCAATATATCCTTACATGATTTAATTGTTACAATAAAAATTATTTTCAATAAAAAAAATATACATTATTTTTATTTTATTTTATTTTTTCAAAATCCTTCCCAAAACAATCAAAACATAACCAAACATAGCCAGAGACGAAAAACCATGGTGCAAAGGAAAAGATGAAAAATTAAAATTTTGAAATTAGATGTCTCTGTCCAGCCATTATTTTTATTTTCACATGTTTTGAACTGATTGAAATATGAAAACTTTGTCGTTATTTATAAGAGAGGCAAATTAAATATGCAGATAATTTAATTGTCATGCTCCAAACCATGACGCGATCTACGCCTCGAGGCTCACATGGTGGAATAACACAGCTCATTTTTCTAAACCGACCTCTCTAGTTGTACCTCTGCAAGTCGGTTTTTTTAATAAATATTTTTTGATCTTAATCAGTTTTGTTTTTATAATTAGATTTTAAAATGTGAGCAGATCGAGTGCGTGTATATTTTTTTAATAATATAATTATAAAACTTAAAAAAAAACTCTTCTAATCAACCCATTGACTTTTTCAAATTGATTATGAATTATTTATTCATCATCTATTTTATTTTTATGTACCTAATGCAGTTGAAAATTATGGTGTTATGCTAATGCCAGCATGGGAGAAGGCTAGGATGGGAGTAGGAAGAACTTGGGTGTATTCTTTTCCTTCTTTTTTCCTTCATTTTAGACATAGGGGCAAAATCAGTAAATCGGGGCTATTTTTCAGGACTATGACAATTTCAATGGTAATTGTCCAAAAATATTAATAGTTTTTTTCTAAAATAATAAATGCTAAAAAAATTGGAAGTGTTTCATCCAAGAGTGCAGCCATATTATCGAGATGAGTATGAAATCTTCTAGTCAACAAGCTAATGAAATCTTGAAATTGAAGGGAATCATAACTAATTGGCATGAGTAGCAATGAGATTTGGTTTTGGAAGAAATAAAATTGGATTTGAAATTCGGTGCTTGGAACTGAGAAAGTCACAATGAGATTTGGATTTGGAAGAAATAAAACTGAATTTGAATTATAAATTTGGTGTTTAGATTGATGGATTTGAAATTAAAAATTTTAAATTTATAATAAAAAATTTATTTAACTTGTTTGTATAATTTCATAATATAATTAGATCTCAATTCATTGAACTTCTATTTTAAACTATTTTTTAAGCCATTATAAGAATTTTAAAACCATCTTATATATATGCATTCTTTTGATTAAAGATGGGAGTTCGTTTTGACGGGAGGTGATTTGGATAACAGTTAATAATATTAGAGCAAGCAAATAAAAACCTGTGTAGCGGCTATAAAAGGCGAACTCCTATGAAGAGAGTAGTAGTAGGGGGAAAAAACAAAACAACTAAATGGGTTTCTTTGCAATATTCTTTGTTCTATTGTTGATGGCTTGGACATTTTTCCATTTCTTGAGGTGGGATTCAAGGCAGCGGAGAGCAGCCAAGCTGCCTCCGGGGCCTTATCCATTTCCGATCGTCGGAAACATTCTTCAACTTGGGCAGAACCCCCACCGATCACTTGCCAAACTCTCCAAAACTTATGGTCCTTTAATGTCTCTCCACCTCGGGAGCATATATACCGTGGTTGTTTCCTCACCCGAAATAGCAAAAGAAATACTACAAAAACATGACCAAGCTTTTTCTAGTCGATCCATCCCAGCTGCGGGGGAGGCACACGATCACCACAAGATTTCAGTGACCTATTTACCGGTTGGAAGCCAATGGCGAAAACTTCGTAAACTAAGCAAAGAACACATGTTTACAATTCCTCGTCTGGAAGCCACTCAAGGTCTTCGCCAAGAAAAATTACAGAAACTGTGTAACTTTGTACAACAATGTTGCGATAGCGGCCGAGTAGTGAATATTGGCGAAGCTGCCTTCATAACTACGCTCAATCTCATGTCAGCCACACTCTTTTCAGCTGAAGTTACTACCTTTGATTCTGATGCCACTCAGGAATTTAAGGAAACTTTTGAGGGTGTCATGAATATTATAGGAATTCCTAATTTTGCTGACTACTTCCCAGTCCTTAAACCTATTGATCCACAAGGCATTCAGCGGAAGTCTGAGTTTTACTTCGGAAAATTGCTTGCATTCATTGAGGATTTAATCAATCAAAGATTGCGATCAAGAAGCACATCCCTGGATTTTCCAAAGAAAACTGATTTGCTGGAAACACTTCTTGATCTCCACCAAGGAAGTGAGTACGAGCTTAGCATCAAGGACATTAAGCATTTACTTCTGGTGAGTAAATTCTCCATGGATTTAAGTTTCTCTGAATAAGTATATATATTCAAAGTAGGCAAAAGATACAATAGTGTTTCTAATTCAACTTTTTGTTAGGACTTATTTGTTGCAGGATCGAGCACAACAGCGGGCGCAACCGAATGGACAATGACAGAATTACTACTCAACCCCGACAAATTGTCAAAGGCTAAACACGAGCTTAGGACTGTCATTGGAGACAACAAACAAGTCCAAGAATCAGACATATCAAGACTCCCATACTTCCAAGCCGTGATCAAAGAAGTGTTCCGATATCACACTCCTGGCCCTCTTTTAATTCCTCGCAAGTCAGAATATGATGTAGAAGTCGATGGCTATATAATCCCCAAAGGCACACAAATACTTATTAACGTGTGGGCTATGGGCAGAGAACCAAGCCTATGGTCGAATCCAGATTCTTTTGAGCCCGAACGATTTTTAGATAAAAAAATAGACTTCAGGGGCCAAGACTTCGAGCTTATTCCATTTGGGTCAGGAAGAAGAATCTGCCCAGGTTTGCCACTGGCAAATCGGATGCTACATATGACGGTAGCAACTTTAATTCATTACTTCGATTGGAAACTTGAACCAGGGATGGAACCAGTGGACACAACAGAGAAATTTGGGCTATCACTGCACAAGGCAGTCCCCCTCAAGGCTATTCCTATCAAACAGTGATATTGCGAAATTGCGCCACAACTTATGCAGACGAATTATATTTGGAAAAGGGCAATTGCTTGTAAAACCAAACGTTGGATAGTATCTTGATTCTTATTTGTCTGATTTCTCATGGTAGTGTAATCAGTATTGTTATGCTTATTCACTTCAATTTTCTTGTTTTTTCATATGAAGTTTTCAGATTATTGTCAACAATTACTTACGTATATTGAATATTGACTCTAACAATTTGGATGTTAGTTTCCCAGGAAAGACGATCATGCAAGTGTAAAAATATTGATATCTTTTGCTAAAAAAAGAATATTCCTCAAAAAATTGAAAGGAATTAATAATCCCCGGCCGGCCCTATACCATCAGTGTAGATATGAAGAAGCCTTGTTTCAAGAACATTTTAGGACATATTTCTCAGCCCCTGAAAGGGGAATGCGTAATTAATTAATATTAAGTCTTACAGTCTTATAGAAATTGAAAATTCTATAAACAAATCTTAATTTGTTAATTTTCAGATGGAAATTGGATGCCACTTTCTGTGTCATAATTCCCACTAAAAAAAAAATTAATCATAATAATAATATATATATTAAAAAAAAACTGGCCTCAATATACAATTTCCAGATAATAATTTCACTAGTTAGTATAGTGATTTAAAATTGAAATTAGATATCAACACACTTAAAATTAGGACAATGAACAATGGTGAAGAAGAACTATGGGTGTAAACGAAAAGATGAAAAAAAATAAAATTCTAAAGTTAGATGTCAGCGCAATTAAATTAGGAAATTGAACCATGGTGTAAACGGAAAGATGTAAATTTAAAATTTTGAAATTAGATGTTTAAATTAGGAAAATGAATTTTTATTACCTTCGTAATATACACATTTATTTACCATGTGAAATGTTGGCCACTTAAATCCACCTTACTGCATTTATTGTATTTCTTTCATACATAAAAAACAATGATAACTACATTGAAATTTTTTCTTATGAATGTCATAAAGACTAGTCCAAGTTGCAAGATTTGAGAATTAAACTGATAGTTAGGTATTTGATTTAACTCTTCAAAACTTTATGATATTTAATCATAGTATGTTATTTCTTTCTCTTATGATAGTTAGCTTGTGTATAATTGATTGGTCAAGCGAAATCTAATGGATAGGCAGGTCTAAAAACTTGGGTTATTAAAAAAAAAAAAGAAATTATATCTGTGTTGTTTAATGTCTTAATCATTTTCTTAATTTATTATTACTTTGTAAGATTCAGATTTTTCTTTTCAAATAATTAATTACCATGGGGATTGTGAGGTCCTCTTTTTTAAGAAGGAAATGTGACAGCAGAGAGTTGGTATAGTATCCGTTTGCCGTGGTTCAATTTGAGGAGAGAATTGAGTGTCAATAGAATATTCTATTGCTTTTTTAATTACATCTTTTTAATAGAATTTATATTACAAATCTTATTACATCTTCTTCTGAATTTGATTTCAAGTATAACTCATTGTACCCATTTTAACCCACTTTACAAGTATTCATTTCAACAGTTCTTAGAATCCAAACTTTTTGGGCTTGATGAATAAGGTAAAAATGTCTTCTTTTTGAAAATTAATTTCAAATTTCTCTCTCCTTTGAATAAATTGTATAGGTCCTTAATTTGTTTTACTCCCCTTGAAAAACACAAAACAAATAAAAAAAATTAATCCCATCTCCCCATCTGTCTTATCCTGAATGTTCACTTGATTTTTGTGGTCATTTGGAACATCTTTTCTTGCCATGTTTGTTAGCTCAGTTAGATGATTTCTTTAAATAGCATCAAATTTCATACTGTCAATGCATTAATTTCTAAAAGTGACATCACATCTCCATCTATGATAACCAGAAAGACTGTCCTCAAGAATCAAAATTTAGCATCAAAGTGGAATAACCCAGAATCATGAATTTTAGTACTACACCATTTAAGGTCATTATTCCTTATTCCCTCTTTGTTACATGAATGCACATTGCAAAGTAAAGTAAATCTGCTTTTAAAAGTCTTTCATATATGTATGTAACACTTCAATTCAACTCCTTCTCCCCCAGAGGCCATCCATGGTTCCTCATAGTTTCATGTACAGAGAAATGTCAGTCCTGAAATTCTGTTCTAATTCTTGTGCTACTCACATCATCTTGAAAGAGGAGGAAGTTCAAGGGGCTCCCAAATCACTGCATTCATATCCTTGGCAATTTCCTGTGGAGACGAGAATTCATCGCCGCCATCATGGGAGTATAAGCAATGAGCAATCTTGCATGTCTTCCAAAAGAGTTCTTTACATTCCCTAGGAACAATGCTTCCTTTTCCTTGATAAACCATCTGCAGCACTTTTCTTCTATGATATTCAACAAGTTTCTGTACCTTTAAAATGGCCTCCTCCTCTGAAATGCCTCCTTGAACTGTTTGCACATTCACACTGTTTAGCGCCCTTTCTTCGCGTTCCTTCTGCCAAATATTTTGTATCTTTATTATTTTTGTTGAAGAATTCGAACAAATAAATAAATTCCCTTTTTCTCTAGTAGTTAAACTTTTTTGAAGAGTTCCACATCTAAAAAGAAGAATCCAACTTGAGCTTGAGGTGGCATATCAAAGACATTAACTAAATAAGTACATTTCTTTCTCTTTGATTATTAAGCTTATATATGCGGAGGTAATTCAACAATTAAACTACATTTCATTTGAGGGAAAAATACCTTGAAAGTCTTAAGATCGTTGAGAAGTCGGCAAACCAAAGAAGCATGCTCGCACAAACTAGTACACTCTGCACATGTAAACATGTCCTCAGATAATTTCATTCCAAAAAATTGGATCGACGTGAGAACACAGAGATTGCAAGCGACACTTTTCCACGCAAAAGACAAGTACTCATCCAGGGTTGATACATTATTGTCACTCCAAGAATCCTTTTCTCTTGCAAAATTTGTTAATAGTTCAAGCCACTGCTTAGACAAGAAAAAGAAAATCATGAAATACGCTAGCACCTCAAAACTTGAAAAATGAAATAACTCAAAGTATTGGCACCAAGAATTAATACCATGCTAACTAGATCATGTTTAACACAAAGGCCTTGCTTGGCATAAGCCTTTGCTGCAACTTCATTCACTGTGTTGTATAATGCAGTAAATAGAATTTCAACTTCTTGAGAGCAGTAAGTTGTTTCTGGCTGCGTATTCCAGCTATAATTCAAGAAAATTGTGTAAGAATTCTCATGTATAGAAAATACTCTCAGCTCTTTAGATAGTATATACTGAAAAAGTGTACGTGGAAGAAAGAAATGAAAAAAATGAAATATAGCACATACTTGCTTACTAATTCGATAATACAGAACGCTTCTTCTCTAGAGCCATAAAGATCGAAAAAATCATCCAAGCAAGTTACTAGAACAACTACTTGAGCATAGGACATTCGAGCCATAGATAATTCAGGATCAACAATAATCGCAGCAGTCAACATGTAAGAAATTCGTAATATACTCCTCCCTTGATTTAGGCGGTCCAACCTACATTCAGAGTACCACCTGTTTTTTTTTGTTGGTAAATGTATTAGTTTATTACCATAACAAAAAGTTCAATTTCCTTTAATCTATGGTGGTGATACCTCTCCATTTGTTGAAGTTCTTTTTGGTATTGAGCTTGGGAAATTCTGAAATCTTGCACCGAAAACAGAATAAAGTCTTCATTGTGAATTGTGGGGCACCTAAAGACAAAAGGAAAAACAGAGTAAAGATATTTCTAGTCAGTGATTAATGAGAATGACCTAGTAGATATATTAGTTATAAATTGGAGTTTACCTATATGCTGTTTTCAGAATTTGAAAATCTTGAGCATCATATAGCTCGATGCTTCGTCTGTTTCCAACTCGATCCAGTGTGCCATGAAAATTCTTCAAGTCGTATTCCACCTTATAATGTCCAAAGAAAACTTGATGCAAGTTAATCAGAAGGGTGGCAACAGTCATTGCCCGAAAGTTGACTTAGCTATTAGTTTCACAGGAGTTTTTGTGAACTGTTTCTTAACTATCACCTGCTTCTGTAATCGTTTGTCAAGAATACTTTGGTTTAGCAACTGCTGCTTCAGAAATTCACTAGTCCAAGCTTGAACTTTCTCAAGAATGCCGCCTTCATATACTCTTACCTGTGAAGCTCTGTAAAGCTCAAGCACTGTGGTTACACCACTGTTTTGTATGCTAACCGTATTGAAGAAATGTTCTCGGTCAATAAATTCTGTCAATTCATCTGAATCATGATGAACAATTAACTTGATTTCTCATACCATATTTATAAATTTGAAAATGTGAGACTTATTTCGCCTCAAACTTTTGATGGATAAAATACCTGAAGAGACATCATATCCTTTCATTCTTAGAAGTCGGAATGCCATGGCCTGACAAGTAATATCAGAAAAAATCTCATCATCTCTCTCCCGCCAACACCTGTTGTTGGTCGTACAAACTCATTGTATGAGCAAGTGAATCATTGTGATTATATTCACATACACAGTTGGGAAATGTATTTTCAAATCACCTGTATATTTCATCAAGAATATTACCGAGCTCAAATTCAAAATGCTGATTTACTCCCAACCTTTCCAGGGTATCAACCACATAGAGACCAGTGTATATATCCATAGGATAAACAGTAGGTACTGACATAGAACAATAACAATGTGGAATGTATATGTGTGATCAAAAATAAAATACCAAGTACAGGATTTACAAGAAGTACCCCATCTGTTGCAAGCTTTGAGCACCGAGATCAAGTATTCAAAGCATTTATCATCATGACAGTGAATCAAAGCAGCTGCAGTAGTAGCTGGTGAGTTGAACAATGAACCATTACTTCTTTGATGTGCCAATAGTACCCCCTTCCAATTGCATGAATTTCCAAGTCCTTCAGCAACATATTCCTGGTTTTGTTTTCTTCCCATAAGATCATTTCAAGAAACACTTTATGGTTAGAATCTGATAATTACCAGGAATATTAAAGCTACAATACTATATATATATATATATATAATATATATATATATCCACTCTAAGCTACGATACTATATATATATCCACTCTAACTCCCCCTGGTATTGCCAGGACCATAATTTTGCTCGGCTTTTTATGTGATAACTCAATCAAACCAATTAAACTTAATTTCCTCTATCCATTTTATTTTCTTAACTGTTACCATCAGTAAAACTTGTATAAACTGAACTAAAACAAAAGCTTTGCTTCATAATATCAACTAGAAATTGAAATCAGGTATTAAAAGAATCCTGATTTTTGGATCATCCATAAATTTCAAAAACTGTCACAAAATTCATTACGTTGAATATATATCAAATTTTATCGATGAGATAAATTAAGTTTATATCTGTTATATCACTTTAGTAGATTTTCATATGAATTTTCCTTGATGATCATGATTAATAAAGTCCTGGGGTTAAATATGTTGTATTTCATGGTATGAGTAACATGCTTGGATTTATTTTACTACTAGGACGCACCTCATTTTCCAGCCATCTAAAGCTAAGTATATTTTTCTTCTTACAAATAGAATAGTTTAATAAGAATGTCATAAATTTTTTATAGAATTTAAGAAAAATTTAAAAACAAGAGCCACAAACTAACCTAATTTCTGAATCTTGGATGTGAAGCAATGAATCAACTAAAGTAGGACTTAAGGGCAGAGTTAGATCCAGTTCCTTCGCATAGTTAACCATCTCAGGAAAGATAATATTGAATCCAATTGGAGAAAATTGATCATTATGACTAGCAGCCCAACCATTAGAAGCAATGAAGTCCAAGCCTATAAACAAGATCAAAAAAAGGCCATTTAATATACCAAATTAGGAAAAAAAAGTAGTAAAACAAACTTCACTATGTCTATCCTTAATTTCATTTTTTTTTTTTTTTTTTGGATTTTACCAAAATGAAGTTTACTTCTTTTTACAGCAATAAAACATTACATAAATTTCCTTGACACAATAATAAGGGACAATAAATTTCATATATTAGTGGCATCCCAAATAGAGATAACAAGCCTGTTTAAATTTCTTTTCTGCTACTTATCAAAACTTGTGAACAAAACGGAAATTCTATGATTTGTGTCTACCATATCTACATCTTGACGTGTATGTATGAGCCCAACTCAATGAATATTTATATGTTATGAGAGACAATCAAAAGAATTGAGTATTTTTAAAATTTTATTCTCAAAAGTAGTGATTTGAATTAGTGATGTAAAATAGTGAAGGTATTTCCAAAAAAGAAAATTGGGGGGTTTTGGGGGGATTGAATACCACTCCAGATCCACTATTCCAATTGGTTTTACATACAGAATACTCCATTTAACTATTTAACTATATGACATATCTCATTCACCTCCCTGAACTAACAAGGATAAGATTTACCATCCTGTACTAAATATTTGAACTAAATTATCCTTATACCATGTATATTTATATAATTCTGAATATTTTAACTTCAAATTTTTTTCTCAACTAGAAAAAGTAAAATTTTAGTTAGTATAATTAAACAAAAAATATTAAACATTAAAAAGTTATTTTAATGATTTAAACTTAAAATAAAGTTATTAACTATATCTCCATTAACTTAAATTTAGATATGTATTTTTTTCAAAATAAGATATGTTTAAACAAATCTTGGACTCTTTCAAATAAAGATGGAATTTATATCATTATTTAATTAATATGTATATATAATCTTGGTTTATATATTTACTTATTCCATTTTGAGAGAGTTGAAAAAACACTATCTCGTTGAAAGGTTCTATACATCTGCCCTTTCTCAACGCATTTCTTTAGACAAAGACTCCGTTTTTTCCTCTTTTTGGATGGTAAAGAGTTGACGGACATATAGTTATTCATTTTTATCCAAAATAGTTCAATACTTAGTTCATTAGAAAGTTAATAACTTAATTTTAAACTCAAATAATCAAAATAAGTCTTTTACGTTTAGTATTTTTTGTTTATTTATCATACTATTTATTCATTTAATTTTTTAAAAGTTTGAAATAATATAATCATTAATTCTATTCCATAATTAAAATATATACAAAATATACAAAATGCAAAATATTGGAAACTAACAAGTTTGTCCATTTATTAGTCTGTTGCACTTGTTAGTTTCGAAGAGTGAACGAGACTTATTTGATTAGTTGAGGGGACAAAGTATTTTTAACCCAACAAAATGCGAGCACTAAATATGGATTTTGTGACACACAACAATATAATTTAACGTGAGTAAGGAATAAAAGCGTGTTTACCCCTCTGTACCAGTTGCTGGCTCATATTCCATTTGTGGAGGGCAAGCACGCATGCCAAGGTGCAAGAAAGAGAGTCTTTAACCAGATATGGATGACCCGGATTCAAACCCCATGACCCGTCTGGATTCTGATTTTCCGTTATCCAATCCAAGCACTGTGGGAAACTGGGGCCGGAATATTCTCTCGACGGCACCATCGCCACCCATGCGGTGTCGTATGCGGACGGCGATATCTCGACCTACCCATTAGTTATCCTCTCTCTAATTTTTTCAATGAGGTTTTGATTGGTCTACCATATACGGAGTTAATCAGTGAACATGAGTTGCCGAAATACCTAATAAAAATAGTTTCTTTCTTGGGCAGGGGGGCTTACCGTTGAAACATTGAGGCTGCATTTGGCACTCACGATTGGTCTGCCGGAGAATGAATCTGCTGGAAAAATATTAAGTTAAGGAGAATTTGCATGTGGTAGTAAAAAAATTAATATACAAACAGGAAAATTTGATTATATGTTATCATAAAGTGGTTGGGTTGTGAGTCATGACCTCGGGGAAAATTTTTAATTCAACTATGATTAGTTACACACCATACCATACAGTATGATTCTCAAGAATCTTATGAAAAATATATACCCACTTTGCTCTATGATTAATTTTAGAGTGGGATCGTCGAGAGTTGGACTAAAAAGTATATCTAGACGTTCCAATTCCTTATTTTCTGACCAGCAAGCTGTCTTTATGTATCCGGGAGGTGAAGAAAAGCAGAGCTTGGACCATCGTTCCTACGGGATATTGATAGTGGTCTAGAGGCTATAAGATTCTAAGTAGAATAAGTTCTCGTAGCTCTTTCTATAGCTCTAATTACCTTCCACAGGGATATTGTATGCATGTACTGCTTACCAGAGGAACATTTGCAGCTCCAGGTGTTCTGGCTTGAGAAAGGGATAATTTTGAGTGTATACCCTAATGACATTTTTGATACACAGGAGACAAAAGGAGTGGGGGAGGGGGAAATTAGGCACGGCCTAGATATGTGGCAGGTTGGTGATTGCTCAAATGTTGGTTATAATGCCAGAGCAAATTTAAGTTAATTTTTTTTACTTCTTTTCTCCTTCAGCGATGAGAAGGCCAAGGATTTTTCGTGGTTGGAGTTGGCTCAAGGGCAAAAGTAATTTGAGGACACGAAACAAATACAAACAGATTGAGAGTTGAGGGAGAAACTAGTATTAGAAGTACAAGTGACTGGAGAGTGTAGAGGATTGTGTGAATGTCCGCAGAGGGAATGGCAGGGAAGAAAAAGATTCCAAGAGCGATTCTTCATTTCCCATTTTTTTATCAATAACTTGGTTCGTTGATTCTTATTATGAAGGGGAAAAGTGTCAATCAGTACGATTTAGCTCTGGCATTAGGATAATTTCTCTAACAATATCACCGTCGGTGGTCGTTGTTCAAACTGTGAAGACAATAGATAAATGTTCCATCATGTTAGTGACAGGTAGTTTTCTTTTGCTAACACTCGTATTTCCCGTATTTCTTCAGAAGACCATAGACTCCGAGCTAGCAGATTTTTTTATCTATTATGTCTGGTAATATCTATGTTGCGTGTGTGTGTGTGTAGTACATTTAAGGTATGTATGAAAAATAATTATCTCATTTCAATGATAGATGTTTACGGAGTATATTTACATCAAATATAATATTTATAATACCGTTGTCTCTAAATAATTATTCCTTGCAATCATACTAATTTTTACTTTTAATTTAATTACTTTCAATTATTTGCCACCTCCACCTCCACCTACGTTTTGTTGAGGTGTAAGAATAGAAACTCACAGGAGTGTGTTTGACTCAGTCGCACCCTTACTATTTATAGTAGTTAGCACTACTTGGTTGAATAGTTTATATATTTCTAATTTCTTTCAAATAAAAATACGTGAATCATAAATATGAAGACGACCAAACGAGCTTGTATATACACTTTTTCTAATATTGTGTGAAGTCTAGTTTCACTTTGAAGGACTGATATATAACTAATTATTTGATTAGGTTTAACACTCACCAAATCCATAACCAAGACATGGATAAATCGAGGGGTGTAATCAAAGTTCTTAATTATAAAGAAGGGGTGAGATAGACATTTTCACTGGTAAACTTTTGAATTCCATATGCATATAATTTGGGGCGGCCACCGACTCCATCCCCTCCATCTGCATCGAAATTCTGCACCCTTTTATCCCGATTCAAAAAGACAATGAAGGACCATTAAAAAAAAAAAAAAAATGAATAGTATATGATAGGAACCATGTTTAATTTTATTGCTTCACATGGCAGGCTGCGGTAACATGTGCTCAGCAACAGCAACAGGAACAGTACTATAGACAAAATATTGTTGTCGAAGAGTTCAAAACATATATTAAAGCCAATCCAATGTGGTCGGAGATGGATTAGTAACATTAGTTTAAGTAGTGTTGAACAGCAACTAGTCCTCTGTTTTGTGTTTAAAAATGTCTGCTGAGAAAGTGTCCGAATGCAAATTTGTTGTTATCACAACTTAATTCTTTGTCTGCACCTCAAATTAAATTGCTTCCTTCAAGAAAATGTTGTCTTTATTCAACAAATGGTTTTTGCTCGATCGTAAACAACAATGTGATGATAGAATTTGATGCTGATTAATTTCTTACCAGATACGACTAACTCCCTCACATGCGTGGGGAATAATATATGTTCATAATAAAGAGAGACAGTCAATTGGCTTGGCTGAAAAAGATTAAACCTTTTTCACTTAAAAAATCCAAGGATGTGTGTTAAAATCAGGCTAAAGGTAAATAATAAATGGAGTATAATGTCATAGGCGCACACACACACACATACGAATATATTATTTCAGAAAAAAAAAGTAAAAATTATCTTGGTACATGAGTTTTAACAATAATTTTAATTGACACATGAATTTTTTAAATGTTTTAATTGATATTCAAGTTTCGACATAGATATCAAATTAGTACATATTAGATAAGATTAGATAAGATATGAAATCCATCTAATTCTTCATCTATAAGTTTTATAATAATATATATATCCTTTTGAACTCTAACTTTATCATAATTATCCATTTAATTTATTATGATAATGTATAAGCATTTGATTAAATAAATCCAATAATGATTAAATAAAACACAAAATCCTTCCTTCAAAGAACTATACAACTATGAAGAAGAAAATGAGTTAAAAGGAAAAGGATCAAAGCATTATGCTAGTCGAATTATACTTGTTTTTACACTTTATCGTTTAAATAAATTTTATTTTTTTTTTTACTACTTTTGCTCTCAAGACCAAGCGACAATTGCATGGTTCTACCTATAAGTGAATTATGGTAGAATATTACACAAGGATTCCCTCACATATGTAACACACGTATTTTTTAAGGGGAAAACTATCAAATCAAATTAAAATTAATTGTACTTCATCCTTCTGAACTTCACTTGGCATCTTAAACTTTAAAAATTATGCACGAAATATGTATATCATGTTTTTTTTTTTCAGTTTACCCATCACAAAAAAATAAATAGAATTTATAGTTATATTTGTAAAAAAAAATTCTAGTGAAACTTTATTTTTTTTTTAAATTTCTAGTTGAATCATATTTTTTTTATTTGTTAATTTTCTTTATCAAATTTTAAATTCAAATAAATTATAACTATGAATTGTCAAATTCTATATTAATATGGAGCAACAATGAAATTTTAAATATGAAAATGATTGATAACATTAAAATCATATAATTTTTGTCTTCTCTAAATTTTCAGGACTAATTTGTTATTCAAAATGCATGCATGGTCAACTTTACTAGGTGTCCATATGCAGTATTCATCTTAGATGGTGAGTCAAGTGATTTGATTGGACTAATTATTGTCATTACAAAAATAATTTTGTCTATGAAAGTCGACAATAAAAAACCAAGGGACAGATTAAACATAAGATGGGCAAGTTTAGATTCATTTGTAAAAAATTGAGAATGTGATTTTTCTCATGTTTTGAGATTTTTACTAGAATATATATAGAAAAAATATATTTTCAAAAGTATATAACTTACTTTGACAAAACAATGTTCTAATGTCAAATACGTTTTTTATTAAACATTTGGAGATAAATAATAATTTATTGTGATAGCAAAATAATTTTATCCCTTAAGAAAAAGAAAAGATGGTGTCTTCACCCCTTTTAACAAGTTATTCCATTTCCAAAGGGCAAGGAAACATGCCATCACAAGGGGTGAGGGTTGGGCCGACAACTCGGGTGAGGGTGGGATACCCAACAACCCCGGCAGCAATTTAGGTAAGCGCATGTTCTCCGGGGGGGGGGGGGGGGGGTTGCAATATTTTTTAGGGACAAAACCAAAAAAGAGGCTTCTCTTTTTAAAAAATATATATATATATATATATATTTATAGGTAATGTTTGCAAAAATTTATTGATGTACAAAGGATTAAAACTAAATATTATTAAAATATCAAAAAAGTTCGAAGATTTGTTTATTTTTACTTGAAATTCTATTCGATTCGATTTGAACTTGAAATTCTATTCGATTCGATTTGAACTCAAGTTCGGATCGACCGAACTCTCTACTGTTGATGAAGTGAACTAATGGGACTATAGCCAGCCTGTACAACCTAAAAAATATATTAGTATCTATATTCGGTGTATAGTTTTAATAAAGTAATTTTTATTTTTTTTTAATTAATTTGCATTCCAATTTATTACAACCTTTATATCTGAACTAATTTAAAAATTGAAGAGTTTTAATTGAAGATCATCCCAAATTCATATTTTCGATCTGAACTCAAATATACTAATTTATCTCCAAATCCCTTGTGTTTTGAGAAAGTGATAATATTTAAATGAAGTTAAAAGGTAAAAAAGAAGAGTGTTTATAAAAAATATTGATAAGTAGAAAGAAGTTGAAGTGGAAGTATTTGGTAAAAAAATAGCTTCACCCTCAACTTATTTACAAAATGACAAAATTACCATTGCAAATCGGGCTTAAATTTTAACGTTTACTTAGTTTTATTTTTTACTTTTGTAAATTCTTTCTTAAATTATCGTTTCTTCTTGTTTGTAAGGTGTGAATGTATCTCTGCCACCTTTTCATCCCTGAAACCAAAACCAGATTCCACTTTTCTACCATCTTTCCTCCAATTCATCCTTATTTTCATCTCTGAAAACCCTCTGAGCTTTCCTCATTTTTGTCCTCCTTTTCACCACTGGTGCCCCTTCATTTCCAGTTGCGGTAGTTGTAGGATCTTGAAGATGGCAAATTCAGAAACACTCCTCGTCGGAACAGTGATTTGAGGAAGAAACCACTCACAAATTGGAGAAGACTCTTCTTAAATCTGAAAGAAAGTTCTCTCATAAACTTCTCACAAATCAGGCAGATAAAAAATATGCTCAATTCTTAAATATATGATGGTGTTGTACCATGATTCCTGGATTTGGGAAGATGCTTTGAGTTTCTTGGGCAAGAATTGGGGCCAGGCTTCATAAAATTTAATACATTTTTACATCTTATAACATATTTTTTGGAATATCTTATTTTAGAAATAATTTTTTGATATATTTAAATAAAATAAAATAATAAAACTTATAAAATATTAATTGTGATAATTTTAGAGATCTTAAAAATAAATAAATTAAAAAAAAAATAGTTTATACCATTCTAATATGTTATTTTGAGATTTTGTAAGTTCACTTCTTAAAAAATTTACCAAACCTTTTAAAAATAAGCTCTTAACCAGAGATGAATGGTTATAGAACCCATGACCCATCTGACCCTAGTCTTTTGTTTAATAAGGCGCGGTGGTTTCTTCATAATATTGAGCAATTTTTCTTCTTGCCACAATTTAATATCCTAACTAGTAGTTATTGTAGATCATACTTAGGTTGTTTTATTTTCCATAACCTTCATGTTGACTAGCACTCGTAAACTCCTATAAATGTCGATACATTAGCTTAACTAAATGACTTTGTATTTTTGCAGCAAGTTATATGGTATTCTGTTGATGGCTTATCTCATATTAAAAAAGATTGTCATAGTGAATAACTCTTCTTAAATATCGTATTAATATAATATTTATCAATTCTTTCATTTATAAGACACACTATATACGTGATAAAATTATATAATACTCATAACAAAATAATAATATGGACGGCAAGAGTATATATCATTCTCTTTTTATTTTACACCATATTAATTATGAATTACGTCTGGATATGCTTTGAGTTTTCTTGACATAATCTCTTATTCAAATTTTGATTTAACCATCTCAAAAAAAATTAATAAATTTTTGACGTCTTTAAATGTTTGTTCGTAGCATCACTCTCACTCGATTAAGTAATTAGAAGGAATTGGCCTTTAAATTATCGACAATCCAAAAATTACGACATCATCCTTTTAAGTACTTACTTGTCAAGATTAATTAATAAATGACAGGGGTTTTCACCAAATCCTACCTAGATTATTATAAAAAAAATGGAAAACATTTATTGATTATGGAAAATATCATATAAAAATACAACTACATATATATATTATTTTAAGTTCGTGTCAGTCAAGTCACCTCGAGATGTGAGATGTACTGCCTTACCATTTGTGGACCAATTTGGCTCTTTCCCCATCGAATTTTGAGCTCAACCAATTAGGAAAAACCGTGCATTACTTAATCTTTTATCGTTATCTGGTTTTGAACCGCCGCCTTGGACAACACTTCTTCCTTTTAAAAATTCTATCCCAAAAAAAAAAAATCTATCCCAAAAATAATTGTTGAATGCGCACAACATTTTTGAAAGGAAGTATTTTAGAGAAAGAGACAAATATTCAGGTGGCCTAATTGAGCTCTAATTAATTAACAACACGACAAATTTGTAACCCCCAATCAATGCTTAGAATATAATAATTGATATATTATACTACGCCCATGTCAGACATTTTTAAAATTCAAATTACTAGTACTACCGACGAGATGACACAGAATTTTAGAGAAATTTTCTATAATAACAAAAAAAAGATTTAATTTTAACTCAATATTTATAATATCAACAACTAATATATGACATATATGAGGTAGAATTATTCATTTCCATTCCTACTCTGTGTACTGCGTTTATTTATTGAGATATTCTTACAAGTGGATAGTAAATAATATTGTTATTATTTATTTAGATATTCTTGTTATGAATGACAACAAAATTTATCAAATTTAAAAATTAAAAATTAAAATTTATTATAAATTTATTTATAATTTTATAACTCATTCCAAATAAAATACATTTGAGATAAATCTAAATTTGAACCCATATCTTATTATCATTCCTAATCCACGTTGATTATTGCATCAACAATTAACTATATTCTTTCTTGCAAGTAAGGATCCTTTATATAAAGTGAACCATATTGATAGTCCACGTACAGGAAATAGATCTCTCTTTCCATCTGCTCTATACTTCCAGTTACAGCCACACAATACAGGAAGGATGTATAGTCCATCAACTCCGCAGCTCAATTTCTGTAATGCATTTCGCTGCAAATCAGTGGCATCTACAACGTGCCGATATCTTTCCTGGGAACGCTGCAACAGTAAGTTCTTTCCGATGAATTGTGTTAATTGTATGTTTGGTCACATGTATAATTGTTCTTTCTTGTAATAATGCTTCAAGTAC
Organism: Paulownia fortunei; assembly: GCA_019321725.1. Taxonomy (NCBI): domain Eukaryota; kingdom Viridiplantae; phylum Streptophyta; class Magnoliopsida; order Lamiales; family Paulowniaceae; genus Paulownia; species Paulownia fortunei. The sequence continues at coordinate 3,029,684 of CM033122.1, forward strand.
TTGAGAATTCAGCTTACTGATTATCATAAGTTCATTAATTTTAGTTATGCCTTTAGTTGACAATGAAAAATGGCTTATTGCCCGTTAAAAGTTTGTTTTTATTTATTTATTTTTTCTTTTCCATTTTCCATTGGTCTAACTAATTTTAGTTGACGGGTGTAATTGAAAAAAGATTATCGGTTTAGCTCAGTTTTAAGTAGCACTAATGTATAAGTACAATTAACCCCGTGGATCATTAGGAAAAGCTATGCCTACAACCAAGCATCCTTATTTCATATTTATGTTTGACCTTCCACAAAACTATATAATTACCAAGGAAGATTGTGAGTATCAAGTGTTTGAGTTTCCAAAAAAATTAAAAGCAATGTTTGGTTTCATTTTCCAGATCTTATTTTCCTTATCCCAAGATAAAAAAATGTATTTATCGCTTAAATTTTAAAAAAATAATATTTTTATTTCATCAGATATACCAATTATTCATTACAAATAATAATATTAACAAATTATTTACAATTAAAAATGTATCACATTAATCGTAATAAAATAATAATGACAATATATTTATAATTAAAAATATCATTTAAAATACATTACATTATTTTTTTCAAGAAACATCCAAATATATTTTCATTATTCATACGTTCCTCAATTCCACTATCCAAAATATATCCTCAAAATATTTTTCGGGTTAAAATAACACCAAATATAGCAAAATTTTATTAATTACCTAAGGATCGTTTGCTTTTTTGATTGAAATATGAAATAATTAATAAAAAATATGATAATTGTTGGACGTGGATTGATTTAATAATAAATATTATATATAATCTATTGAATTATAAGAATGATATATTAATATAAAATATAAATAAATTCATATGATAAATGAGTGATATTATAGTAATTTGATTAATATACTCTATATAAATTCTTAAACTTTTTTGTTACTATTCATTCTTTTACGCAATCTAGGCACAATTTCTAAATCGATTTTCTGCCACACCAAAGATAGGAGACAGGAAAAAAAATTAGTAGTTTTTCAAAATTTGAAAAGGAAATAACCTAATACTATCCAATAATCTTAGGAAAAGGAATTTAAATTATATGCAAAAGGATTTCCACCGACAAATACAACATGACCTTCTATTCATTCTTCTTTCTCCTTCGGCCAACAGATTTCTTCTCAAAAAATTTCTTCTTTCTTTCCTTCTTTTCTTTTTTTCTCGTTTCTTTCTTTCTTCTCTCTTATTTCTTTTTTCTTTTTATGTTTCTCCTCTCTTTTTTTGCCGCCGCCGACTGACCTTCTGTCTCTTCTTCTTCTTCCTTTTTTTCTCTCTTTGCCAAATCAATTATTTGAGGGTTAAAGGTAGTAATTTCACATTATCTTTGGAGGATAAAAATAATATATCTTACATCAGTTTGTAACTCATGTCAGGTTTAATTATTGTATTTTCAAAATAACATTGAAACCAATAATATCATATATGCATGGGATTGGGTTCAACTTAGTAGTAAATTTGGACTGATTCTAAAAAGTAAATGTTACCTTTTTATGTTTGTGTTTAATTACTTGCACTCCAAAAAATAAATGTAAGTATATCAGTTGTTTTTTTTGTTTTTTTTTTTTACTTAATGTATTTAGGCTACCGAGTGACACTTCATATTTATTATTTGAGAAAAGTACCGTGACATAGTAAGACGGTTAGTTCTAATTGACGATAAATTTTGCCTAGGGATACGGAAGATGGGAAGTAAAGAAGATGTGCCCTATATGACATACCTTGTTCGTTGTAAAGATATGTCAAATGATACAAGACAAGGTACGAAAAATTAGTTTAAAAGTGACATATTAAACGCTAGAGGAAATTGTTCTGTGGGGTGAATTAATGACCAAATTGTTGCAGGTCGCATGAACTTGCTACAAGTATGTGTGCAAAATGATCACTTTGAACGGGAAGCCATTAATGAGGTTCGCAAGAACTTTCACAGTTTTAAACCATTAGTTGCTAATAAGTATGTTTCTCTTCTGCAAGTTTCTTGATTATTATTGAATTGGTAAAAATACTTATATCTACAGAATATGCCTCTTTTGGACAAGAGGAAGATAGATGAGTCTATCGACTACATTAAAGACATGTTGGGTTCAATGGATGATGGTCGAATAAGTGTGTCGCCTTATGACACGGCTTGGGTTGCCCTTATTAGAGACCTTCAAGGGCGCGATATTCCTGAATTTCCATCCAGTCTTGAGTGGATTTCAAATAATCAACTCTCTGATGGCTCATGGGGGGAGGAACATTTTTTCTTGGCGTACGATCGGTTACTTAATACCCTAGCCTGTGTAGTTGCACTGAGATCCTGGGACATACATGCTGAAAAGAGTGAAAAAGGTACCCTTTTGAACATTGACCACGATAAACATTATAGTAATTCACAACCTTTTGACAAATATTTGTATGTTGTACTAATAGGAATATCATTCATTAAAGAGAACATAAGCAAGCTTGGAGATGCCGACGCTGAGCACATGACTTGTGGATTTGAAGTTGTGTTTCCTGCCCTTCTTCAAAGAGCTAAAGAATTGGGCATCGATGGCATTCCCTATGATGCTCCATTGCTACAAGAGATTTGTGCCGTAAGAGATCGGAAAATTGAAAGGTTAGGACACATTGAAAGGGCGATATTTACCTGTCACTGTACATACGTATTTATTAATGGAGTTAGTAATTTCGACTTAGAGGAAAGTTGGTAATTTAGGAAGTAAATAAAATAATTATTCATCAATCATCCAAAAACTAAAAAAAATATTGAGAGTTTGAGGGCCACATGTCCCAGTAGTTACTATAATACCTCTGAATATATTTATGTATAAATGTCCATTAAATGCTACTTATTTAGGTATTATTCAAAAAAAATTGTCCATTCTTGAAAAATATGAAATTCCTTTTATATATATATATATGGTGACACATTAATCATTCTCTAAGATGGCAAAGTTTAAGTGGGACAATATTTCAACGGAGATTAAAATGATTAATTTGACAGGGTGCCCAAGGAACTGCTGCACAGGGTACCGACATGCCTACTACACAACTTGGAAGGACTGGGAAATGTGGAAGCCCTGGGAAAGTTGGAGTGGCCAAAGCTACTCAAACTGCAGACGCCAAAAGGAACATTTATAACTTCCCCAGCCGCCACTTCATTCGCAGTTCTGGAGACTAAGGATGAAAATTGCCTCACATTTATTAAATATATTGTGAATAAATTCAATGGAGGAGGTACAGAAATAATCTTATCCTGCTCACAATAATTACTGAATCTCAGCACATGGATGATTCTGTTTCTTTTGTTTTTTTTGTTTTTTTTTCCCTAAGATAGTGTTATTTTTCAGCACCGACTGTATACCCTGTGGACATTTATGCACGACTTTGGGCGGTTGATCGGCTGCAACGCCTTGGAATTTCGCGATTCTTTGAGCCAGAAATTAAGAATTGTTTGGATCACGTCTACAGGTAATAAATACAGCTATCAAATTCATTATATCTGTAGATTTCTACTTAATTATGACCTTGGGATGTCCACTATTGCTTTTTCCAAGAACTTGATTTATTCGGGATCACGGTACAAACATTATTAGTGATAGAAAATTCTGAACCGGTTTTAAATGATTCGGGTATTATTCTTGGTACACTCAATATTAATGTTTTGAAAAATTGATCTGATCGGCCAGTTTAATCAGAAATTTGAATTTCAATTCGATTCGATTAGACATATAAAATTAAATTTTTTATTTGATTGAATTTTATTTTTTTAATTTTTATTTTCTTAAAAATTTTAAATTTGATATTTTGTTATATTTATGTGGTTATTTGATTTTTGTGTTTTCTTATATATTTTTTTAGATATTTATTTATTATTTTTATATTTAAAATGTATGCAATAATAATTAATTTATTATATTATTATTTTACATAATATAATAAGAAAATATAATCAATTTTCATTAGACCGGTCCAACCGACGGTTGAATTGGTCCGACCGATTGAACCGCTAGTCGATAACAAGATAAATTTAATCACTAGCTTGATATATTGTTCACCGAGTGTTTGATTGATAGACAAGTACCTCAATTCTTGCATTATCAATCGAATATAGCATCTCAAAAACCCTAATTGAATATTCACTCCCGATGTCATTGAATTTCAGGTTTTGGACGGAAAAGGGAGTTTTTAGTGCAAGAGAGTCTGAATTTTGTGATATTGATGACACATCCATGGGTTTCAGACTTCTTAGGTTGCATGGATATAATATTAGCCCAAGTACGTGAATTTCTACAAGTTTTACTATGGATGGTAAAAAAACAAAATCCTTTTAAGATTTTTGGAGTATATATGTACTAATGGAAAAAAAAAAATGGTGCTTAAATGTTTTAACAGATGCATTGAGAAACTTCAAGAAGGATAATGAGTTCACTTGCTATGTTGGTCAAGGATTTGAGTCTCCATCTCCAATATTTAATCTCTATAGGGCTTCTCAAGTCCTGTTCCCTGGGGAAATAATTCTTGAAGAAGCCATGGAGTTCTCTTACAATTTTCTACAAGAAAGGCTAGAAAAAAATGAACTTCTAGATAAGTGGTTAATATCGAAACACCTTCCTAATGAGGTAATTATTAACAAAGGAAATGCTGACACCAATTTTACATGATTTATTTATTAAGAAATTAATTAATGACATTTTTAACAGATAAAGAATGGGCTAGAAATGCCATGGTATGCTAGCCTACCTCGGGTCGAGGCTCGCTTCTATATTGAGAATTACGGCGTAGATGACATATGGATTGGCAAGTCATTGTACAGGTTTGACATTCAAAACTATTTATTTATTATCATTAACTATTCCACTAATTGACATTTGCTTATCATATTGATTGACCAATAAATGTTGTCTTCAAATTAAGTTATTTGCATCAACTTTATGATATTTTTGTTTTACTGAATCAAGTTTTCAAGTAATATAATTATTTTAATAAAATTATATGAATCATGTGCATTAAGCCTACTTTTTAAGTATGTGAAAATATAATTATTATTGATCTACTAAGTCCTAAATTGAATATTTTTACCTAAATTCAAATCAAATTATCCACATGTAGGATGCCAGAAATCAATAATGATGTCTATCTTGAGCTCGGGAAATTAGATTACAACAGATGTCAGGCCCAACACCAGATGGAATGGAACCATATGCAACAGTATGTGACATAAAATTTAATATTATATATCTTTCTTCATATTATAGCTTCATATATGGTCATAGTTCTTTATAATATTTAATTATGATCTACATAAAAATGCATATTTATTGGTTGTTTCCTTGCACAGATGGTATGAATATTCTACTCTTGAAAAATTTGGGATAAGCAAAAATGACCTCCTCCTCGCCTTTTTTTTGGCATCTGCAAGCATATTTGAACCTGAGAGGTGGGGACAAAGAATAGCGTGGGTTAAAACCCAGATTGTTTCTAGTATTTTGTCAACTTATTATTTCATTAAAGAAGCTGATGAGTCCTCAGAGCAAAGGATTGAATTATCAACGGAATCCAGAATTAAACAAGGCAAAAAATGGTACAACACATTTATTTTCACACACTCTTTCAATCGTAGAATTCAATAATGTCCAAATTTATTTATTAGTTACTTCATTGTGTCTTCTTTCATTTATGTTTATTAAGTCCTTTTTTGTTTTATTTTCTTAGGGGATACAGTTATAAGAATATACAAAGACTCATTACAATCTTGTTTGAAACCCTACGAGAACTCACGATGGATGCACAAGAACGGATTGGCAGAGATATTAGCGACCTATTATTTGATGCTGTGAGTTAATTTGATAGCCCTCCAAATATATATATATATATATATATATATGTAGCCCCAATAATTTTCCTTCACATATACGAAATTTTTTGCTAAAGTTGATATATGGTATTAAAGTCAATTAATTGTTTGTATATGGTACAGTGGGGGGTATGGTTAAAGAAGCTCGACAAAGGAGAGGAAGAAATCCAAGAAGTAGAGCTTTTAGTAAAGACAATAAACATTTGTGGTGGGCATGTAGTCTCTAAAGAGATACTGTCCCACAATGAATACAGGACTCTCACATGGCTCACTAACAAAATCTGTCACCAACTTCGAGAATTTGAAAATGGAAATGAAAAGGTGAGACAGATTGAAATTTCTGAAGACATTAATTTCTTTATTTTTTATTAACTTAAACTTTTAGATAATATGATTATTTGATATGAATATGCTCTTCGTCACTCTTGCTTTCTTTGTTCTCGTATTTTAATTAAATACATGTAAATTTATAGGTAAATGGCATGGAATGGAAGAACAACCAAAAGAGGAACATCAAGTACAGGGAAATTGAAAAGGACATGCAGTTGCTGGTGCAATTAGTCCTCCATGACTCCTCCAATGGCATAAGTAAAGATATAAAGCAAACATTTTTAGTAGTTGCTAAAACTTTTTACTATAGGGCCTATTTTTCTACTGAAAAAATCCACAATCATATTTCCAAAATACTCTTTGAGCAAGTTGTGTAATTCTTTAAGCAACTTTCACATATGTACTAGTTGTCAATAAAGTGAAATTTACTGCAGCATGAAAATCTGCTCTATGGTTTTTGTCACTATGAATTTATATTCAACCAGTGCCATTAGAAATATGCAGATTTAGAAAAAGTATTCAAACAAAATACATAAATAAATGTGAAAAATATTATGAAATTATTTGTAAAAGTATATTGTGCAAGTCAGAAGGGTTACTCTAACTTGACAAGAACATTTAGATAAGATTGGGAAAATAATAGATAATTATCTATGGACTTTTCGATGAGAAGACCTGTTTTGCGAAATATTAAATTTTTAATATTTTTCCGCTTTAAACAAAAGGCCACCCACTTAAGAAAAAGAGTGTTTTACGTGCTAAGATTCATTCAAGGAATACCATTTGCATATAAGATGGTGTGGTAGAGATATTAAATATTAAATATTTATTATCTCTAACAGTTTAAATTTTTAGATGAAATAATCATTCAATATCAAGGAAATGTTTCTAAATTCAATTAGAAATCAAATTTTGTATCCAACTAAAGTTGAATAAATAATAATGATTCCTCAAAATTGAGAATTTCACATTCAAAATATATTAATAAACAATACCTCAATTTCATTAAGGTATTGTAATTACTTTGCTTATATTTTGTAAGACATTTTGTATAATAAATACTCATATATTTTTTTCTCTGTTAACTAAATTAAACCTATTCACTAATTACATTTAAGTTTATTAATAGAAAACATGTGAATAATTTATTGATATAAAAGTAAATAAATTGAAATTGATTAATATATTAGTTATTGAGAGGTATAATTTATTGCAACCATTAGTATGAACTATTTGTACAACAGCAAATAGCTAATTGAAATATTAACTAGAGAGAGAACAGTGGCACTTCATCAACTGAATTAATTATAGATTCATGTAATATATTTTACTTACAAAGACTATAATGAACACAAACTACTATATATATATACACACATATATATCTCTTTTATTATTGTGTGGACACACTTTTTTTTATTTATAACGGGAACCGTAACCACTATATTTTGGGTGCGTACTGGATAAATTTTCGGACTAATACAATAAAATGCAAACCACACCAATCAGGTAAACCTCATTAGGTAAGTGCGATACGACAGACTCGATCAATAAAGTATTAAGAATGGATTTAAATTCGGAATATGACGCTCCACGCAATCCTCTTCCACCAACTCGGCCACCCCTTGAAGGGTTGTAGACACACTCTTTCTTTGGAATACTATGTATACATATACAATCGAATCATTGCACAATAATAAACACAAAATATATCTGTCATTATTGTTTGGACTATTATATATAAATGGATTTCTGCACAATAATGAACACAAACTACTAATTAATCCTCGTATGTCATTGTGGCATATACTATGTGTTTCTCACCAAATCAAGGCTTTGCATTTGCTTTTCCCTTTCCTTCTCTAATCAATTCCCTAAGCCACAAAACTGAAACAATGTATCCATCCTTATAAAGGTAAACTATTCCCCAGTACTTTTTTTGGATTATCCAGTCTCTAATCATTATTGTGTAGAGAAACTATTGGGATTGAGAACTTCTTAGGATTAGGAAAGGTAGAAAATTAGTAAATTGTTTGGTCCATTGACAAGCCCTATTGTTTCATTTGGACTGTAACAAACATGGGAATTGCGATTAAGGGCTACGTTTGATTTGCACTGGGTTTTTTAATTCTGATAATGTCGAAGAATTGATTTATAAATTATACTGTAGACAATATCGATTTAATTAGTTCACTCCAAGTCTCTTTGATACACTAGCATCATCATATGTTTGATTTCGTCAAATATAACTAAAAATGGAGGCAATGCTTCTCTCTTTCTTTTGTAGTTTAGGTTTATGCTCTTCGCTATCAGTTAATAAATTGGAGGAGGTTTTGCAAAACCAATATATATCTAGGCACAGGTGAGATAAATGATTTTCAAATATCTATGTTTTTGGAGGTCAGGTAAACCCCCGCTGCGGACTTACTTTTCAAGAACTAATAAATCTTGGGCCGATTTTGACAAAGTGATAAGTCATTAATTAAGTATAATTTATTTAACTTTTTGATTAGTTTTTAAGATTTTTATGAATTTTATTATTATTTTTAATATTTATTTTGCAGATTTGAATATGAAAGAAGAATGTCATTTAAATGTAATAAAATCTATATTTATATTTTATATTTTTCAAAATAAAAAATAAAAAAAATTGACCCATGAACAGTAGCACTTAGGTGCTGCTTGGCAGACAAACAAGGACAAAAATGGTATTTTTGTTATGTTTAGGGCATCTCCCATCAATGTTAAGTATTTTAAAAGCCTCCAAAAGTAAAAAATGAGATTTTGAGAGAGGAAGAGAAGGAGATGATAGAAAACAAGCCAATAAATAAGAATGAGAGAAGAATAAGAGAAGAAAAATAGGAGAATTCTTTCATGATTTGTGAAAAAGACATCAGGGAAAAAATTCACCATCTTTCTAGTTTCATTTCATTATCCTCTTTATTTCTTTCATTATGTGTATGAATGTTGTTAATTAGTATTTCATTTTCATGATGAATTAATTTACTTTTCTAGGGTTTTGATGTAATCTAATTATGATATTTTAAATATTTGTATCAATTCAATTATTGATTTAATTTTCAAGTTGAATTTTTTACATGGTTCTTAATGCTTTCAATTACTTGGCATCTAATTGAATGATTTGATAATCATATTGACTCGAAAGGTGATATATGCATCTAATTTTATGTGTAGAAAATCATAAGTTGCATATAAGATAAGAATATACTTGCATGATTTGTGTAGTCTTGTTAGAGATCCATAAAATCTAATGAATTGTTGATTGTTATAATTTACATAGGAATATAGTGGGTTAACAATTGATGATATTTTCATTAGACCTTGGGAAAGATTAGTGGATAATTTAGAGATTTTCGACTATCACTTGAGAATTAAATTGATATTGATGAGATAAATTATTCAATTCGGATTAATTATGATGAAATTATAACCCTAAACTTTTAAATTTTTAAATTTTATCATTAGTTGATTTTGATCATTAGTTAGTGTAGGTAGACTTAGTTTGTAATAATAAACACCTATTTTCGTTTATTCAAATAAAATTAAAGTTAACATAATTTCGATATTTAATAATTCAACAATTCTCATGAGAACGATAATTTATTCATCACTTTATTACTTATATATAATAACGTATACTTACGTTTACTAATTTTCACGACACAAAGACTAAGTTAGCATAAATGATGGATAGATAGGTAATCTCTACCATCCAAAACCTGGAATCCAATTGGCTTAGATGCCTTTGTATTTGTTATTCGTGGACAATGGGGAGAAGCCTACCCTAGTCATACATATAAAAGCTTGTCTGGAAAAGAAAAAGACGTGTCTGATTTTTTATCAAATCACTATCTGGACATAGGTGATACGCAATCTCTATTTTTGTCAAATCATTATCTAGACGTACGATGATGGGTGATGTCTACTAAAGAAGAAAGCACACATTATGTGTGGATATATTGTAGACGTACCGGAGCTAGAAAATAGAGAGTAGGAGACAAGATTTATTTTTGCCTTTGTGTTTGTTATTCGTGGACAGCAGGAAGAAGCCTATCCTAGTCATGCGTATAAAAGCTCATCTGGAAAAGAAAAAATGTGTCTAATTTTTTGTCAAATCACTATTTGGACATAGGTGATACGCAATCTTTATTTTTTTCAAATCATTATCTAGGCGTACGATGGGTAATGTCTACTAAAGAAGAAAGCACACATTGTGTGTGAAAATATTGTAGATGTACCGAAACTAAAAAATAGAGTGTGGGAGATGAAATTTATTTTTTTTAAAAAAAATTATTATTTTTTAATATTTTAGATAGGGGAATTTTAAAATTTAATAATTATATATATTATTTAGATTGATTTAAAAAATTTGGAACACCATTGAAATTTCTGCACACATTTTGACAGAAGGGCAGGCAAAAATTTGCTGTTTTTTGTGGCTGTTTCCTGATGATTTGCAGCAAGATACGGACAGTTCCAACCATTGCCCTTTAAGTTAGTTGTACCCAACCTTGTCCTTGTTTTCTAATTCCATAGATTCCTTAAATAAGTGAACAAATCTCACCAGCTAACTCTCTAAGAACCAAGCATTAGTTTGCCTTCTAAAAGACTAAAAAAAGCTTCTAAGTTGTTTGAGATTGAACTCGAAATTAATCAGTTTAAAATTCGTCTGAATTAAGTTTGTTACTATTTCTTGTATTTGTTAATCACTAAAACTTCATTCATTCAATGAATTTAAAATTAAAAATTTCAAATTTATAATAATATATTTATTAAATTTATTTGGATAATTTCTTATTACAATAAATTTTAAATTTTTAAACTTCTATCTTAAATTATTTTTTGAGTAATTGTGGTGGATTTCAAATCCATTTTTTATAGAGTTATTTAATTTTTTTTTTCAAATCATCTCTTTAAATTCAAATCATTCCATCCAAATACAACATTTACTATAATTTAATTTAATATGCTAAGAAAATAATGAAAACAAAGAACATATAATCGGGCTCCGTATGTGGTAGTTGTATTAAATAAATATTGGATAGTTAAACACTTAAATCAAACCAAAAGGTCTAAAATAATTTCAATTTTGAGAGAAAATCTCCAAATTATAATTATGCAATACGTTGTTATGCTCGACTAGGTTAATTTATACCCTACTTTTTTTAATTGAAAATCAAAGAATATAATAAGACAGCGCGGTCCAATTCCAAAGAGTAGCTCAGTTTTCCCTGGATAAAATTTTAACAAATAAATTCAGCTGGAAATTCAAGCATCCAACTACATACATAGTAGGTTTCTACCAACTGTGCTTTATGTTATCGCTGTTGTACACGGAGTTAGAGAAATTAATAATTCTACTTACTGAACGCAAACATCTTCTAATACATCAAAAACTATGATTTCGTACATGGGTTTAAGAGACTCATACTTGTTTTCATTCATTTTTCTTAACCACGAAAAATTGTTAAACTGTTTAAAATGTAACAGGTTTTTTCCGGATTAATCCTAGTTAATTCACTTGTCTAAATTGCAGGCTCACTATATATATATACATATATATACTGAATCAGAAAATAAAGATTGAGGGGATGAGATTTATTTTTTCTTAAAAATAATATATAAAGAGGTATTTTTAATATTTTAGGGGATAAAATCTTTAAATTTAATAATTTTATATATAATAATTTATATTTATTTAAACATTTTATAGAGTTGAAGGATGATAGCCGTCTATCGGAGAAGTTTGTTTTTTTATTTTTGTTTTCTTTCCCCACTAATTTGTAGGATTTCTGCGTGAGTTGTAATCACATCAGATTTAAAACCCAATAATTTTAGAATATATACAGTTTCAAGTCAAAATGTCAAGATAATTTAGAGTTTTTTTTGGAAATAATTACTTCGATATTTCTTCTAACTCGTCCAAAACACCTAGAATGGACAGAGAGATTCGTTTGACACACCACTGGCTTGCATTTGATTAATTAATTAATTTGAAATTCAATGTATGATTATTATGATCTAATCTCTACCCTAAATATCTAGTGCAATGGCAGAGAGATTCTACTTGATTGAATTTGATTAGTTAATTGATTTCAAATCAATGTATAATTATTATCAACTGAGCTCTACATCAAATATCTAGAACATGACTTTTTAGGCCTGGCCATCCCATTTTTCTTGCACGGTCCCTCTCTTAAATAACACAACTTGATTAATACTTTAGATTAAAAGTCCAATTTATTGTTGAGAATTTATCTAAACAATAATCGGTTTATAATTTTTCCAGATAATATTGCATGGATATGAGCATGGTGGGAAGTCTGGGGACGTAACATATTAAGTGAAAGGCAGCATCATACTGATGGAGACAAATTTCATTGAGTAAGGAGAACAACTCAAAAACAACGTAGAGGACTAAATGATCATATTCAACAAAATAAAATCACATGATCAATGCCTTAGATCTTCAAATAATAGAAGAAAAAAAAACTAATGATTGTCTATGTTTTATCGGAATGTACTAAAATTTTCTTGAAAATTAAAATACGACATATATATATATATATATATATCACTTCTTTGTGAAGTTTGATGCATAACTATCCCATTAACTCCAAAAGAATTTGGTATCGGCATGTTAAATTTTCACTTAATAATAGGACATTTACAAAATCATAGTTGTGGTTGCTTCTAATTTTTAACTGAATATATCTCCGGCTGCTCTCCAGCTCAACCATTCTTGAATTCTTCACGTCAACAAAAACCTCATTCCTGTCAATTCCTTTATCCCAAAGGAGTTAATTTATTTGAATAAATTATGATCACGGTATTATTATAAGTTCAGTTTGCATAGCAGTATGTAGTAATAGTACTGCACCGGGCTAGCTTCTATATCATAGACTCATGATTAAGCTATGATAATCGTTAGCACCTTGTAAATCTTTCTTCCATGGAATTCCAGTTCCTGTTGCCTCTCACTCAGTATTTCTTCCTTTTCTTCTTCTTTTTCCTTCTAGTAAAAGAATGCAGAAAATCAAGAAATCGTCAAAAGTTGCCTCCAGGGCCCTGGAGACTTCCTGTTTTGGGAAACTTGCACCTGCTGATAGGTTCACTTCCACACCATGCACTCAAAACCCTAGCACAAAAACACGGCCCCGTTATGTACATGAAGCTGGGAGAGCTCCCAACTCTCGTCGTTTCATCTCCAAAAATAGCGAAAGAAATCACGAAGACAAACGACGTTGCATTTGCTGATAGAGTCGAGCTCATGATTGCTAAAATAGTTTTATACAACTCTACTGACATAGCATCCACTCCTTACGCCGAGTACTGGAGACAGATGCGCAAATTATGCGTTCTGGAATTCCTGAGTCACAAGAAAGTTCGATCTTTTCATACTTTAATGGAAGATGAAGTTTTGCGCCTGGTGGATTCTGTTCGAATTTCTGAAGGGCTGCCCATTAATCTGACTAAAGAGATTTTATCCGTTGAATGTGGGATTATTTGCAGAGCGACAGTAGGGCGTGTTTGCAAGGATCAAGAATCATTGATAATGATTATCAAAGAAGCTGTATCGATTGCAGGGGTTTTCAACTTTGCAGATGTGTTCCCGTCGATGAAATTTCTCCATTTTCTGTCAGCTGGCTCCAGGAGAAGATTGGAAAAGATGCACGAGAGGATTGATTGTATTCTTAAAGACATTATCCGACAGCACGAAGAAAAGAGAGTACCTGCAGGAAATGGGAGAAATGCAAGTGATGAATCAATGGAGCAGGAAGATTTACTTGATGTTTTCTTGAGGCTTAGTGAGAACAAGGATCTTCAAGTTCCCATTACCAGGGATAATATCAAAGCCAACATCTTTGTAAGTATCTTCAATTTGTTATCTATCGGTGCAATCTGGTGCATTCAGCGCAGTCATGTAGCCTGTAGCATATACATATACTTATATTATTAATACATACCGATTTTCAGCCATAATTCTCATCATGCGCATCTAAACCAAGGACACATGTCCAAATCACTCTTGGCATCTGTTTTTTGGAGAGTTTGCAAACAGTCCCCTTGTTTTCTTTTTTCGTTCCAAAAAAAGCACGTCTAAATATCTACTAAGAAAAGCTACATTATAATGTAATAGTTTTATGCCTTAATTTGGCATAAAGGTAAAGTGATTTACAATACTCCATAAATATTTGTTCTCTATTTCCTCCATTGGAATTAAATTGCGTCCTCCACAACTGGGACCAAATAGGGAGCGGACAAGGGCAAACCTAAGTTCTCAATCTGAATTTTTTTATGCATATCATGCATAATTTCGTGGGAATAATTTAAGTTCTGCCTCCACAGCTAGTGTTTTTTTCTACTTTGCAGGGTTATTAAATACATAATTCTTCACCTAAACTTATCTCGACCTTGATCTCAAATCCTGGTTTCATCCATATTTAGTACACCCAATACAAATCATACAATCAAACTTTACAATTAAAATAAATTAAGTAGTATTTGTAATAGATATATCAATTTTCTTCTTCTTGAACAAGAAAATCCATTATTAATTATTTCGGCCTCAACTCGCAGGAAATGTTTATAGCTGGAATAGAGACTTCATCGTTAGTCATCGAATGGGCTATGTCCGAAATGGTGAAGAATCCAAGAGTCATGCGCAAGGCACAAGCAGAAGTGAGACAAGCTCTCCAAGGAAAGCAAAGATTCCTGGGAAGTGACATCCAAACACTGAGTTACCTAAAAATGGTCATCAAAGAAACGTTAAGGTTACATCCACCTGGTCCACTGCTGTGCCCGAGACGTTGTCGAGAGCAAACCAAGATTGGTGGGTATGATATTCCCGTCAATACAATAGTCATGATCAATGTTTGGGCTATAGGAAGAGACCCTGAATATTGGTGGGAGCCTGAGAGATTTGAGCCTGAGAGATTCCAAGATGTTGCCACTGATTGTAATGGCAATCATTTTGAGTTTATACCGTTTGGTGCAGGAAGAAGGATTTGCCCAGGAATAGCGTTTGGCCTAGCCGGCGTTGAGCTTTCTCTTGCTCATTTATTATATCACTATGATTGGAAAATTCCTGGAGGGATTGATCCGGAAGAATTTGACATGACTGAGAACTTTGGTGCATCAGGTGGAAGGAAGAACAATTTGTGCTTGATTGCGAAATGCGATCTAGTTGATGGCTCTGGTTCAAATGAAAATCACCAAGGCTCTGTTGATTCTTGAATTTCCTGGAAAATATATTAAGGGAAAAGCAAAACGTCCCCAGTCACTACGAGCGGGTGTTAAACTTTTTTATTTCTTCAAATCTCCATACATTTGGTTGCTTTACTTTTTTATTCCTTTAAAAACTCCAAAATTGAATTTACTGAGGAATTTGAGAGCTAAAAATTTTGAATTTATAATATCGAATCTCATAAATTTGTTTAGATAATTTTGAATTACCGTGAATATCAAATCCTCTTAAAGTTATATTGTCAATTATTAATATGGATTTGAAATCTACTCAATTATGGAGTCATTTTGAAATCCATCCTTCAATCCAAACACAAGAAAACACAAGACGAGTATTCTTGTCTTCTGAATGCATGAAAGCAAATAGTCTTATAACTTTCCTTCTCCACAATGCTGAGAAGCAAACGATAAGCAAAAATGACAAACACACAACAAGAATGAATTACAGGTAAACTGGCTTATTCCTTTCCTTCTTTTAATATGAAGGAGCCAAAGCTCCTGTTCAACAAACACCAAACATTTTCACGTTAAGAATTTCATGCTATCCTAAAATTGGTGAATCATACATACTCATGTTACATGTAGAATTAGAATAGTTTGAACTCAATAATTATAGATGTTCTGAACAAGCTTAAAGAACCTTGTTTTTTGGCTGGTAGAAATCAGGAGAACAGATAGTTTTGAACCATAACAATAAGGCTAAATTTTATCCAAGATAAACAAGAGTGATGATTGCCCCCACCAGCAACAGCAGTGGTATTGATCCTGCTTCGAAGTCTCCTTCCGTGAAAAGTCCCCTTCTGTCCACTAAAACATCGAAATTCAATTTTGTCTGGGGGAGAAGTTAGTAAAGCGGAATACCTCCACCAGAATACTCGACCTCCTGAATATGGAAAAACACTCGTGAGAGTGTGTTAACATAGCAATAAAAGTATATCCAAGAATGAGCCAGCTAGAAAATTTTGAAGTTTGTATGTCTCTGCAACTTCTGGCAATGCATGCAGATAATTTTCTTTATTTTCACATGGTTTGTAAATAACTGAAAGCTAATAGAAAGTGATACAGTCCTTTAGCATGGCCTAAAAGGAAAACCAACAGTGAGCTTAGTTTCGCACAAATATAGCTACAAGGAAGTTGCTTAGTTTCGCACAAATATAGCTTCAGTAGGAAGTCGCTTGGCCTCCATTTAAGAACTTCACTCTCAAATTTCTTATTTTCTGGCTTAAGCACCAATATATCAGACAATGGAAAGACATATGTTTTGCATTACCTTCATATTTGAATTGTGAATTCAATTTTAATGAGTAATCTGACTACTTTTAACCCTTGTTCTCAAAAGTCTCAATTTTTCCTAGCCTCCAGAATTTACCCCTCTCAAATGTCCTATTTTTTTGGCATAGCACCAAATGGCAGATATTGGAATTAATTGCAAACCCAACTATGGTGTGATTATGGTCTAGACAAAAAACACCAATACTTTCACAAATATTCAGATACTGATGGCAAGGCATTAACCATCTGAAAGGATAAGTTATCACCCTCAACCTCAACTCCAACCCTTTAATTCAGCACGAAGAACAATAACAGGCGAGTGAAGATATAAGATATTAGATGGTCGGTGGCCGTAGTTATTGCGGCTGTTGAAAGTACCAGAATGGTGAGTTGGGTTGTGATTTCTTTGTGGGGCAAGATCATAACTGAAAAATGAAAATCCCCCACCAGTGAGGTGGTGGTGTAGTGTTCCTCTGTCCTTTCATACCATTTTTTGAATGAGTTACTCGATTTGGCACTTGAGCTCGAGCACAAGATGAGGGAGCTCATCGAACTTCATATCAAGTTCAAATTTAATTAATATGATTCAAACTCAAGTTTGAGCCTATAAATTGTATAATAATCAGCTCAACTTGGCCATTTTCCACCCCTAGTATCCAAGAATTATAGCCCGTTTTGCACAGCTTTTGGTGAGGCCAAATTGCATTTGGCTTCAAAGCAATCCTTAATTGTGTTTGACAACCCAAAACATGTAAAGTTTTAGGCTAGCCAAATGCAAAATTCTACCCAAAACTTGCTTCTTTGCTCCCAGGAGAGTGCTCTGTTATTTGTTAGGCTATATAGATCAGGATGGAGATTATAAGAAATATTGCACATGATTTAACCCACTCCATCATCATATCATTTTCCGCTGCTTTTTTCTGTGGGCACAGAACTATGTTATGAAAAATATTTGATCTTCAAAAAATCCCTAGACATATGCACATTTATGAACTTGGCTTTTCAAGTCCTAGTTTCAACATCATCACAAGAACAGAAAGTCAAAATTAGAACTCATCATAACAGAGCACTGACTTCCAACATGAATAAATGAAATGTTAGGACCATGAGGATTAATATAACCATCAAACCTGAGCAGGAGGCAAGGATGAAACCCAATCTGATACATGTGTTGGAAGAAGACCCAATGTATTAAGCTGCCAACAACAAATAAAATTTGGTGAGCTTTTACAAATGCTTCAAATTCTAAGCAAAATTCAAAAATGACCTCCACAGAGATTAGAGAACCAACCTTCCAGACACCAAGTCCTAAACCTACCAAATTAAGGGCGATAAATACTAATTTAGGCACCAGGAGATCCACTTTATTGTCCTTGTAAGGCTCAAAAACTACAAATCAAAGTGATGATAATCAGCATAATTAATTATATGGAAAGTGATGAAACAAAGCTCCAATCTAAATGAATAGCAGTCATGATCCCTGTTAGCTCATAATTCACGCAAACCCGAATTAATAGAAATAATTGAAAGAAATGGCAGCTAAATGAAATGTAATTGTAAGCATTAAATAACATGTAAACAAAGAAGTGGTGAGCACAGAGAGGTTTAGTGAAGCTAAAGCAATGAGTTAACAACAACCATGTAAGTATAGCAGCACCAGCATCTGGCATATCAAAGATTTGGAGACCTACCATATAGAAAGGCACGTGAACATAAGCACACACTCACTCTCACACACGTACTAACTAATACACATATATAATGGCAAACGAGGAAGAGAACACAAACAATAAAGGTGCAATGCCACAGTACTGTGGAGTTAAGAACTTAATACTATTTCCAGATTGCACCTAAATGTTATGTGACTAAGAGCATAATATGAAGGGCATCAATTATACTTCTAAATTTTGCTTTTGATGATAAGCAAGATGTCAAGTGGCAAGTAAGAACCAAAAAACTCCTTGAGACAATGGGTGCACAATTAACTATAGAAAGTCTCAGCAACTCATGATAGGAAATGTCACAACTCACTTGATTTAAGTGAAATTGAAATAGACAAGTGCAAACAGAAAAGGAGAAAAAAAAACAAACTTAAAAAAAAAAATTGAAAAAAAAATGAACAAAAAATAAAGTTGTAATAAATGAGGAGTTTTAACTAAAGATATTGCTCACCTTTGCCAACCCCTCGAAGTGCATTTATGGGCTGTAAAAGAGCTGAAAATGTTATACCAATGCTAAACAGATGGACTGTGCTTCCAGCCATCCACATCATGAAGGCCATCATGAACAAATTCTTAAAAGGTGCTTGTGCGACTTCCCATGCTTTCTGTTTGCATAATCAATATAATAGTGACTATGGAGATAAAACAATCAAAGAACCAAGAGTTAATCAGGAATCTAATAGAGGACCAAACAGATATATCTTTCTTAATAAAGATAACTTAATACGCTACAACCAAAACCACACAACATCTTTAAAAAGACAGAAGAAGAAAAACCCATCAAAAGGCCAATTGCAGCAGCTTCTCTACATAATCAAAAACCAACAGATCACGAAAAGAAATCATTATTGTTCTTCAAACTTGCAAAAGAAACCAAAGAGAAGACTACTCTATCTTTTGAAATCTGAACAGTAGGGCGAATAGGAGATTGACTAAGATAATGTTGATAAACTAATTCTACTTAAGGAAAAAGAAATTGGATTCTTCTTTCTTCTTTTGTCTTTTACTTTCTTGCAAACTCTGGCTAGAGAAAGGGGAGGTTACTAATTATAACCCTTGCATCTCTGAGAAAGTGGTCATTTTTTCAAAAGGTCATCAACAGAAGGAGGAACTCAAAAATAGAGTAACGGAGTAAAGTTCCATTCACTGAAACACAACCACGTCTCAACAAGAATTCGACTTTTCATCAATTCAGAACACATATTGGATAAAATTGAATCAAATCAAACGTAAAACATAACATAGCGTGATATTAACCTGGGCTTTCCAATTGGCTTCAGCGTCTTTCTTCTGTTTGCTCACGGCCGAATCATCCTACGCCAAAGACAAACAAATTCCATTCACAACAATAATCCAACCACAATGTTCAAAAATTGAATTCAAATCAAACCACGTAAAACTCACGGGTACCTGTTCTTGGGATGCGCGAGTGAAGCCCGGGGGATCAGGAATATCGCGCGACGAATGCGACGTAGAATTGTCCGTGAACTCCACGGCCCATCGACGGCCCGAGCCCACTACAGCTTTGCCCTTGTCCATTATTATTCCTGAAAATAGGAATAAAAATTGTTGAGAATTTCACACACAATCAGCGTGGTTCTATGTGTTATTTCAGTGAGTGGATTTTATTATGCCGGCAGAGGGGCAAAGGATTTATCTATGGTGTCTGTAGTTTTATCGCCGAATGTATTCTACTCTTATACTGGAAATCAGATTTCACAAAGAAAGACCTTTACCAAAAGGTGTTGTTTGGTTGTGCGCAAAAACAGAACCTTTCTTTTTTCTTCTTTTTTTTTTCTTTCTAATTTTGTTTTTATATTTTTATTTTTCCTTGATTTTTCTGGGTTTATTTTGTTGACATTTGCTTTTGAGAAGTGCTGACTTTCAGAAAAATTAAAAAAAGTAAAATATAGATTTGAGAGAATTTAAAATAGAATCTAAGATAAATATATGTGTTTAGTATGAAGTATGAAAAAACGAATATGTATGTAAATATATAAATATTCATGTAAGTTATATGTCTTAATATATAACTACTCATGTAAGTATTTAAAATAAATTATAAATATAAAATATATAAAAATAAAATAGAATTAACTGTATAAGATGTATTATAATATTATAAAAATAAATAATAATAATAATGATGGTAATGGTGATTGCAATAACAATAAAATTAAATTTAAATGAGCAAAACACACTGATGAATGGAGGGTGAAAAGGGGTCAATTAAATGTTATTAAGGGCTAAAAAGCCAAAATAACATTGTGTAATTAAAAAAATACCAAAAGCTTAATTGAAAAATAATAATTTTAGTCATGCTAGCTTCCATTTTTTCTTTTTTCTTTTTTCTTTTTTGGCTAAAATTTAGTGAATCAGTCACAAAATAAAGCAGGGGAATCAAACACAAAACACTTGTTATAAAGCTAAAAGTTTATAAGCACTTTTTTGAAGCACAAACACTCCCATTGTTCAAAACCTGATTATAAGTGACCGACGAGCCTTTGATGGCTGTGTATCATCTCTTTTGAATGATATCAGACATTTGGTACAATATTTGACAAGAAAACCTAAGAAAAAGATGTCTGCACCTTCTGAGGCTAAGTACAAAATTCATCCCATAATATACGTTTATACAATTTTAGATACAGTTTTTACACACAGCCACTGGTAGTGAAGTGTGTCAAAGATTATAGATGTTAAGCCTAAGGTCAATTCAATTGATCGTCTATCGTCTTCTTCGTTTACAAGAAAACCTGTCGGAGATATTGGCGATAATAAATCCTGCAAACACCTGGATGAAATGACTAGTCAGTGAAGAATTTTTATCCTAAAGGGGGAATCATTTAAGAAAACAAGAAATAAACCATTCCCACAAAAGAAAGGAAACAGAAATCAACAATGAAAGAGAGCATACCAGAAGGCATCCAAGGATATAGATGGCAGAGAAATGGCGACCATGGACCAGCATGTCGGCTAGCATGGCAAGGGGTATTGTCAAGGACATGCCTAGTGTTGCAACCAACGGGGTTGTCCACACTACAGAGAGTGCCCTGTTACATTATTCAGCATGCCAATTCATGATTACATTTAAGATTTCAATGGCTTATATATCCAGCAACATTGCAAGATCCAGTTCTCAATATGCAAGTTTAAAGGAATGATCCAATCAATATCTAGCTAACAATAGCTGTAGTAGGGGTGACTTTGTTCATATGACAAATAGTGAGCATCTTATTCCATAAATATCCACGGAAATAGTTTGACTGATTGCATATTTGAATACAGGTGGATAACATCATAAAATGTTGCCTTCGGCAGAAACAAACTGTTATTTTCATATCCAATAGATCAAGATAAAAATGTGTATATTAAAAAGTCCATACCATAGATAATCTGATAGAACACTTCCTACAACGCCATTGAGCAGAATAACTTCAGTAACGGATGCGGAACTTGGAAACTTGAGCTCGGGCTCGATTCCAACGGCAGTAAGCGGCCATGCTGCAACAACAAATGCAACACCAGAAATGCAATCAATAACAGACTGTTGAAACAACAAATTTTCATTTTCATGCTGAACAGACGAGTAAAGAGAACAAGATGAACTCAATCATCTTGACAAGATTAAAGAGCCAAATATAAGTAAAGACTCTATATGCACTAGTAGAAGTGGTTTCAAATGTAGACTAGAGGCAAGGGAAACGAAGTAAATAATCTGTAACTCATTGATGGCGTAATTGTACACAAGGCATTAAATATAGGTATAGATGTAAATTTTGAGTTGTAAATTTTATGAAAATTTTGGTGGAAATTTCAAAAAATCCAAAATCTCAATTTTAAAATAAAAAAAACCAAGAAAATAGAAACTGTTGGAAATTTTGAAGGAACTTTGGATATTTTTAAATTACATAATTATACGTGTTTAAAACTAAAACATTTGTGTATATGAATTATAGAGTGAGCTTATCAAATGATATGATTATAAGTCTATTGTGCTCACTTTAAAAATAATAGACAATAATAGAAATAACTATGATTTGGTAGTAAAATGATGACAAAATATCCCAAAAAATTCATTAAAACAAAATATGGCATGTTATGGTTTCTTACCAAGCCACCAGAGACCAAATAAAGTAAACAGTCCTATATATCCAAAGAATTTCTGTACATCAACCTTGTCTCCTTCTGATCCAGCACAGCGCTTGAGAAGCACTACAAAAGTCCATAAAATTTATGTGCCAAAGTAAGACTTAAATCAAGTGTTCATTTAAAATAGCAAAAGCTTCACCAATATAGGTATACCTGTAAATAATCCATATGATACTGCAGACAGCAGACCAAAAATATCTCCAGCAATGGAATGCCTTCTTGTCCTAGCCAACATGATAAATTAACAGCAATCAGAGGCAAAAAGTTTGTTAAACCTCCAAATAACCAAAAGAAACTTAGTATATTCAACTTAAGTGAATATAAATGGTGCCACCAGTAATTCAATCCTGGTTACATCTAGTGATTAAAGGACCTTGTTTACCAACTGAAGCTCTTAAACCTTTCTTAATTTTAGTATAATCAGAAGAGCACGCCTTATCAGGTGAAAATGTATACTATTTTGTACTTGGTTATGAATATTTGCAGAAAAAATTTCAGTGTGAATGTTTCTGGCACCAGAATTAAAATCATCAGCACCATCTGTTCTACATTCATTGATGCACACACGTGTGCACAGAGACACACTAGCACACATGCATTTTAACTTTGTAAATGTAAAATGCAGGAATTTACTGCTGTTTTGGAGAAAGTGTGCCCTCACGAGAGTCCAAAATTGCATGTGTAGGCAAATGTAATGCTCACAACCAGCTAGGCAACATAAAACCTATGCGATGAGGCAGGCACTTGCAAAGGCATTTTCTCAGCTATGCATACTATACATCATAAACTTTTATAGCAAGAGCACTTGACTTGCAAGACTGCTCCAACAGTAATTATGCCTTCGTCAAAAAACAAAAAAAATCTCCTGCACTGGATTTGTTTTCAGGAAACTGGAACTAAATCATAGTTAGAAGTCCATCGACTAGTGCAAAAGGATCTTATTATAACTTCAAGCATTGGTTTTTTCTTTTTCGCTCCACATACTTTCTTATTTTCCTTCCCTTAATCTCGTCATACTTAACCTTTCATTAAATTGACAAGCAATACGCGAGAAATGATGACTTTCAAAAAGAACTCTAGTTTTGGACTAATCATTTAAAGGCCTTCATATAAATACAGCTCCAGCACTGAGTAGAACACCTGCAGCCAGCCACAGGAATGCCTATTTTATCAGCATCTTCTGTCAAGTACATTAGTTACTTCTGCATGCTTCTGAAAAGATATGAATCATCAGTTATCAAAAACCTCAAGCAGAGACCAATCTTATTTTGCATCTTAAGGTACTTTGACCACAATGTTTTCCAATGCACGAATTAGTTATATAAGGACGAACCTATATAATGGTCATAAGTATACATAAAACAGATGACAGTTTATCGAAACTAAGAACACCAGCAAGACTTACTCATCGACGCTAAGCATTTCATCTGGGGCCCACGTTTTCCCCACAGTAGTCATTGCAACACCAGCCATACTAATTAAAACAGCTGCAATTTTCGCAGCATTTACAGAGTCAAGTCCAATTAGTGCTCCGAAGAAAAGTGTGAAGAGCCCTGAAGTCGAAGTCAAGACAGTTGTGCTTGCAACACTGGTATACGCCAGAGCAGAGTTTGATAAATACTGCAATAAGTTGGAATAACTTATTTCCTATGTGATTGGAAACCCAATACGATGGCATATTCATTAGTCTAGACCAGATGTCTTTTGCTTTAGGAGCATAAATTACACCCAGCATTTTCATTTAATATTAGAGGTTGCAGTAGTGAAATTGATATTATGAACTTACAAAATTATCAGGTTATCAGTTTGATGCAGCGAACGAAAAAAAGATGCAGTAGGCAATTAAATATCCAATAAAAGAGTTGCATCCATAAAATCAATATAAATAAAGTCAACACTTGGACTTGGTACAAATGCATAAGAGAAGGACTTTCTTTGTAAGTAGATAATGCTTACTGGAATTGAAGGCATTGTTATAATGCTTAGTTGATAATAGTTGATAATGACTCTCGCTATTGTTGATAATACTAAGTTGAGGTAGGTTTGATATTGCTTTCTTTCTTGCTCATTGGGGGCAATGAGTCGTAATTGTGAACATAACTTTCAGAACAAACACACAGAATGCTAAAAAGAATACCTCTGTTGTAAACCATATGGGAGCAAGATAAAAGCTGCGTATGATTACTTCAAACAAGCTATGTTCACGTGTCTCTTCAAGGATGTGGAACTCATCTTCCTGGTTCTTAAACAATAATGGTTGTCCAGCTTCTGTTTCGCTTAAACTCATGGCTGTCATAAGGTAGCTCTTCAAAGCTCCTTCTGGATCATCCTGTGTTTCATCGACTCTGAGAGGAAAATCTAGCCCGTCTACTGAATTTGAGAGACTATTGCTGCCATAATTTTTTTTAATCCACTTCCTGTCCAATAATTTGTATATCAAATCTCTACAAACTGCTATGGGAAGGTAGACCACCATCAGAGAGATCCACAAATATGTGAGAGCAAAAGGCTGTCTGTATTCAGTAAAAATTTTCTGCAAAACTTCAACAATGTCAATTTCTTCTCTGGAAAACTTACAACATAAATCATAGGTGTCCAATGTCTGAAGTTTTGTTCATCAAAAGCATAAAACAAAAGTTCCTTAACAAACCTAATCCTCACAGGTGAATATGAAATCAGCCAGAAGAACAGAACAGCATCTTTAAATAGGTTTTCAGCTTGACAAATTTCAGAAGCTAACATGCATCTAATTAGCAAAATATGTGCAAATCATATCTTGTCATCTGCATTTATGTGTTTGACAGAAATTCTTTATTCTGTTAATAATCGTCAGCTTGCAGCTAGAATGCCCTTGCCAGTTTGTGTAATTGACTAAGCAAATACAGACTTTAAATGTCAATAAAGAGTAATATCAAACAAAACAGATGATTGGACAAAAATAAAGAGTGATATCAAGAATTAACAGAAGGATGGAAGAAAATAAATAGTGATATCATGTCCAAGGCATGCATAAAATAATATTAAACTTATGTCTATCCATTATAAAGCCCTTATAGATCAGGAAGCATCGCATCAACCAAGAAACCTGAAAGGAACAATGAACTGTGGGCCACTAATGATAATGAACTAAAGTACCCTTCACAAAAACATTCATTTGTCCTGCCAGGGACTAAGAATTTTTTAAATTAGAAAATACAACTCTCAAATTTATGGTGCTTTCACAGCCTGATATGAGGAATGTAAAACAAATTGATGGTGCCACTATATGCTTCCTTCTTCAGTAAGCACATGCCACATGAAATACAGTCGAACTCTCCTACTTATTTCTTGTATCCTCTCAGTCTCCTGTCTTAGATGCTTCTACAACTTGTCATAATTCATTCTTATTCTTGTAAACTGTTTACACTCAGCCTGTCCAGAAATTTAAGAATAAAAGTGTCACTAAAAAATATTTAGCAACATCTATATCATTTTGCTTAATAAGTAAGAATTACTAGGGTGTCTTCAGTAAGCTAAAATATAAAATGAATCATGAAGTCCATGCTTGACACCCTTAAACTGTGGACAATTATCTGGTTAATTTTAAAAAGAAAAAAAAAAGAAAAAGAAAGAAACCTATGGTTTTAAACCCCTATACATATTGTATTTTCTGCTTTAGATTTAACATTGGCCAACAACTTTGATTTGTTATTATTTCTGCTTATCCCTCATTCTCTACAGAATAGTCTCTTTGCTACTATATTGCTCATCTTCTAGCAGCTTTAATCATTCTATTGAAGCCAGGCAAGTAGAGAAGAATTGTGGGAATTGCAACAGTATAAAATCTTTAAAATTACTGAAATTTAACTACAAATGGAAGGAAAAGAAAAAAAGAACCCCCAATATTTTGGTTCTATTCACTTCAATCCCTAACATATCAATCTACACAAAGAACAAGTTGATTTTCTACGCACAACAGTAAAGATATAGAAGACACCGCCATCACACGAAAAACCACCGAAAATACAATCTAAATCATGCACAACTCAAGTACAAATAAACATACATATACATATATATATATATATATTTTTTTTATTTTTTTTTTCTCTTTTTGCGGGTGGGGGTGGGGAGAAGGGGGAATCAAAGGCCGACCTGTGTGACCTCTGCAGAAGAAACCCATATCAACACAAAAGCGCCAATCATCCCCAACCCTGCTTTATACCTCCAACCCATCATCCAAGAAAACACTAGAAACCCAAACAAGAAAAAATTATGTGAAATTTTGGTGAGAATTCAAGAAAGAAAAGAGGAAAGATATTAGAGAAACTGAATGTTTTTTCTTCTTGAAGAGGAGAACCAAACAGTACAAGTGGTTTAATGCGGAGGTATCAATTCTTGGAAGTGCATTGAATGTTAGTTTGTTTTCGTTGGCAATTGACTAGTCGTAGTGATGCCAGTGGCATTTCCAATGAGCGGGAAATGAATACGACCAAAATAGGTGTCGAACGTTGACAGTGCGTGTTCTGCGTATTGCGAGAAGACTTTCGAAGTTCTCAACAAGTTTCTCATGGGATTTACGTGGCCACCAAAAATAAAAACGAAATATAACTAATCTTGCTTTCACTGTACACAATTTTAAGGTTATATTCTTGCTGTACAACGTCGTGATTATCCGCCTTTTAATCGACATGTTGTTCCTTAAATATGTGTTCAAAATGTTCGATTGAGATACCACTATAGAATCAAGTTCTAATTTTATTTTATATGTTTTTTCTGTTAGAATAGATTGACACTTAGTATTTAGTTAACAGCAAAATATTTAATTTTTCAAAGAGTTCAACATATTAAAATGAACTAATTGAAAAAGTTCCGAATATTTTTCATGAAACTCTCTTATACTCCAAGTTAATTGTGTACTTTGAGAATAAAAAAATATGAAAATAAAAAATAGAAAAAAAAATTATAAAAGATAATTGTATGTTAAAATGATCCGTATAGCATTATAAGAAAGAGAATTATAAAAGAGAATTGTCTATTAAAATTATTGTACGTCAACAGTTATCTTGCTAAGCGATCTCGTTTGTGTGATTTGAATGATATAATGAAAAATAAAGATATTTGGTGATTGAAGAGATCGGTTATAATTATTGATAATAATGGAATTGCAAGTCTGATCGGGATGACAATGGAGACATGCCTTAGGGTTCCACTCAAAGTTTTGAAGAAAGCAACAAGATTCTATATTAAACAAACCTAATCACTAATTCCTAGTAGTTATAATAGGGTCTTAGAGTTGTGTACAAGGAATATAATACTTTTAGCCACATGAGATGTATTGCACTCTAATCTATCCACTCAAGTGGGGGAGAAGGGATAAGGAGAAATTGTTGCTTCCACTTGGATCAAAGGTTAAAAGAAAGGAGTTGAAAAGAAAAAACACCAAGAAAACTGATTTTCCTCTCATATTTCTTTCTAAAGAAATTTGTGCAAAATTCTACATTTTGTTATGACCAAAAAAAAAATACATCGACATAAATCAATTAATTAGTTAAAAAATTATGGTAATTATTTTTATACAAGCATTTTCTTTGGTTATTTTCTGAAATCAAATAAATAAAAATACTTATTCAATCTTTCCTCGCTCAAATTCAAAATCCAAATATCTAAACAAAGCGCTATAGTTTTCACACTGCCTATGTTGTTCAGCTTAAAAGCTGAGGTATATATAGATATATAAATATAAGCAATTATAGGAATTAAAGCTGCACAGAGTGAATCCCCACAAATTGTGTGCAAAATTGATGTAGAAGATCAATAACCTTGTACTTTCCTGTATGGTTGTAATAGTTAATGTTGAACTCCTTGAACCATCAAATCAATTGGATTATCCCCAAGGAAGGATTAAGATTTCGACAAAAAAATATTCTCTGCAGCAAAATTTTTGCCCAAGATATAATTTAATCAAGTTGTACAATACTGAGGTACAAAGTTTCTCTGTCTAACCAATTCATGAAGGTCGTGGACAATCTTAAAGACAGCATCTGGCCTAGCAAGCCTCAGTGCATTTTGTGACATTACTATAAGCTCATCTTGTTTCGGACCAAACCACTGAGAAACTATGTTGGCAATCTCTTTAGGAGACTTTGAGAATTTCCCACATCCATTTTGGACAACATATGGAACATTCCCAGCTTCCTGCAATTCAGAACAAGTTTGAGCTTAACAAATGATATGATTGTGATGGCTATAAATATGCCTTAATTTTGTAAATTTATTGCAGCTGCTACAAAAAGGCATGGATCTAGAGTTAAAACAGTACATATTCCCCAATTTACATAGTTTTAAACTTTTAATCATCACAGGAAACCAAGTTTTGCATCATACATCTACGGATATATATATGCAAAACGTTCTGAAGCCAAGCCATAATTGTTTTCGGGTGGGTTGTGAGTCTGCCCAAATTGGTGAACACATAAAAAGCAGTTTCAGCACATTGCTTCCAAGATCCAACTCAAAATACCCCCTTCTTTTTGAAACTATCAATAGCGGATGAAGGAATTAGACGAAGAGGTCCTTGAGTATCATGATTTAAATATTAAAATGTCATTGAATATCAAAATGTGCAGTAAACTCAGTTCCATATGTAATGAGGGTTTGCCAGCCATTGACATGGCTTGTGGTTTTGACTCATATTAGTATCTGTGTCACCTCACTGAATTGGGAATTTAGTGCGTGTTTTAATTTTGCGAGAGGTGATGCTAACTCATGCGGATAGGTTAAGTTGAACTGTGGCGTATCCAAGTAAAAACTAAAGCGCCAATGTAAAGTAATTTTTCACCCTTTGCAAATTACAAACCAAATCTAAAGTTATCAACCTCACAAGCAGCATCTTCCAACCAATTTTCTCCCTTTGAATCAAAGCCGAGTACCAAAAGGCCGCAAAAACAGCATAACATGCACAGTTCATCAGCCAGAATTGCTCCATCTAAGAGCCAGAAAGGGGTTCATATCAATCCCAACTACTACTTCATGGTGGCTTTTTAAAACAGAAGTAACATTTACTCCTTCAACTCCATCATCACTCACAAAATCATTCACCAATAGCAAGTTGTTCAGGTAAAAGTCACACTTGCCATAAATTAGATGATATCGAAAGCATCCTTAGTGTTTTGGGAGTTGAATAAAGCATCCTTTTATAGTGTTTTGGGAGTTGAATAAAGCATCCTTTTATAGTGTTTTGGGAGTTGAATAAAGCATCCTTTATAGTGTTTTGGGAGTTGATTAAAGCATCCTTTATAGTGTATTGGGAGTTGAATAGAGTCCAAATTTCAGCAAACTGTAAACTGAACAACAATGGAGGATTTGCTTTCTTAACATCAAAAGAAGCAACAAAAGGATCTTGTTTTGCTTGTAGTTTATAGAAGGAAAAGTCAGAGAACTGTCATTACCTGTCCGGCAATGTAATCATTTAGAATAATAGGAAGTCCTCGAATCATAGCCTCTGCAATTGTTCCAGGACCAGCCTGCACAAACACATAATTGTCAGATAGGTGATAGTTTGTTCTCTTTAGTATTCTCAGGTTGAAAAAGAAGGAAGGGGGAAATTAAATTACTGCTATGAGCAATATACCTTAGTGATAATGCAATCGCAAGCGCCCATGCACTCCTCCATTTTGGTGACAAAACCCTTCACCTAAAATGCAAATATGATATATTAGAAACTCGAAGGCACATATAGATTTCTCTGACCATGACATCTTTAAGTGATACAAGTCTGGGAGACTGATAGTTCAATAACAGAAATTGAAGGAGAATTTGGATCTTCTGTTGCACAAGACTTATCATTCACCTTGTTTTATGGGACAATGACCAGTGCTAAAGTTGCCAGCCAATCGCGCTGTTGGTATAATTGATTCCATTTGATGGATTGAATGAAATATAATTATTGCAAAACTGCAATCTATAGCTGGAGCTTCCTAAGAAGTATTACCTCGACAGGGATCTTCCAGTTAATTGACTGCAATTTGTTGGCTAGCTTTTTATTTCGGCCACAAATCACAAGAACCTGACCAAACGGTTGTCCATGAGTTTCATCATATAATGCATCCCCAAGAGCTCGAGCAGTGGCCTCAATGGGGCCCATACCTTCACCACCACCCATAAGCAAGACGGCAGGGAGGTGCTCATCCATTCCCAGCTCCTTCCTCAATTCATACTACAACATTAATACATAATTGCCTGATATCAGTAGTCCTCTCTACTTCAAAAAATTCTGTAAAGGCTACCGTAGAGCATGACAATTTGCGGTCATATGCAGAAAAATATGTGCTTGGTCATAATAATTTTTTTCCCCCTGTGCACTTTCCAAAAATAAAAAGTATATTCCCCAATTCTGATGAAAGAACACAAAAAAATAATTCACAATAACTTAGCCGCAAAAACTGGGATTGCAGCATTTTTTCTTTTCTTTTTGACAGTGCTGGGTTGACACAAAAAGAGAAGTCTAGATACGTCAAAACCTTATTTCATTTTCAAAATGCATGCATGCAATTAGTATGGATGTGACTATTCTGCTTCTATTTATTCCTAGGAGTTTATCCTCCTCGGATCACAACATTCAAAATTAATTTCCAATTTAATTTACAAACAGAATTTTCTTCAACATGTCAATCAAATGTGAAACAGAAAAAAGCCATATAGATAGATTGTCTTATTTTGTAAAACCTACATTGTCTCTGGGTCATGTGCTATCAACATCTATAGTAATCTTGTATAAATGACACTACTACTTATTTTATTTCACATGCCCAACAAATTCCAACAGATATGTCACCCATCAAGTTAATGATGAAACACTTAGCAAAACGAAAAGGTGTAATAATAAGATGAACCTATTATTCACCATGGCTGGGGTATCATATTAGAACTAAAATCTGAAAGCATGAAAGAAAAAAGAGAACAGAAAATAAATCAACCTTAGGGCGAACAGGTTTCACAAATGAAGGCCTCACAGGAAGGCCATAGACCTTAATTTGAGAATGTTGAAGACCAGCTCTCAATGCTCGTTTTGCAACCTCTTCTGATGGGCAATAACATCTTGTTACAAGCTTGTGAAACCTACCATATGATGACATAATAAATCAAATCCACAATGAGTCTGCATTAATAGTACCATAATAGGCAAAAATGGCTGCTGGGCATACCATGTAGGATGACAAGTGGACAGGTCTGTTACCACTGTGGTAAAAACAATCTTCTTCAATAGACCCTTAGCCCTCAAAATGCGGAGCGGAACATGTTGCATCAAAGGATGTACACTTATAATAATATCTGGCTGGTATTTCATCAATCCTTTAGCAACCTCTCTAGGGAAATGGAGATTAAGATTTTGGTTAGAATCATACGCTGAACTGGATTAACTGATGATCATGCAAATACATGACAAATGCTTGTAACATCTTTTAGAAGAGAAATAAAAGAAGCTCTTGAATGAAAAAGAAATTCCAACGCTAAGTAGGAATACTATCCAAGGTGAACCTGATTGCCATGAGAACTTTAATAGCACCAAAAAGAATATATGCAAAGGTCAGACTTAAATTATGACATCAAATCATTTTTGCCATTGGAGTAAAAAGATGGTTATGGTCAAACTAAATACCAATCACAGAGGTACAAGAATGTGCGCTAACCAGATTCAGGCCTTCAAAGCTGAAAATAGTGTGGTATAATACTTGTGAAATAAATTTCCAATTGGCTAAAGCTTAAAGGCACAAATGGCAGTACTATTCTTTTTCAAATTGGCTAAAGCTTAAAGGGTAAAATCCACCCTACCAAAATTGCCAAAAAAAAAAAAAACACTCTGTCCCTCGTGTTTTTTGAAACCCTGTGTAGAACTCCCACTCTGCCATAATCTAATGGAGAATTTTATGCACATGCTGGTTGTACAAAAGTTGGAAGTGTTTTGGTGTCATTTTAACCCTAAAAAAAAAAAAGTGAAATGTCTTCTATATCCCTCCGCTTTGATATAATTAAAAACATTTATCAATGGAAATCTTGCAAAAAGAAAAAGAATAAAAAAACAAAAAAAACTCTGCTTTAGATTTTGCTTTAAAAAATTCTGGAAAATCTAAAAAATAAGAAAATTTAGTTAAATTGGTTTCTAAGTTTGGTTTTAGTATTGACATCAACCATAATTTTTAATTTATTTGCAAAGTAATTTCTCTAGCTATAAAAATATTTGATCCATATGGAACAGTTGAAAAAACTTTTCATTCATATTTGTAAATTATGATCATTAAAATAACCAAATAATTGAAAACCACAAAATATACATTAAAAATACTAAATAAATACCAAGTAAAATACTTTGTAAAATCCAACCATATCCATATCCAATAAATCCATTACAAATTACAAAACAATAAGAAAATAACAACTATCAAATAAATAAAATTTTACCTACTAATTTTTTGTTCCATATGTAAAATTGAAAAAAATCTTCATTATTACACAATATCCACTATTATATATTTTTCATTATTTCTTTTATTTATTAATAAATTTCAATAAGGTATATTTTTAACTTTAAATTACAATGGAATATTTTGTTGTTTTGTTTCATATGTAAAAGTTGAAAAAAACTATTCATTATTTATTTAGTAATATATTCAATAAGGTACATTTTTAACTAAATTATTGTGAAATAATTTGTAACTTTTTTTAAAATAAAAATAGTCGGCCACTTCCTCCTTCCTCCTTCCTTACCCTAACCGCTAGCCATCCCACTTTATCCCATTGGCGACCACTGATGAGTGGATTTTATACCATTAATTGAGTACCATTTGCTTAACTTTTTGATTAACTTTTTAATGTTTATGTTACTTTTTATAAATTTAGTTTGAAATCTTGTAGGTAATGGCAAAATGAGAAGAAAATGGAAAGAAACATAAAATTTGGTTAAAATTTTGAAGAATCCGCCTTATGGTGCTATTAAGGGCAGTGTTTGTATTTCAATCATAACTCTTTGCTCCAATATCAACTTGATTCTTGAACCATTAGAAATTTAAGAGACAGGTTTATAACTTCTATGTTTACCATGAAATCCAGTTCTTTCTATTTCAATGAGAAAAATCGGGTTAAAGAGTCAGCACTTGACTGAAAATTTCTGATATAACACATTTTGGTATTTTAGACATAACTCCCTCCACAGATGTCATATTGAGTTGATTCATGAAGATATAGAAAGTTAAGACATAGAGCTATAATTCGTATGCAGACACCAAAAGCCAGTTTAACCTAGAAAGTGGTGAAAAATTGGTTGAAAGAGCGCTTAGGTGCTGCAGACACAGATCTTGGGCAACAAGTGCAGCGCCTAGGCGCTACAGGCACTGTTTTGGACAGAATGGGCGCTGCAGGACGGACAAGTAAGGTCAAAATAGGCATTTTGCCCTCTTTAGGGCATTTCCCATCTATTTTGAGGATCTCAAGAGCCACCAATTAAGATTTTTAGAGAGGGGGAGAGGAGAAAAGAAGCCAAGAAAGAAGAAGGAAAAAAAAGAAGAAGATGAGAGATTTCTTCTAAAAGTTGAAAAGAAGGCATCTACAAGGGAAGAAACTCATCATACTTCTAAGTTTCATTTCATTTTCCTCTTTCTCTCATTAATTATATTCATGGATATTGTTAAGTTATCTTTCATTTTTATCATCATGAACTAATTTATTTTTCTAGGGTTGTGATGTAATCTAATTAAGATGTTTTGAATAGTTGTATCAATTCAATTTTTGATTTATTTTTCAAGTTGAGTTTTCTACATGGTTCTTAATGTTTTTAATTACTTGGCCACTAATTGAATGATTTGCTAATCATATTGACCCGGGAGTTGATATATATGTTTAGAAAACCATAAATTGCATGTAAGATAGAAATATACTTGCATGTTTGTGTAGTCTTGTTAGAGATCCATGGAATCTAATAAATTGTTCATTGTTGTAATTCACATAAGAATATAGTGGGTTAGCAATTGATGATATTTTTGTTAGACCTTGGTAGAGGCTAGTGGATAATTTAGGGATTCTCGACTATCACTTGGGAAATAAATTGAGATTGATGAGATAATTTATTCAATTTAAACTAATTATGGTGAAATCACAACCCTATACTTTTAATTGATTATTAGTTTAGTTTAGTTAGATTTAGTTTTTAATCATCAACATCCACTTTCATTTTTTCAAATAAAATTAGAGTAAACAAAATTTCACTACTTAATAATTCAACAGTCCTCGTGGAAATGATACTTTACTTATCACTTTATTACTTGTTAACGATAACGTACACTTATGTTACTAAAAAAAAGCAACAACCACCCTGCCCATCATTGCAATGCCACTATCTACCTTCTCCCAACCCCCACACCCAGCGCCACAACCCCCGCACTGGCCCACGCCACCCCCATGCTCCCTACACCCCCAAACCCCCAGATCCCGCAACCCCCTCTCCCTAAGCTCCCTTGCCACCCCAAACACCCAGAGTCCAACCCGATCCAACGCCAACCCCTCCAAAACGAACCACCCTACCCCTCTCCCAAATTAATTGTTTTTTATTTTTTTTGAAAGAATTGAATAAAAAATAACAACCATTGATCTCAAATGATATCTAACGGGTGGTATTTCCTTTTTTTGAAAAAATGAATGAAAATGGACCATTAGTTTTTATCTCAAGTGAGATTTAATGATTGATATGATATATATAGGATCTACGCCTATCAGAATTTTATATCCAATAGTTGAGATTTTGAGTTCATAAATAGGACATAATGGGTAATTCATAAAAACAGTTAAAGGCGTAGAGTTGACTAACGGAAAGGGCACGTGTGCATGGTTTTAAAAATCAAGTCTTTTTTCTATTTTTAACTCAGGGTTTTTTTTGCAACTTTTTCAAAACATGGTGGGGTTTTACGCAATCTACCCAAGCTTAAAGGTACAAGTGACAGTAATTTTCATAATCTGCACATTTGATTAAATTGAAGTCCTATATGCACACAACAAACCAATTTTTGTTTATAGTGTATACACCGAATAAAGTTTAAGAATCAGCTACAAAATATCTACATGTTTGAAGCCATCAAAGAAAATGCTTTATAATTTCCTTCCATCAAATGGCATGCCAGAAATCATATCAGGAAATAAATATAATAACCAAGCCATTAGTTAAGAAAACCATGGTGACTGTAAGATTATCACAGGAGCAACTAGTACTTTTTTAACATGCTAGACAGTCTTTGGGCTGCACCCACCATTCCAAGGAACATCCATATAAGCTTGCTGCTTTTGAGAATTATACTTTCTTAATAATTAAAAAAACAAAATCCATTGCATCCTCAATAGAACAAGCACATTCAAATAATGATCACAGGAAATCAGATAAGTTTGAGAAGTAGACTTACCGAGCTATGAAAGTCGAGGTGGCAGCAAAATTTGTTCGATGAATTACACGTGGAGCAGAAGCATAATATGTCATTTTCCACAGTGTCCCATGTTTCACGAGGAAGTTATAACTCTTTGGTAACTGATTAAAGGGCCATGGTGTATGATCTGTCCACAAGTCAGTGATAAATACCTGTAAAAGAAACTCTTTAACACGGGGAACAATTCAACAAGTAAACATGTTTTACAATGCCAGAAAAAATAAAATTTCTGTAGCAGGAAATCTTGTGCCATAATTCTTAAGCTGCTCTTCACTTTCCTGTTCCTAGCTTGAGGAATAAAGCAATGGCTATATACTTACCAAACTAACACACGATAAGCATAAAGCAAGGGGTATACTGACTCTTTTGCCTAATTGTCACAGCCTTCAGTCACTTATTAAACCGCCAAGATTGATCATGCCAGAGGAAGGTAAAAGCAGGTACCAAATCTTAATGCTTGCACTGTATGCTTTAATAATTGTACTTAGCAAAAGACTAAATACCCACTACGCAGGGAAATCAAATTGGCGCATACTAATCACTTAAGAAAGAATACATGTTTACATTCCATCAAAAACTACCTGGTAATCATCTCCAAACTCTTCACTGAAAGCTGCCTTAATGGCCTCGGCAGAAGCTCTATGACCCCCTCCAGTGTCGCTCATCAATATCAAAACTTTTTTCGGAGCATCAGAGGCAACAGCATTGACTGGAACTCCCTCTGACTCCTCCATGACCCCATTTCCATCATCTGTACACCCATTGTTCTCCCCAGAATCAATCCGAACCGAGGCAAAACCAAGTGGAATTCTCTCGCAATGGAATCTAATAGCACTATTGAATTGATTTATCACTCTTCTAATGCTAAAGGCAGCACCTTTAGTGCACAGACTCAATGAAGCCACGGCCTTGGGTTTCTTCTTGGCATCAAAGTACAAGTAGTTGGACAAACAAGTGGAGTGTCCATCCGGATTGAGCCTGGAAGAATAGAATACAAAAGAACCCAATTGGGATACAAAACCAAAGGGGTTTGAAGGTTCTTGGCTCACAGTTGAAGGCTGCATATTTAATTCTCTTTCTCTCTCCGAGTTTGATTCTTTTCCTATGGGATGTGATTGAGGACCAATTAAATTATGTGTCGACAAATGGGTTTTCTTTAAACTGCAAGAAAGACTGGTTCCTGGAGAAAGACAGAGAAGAAGAGTGAGTTATGTGTATGCGAGAAATTTAGTTTGTTAAGTGTTCGAAATTGTGGCTGAGAGACAGAGAGAGCAAAGGGGCTGGACGGAGAAGAAGAGGGGGATAAATATGTATGGGACTCTTATAGGTGGAGAAGCAGAGGAAGGAGGGGGAATTTGGAGGGGGATTGGTAACCACAAGGATAGGATTTAGTGAGGGGACATAACAACCCAAAAAATGATAAAAAGATTTATACACATATACTTCAAGAGATTATGTAATATTCCAAAAGGATTTCAATTAAATCCTCTTTGAGATATGCACACATCGGTCATCCCACATGACAACAGTGCAGTAGCCTACAAAAGGAAGCAAAAACTAAAGGATAAGGTGGAGCCTTTGCATTTGCATTCTGCTATAGGTGCTTATATTTCTACTTTAATTTGTAATTATATGGAAATATATATAGAAATATGGTGGGGTTGGGGGTGGAGAGGGGGGTTGGAGGACTTAGTAATATCAGAAACAGAATATTTGGTTCAAAGAGAAAAAAGGGCAAGTTGAATCACAAATATAAACAAAAGTCAGAATGTACTTGTACTTAGTACTCCCCTTTTCCTTTTCCTTTTCCTTTTCCTTTTCCTTTTCCTAATTTATACTAGTGTGCATCTCTTTGTAAACTTAGGATTTGTTAATTGGTGGTTGGACGGTGGTGGGTTCATGGCGCAGGCGGGTGGACGGTGGTCAGGGAGTCGGTGGTTAGGTTTTACACACGTTTTTGGTGTTGGGCTTAGCCCACTATTTTTCCACTTGAGATGTGTGAAACTGCGGATTCTTGACATAATTGTCATAACTCAAAAAACAACTCAACCCCCAAAAAAGTCCTTTTCAAAGCAGCTTTTCTGTATCATAACTGATTTTGGGAAACTATTTTTTCGTTGACTTATTGAAAATCAGCTTAATAGGTGAATATTTATTTTCAGGCTTATTAAGAGTGAAAAAATAAAATTTAACATAAATACTCTTTTATTGAATGCTCAGATTGCTATCTCGTTTAGCTTCAATATTTCTAGTTGATTAAGTCCAGATTAACGTTTATTTGCACTTTGTGATAAACATTTAAATTTTGTGAATCTCGCCATACTTGTTAGTCAATTTATTGCATTACCCATATTGAGAAAGCTTTAATTGCAATTATATATTAATAAAATTAAATCCAAACACATTTATACTGTTAAAATCAATAACAGATAAAATAAATTCAAATTTACATTCGTCTAATTATCATCCATATTCTCCGATTATTATCCCTATCCATAGCCGTTGGCCAAGAACTTTGTGACAATTAGTAGGGGCCCTAAATGGTGGAAAGATCAGGCCTCTCCTCCTAAAAGACACACAATTCAACTGGCTAAGAAAACAATTTTAACTCTTATTGAAAGTTAGGAAATTTGAGAAATTAAACTCACTTCTCATTCGAATTGTATATCAAGAAAATATATAGCATTTGGATGTGCAATCCAACATGTGCCATGTACATAAAACACTAATGTTTGTCTTTCTTTTTTGATTCCCTAATAAATGATGCTCAATCCCATTAGTCGCTCAAATCCATTTACATTTTTAAGATAATGCTAGAAGACAAAAGTAAACAAATACGAAATTTTACATTTTAAGAGTGAATTTGAAAATTATTTATAACTATATGAAAATACCCTCTCTCTCTCTCTCTCTCTCTCTCTCTCTCTCTCTTTTTTTTTTTTTTCTCTTTTCATCTTTTGTTTATATTTACGAGGGATTTAATTTCTTCAATTTTGAAAAATGCCAAAGTTTGTAGGTTTTTGTTTCATGTTTACAAGTTTTGATATGTGTTCCATTCTCATTAAGTTTGTAATTTGGGTTTTTGCTAAAAAAATAAGGATAATATTTTCAACACCCACATTAAACAATTTTTTGCTTTATTTTTAAATACTTTTTCTTTCTTTCTTTTTTTTTTTAGTGCAATTCACAACTGATTGACAATTTAAATATGACAATTTGAAACTTTGATGTGTAGACAATCATGTGGCAGTTTTCAATTATTAAAGAACAAACATAATGAGTTGAAATTTTTGGTATAGTATTTGTGAATTAGGAAAATAAAAAAAAAATAAGGAAGGACTTCAAAACACATTTAGAAGAAGGAACTTACAAGGAAGGCTGGAAGACTGTGGAGGGTAAACGTCAATTTGGCATAATTCACTGAGGGCATTTTGGTCATATGATCATTATCATAATAATTATCCCATAATATACACATTTCATAATTTAATATATCATTCTTATAATCAATCTAAATACATATAATATTTATTAATAATATTGTCCATCTCCTACAATTTATCATATTTTTATGTTTTACTCAACAAAGCAAATGACTTTGACAAAGCAATCATGCCAAAAAAAAAAGTGTATTTGACCAAAGGGCATGTAAATTTAACATGTTTGATAGGCCTTGTATTTATTTAATAAAAAAAGGACTTCTTATTCATATTTAAAACATGCAAATTTCTTTGAGTGGTCAAACAATAGTAGTCCCATAAATATTTCTATGCCCATGTTGCCTATTAGACTATTCTAATGTAGTACTGTAGAGGTGCAAGTAACATGTGATTTTAATGGTATTGTCCAACATAGTGCTCATCTTTTGTTTGTTTTTTTTTTTTTTTAAAATATTAAGACCAATGAGATATCAATGGACGGTGGGTGGGCTTCATTTTTGGGGGTTTTATTTGAATAAATTAAGAAAAGAGGACTATATAGGAATACTCATTCCAACTCCAAAATGGCCTAAAAATTAATTAGCATACATTGTCGAGCGCATTTCTCAGTCAAAATTTGTCAAACTAGATTTATTCTTCTTGTGCTACAGTTCTGATGTGGTTCAAAATCTAAGTTCAGTATAGGAATACCAATCCTCCTATGAGATGGTTTTAACTTACAATACAATCAAGTTATTAAGAGAGTTCGAGAAATTTTTCGATTAAAAATTCTCTAATGCTCAAATCGTTTCAACATCTCAAAAGATACGAAAAACAAGAGAGTGTTTAGAATAATATATAGAGAATATAACCATTTTAATAGGGAGAATGAGTTTTTATGTGAGTGGTACACATTTTTAAATGGCAAATTATTGGAACAAGTTGTGCAATGCATGCATGCTCCAGGGTTAGCCATATTTTTCTTCCAGTTCCACCATTTTTAACATTTTTTTCATAATTGAATTAATCAGCTAGGGAAAGTACCGTTTTGCCCTTGCTCCTAGAATTGGGCCTTCAGTCCATTTACTTCGCCTTTGTTTAAAAAAACCTTTGCACTTTATTGAATATGAGAGGCCTTTGAATCAAAATCAGTTTTTAGAAAAGTTATTAATTTCAATGTCGAATTTCTTTAAGAAGTCTAGATTCTGTATAACCACATAGAGCAATATTTTTTTTCCCAAATTGAAACATGATGCGTGGGCCCACTAATTTGGAAGGAGTTAAAATGTCTTTGCCGGACCTAAAAACTACTCATTGCTTCACTTCTTGCCTAGTCTGAAACAGATGTAAAGTTCTGGCCCAATTAGCTTAGAAAACGTCATTGGGCTTCAGACAAGAAAGTTTTTGGGCTTTGCTTGGTGTGTTTTGGGAGCATTTGTGCCATTAGGAGTAAAAAATGTATTGAAAAATATGATGCATGTTTGGTTTTATTATGGCAGAATAAATTGAAACTGAAAATGAAAAGAAAAAATGATGCCAAACATAGAGGATTGTGTGAAAATGAAATTATGAAAATACTAAAATTCATTAAATATATTATGGAAACTATGATTTTAAAATCCAAGCAATTCTCTCTTAAATAAACTCAAGTAATATCACAAATAAATTCTATTACATTAATTACTTTTAATTTTCTATCATCTCTAATATTTTATTTGTGGGGGTGAGACCGTAAAATTTGAATATCAAACTTAAACTAAAATGCAGACTCTTTGTAAAGTATAAATTAACTGGGGTTGTTTCGAGTACAAATTTGGGCCGTCATTTTTTTGGGATTTTGGGTCAATTTAGGCTAGCCCAAAAATGTAGTTTTATTACCTTGTTTCTGAAGTTTTGCTTTTTTGTAATTTTATCATTAAAAGAAATTTATTTACAGTGCAAAAGTAATGTGGTAACAAAATATCCATATAAAGCAAAACATAACTCAAATGAGTAAATATTGAAATGACAATGCATCTACTACAAGCTAAAATGAGTTGAGCTAACTTCTCTTAATTTTGAATATTTATTTTCATTTTAATTTGTATTTCAAGTATATAAAATATTTATTTAAAATAAATATTTAGCTGCATATCATATACACTTGACGTAATTCGTAAAATATAATAAATGAAGAGATGTGAAATAAATAATAAAATAAAAAATAAAACACCAATTTATAATAAGAAATTTGAACTAATCTTCGTAGTAAAACACCAGCTACATTTACAGCTTTTGTATAGAATTCAGGATCCATATAACAACCTTCAAAAACCTATATAATTTTCGGACATCAAATAATTGGAATTCGAAATTCTCTCCACTTG
This sequence comes from Paulownia fortunei, assembly GCA_019321725.1. NCBI lineage: Eukaryota > Viridiplantae > Streptophyta > Magnoliopsida > Lamiales > Paulowniaceae > Paulownia > Paulownia fortunei. Next base: position 3,071,554 of record CM033122.1, read on the forward strand.
GGTGGGACTATGTAGGATTAGGTTTCCGACAACACCTTCGGCGCCTTCAGGCTCCATAGTTAGGTTTATTGACGTAACACTCTTAACATTCATGCTTTGGAGAAGTCAACGGGAACAAAGTCAACAGCACAGGCGGCTCCGCCTTCTGTGGCGAAGCATGCAAGTAAAAACCCTTCTCCGCAATGGCCCTCTCCTCCTCGGACGGCGGCGACTCGGTCCCTCCTAGCTCGCAAAACACCGAGTCACACCCGAGTGGCGTCGTGGGGCCCTTCACCGGCGAAGAAAGCGCATTTGACCGAGTCTTCCCCGGTGAGTTCCCAGTCGATTTCATGCCGAGTTTGATTATCTCGAGATCGCGCACGGAGTGCATCCTCCGCTCTTGAAGCTTGAAGGGCGACCGCCGAGAGAAGGTGGCCTTTGGGCGGAGTTTGTGGGCTGAGCCACCGGGTGCGCCGGTGAGCTTCTGGACTAGGTCTTTGAAGGTGGTGGCGTCTGCTTGTATAAAAGTCGTCGGCGTTTGGGAAGGAATCACTGCTTGCTTTTCCATTGCTATGCTTCCTATATGTATGTGTATGTATATGTATGTATGTATAACCTCACACAGTGACACAGAGTACTGTGTGTTGTTTGATGTTGGTGGATACAAATGGGAACGAGAAAGAGTTTGCAAGAATATATGTTGATATTACGCATTCTTGAAAATGACTTTGCTATTTTATTTTATTTTTACATGGTCCCTAGACATAAACCGAGTGAGAATTTCGCGTTAAGAACTTGTCGTACGATTGTTTTTGCTACACTGTTTTGTGGAAAGTTCATTTTCCGTTGAGCTTTAGTCAAACTTAGAATAACATTTGAAGAAATTATTTTTGGCACTTATTGATTTTTTTTTATAAACTATTTTGGTTGTTAAATTATTTGAAAGATAAGCAATCTATATTCACTATGAAAAAAAATATTAATAATAAAAGATTAAATAATGCTATAAAATTATCACTAATGACAAGTATTAAGCGGCAATAATTTATGTTTTGTCAATACAGGAGTTCACTTTGATATATCAACTGAATTGAATTGAAATCGAAGTTTAGTATTTATCAAAATCGAATCAAAAAATTTGATCATATCTAATTTTAAATTTTACAAAATTTTGATATTCGAGTAATTTTGAATTTTTTTTCATTTTAAAATGGTAGTAAATATCGAACTATTATTTTTATATTTATAATGAATTTATATTATTTTCTATTTTTTAAAATTACCAAACTAAAACTAATAAATATAAAGCAATTATAATATTATGTTTATAACATTTTTACTATTTTGTTATTTTTATGTTTTTCAAAAAAATTAATTAACCGAATTACCAAACTAAAATACAATTGGTAATAACCAACTGATTAATTTGGTTCACTACTCGATACAACATTTTGACATAACAAAATTTTGATTCGGTTTGATTCGATTTTACCAAATAAAAATTTATATTAGTAATAAAAAAATATATTTAATCACAATAATGACTTAATAGTGATGAGAACTAGTGTTTTAAATTATTACTTTTGGCAATTAATGGCATATGTTTGACTCATTATGACAACTTGAACAATAAATATTGTTATTATAATTTGTAATAAAAATTTTATGATTACCGTACATGACTCTTTATCAACAGTGATAACTTAATAAAATTCTTATTACTATTAAAATTATGACAAAATAATTTTTTGGTTACATAATATATATAACTAGTGACAAGTTCGAATTATCACTTAATATATTATTATTACTAATTTTCTTTTCTACGATAGTGATTTATGATGGAAAAATATTGCAATTAAAATTTATGAAATAACAAATAAAGAGTCACAGACCTCGAGATTGAAAATTCAGTCTGCCATTTGAATATTGCCTGCACCAAGTGAATCCAAAGTACCATAAATTCGAAAATTCTTATTCTTATAATTACCATTTTGAATTTTTGAAGCAAGAGTTGTCCATATACAATTAGGGTGTGTGAAAACAAGAATGTTTTGAGTTTGACACAGTAATCTTTCTGAAGGCATTATTAATTTTATTGAATAACAAGAAGCGTTTATTGTACAGAGACGTTTTCTTTATTTTCCATCGTCCCTGCCTTCCTGGTGCTGCAGCCATTGGTTGAAGCCCCTTTGATCGATGATGCCAATGAGACGAGTCTAAGTAGACATTCGTCTCATATCTGTCCCATTTAAGATAGATTGACTGCTTCATTTATGATAAATTTTAACATTATAAACAGTTTTGATTGAGTCTCGATTTTAACATTTTTAAACTCAATCAAATCCAAACTCTATTGGATCAGACCTGTTTATTTTTATTTTTTTTTATAAAAAATTATTATATATTTATATGATTTTTTTTTTAAAAAATAAGTTTTTTAGAAAATTTTAATAGTATTTTTGAAAAAATATTAAAAATATTTTTTAAATTATAAAGTGAGTTTAAGATCTATCCATCAAATCTAAATTCTTAAAAATTTTAGTGTCCCGAATTCAAACAAATCTTAGCTATTGCCATCCATACTTGTCCCAATTTAAGGTAAAATTCACGGTTGTTAACAATGTGTTTTGGTATTCCTTATAAATGGAAAAACTTGGGATTTGGATCCTTGAAAATATTGCTTGAGTTTCAAACTCCTTTGTTTGACAGTATCTCATGCAACAGTTAGCAAGAGAATATGAATACAAACTTAAGGATAAAGCGTGTCTTTGAATGACTAAGACCTCAAAACATTAGGTTGACTTAGCCTTTCAGGATTGAACTGTGGTTTCTTGACTTCGATTTTGGACTTGGTTCATAGCTTTATAATTGGATCATAATGTGGAGAAAAACTAATAAGCCAAAGATTCATTCAATCCGTTGTAAATATATAAAAATAAACGAATTATCCAACGAAAGATTCCTTTGTTCATTAGCATAGAACAAAGGTGAATCGAAAATCTAGTTTAATTTTGCATTGTTTTCTATGAAGGTGAATCCCATCTATTGTGTATTCTGCATCTGAACAACTGTGACGATGGAACTCAGCATATGAATCTAAAATATTTGTACATAGAGCTATAGGTATGTGATGGGCTTAACCCAAATCAATTAGGATTGGGCCACATTGCAATGTCTTGAGCCTAAATGAATCAACCTAAATAATATGGGCGAATAAAGTAGGGCGAGAGATTAAAGACCAAAAATTTTTTAATAGGCCTGAGGCCCGATAGTATATAAAAATTTTATTTTTCGTTATAAATACCTTCATGTTTTCATAATTAAGAGATACATATTCGATTAAACCTTAAATACTCTCTAGTTTGTGGTTTAATTCACCTACGCAGTTTACTGACTTGAGTGTCGGAGGATTTTCACAGGGCAACCCCCAATATTCCTAATGTTGGTTCGTGACGCAAGTAGCAACCTATCAGATTCGTGACCGATTAATGTTCCAACTCTGCAGCTGTTCAGCTCGCACGGTCCATTATGAGAAGGTGATTTCCATATAGTATGTTATTAATCTGTTGTTTGGGATCTATAAAATAGAATGATGGGACAGTGTTCAAAATTATGGCTCTTAACTTAAATTAAAATAATCTATTTCAGAGTGGGCTAACTTGAGAGATTAAATGGGTAATAGATTAAATGCAAACATTATTTATACAAAACATCTACGTTTGTCTGCTGGCCAAAGTTCAGGCCTTTATTTCTATAGCTCTGTATTTCCTATGTTTAACTAATATTTTGGAGACATTTTGGTGTCAGATCTTTATCGAAATTTAATTTCCAATCTCTTTTAATATTGAGATTGATTCAAGATTCAAATCCGAAATTGATTACAAAAGAAATAGGGATCTAAAATGGATTCAAATATAATATTGCATTATTCCGTTTGATTGGGATCCAGACATTCGCAAATTATAAGTTTAAATAGATTTTATGTATTTTTATATGTTAAAATATTAATATTAAGGGACAATCATCCATGGTATTTCCAAAATAAAATATATAACTAAAACTTAATTTTGCGAATAATTAATGTGGATCCAGACATACATTCGGAATTTCAAATGTTTTCTTTGTCAAATAAAATACTAAGAATCAAGTCGGATTCAAATTTGTACAATTAAAGATTTTTATCTACAGCCCTCCAGACATGTTGGCAACTTAGAATTGGTTTCACATATTCACTAGTAGATATGTTGCCCTTGCAAATTTTGAGATTTTTTTTTTATGATGTAAATAAAATAACTTTCATGCAAATAAAAAATTATTTTATGTAAGTAAATCATAAGAATTACATATAAATTTTAATACTTTTGAAAGCATATAATTTTTTGAAAATCAAACTGTTGTCTATAGAAGTCACGCCACTTGACGCTGTCTTAATATCGTGATGACCTCCTCTTTATGCAGGTGATAGCCTCCCCTCCCCTCCGAGCATATATTGACAGCTCACCATCATTCCAAAATAAAACCCAAGAAAGCTAATGTCGATATCTCCTATTGTGTGTACTATTACAAGAAAATTAATGAACATGTCATTATCACGTTATCCAAAAACTATTAAAAATAATATTCATAATACAAAAAGTGTAAAAATAATTTTTGTGTATTTACCTAGACTTCTAGTACACCAATATATAGTTCTAGGATTAAACATGTAACATCAAAAAATTAAATCTAAATTATAACATCTTAATAGGGCGTTACAAAAGTTAACAAAATGTTGCAAAATTCAATTTCTTTTATGAGAATAATTTAAATTTAAATTTAAATTTGATTTTTGAAGTTTTAAAACTTCAAAATTGTAACACAAATCATGTTAAATTGGATCAAAACCATATTAAAAATATACAAAAAAAAAGTAAATCAAAAGATATTGATCTCAATATTTTCCTCTTTGTAGGAGTCAGTCTTTTCTACCTTCTTTGTCTGAAACTCAAGACAATGGGGCTTTGCATCATGGCTCCTTTTGGGTTTCATTCTATCCGATTTTTAAATCTTAAATCTTTGAAGGAACGATAAGTAATATGACAGGAGAAAAATGGGACACTTCCCCAAGGGGCCAATTATGTTGAATTTACCATAATAATTTCAATATTATCCTACATTCTTTAGTTCTTCATCTTACTCTTGGAGATAAAAGACACTAATAAAATACTAACCAGGCTATGTAGCAACATGCCCTTTTTTATTTTTCTTCAATTTTCAGTCAAACTATGGTGTCATGGTATGCAAAATTTCCATTAACAATTTTTTATTTTGTCTTGTTTCTAGAATTTGCTTTTTCCGTTTTTTCTTTTCCAATGCAGATTTTTTTTTTATATTTTAAGAAAAAGAGGGTACTGATTGTTTTCAATTATGTGACTCGAACGCATGATCGACAAAGTAGATCACAAATATAATATATTTATCAACAAGTTACAAATAACTTAAATAAAAAAGGGTTTGCAATATTGAGTGTAGTTTGGCATATTCAATCCGATAAAACAAGTTGAAAACTTTTACCAATTTTCGGGAAAATTGAAAATAACCAGTTGCACTTTATAATTAAACGAGAAATACTTACACAATACCTGATGCAATAGTCTTTGATCTATCCATCTCAAACAAATGTGTGTGAAGATCATACGAAAAAATATATCTTATTACATCAAAATATAAATACAAAAGTCGTTGCTCCCAATATCATAGTATAAAATTTTCTTTTCGAATTCTCCACATATTTGGATAGAAAATTGTTAGAGCGATAATTCAGCGTGACCAAATTCAATGTACGACTGATAATTATAGGACTTGACTTGGCAAATAATGCAATAACAGTAGCCTACTTTTCCTATAATTACGGACCGAATTCAGAAGCCCATATTCGCAACTCCATTCTTGGTCCACGATAATGACGTGGGTCCCGAGACAAGCCACAGTGGTGCACTGTGGAACCAGTCAAAAGGGTAGGGTTGTTCAAGTGGTTTGAGCTCCAAAGTTCTGAGCTTATTGAAAATTATTTGTATACATTATAGTGAATATTATGACACACCAAAACACAACGTGAGTTCCACTCCTAATGTGACAATAATCCTCGGGTGTAAAAAAAATTCAGTGTAGTCAAGAATTCTATATAATTATTTATCTCATTTTTACAATAGTTGATTATTGGTATTTAATAATTGTAAATATTAATTGTATATTTTGTGCGATGAATTTGAAGATCGAGTTTTTAATTAATTAACGAACAAATATATTGAAATTTAATATTTTTCATGTAATAAAACTAGATGGCATAAAAGGTCTAAATATATAGAATTTGACCATAAAATATAATAGGCGAAAGTAAATCTACTTTAGCGAGCAATGATGACACATAGATTTTGAAAAAAAAAAAAAACATCAATATAATATAGATTTGCGTACGATTTTATTTCATAGAATTCATTTATTTATCTTTTATAAATAATAATTGCATGGATTATTGGAGAGGCGGCTCCATTTAAGAGTTTATTTCCACAAGACAGATTTGACACAAGTTATGGGATTAATTAAAAGTTTAATGCTTTATTTTTTGGATTACTGATTATATGGGAAATATAAAAGAAGGGAGAGTTGGTCAACCTCAACAAATCTGTTTCCATGATGCCTTTTGCAACAAATAAATGGTCCAATTTTCCCATTTGCTGATGCCTCTCAGGAGTCAAAACCCACTATTGAAAAAGAAAATAAAATATAATAATAAAATATTAAGTGATAATATTAATATTATTACTAGTTATATATTAAATAATAAAAATATCTATTTTTATTAATAATATTTTTTATAAATTTAATATTAATAAAATTTATATATTAATTGTCACTATTGAAGATTAATGATAACAAATTATATTAATTATATAGACAATAGTAACATATGAATAAATACAACCTAATAGCAACAAAAACTATCACAATTTTTATGTAACTAAAATATTTTGATCTATTGTCAATAGTAACCATATATTAAATTTAATTTAAATTTCGATCGAGATTTCGGCTCTCTAGAGTATCCAAAACTTTTAGTTTAATGTTGTAAATTTCCATCCAAATTCTGAATATCATCGAAATTTTCAAAAACTATATCAAAATATTTTAATTTTTTTTGCAATTTCTAAGAATATTAAAATATTTTATATTTTAAATGAATTAATAATAAAATATAATAAGGAAATAATACTTATAATTACTAACTTAATAAGGAAATAAAATTATTAGAAGTTTTCTTTTAAAGACTATACTTACAAATAGTTAAAGTTAGAGAGTAATTTAAAAAAAAAATATTTTTATTTTAAGATATAAAAAATATTTTTGTACTTCTTATCTCGAGTATGGCTGAAAATGTATTACCATCATGTTTGTCGATTTATAAATATGTGCCTATTGAGATTTGGCAAGGTGTAATGTTGAAAGTGTATCACCATAATGTTTGTCTATTTATAGTGTTACCAACTTTTATGTTATGGGCTGAGCATTGTCCGTATCAAACTATTAATTTTTATACAAAATATGAAAGTAGGGGTAAGAGAGATACCATTAATAGGGATCTTAATCTTTACAGAACACTCTTTGTGGTTTTGAACAACGAATTTGTGTTTTGTTGTAATAATTTTTTATGATATTTAGTGATTACTTAACAATCAAAACATAATTATATTATATTTTTAAATTGGTGTCACTATTAAGTTTATAAACACCATCATTATCCAAAAATAAAAATTATTATTATTTAATGCATATTGCTTCGTCACTCATTCATCTATTTTAAATATTATAGATTGTGATAAATAAACAAATATGGTTGTATCAGCTTACGTGCAACCAATAATTATTTTTCTTTAATAACTAATCCTATTAATAATTTTACTTTTGTAGAAAATTAATAAAAATTTAAACAGCAAAGTCGTAGAAATGCATGCACTATCATTTGAGGAATTCAAAAGCCCTTAGTTTGCAGGGATGACAACATATACTATAAAAAAACGAAGGATTGTAATTTGGAAAATTTTAAACAATACTATAATAATTATAAAATTGCACGACGTATAGAACTAAAATTGAAGATTTGAACATTAGGCAGCCTCTTAACTTGAGCAGGAATAGAACGCAGAATAAATTAGTCAGTCACCTCACCAAGATATTCTTTGGCTGCTAAAAAACAAATTAAGTCAACGAATCAGACACAGTTCATTACTCATGCAGTACTGTGACAACGTTGGACAAACATTATCTTAAAAATAAACCAAATAAAATCAAGTACCAAGTTTTCACGGTGTATATATATCTTGACTGTTGACTCTTGTCATACTAATCTTCATCTTGTGTTGAAATTTGAAATTAAGAATTTGAAGGTTAATTTTGAAATAAGTTAATAGTTTATTGATAAGCGCATCATTACATTAATGATAATAGTTATTAAGTATGAAGAATAATTATTGAATAAAGTTCACATCAATTATAAAGAAATTAAGTAATATGATATTGTAGAAAATGTTTGCATTTTTAGGTTTCAAGCTAAGACCTTATGATTGTCGTGTTTTGGAGATTTAGAGGTTTAAATTATTTAAATTCGAATTATTATCATAAAAAGTGTAAGTCATTTAAAAACTTGATTCGACCAGTTCAATCTAAAAGTTGAGCGATCGTATTAAGATAATCACTCGAAAATCCATAAAACGTTACAAATTTAGTAAAACTTGTGGCAAATTTGTATTAAACTACTATAGAAACACTTGAATAAGTTTCTTAAATTGTTTAAATTCAAGTTATTTTTATAAAGAGCATAAACCATTTAAAAACTCTATAAAATCAATTGAATTCAAATTTTAGCAATTTCACTCATAAAAATTATACCAATAGAAGCACTTGAATAAGTTTCAAATGAACAACATACAAATTAGTTCTACTTGTGAAATTCAATCTCGAGTTCTTGACCAAAATCCCTAATTGTTGACTTTTTGGACCGAAGAGAGATGTGCATAGGACTATGAAACCTGCATGTGCGACCGTAGAAACAAGGGGACTGGACTTGATATATTTAAATTTTGATGTGCCAGTCATCACTACCTGTTTTACAGCGCCAATATTGACTTTTCTATGGCTATCAATAGGAGGCGTTTGGTATTTTTGTCATCTATGGGCGTTCAAGGCTGACTGAATCGAACAGGTTTGGTTTCTTTAGAAATCGAACTCAAGAACTTTGTTAGTTGAATGTGAGACTGGAAATTTTTTATATTTAATACATATGATTATATTATAAATTTTATTAAAAATTAGGAAAAAAATAAATAAAAAAATGCAAAAATATTTAATATACGGATCTATATATGTATGGATAAAATACAAATATATAAAAAAATTATTCGGTACCAAAAGTACAAAATGTTTTGATATTATTTTATATAAATTGTATTTGTATTTATTTTTATATTATATAAAAATTATTTTATAAGTATTTTTACATTATCTAATTTATAATTATCACATAATTTAAAGATAATTTTTTAATAATAATTAGTATATTAAAAAATTATAATAGTTTTTATCTTTTATCTATATGATATTCTATTAATATTTATAAATAATTTAATATTTATTAAAATATAGTATTATTCATTAAATATTATATAAATAAATATAATATGTATATTAAATATTTCACCTCAAACACAGAGAGGTGTTACTCGATTGATCAATATGTATATAAAAAATAAAAATAACTATTAAATACCGACGCAAAGTACCAAAAAATAAATAAAATCAGTAAAGTGAATCGCACCGAGTCATTTGAATATGATATTTAAGCATGCCAAATATTCGGATTAATTCGATTCTATATTACTAAATGAATACGGGTATCTTATGATTGTATCCCTGGGCTATATCCAACTCCCATTTTTATGGAAACAAAGTCGGAGATCTGAATATCATCCCCTTGAACCGAGATTTGTATGTTTGCATATTTTCCGAAGTGACCAAATGCTCTAGTTTTTTGAAATTATGAATTTAGGTCTGGTCACCAGAGTTATTCAACTTTGTATTTGTACAGTATTTTCCTTGTATGCTTTGGTTGACTACTAAAACAATTAAAAAAATATTTATTTGCCTCCGCAAACACAGCGCAATGGTAAGATAAGAGGGAAAAAATTTGAGTATGGTTGGATCTCTTTGATAGTAAGCACATAACCTAACCTGTAGGTGGGTCCAATTAGAAGGATAATTGAGATGAAAATAGAGAAATTCAGTCCTATCTCCCAAAACTAACTAGAATTAGTTAGATAGAACCGTCATCTATCAGGATTAATAAGACCAAATTGGAATATGGGTCATCAGTAAATAAATAAATAAATAAATTTACTTATTTGAAAAAATAAATAATTTATCTCAGTTTAGAACTAGACTGCGGTTGCCTTCAACCATCTCTAACCATTGAATTTTGTGAGCTGACATAAATCCCAATAAAACTCGATCCTAGATGCACTGGAATTTAAACCACAAAGGTTCGAAAATGGGATCGCTGGCGCATGCAAGAACCCGAACTCGTACATGCCATTTGGGTTCGGGCCGCGCGTCTGCGTTGGACAGCACCTGGCTGTGGTTGAGCTCAAGTTGCTGATGTCTCTTATTCTATCCAACTTCTCCTTCACACTGTCTCCTAATTATGTCCACTCACCAGTTATGAGGATGATTATAGAGCCTAAGCATGGAGTCAACATTTTGATCAAGAAGCTGTGAGATGTTATCACCTGTGGGGTGTGTGGAAACTATAGAAACTGCTTTTTTTTTTTTTAATAATTTGTTTGAATATATTAGTCCAAAAAAAAAGAAAAGAAAAAAAAAAGTCCTTTATTCATATTTGCGTTTTTGCTATTTAGAGGCTTGATGATGGTCGCCCTATGTTTAGGCTTGTGAAAGTTGACTAGTTAATGTACTTCTATGGTCGTACAAATTTAAAGGTGCCAATTATGATAGTTTTTTTTTTTAATAAAATTAGTTATTGCATCTTTATAAGACAATTCTAATATAGTAGAAGGATAAGTTTGAGAGCATAGACTAATCCACTTCCTTAACTAATCATTAACAGTACTAACTGCGTGAGTTTTGTTAAACTACAGCATCTTACCCCAGAATTTGGGTTCAAATTTCCATCATATAAGAAATTAAGGAACAAGCATGCAATTTGATTACTGAGCAACAGCCAAATCAGGAAGTATGTACAAAGTTTTGAACTAAACAAGGAGGAATAATCTAAGCCATCTTGATAAAAGCTAGCAGCACTTGGAGCCAAATGATGTTCATGAATAATGGTGCCCACATCAGAAAGATGATCAGTTTCAGAAGAAGTCTTTTGTTGACAAAATTCCAAAACAATCCCCTTCAAGTTCAGTTCTTGTCCAAACCTTGCTTAGGCCCCATTCCAAAGCTTCCTTTGCTGCAAGGGCATGTGGATTGGATTCCCTCTTCTCTTTGAGCATGTGGATTGGATTCCTCTGCTTTTTTTGAAGCTGAAGATATTTTGAAAGTGAAATTATCCTTTTTCGCCAAGAAGATGGTTGCATGTCCTGATTTAAAGTTAGAAAATGGAGTTCAGTGAATTACTCATAGTTTATTTCTTTTTTCTTTTCTTTTTTTTTTTTTTAAAGAAAATCGATCATTGCATTAATTTAAAGTTTACATTGCAAAGGACAATACAATATGAGAATAGTTTGCTTTAGGAAAGCAGTAATAAACATTGAAATACCAAATGATACCACATGTATATTAAGGTTTAATTGCAATATTGATTCTAAAGAGGATTAACAAAAGTAGTCCTTTTATTTTTTGAACTGACAAGTTAAGATATTAATTCACACATTAGGATAAATTTGATCGAAAATTGAAGTTTTAATCGAATTTATCACGTGATGGTCACGTGACTCCTCCAAATTGGAAATTTTTAATTTGCGTCTGATTTTGGTTACTTGAAGAGAGAAAAATATATATGGTGCCGACAGGGATGCTTATTTGAAGAAAGAAATTCACATGCACCGTGAGACATAATTCTAGTGGTACAAGTGGGCCAATTTTGGATGGAATTTTTTTTTTATCATATTTTACAAAATAAATTAAAAATAATGCAAAATATAATTTTTTAATTTTTAATTAGTTTATTTTAAATTTTTACACTTAATTAATAACTTGATTGATATAATTCAATTATAAATTAATTTTTAATTAATTAATTAATTATTAATTGATGAGTAAAATTTTATCTTTGATCATTATATAAAATAACTAACATCAATAGGGAGTAAAAATTCAACATTTATTATTTTGCAAAATAAATAAAAAATAGTACAAAATATATTTTTTAATCCTTATTAATTTTTCTTGATTTTTTAAAACCTAATGAATAAGTTTAAATAATATATTTGAATAATAAATTAATTAACTATTAATTATCAATTAGAGTGTACAACTTTTTAACATTTATTTTAGAACATAATTAATCGAAATAAAAATTAAAAAATTATGATTAAAGAATTAATATTAACTACTTTAGAATATAACTAATTGAAAAAAATTTAAAAGTTAAAACAACAATTATAGAAGTAATGTTTCTATTTAATTCCAATTTTCTATCACTTAAAATAATTCGATGGAAATATAATTCAATTTTCTATCTTTTCAACTAATTAATATTATTCAATTGATAAATAACTTTTAACTAGTCAACTAATTGATTATCAATTAAACAAAAAATGAACTAAATATCTATTTTAAAAATATAATTAATTAAATAAGAAAATTAAAAAAATTCTTATAGAATATTTATTTTTCTTTTCTTTTTCTATTTATTTTTCTCCTTCTTCTTCCTTAAACCCCCCCCCCCCCCACCCCCCAAAAAAAAATAAAAATAAAAATAAAAATAAAAACCACATCCACCCAAACCCCGACGCCGACTTATCTGAATAACTCGGCAGCTCCACCCGGCTTGAGTCAATCTGGGCGATATCATACAAGAGAGCCATACTGTGCTTTCACCTCATCTAGGGATTTACATGGAAGAAATTCTTCGTTGGGAAATTCCACCAAAGCTTTCTTGAATTTTTTGTCCTCATGCGAGCTCCATGATGCTGTGGCAGAATTTGCAAGATTATTGTTGCCATTAATAGTGTACATATTTGGATAAAATCTTCATAAAATAGTTGGATAATATTGATGGCTTTTCGAAGAGTTCTGTTTTCAATGGTGGGATTTATGTTTGGGGAAGAATTTTTCACGGGATTTGGGGTTTGCGGGAGGAGGTTTGGGCGGAATGGTGGCGGTGGTGGTGAGGTGGTTTGCTGTGGTGGTGGTGTTAGGAAGATGTTGATGAATGAAAAAACGAAAAAAAGAAAAAAGAAAAAGATAGAATTATTATTTGTACATGTTTTTTGTATTTAAATTCTAAACACGTACTATAATATATTTTTATAATAATTTAGTTTTTATTTACCAAAAATAAAAAATATTAAGATCTTAAAATATCATTACTTTAACTATTAATACCGAAGGCAAGTACCAAAAAATAAAAATAAAATCAGTAACAACATTTTCGATATGATATTTAAACATACCAAATATTCAGATGAAAATTTCTCATTTCGATTCTATTTTCCGCTATGTTATGATTGTATCCTTGAGCTATATCCAACTCCCATTTTTATGGAAACAAAGTCGGAGATCTGAATATCATCCCCTTGAACAGAGATTTGTATGTTTGCATATTTTCCGAAGTGACCAAATGCTTAGTTTTTTGAAATTATGAATTTAGTTCTGGTCATAAAAGTTATTCAACTTTCTATTTATACAGTATTTTCCTCGTATATTTTGTATGCTTTGGTTGACTATTAATAAAATTAAAAATTTATTTATTTGTCCCACGAATATGGCGAAGTGGTAAGATATGAAAAATGTGAGTATCGTTTATTGTAAGAATAATTGAGATGAAAGTTCGACCTAAAGTGTGTATAGGATACGTCACTATATTTACTTGAAAAATGAATTAGCGAGGAAGTCTGTCCTCTACCAAAATTAAGTAGAATTAGTTTGACAAACTCTGGAACGTCGATTATAAAAATAAATAAATACATAACTTTACTTGTGAGGAAGACTGTCCTCTACCAAAATTAAGTAGAATTAGTTTGACGAACTCTGGAACATCGATTATAAAAATAAATAAATACATAACTTTACTTGTTTGAAAAAATAAATAACTTAGTCACAGTTTAGAACTAGGTTGATACATGTTAGTTTTTGTGATTAAAAAAAGGCATTGCGGTTGCTTTCAACCATCTCTAACCATTGAATTTTGTGAGCTGATATAAATCCCAATAAAACTCGATCTTAAATGTGCACAACTCATTCAAAGCATTTGGTTAATTTTGAAAAAATAAATTTTTCCACAATGATGATCAGTTGATACATGACTTCTGCATTACCTATGAGTTTTAAATTGACATGTTTATTTATAGAATAACTCTATGACATTTTTTCTGCAAAACCCATGTCATCACCCGAATAAATCCTTATACATATATATAAAGAGCCAGAAGTAGTTCACTAGCCACAAACACTTCAATAATCCTTAAGAGTCATATAGTATCGGGCTAAATCGAAGAGGAAAATGTTCTTCTCCACAGTTGTTGCTCTTGTGCTGGGATTCTTCGTCGTCCACCTCTACGTTTCACTTGTAATTAAGCCCAAAAGAATACGCAAAATCTTGAGGCAACAAGGGATTGATGGCCCCCCTCCAAAAATTCTTCTTGGCAACATACTGGAAATCAAGAAATCTCGAGACGCCTCCGGAAAGGCCCTGGAAAACCATCCTCACCCTCCGGTCATCCACAACACCGCATCTGTTTTCCCCTTTTCCGAACAATGGAGAAAGCAATATGGTATGCATTTATATACATCTCATCGTAAAAGGATTCGTCGGATTCAATTTTGTCAACTCTTATGCTACTATCAGATGATCATGTGTCTGTGTTTTTGAATTTACAGGTCCATTATACACGTTTTCTCTTGGTAAACTGCATATATTGTGCGTGAACAGTCCTGATTTGGTGAAAGAGATAACGACGTGCACGTCACTGGACTTGGGGAGGCCTTCTTACCAGCAGAAAGAACTCGGCCCTTTACTTGGACAGGGCATCTTGACCTCCAATGGATCTATTTGGGCACGACAGAGGAAAATCATGGCTCCTGAGTTATTCATGGACAAAGTCAAGGTACAGCTACTTTTATCTTTTGGCCTACTTTTCTACACTCCTTCACATTTTATCATATATTATGATTGGGCAGAGGATTATTGTTTGAATTAACGGAAGAAAGTTGATGTAGGGAATGACGAGCATAATTACTGAGTCGGCTCTCACGCTGGTAAATTCTTGGAGGCATAAAGTTGAGACTCATGAAGGTGGAATCCTGGATATCGCTGTTGATGATTATATGAAAAGATTTTCGGGCGACATAATATCTAGAGCTTGTTTTGGGAGTAGTTATTCGAAAGGGCAAGATATTTTTTTGAAGTTTGGGGCTCTCCAAGAGTTTATGTCCAAAAAGATAATGTCTGTTGGCATTCCAGGATTAAGGTAATTACTAGTACTCAAGTCAAAGTATCCCAAAGGTTAGAAAAGGCTGTCTTAGTTGATATATATGATTATGCGACAGATATCTTCCTACAAAGAGCAACAGGCAAATATGGGCACTAGAGAAGGAAATCCGGGCACTGATCTTGAAGGTAGTGAAGGAAAGGCAACAAGCTGGACATGAGAAGGATTTGCTTCAAATTCTTCTTGAAGGAGCAAAGAGTAGTTATGTTACCTCGGATGCAATCTATCAGTTCATTGTTGATAACTGCCGAAACATCTATTTAGCCGGCTTCGAGACTTCTGCTGTTTCAGCTTCTTGGTGTCTCATGTTGTTGGCTTCAAACCCAGAATGGCAAACACGCGTGAGAGCTGAGGTTGAGGAAGTGTGCCAGGGTCGAATTCCCGACACAGACATGCTTCGTAGGATGAAAAAGGTATATACAACTCTATTCACCTTATGTGCTCAAACAGGGATAATGGCTAATTTCCAATTTCATCATTGATTTTGTAGTTGAATATGGTGATTCAAGAGACAATGCGCCTTTACCCTCCGGCACCTACCTGTCAAGGGAGGCATTGAAAGAGATGAATGTTGGTGACATACGGGTGCCGAAGGGCGTCAACCTTTGGACTATGGTGGCGACACTGCATACCGACACCGCCATTTGGGGCCCAGATGCACTGGAATTTAAACCACAAAGGTTCGAAAATGGGATCGCTGGCGCATGCAAGAACCCGAACTCGTACATGCCATTTGGGTTCGGGCCGCGCGTCTGCGTTGGACAGCACCTGGCTATGGTTGAGCTCAAGTTGCTGATGTCTCTTATTCTATCCAACTTCTCCTTCAATCTGTCTCCTAATTATGTCCACTCACCAGTTATGAGGATGATTATAGAGCCTAAGCATGGAGTCAACATTTTGATCAAGAAGCTGTGAGATGTTATCACCTGTGGGGTGTGTGGAAACTATAGAAACTGTATTTTTTTTTTTAATAACTTGTTTGAATATATTAGTCCCAAAAAAAAGAAAAGAAAAAAAAGAGTCCTTTATTCATATTTGCGTTTTTGCTATTTGGAGTCTTGATGATGGTCGCCCTATGTTTAGGCTTGTGAAAGTTGACTAGTTAATGTTCTTCTATGGTCGTACAAATTTAAAGGTACTAATAACTGATAGTTCTCTTTTGTTTTTTTTTTTATAAAATTAGTTATTCCATTTTATTCAATCCAAATCTATAATAAATGAAACAATTCAATACGAGAATAGTGTGTCTTCAACAAAGCAATTAGTAAAACAACAAAAAACCAAATCATACAACTCATATATTGTAAGTTCATATTGGGATATTTACGAAAACAAAATTTATAACAAGGCACACTTTTTAATCCTTTGGGTGGATCAATAAAAGCACCATAAGCAGCCAAACTGACTTTCTTCATCAAATTCCCCAACTTGCAAATCTCAAAAGACCATCTCATGCACTACACCATACAACCAATAAGATGGAACTCTTATGCAAGAGACCAAAAACTCTCATTTAACCACATAAACAGTACTTGATAAAAATGAAATTAGATTTTTGTTGGAAGACAATTCTAATACAGTAGAAGGATAAGTTTCAGAGCATAGACTAATCCACTTCCTTAACTAATCATTAACAGTACTAACTGCATGAGTTTTGTTAAACTACAGCATCTTACCCCAGAATTTGGGTTCAAATTTCCATCATATAAGAAAACAAGGAACAAGCATGCAATTTGATTACTGAGCTACAGCCAAATCAGGAAGTATGTACAAAGTTTTGAATTAAACAAGATGGGAATAACCTAAGCCATCTTGATAAAATCTAGCAGCACTTGGAGCCCAATGATGTTCATGAATAATGGCGCCCACATCCGAAAGATGTTCAGTTTCAGAAGAAGTCTTTTTTTTGATAAGATTCCAAAACAATCCCCTTCAAGTTCAATTCTTGTCCATCCCTTGCTTAGGCCCCATTCCAAAGCTTCCTTTGCCGCAAGCCCATGTGGGTTGGATTCCCTCTTCTCTTTGAGCATGTGGATTGGATTACTCTGCTTTTTTTGAAGCTGAAGATATTTTGGAAGTGAAATTATCCTTTTTCGCCAAGAAGATGATTGCATGTCCTGATTTAAAGTTAGAAAATGGAGTTCAGTGAATTACCTATAGTTTCTTTCTTTTTTCTTTCTTTTTTTTTATTTAAAGAAAATCGATCATTGCATTAATTTAAAGTTTACATTGCAAAGGACAATACAATATGAGAATAGGA
Source organism: Paulownia fortunei (assembly GCA_019321725.1). Taxonomy (NCBI): domain Eukaryota; kingdom Viridiplantae; phylum Streptophyta; class Magnoliopsida; order Lamiales; family Paulowniaceae; genus Paulownia; species Paulownia fortunei. The sequence goes on from CM033122.1 coordinate 3,089,503, forward strand.
AAGCAGTAATAAACATTGAAATAACAAATGATACCACATGTATATTAAGGTTTAATTGCAATATTGGTTCTTAAGAGGATTAACAAAAGTAGTCCTTTTATTTTTTGAACTGTATTAATTCAGACATTAAGATAAATTTGATCGAAAATTGAAGTTTTAATCGAAATTTATCACGTGACCATCACATGATTCCTCCAAATTGGGAATTTTCAATTTGCGTCTGATTTTGGTTACTTGTTGAGAGAAAAATATATATGGTGCCGACAGGGATGCTTATTTGAAAAAAGGAAATTCACATGCACCGTGTGACATAGTTTTAGTTGTACAAGTGGGCCAATTTTGGAGGGATTTTTTTTTTCTTATCATATTTTACAAAATATAAATTTTTAATTTTTAATTAGTTTATTTTAAATTTTTACACTTAATTAATAACTTAATTGATATAATTCAATTATAAATTAATTTTTAATTAATTAATTAATCATTAATTGATGAGTAAAATTTTATCTTTGATCATTATATAAAATAACTAACATCAATAGGGAGTAAAAATTCAACATTTATTACTTTACAAATAAATAAAAAATAGTACAAAATATATTTTTTAATCCTTAATTAATTTTTCTTGATTTTTTAAAACCTAATGAATAAGTTTAAATAATAAATTAATTAACTATTAGTTATCAATTAGAGTGTACAACTTTTTAACATTTATTTTAGAACATAATTAATAAAAATAAAAATTAAAAAATTATGATTAAAGAATTAATATTAACTACTTTAGAATATAACTAATTGAAAAAAATTAAAAAGTTAAAATAACAATTATAGAAGTAATGTTTCTATTTAATTCCAATTTTCTATCACTTAAAATAATTTGATGCAAATATAATTCAATTTTCTATCTTTTCAACTAATTAATATTAGTCAATTGATAAATAACTTTTAACTAGTCAACTAATTGATTATCAATTAAACAAAAATTGAACTAAATATCTATTTTAAATATTTATTTTTCTTTTCTTTTTCTATTTATTTTTCTCCTTCTTCTCCCTTAACCCCCCTCCCCCTCCCCCTCCCCCAAAATAAAAATAAAAATAAAAACCACATCCACCCAAACCCCGACGCCGACTTATCTGAATAAATCGGCAGCTCCACCCGGCTTGAGTCAATCTGGGCGATATCATACAAGAGAGCCATACTGTGCTTTGACCTCATCTAGGGATTTACATGGAAGAAATTCTCCGTTGGGAAATTCCACCAAAGCTTTCTTGAATTTTTTGTCCTCATGCGAGCTCCATGATGCTGTGGCAGAATTTGTGGTGGTGTTGTTTAGGAAGATGAAGATGAATGAAAAAACGAAAAAAAGAAAAAAGAAAAAGATAGAATTATTATTTGTACATGTTTTTTGTATTTAAATTCTAAACACGTACTATAATATATTTTTATACTAGTTTAGTTTTTATTTACCAAAAATAAAAAATATTAATATCTTAAAATATCATTACTTTAACTATTAATACCGAAGGCAAGTACAACAACAACAAAAATCAGTAACAAGCTAATTAAACCAAGTCATTTTCGATATAATACTTAAACATACCAAATATTCAGATGAAAATTTCTCAATTCAATTCTATTTTCTGCTATGTTATGTGATGTGGTATAGATCGGAATTGCCACATGTGGCTTAAGTCATAAGTATGAAATTGATGCGAGTTAGGTCGGGACGGACCTGCACAACTCGGATTATGGGGATGGGAGTTAGATGGATAAAAGTCAGGACGAGTTCAAGGGATTGACTGACCTTCAGGTCGGACGAGTTCAAGGGATTGACTGACCTTCAGGTTGGGTGAGTTTAGGGAGTTGACTGACCTCCACGTCAGGCGAGTTCAAGGGATTGACTGACCTCCAGGTTGGGTGAGTTCAGGGAGTTGACTAACCTCCAGATCAGGCGAGTTCAAGGGATTGACTGACCTTCAGGTCGTGTTAGTTCAGGGAGTTGACCGATCTACAGGTCGGCGCGAGTTCAAGGGATTGACTGACCTCCAAGTCGGGTGAGTTCAAGGGATTGATTGACCTCCAGATCGGACAAGTTCAAAGATGTGACTGATCTTTAGGTCAGGCAAATTCACGAAAATAATGAAAAGGAAACGGTTACGGTTAGAAAGTGACAGGGAATCTTTTAGGGGCAAATCAGAGAATATGGGCACGAACACAGTAATCTGTTATAACAGATTGAGATTTGAAATCTCTTCTCTACCCTTATTTAGCACATATAAATAAGGGAATACAAAGGATGATACAGGTTATACTTTTGGGAGATTAAGAATAAACATATCTATCTGCTTTTCATCCTCTTCCAAAGGGTTGTCACTGACTTGAGCGTCGGAGCTCTTACGCCGGGTCACACCGGCGTTTTATGCAGGTGTTCCAGTCGGAAAAGGAGAATAGAAGCAGTGGACTAGAACTTGGCGTGCACCTCCTCTAATTGATGCATTACATTATGATTGTATCCTTGAGCTATATCCAACTCCCATTTTTATGGAAACAAAGTCGGAGATCTGAATATCATCCGTTGAACAGAGATTTGTATGTTTGCATATTTTCCGAAGTGACCAAATGCTCTACTTTTTTGAAATTATGAATTTAGGTCAGGTCATAAGAGTTATTCAACTTTCTATTTATACAGTATTTTCCTTGTATATTTTGTATGCTTTGGTTGACTATTAATAAAATTAAAAATTTATTTATTTGTCCCATGAATATGGCGAAGTGGTAAAATATGAAAAATATGAGTATCGTTCTTCGAATCCCTCATAAAGTTTATTGTGATGGTGTAGGTTGGTCCATTGTAAGGATAATTGAGATGGAAGTTCGGCCTAAAATGTGTATAGAGTGTGTCATTATATTTACCTAAAAAACGAATTAGAGAGGAAGACCGTCCTTTACTAAAATTAAGCAGAATTAGTCATACGAACTCTGAAACATCGATTATAAAAATAAATAAATACATAAATTTACTTGTTTGAAAAAATAAATAACATAGTCATAGTTTAGAACAAGGTTGATACATGTTAGTTTTTGTGATTAAAAAAAGGCATTGCGGTTGCTTTCAATCATCTCTAACCATTGAATTTTGTGAGCTGATAGAAATCCCAATAAAACTCGATCCTAAATATGCACAACTCATTCAAAGCATTTGGTTAATTTTTAAAAATAAATTTTTCCACGATGATGATCAGTTGATACATGGCTTCTGCATTACCTATGAGTTTTAAATTGACATGTTTATTTATAGAATAACTCTATGACATTTTTACTGCAAAAGCCACGTCATCACCCGAATAAATCCTTATACATATATATAAAGAGCCAGAAGTAGTTCACTAGCCACAAACACTCCATTAATCCTTAAGAGTCATATAGTATCGGTCTAAATCGAAGAGGAAAATGTTCTTCTCCACAGTTGTTGCTCTTGTGCTGGGATTCTTCGTCGTCCACCTCTACGTTTCACTTGTAATTAAGCCCAAAAGAATACGCAAAATCTTGAGGCAACAAGGGATTGATGGCCCCCCTCCAAAAATTCTTCTTGGCAACATACTGGAAATCAAGAAATCTCGAGACGCCTCCGGAAAGGCCCTGGAAAACCATCCTCACCCTCCGGTCATCCACAACACCGCATCTGTTTTCCCCTTTTCCGAGCAATGGAGAAAGCAATATGGTATGCATTTATATACATCTCATCGTAAAAGGATTCGTCGGATTCAAATTTGTCAACTCTTAAGCTACTATCAGATGATCATGTGTCTGTGTTTTTGAATTTACAGGTCCATTATACACGTTTTCTCTTGGTAAACTGCATATATTGTGCGTGAATAGTCCTGATTTGGTGAAAGAGATAACGACGTGCACGTCACTGGACTTGGGGAGGCCTTCTTACCAGCAGAAAGAACTCGGGCCTTTACTTGGACAGGGCATCTTGACCTCCAATGGATCCATTTGGGCACGACAGAGGAAAATCATGGCTCCTGAGTTATTCATGGACAAAGTCAAGGTACAGCTACTTTTATCTTTTGGCCTACTTTTCTACACTCCTCCACATTTGATCATATATTATGATTGGGTAGCGGATTATTGTAAGAATTAACGGAAGAAAGTTGATGATGTAGGGAATGACGAGCATAATTACTGAGTCGGCTCTCACGCTGGTAAATTCGTGGAAGCATAAAGTTGAGACTCATGAAGGTGGAATCCTTGATATTGCTGTTGATGATTATATGAAAAGATTTTCGGGTGACATAATATCTAGAGCTTGTTTTGGTAGTAGTTATTCCAAAGGGCAAGATATTTTTTTGAAGTTTGGGGCTCTCCAAGAGTTTATGTCCAAAAAGACACTGTCTCTTGGCATTCCAGGATTAAGGTAATTATTAGTACTTAAGTCAAAGTATCCCAAAGGTTAAAAAGGCTGTCTTAGTTGATATATATGATTGTGCGACAGATATCTTCCTACAAAGAGCAACAGGCAAATATGGGCACTAGAGAAGGAAATCCGGGCACTGATCTTGAAGGTAGTGAAGGAAAGGCAACAAGCTGGACATGAGAAGGATTTGCTGCAAATTCTTCTTGAAGGAGCAAAGAGTAGTTATGTTACCTCGGATGCAATCTATCAGTTCATTGTTGATAACTGCCGAAACATCTATTTAGCCGGCTTCGAGACTTCTGCTGTTTCAGCTTCTTGGTGTCTCATGTTGTTGGCTTCAAACCCAGAATGGCAAACACGCGTGAGAGCTGAGGTTGAGGAAGTGTGTCAGGGTCGAATCCCCGACATCGACATGCTTCGTAAGATGAAAAAGGTATATACAACTCTATTCACCTTTTGTGCTCAAACAGGCATAATGGCTAATTTCCAATTCATCATTGATTTTGTAGTTGAATATGGTGATTCAAGAGACAATGCGCCTTTACCCTCCGGCACCTACCCTGTCAAGGGAGGCATTGAAAGAGATGAATGTTGGTGACATACGGGTGCCGAAGGGCGTCAATCTTTGGAGTATGGTGGCGACACTGCATACCGACACCGCCATTTGGGGCCCAGATGCACTGGAATTTAAACCACAAAGGTTCGAAAATGGGATCGCTGGCGCATGCAAGAACCGAACTCGTACATGCCATTTGGGTTCGGGCCGCGCGTCTGCGTTGGACAGCACCTGGCTATGGTTGAGCTCAAGTTGCTGATGTCTCTTATTCTATCCAACTTCTCCTTCACTCTGTCTCCTAATTATGTCCACTCACCAGTTATGAGGATGATTATAGAGCCTAAGCATGGAGTCAACATTTTGATCAAGAAGGTGTGAGATGTTATCACCTGTGGGGTGTGTGGAAACTATAGAAACTGTATTTTTTTTTTTAATAACTTGTTTGAATATATTAGTCCCAAAAAAAAGAAAAGAAAAAAAAGAGTCCTTTATTCATATTTGCGTTTTTGCTATTTGGAGTCTTGATGATGGTCGCCCTATGTTTAGGCTTGTGAAAGTTGACTAGTTAATGTTCTTCTATGGTCGTACAAATTTAAAGGTACTAATAACTGATAGTTCTCTTTTGTTTTTTTGTTTTTATAAAATTAGTTATTCCATTTTATTCAATCCAAATCTATAATAAATGAAACAATTCAATACGAGAATAGTGTGTCTTCAACAAAGCAATTAGTAAAACAAGAAAAAACCAAATCATACAACTCATATATTGTAAGTTCATATTGGGATATTTACGAAAACAAAATTTATAACAAGGCACACTTTTTAATCCTTTGGGTGGATCAATAAAAGCACCATAAGCAGCCAAACTGACTTTCTTCATCAAATCCCCAACTTGCAAATCTCAAAAGACCATCTCATGCACTACACCATACAACCAATAAGATGGAACTCTTATGCAAGAGACCAAAAACTCTCATTTAACCACATAAACAGTACTTGATAAAAATGAAATTAGATTTTTGTTGGAAGACAATTCTAATACAGTAGAAGGATAAGTTTCAGAGCATAGACTAATCCACTTCCTTAACTAATCATTAACAGTACTAACTGCATGAGTTTTGTTAAACTACAGCATCTTACCCCAGAATTTGGGTTCAAATTTCCATCATATAAGAAATTAAGGAACAAGCATGCAATTTGATTACTGAGCTACAGCCAAATCAGGAAGTATGTACAAAGTTTTGAATTAAACAAGGGGAAATAACCTAAGCCGTCTTGATAAAATCTAGCAGCACTTGGAGCCCAATGATGTTCATGAATAATGGCGCCCACATCCGAAAGATGTTCAGTTTCAGAAGAAGTCTTTTTTTTGACAAGATTCCAAAACAATCCCCTTCAAGTTCAATTCTTGTCCATCCCTTGCTTAGGCCCCATTCCAAAGCATCCTTTGCCGCAAGCCCATGTGGGTTGGATTCCCTTCTCTTTGAGCATGTGGATTGGATTACTCTGCTTTTTTTGAAGCTGAAGATATTTTGAAAGTGAAATTATCCTTTTTCGCCAAGAAGATGATTGCTTGTCCTGATTTAAAGTTAGAAAATGGAGTTCAGTGAATTACCTATAGTTTATTTCTTTTCTTTTTTCTTTTTTTTTTAAAGAAAGGTAATAATAAAATTACTACTAAAAAATTACTCATAGTTTCTTTCTTACATTACTAATAAAAAATTTAGTCTAAAAAAAGGTAATAATAAAATTTTATTTCCCCTCTAAGGATTTATGTGTATTTTGAATGTCATCCAAAAATCCCTATGTATAATAAAATAGTGCTTAAATTGACATATCTAATTATATTTCAAATCAACTTCAAATATAATCAAATTTTACATGTACTTTTCAAATTTGAATTTTATCACATATTTTTCTATATACAATCAACTCATTTTAAAAAAATGATCAACGTAAAAATTGGAATATTCGATGAAAACAGCCAATTTGGCTGCAATTGGTGTTTTTTATTGAGAAAATATTGAGTCGAGGTGGAGTAACACTCAAATTCACCCACTGATGCCACGCTACTAGCAGAAAGGATGGAAAATGTGCGTGCAAATATATATGATGTGTTATTTGGTATTTCAGTGTTTCTTATTGCTTTACTCAAGATAGTGTTCTGTATTATAAACTTTGAATTGAATAAAATGCAATAACTGATTTTCTCTCTTTCTCTCCTTTTTTTTTTTTTTTGAAAAAGAAGAAACTATCAATAATTGGCTTAATTCCATTTTCTATATTTAAAGCAGCAAAACGCAACCATCTTTCTAGGGGAAAAATGACTTTTTAACTTTCAAACAGCTTCACCTTTGAATTTGTATGAGCATAGAAGTACATCAACCACTTAACTTTTGTAAGCCCGTGCCTTGAATTTTAGTGATAAAAAAATACAATTATCAGGGACATTGTCAACTAGCACTTGATGTGGTTGTTTGGTGATATGTAATGTATAAAATATTAAGTTTGCTAAGCAAATAAATGGGCCACATTATATTTTGCATTGAGCAATTGAACCATGGTGCAATTTTCTTCTTGGTCGAAGGAAGTACAGCTAAAGTAGACCTGACCACGGTTCAAGAACCGTCGGTTACGGTTCGGAACCGCCGGTTCCACGGTTCAAGAAAATTTCGACCCTTAACCTTAACCGTCAAGGCCGGTTACGGTCCGGGTTCTGGAACCGCCGATTCCGGTTCCGGTTAACCGTCGGTTCCGGTTCCGGTTCCGACCTTATATTTTATTTTATTTTTTAAAATTTTTTTGAACTTAAATTTGCAAAAAATATTGTTACTTTTTGAACTTAATGAAAAAAAAAAAACTTAAATTTGAAAAAAAAATAACTAAAATTTAAGCATATGATCCAAAACAAAAGTGACTAAATTAATTTTAAAATTTTAAAAAATAATTTTTTCATTTACACTGTATTGATAAAACACAATTTAATAAATTTTTAGTTTTTGGAGTTAATATTATCATAGAAAATCGATTAAACATTACAATAATTTAATAATATTAAATGAGAAGTTGGGGAATAAACAGTAGATATTGTAAAGTAACATTATTAAATATTATAAATAATTACAGATTTACTTATTATTAAAATAATTGTAAAGTAGCAAAATTAGATAATTTCCAAAACTTTATTTATTATTAAGATGAAATGTAGAATGCTTAAATATAGGACTTGATTTGTAATTTGCTGAAACTAATTAATGAAATTTAAAGAAGAATACAACACCAATTATATTAATTTTCAGAAACAAAACAAGTAATTTGAGGGGAAAAAAATAAAAAAATAAATGATGAGACTTATTTATGCACTTATTCAAAATTATAAACATATGGTTCATTAATTTAGTTGGTTAGAGTGTTCTATTAATAGTTTGGAGGTCACAAGTTCAAAACCTATATAACACACTTTTACACAATTTTGATAAAAAAAAAATTAAAAAAATTAAAAACCGCCGGGTCGGGGCGGCAGTTCCGGCCCGTGGAACCGCCGTTTACGGACTACGGTTCACGGTTCCGACCCGTGAACCGTGGTCAACGGGTTCTGACCCGTTGACCACGGTCCGGTCACGGGCCGGGTCCGGTTTGGACCCGGCCGTGGTCGGGTCTAACTGGATTACTCGAAATCTCTATATATATGTGTCTTTTTTTTTTTTTATACGAACACACAATTCGGAGAGGAAATTGTAAAGAGTTTGAGAGGATATAAAATAAAGAGTTGAAAAATACTTGAAAAATAATTATTGAGTGAATAGTAAACTTATTCTTTTAGGACGTTGAGATTAATTAGGGAATATTTTCAATTATTGTTATAGACTCACGATTATTATTTCTATTATAATGGAATCGTTTCTTTGTTCGTGAACACAAACTTATTATTAGCTTGTGTCATTTAATTTTTCTCAATTGATTTTATTATTTTATTTAAAATAATATATTATTTAATATCGGTGTCACCCTAACAGACTCAATATAGGAAGAGTATATTGTCAAACTTCTAACTGAAAAAAAAAACAAATATGATGGGAGATTTTTTAAAGTTTTTGATTAATTTTATTCAAAACAAAGATTAAAAAAAAAAGAAAAAAAGAAAAGAAAACAGCTTCTATTGTTTCCACCCACCCCACAAGTGATAAAATCTCACAGCTTCTTGATCAAAATGTCAACTCCATGCTTAGGCTCTATATTTATCACCACAACCGGTGAGTGGACACAATTAGGAGACAGAGTGAAGGAGAAGTTTGATAGAATAAAAGAAATCAGCAACTTGAGCTCAACCGTAGCCAGGTGCTGTCCAACGCAGACGCGCGGCCCGAACCCAAATGGCATGTACGAGTTCGGGCTCTTGCATGCGCCAGCGATCCCATTTTCGAACCTTTGTGGTTTAAATTCGAGTACATCTGGGCCCCAAATGTCGGCGTCGGTGTGCAGTGCTGCCTCCATAGTCCAAATGTTGACGGCCTTGGGCACTCGTATGTGACCTATATTCATGTCTTTCAATGCCTCCCTTGACAGGGTACGGGCGGAAGGGTAAATGCGTAGTGTTTCTTGAATCACCATATTCAACTGAAAAATCAATAACAAAATTCGAAATTAGCCAGTACGCTTTTCAGAGTAAAAAAGTGTGATATGCGGCATTGCTTACTATAAAATATTAATAATTTAAAATAATGATATCATTCGATTGATTCAATTTAACCAATTCAACCAATACATCATCTAATCATTATATTAATTTAAAAATAATATATAATAATTTAAAATATGATATCTATAATAAAAATTATCTTTTTAAACTAAAATCAAACGTATCATAATTTCAATATATTTTTAAATAATATTTTTTTATTTTTCACAAAAATATTAAAATTGAATTCGAACTAACACAAAATAAAGTTTTAATCTCTTAGTCCATGCAGCTTTAAATCAACTTTTCAAATAAGCAACCTTTTTGTCCCAACGTTATTGGCTTCCATAATACACTTGGACAACCAATAATATCACATACTATATTCCACCCATTAAATACAAAAATCCCATTTTGAACCTAATTCTGTTCCTTTCATATATAAACTAATATAAAATAAATATTTCATAAAAATATAAAACTATCAGGCATAAGGATTTAGTCGGGTGATAACATGGGGTTTGAAAAACCAAGAATACTCCAAACTGGTCTGGCCATAACTTGAAGACGATCAAGAGTTTGAATTCTCTTACTAGATAAATCATTTTACATAATTTGCAAACCAATCCCTCTAAAATTTTCTGTGACTAACTCATAGTGTGGCACTGTTGAAGAACAAAAATTAAGAAAAGGATATTAAAAAAAAATATCAATAATTCAGATGATTACTTTTTTTTTGTCAACTATCAAACGTAGATCATAGTTTCCATAGTCTCATGTTGACAGAAATGTTTCATTAATAAAAAAAATAAAAAAAATATTGTTATAAAATGAGTTCGAGAAATCTTGTATTACAGTATATATTATACTTTGCTCATATTGATAATTAGTCATATTGCTTATTCAAGACAGTTTTCTGCATAACAAACTTTGAATTGAATAAAATGCAATGACTGATTTTCTCTCTGTCTTTTGTTTTTTTTTAAAAGAAGGAACTATCAATAATTGGCTTAATCCCATTTTCTAAATTTAAATCAGCAAATGCAACCATCTTCTTGGGAAAAAAAGACTTTTTTACTTTCAAAACAGCTTCACCTTTAAATTTGTATGACAATAGAAGTACATCAATCAGTCAACTTTCATAAACCTCTATTCAAAATTGTGAATTCAGTGGTTAAAAATACGAGTAGCCCTCTTGTTACCTAACAATTGGTGATGGTTGTTTGGTGTCATATAATGCATGAAAGTATTAAATTTACTTGATAAATAAATGGGCCACGTTATATTTGATTTAAGTAATTGAAGAACGGTGCAATTTTTTTCTTAATCGAAGGAAGTGCTACTAACAAGGCTTGTTCCAAATCTCCATATATATGCCTTTTTTTATTGATTCAAACACACAATTTAGAGAGGAAATTGTAAGAGGTTGAGAGGATAGAAAATAGAGAGTTAGGGAATATTTAAAATATAATTTTATTGAGTAAATAGTGAAATTATCCTCTTGGATCTTGAGGTGTTGGAATTAATTAGAGAATATTTTTCTAATTATTGTAAACTCTTAATTGTTTTTTTATTATAATGGAATTGCTATTATGGTAGAACCTAGGCTTGAAAAGAAAAGAAAATCAGTTTATATAGTTTCCACACACCCCACAGGTGATAACATCTCACACCTTCTTAATCAAAATGTTAACTCCATGCTTAGGCTCTATAATCATCCTCAGAACTGGTGAGTGGACATAATTAGGAGACAGATTGAAGGAGAAGTTGGATAGAATAAGAGACATCAGCAATTTGAGCTCAACCATAACCAGGTGCTGACCAACGCAGACGCGCGGCCCGAACCCAAATGGCATGTACGGATTCGGGTTCTTGCATGCGCCAGCGATCCCATTTTCGAACCTTTGTGGTTTAAATTCCAGTGCATCTGGGCCCCAAATGGCGGTGTCGGTATGCAGTGTCGCCACCGTAGTCCAAAGGTTGACGCCCTTCGGCACCCGTATGTCACCAACATTCATCTCTTTCAATGCCTCCCTTGACAGGGTAGGTGCCGGAGGGTAAAGGCGCATTGTCTCTTGAATCACCATATTCAACTAAAAATCAATGATGAAATTGGAAATTAGCCATTATGCCTGTTTGAGTACAAAAGGTGAATAGAGTTGTATATACCTTTTCATCTTACGAAGCATGTCCATGTCGGGGATTCGACTCTGACACACTTCCTGAACCTCATCTCTCACGCGTGTTTGCCATTCTGGGTTTGAAGCCAACAACATGAGACACCAAGAAGCCGACACGGCAGAAGTCTCGAAGCCGGCTAAATAGATGTTTCTGCAGTTATCGACAATGAACTGATCGATTGCATCCGAGGTAGCATAACTACTCTTTGCACCTTCAAGAAGCATTTGCAGCAAATCCTTCTCATATCCAGCTTGTTGCCTTTCCTTCACTACCTTCAAGATCAACGCCCCGATTTCCTTCTCAAGTGCCCATATTTGCCTGTTGCTCTTTGTAGGAAGATATCTGCCACACAATCATATATATCATTTAAGACAACCTTTTTAACCTTTATGATACTTTATACATGAACTTTTACCCAAGTACTAGTAACTACCTTAATCCTGGAATGCTGGCAGACAATGTCTTTTTGGACAGAACGTCTTGGAGAGCCCCAAGCTTCAAAAAAATCTCTTCCCCTTTGGAATAACTACTACCAAAACAAGCTCTAGATATTATCTCCCCCGCAAATCCTTTCAGATAATCAACAACCGCGATATCCAGAATTCCACCTTCATGAGTCTCAACTTTATGCTTCCACGAATTTACCAGCGCGAGAGCCGACTCAGTAATTATGCTTATCATTCCCTACATCGATCATCAACCTTTCTTTCGTTAATTCATGTAATCATAGTATTTGATAAAATGTGGAGGCGAAGTGCAGAAAAGTAACCAAAAGAATAAAGTAGTTGTACCTTGACTTTGTCCATGAATAACTCAGGAGCTATGATTTTCCTCTGTCGTGCCCACAAAGATCCATTGGAGGTTAAGATGCCCCGTCCGAGTAAAGGGCCGAGTTCTTTCTGCCGATAAGAAGGCATCCCCAAGTCCTGTGATGTGCTCGTTGTTATCTCTTTCACCAATTCAGGAGTATTCACGCACAATATTTGCGTTTTACCAAGAGAAAACGTGTATAATGGACCTGAAAATTCCAGAACATTGACACATGATCATTTGATAGTGGCATAAGAGTTAATAAAATCCAAATCGACAAATCTTTTTAGAATGAGATGTATATAAACGCATACCATATTGCTCTCTCCATCGCTCGAGAAAGGGTAAAACAGATGCGGTGTTGTGGATGACTGGAGGATGAGGATGGTTGATAAGGGCCTTTTCGGCAGCGTCTCGAGATTTTCTTATTTCCAGTACGTTGCCAAGAAGGATTTTTGGAGGGGCCATGAATCCCTTGTTGCCTCAAGATTTTTCGTATTTTTTGGGCTTACTTACGAGAGAAACATAGAAGTGGCGAAGAATCCCAGCACAATAGCAAGAACTGTAAAGAAGAGCATTTTCGAAAATGTATACTCTTCGATATAGCAAGACACAATGAGAATGTTAGCATTAATGATCAAGTTCTTGTGGGTAGTGAACTTCTTATGCTCTTTAAATAGACATATTAGAATTTGATGCTCATTTCTAGAAAGGAATCAAGAAAGTTCAGAATACAAGATATTGTGCTCAAATTGTGGTGAAAAATATTGTAAAAAAAAAAAAATAAAAAATAAAGAAATTTAGAATAAAACCTTTTAGGCGTTGTTTGCATTTGGTTTCATTTTAGTTCCATTAATTTCAGTATTTTGGGAAAATAAAATCAAACATGCATAGAAATAATGAATCCTTCAAAATCATTTTCATCAATTCCAAAGTATTACAAAAAAAACATAATCATTATTATACATACATATTTATATATATTCAAATTATCTTATCATTAAAAAAATATATATTTATATCATCCAATTATTATATTAATTTAAAAATAATATTTAATAATTTAAAATAATAATATGACATTACTCTCCAAATAAAATATGACATCTATAATAGAAATTATCTTCCTTAAACTAAAACCAAACACACATCACAATTTCAAAATATATTTAAATAATAATTTTTCTCATTATTTTCACAAAAAAATATTAAAATTAAAATCGAAATAACTCTAAATAAAATTTTAAACTCTTAGCCCCTGCATTGAATCAACTTTTCAAACAAGCAACCTACTTGTCCCATCGTTACTTGCTTCCATAATACACTTGGGCCACCAATAATGCTTCCATAGTACACTTGGGCCACCAATAATATCACGTACTGTATTACGCCCATTAAATATAAAAATCCCATTTTGAAACTAACTCTATTCCTTTCATGTATAAACTAATATAAAATAAATATTCCACAAAAATATAAAACTATCAGGCATAAGGATCTAGTCGGGTGATGACATGGGGTTTGAAAAACCAAGAATACTCCAAACTGGTCTAGCCATAACTTGAAGACGATCAAGAGTTTGAATTCTCTTACTATATAAATTATTTTACATAATTTGTAAACCAATCACCTCTAAATTTTTCTGTCACTAAATCATAATTGGGCACTGTTGAAGAGCAAAAATTAAGAAAAGGAAATTTAAAAAAAAAATACTCTATCAATCTAATGTGATGTCAATAATTCAGCTTAATACTTTTTTATTTTATTTTTGCCAACTATCAAACGTAGATCATAGTTTCCGTGGTCTCACAGAAATGTTTCATTAATAAAAAAATATAAATAAATACTGTAATAAAATGAGTACGAGAAATCGATATTGCAATATATATATTATACAGTTATTCTATAAAAAAAATGTAATTTTAAAATTTATAGGTAATGTAGAAGTCATGAATCAACTGATAATTGTGGAAAAACTTATAATTTTTCAAAATTAACCAAATGCTTTAAATGAGTTCTGCACATTTATAATGGAGTTTTCCTCGATTCAATGGTCAGAGATGGTTCAAGGTAATTGCAATGCCTTTTGAATCATAAAACTAACAGGTTTCTACTTTCTTTTTCAAATAAGTAAATTTCTAAATTTCTTTAGTAGTAAATAGTTCTTATACATGTTGCATTCTGTGGATGTTTATTTGATACAATATTCAAATTTTCAAATATTTTATTTTTTATAAAATAAAATATTTAAATTTTTATCTATACACTCAGTGTTAATATTAACTGTCTTAGTTTTGTTAAACTAGTCAATTTGAAACTCATATTGACGCCCCAAGAACATAGGCGATGGAAATTTGGATGGCTCAGACTTGTCTATCAACACGATGATTTTCTCTAAAGAACTCACTTTGTTTTTCATTTAGCTATTTTGTGTAATTTTGTGTGAAAAGGGTTTGTTGTATAAACACAACTGGTTTACTTTCAAATTTATCAGAAGCCTTTCTTATCAACGTATTCAATAGCTACCAATGATACAACAAATATCTGTCTACATTTTTTTTTTTTTTACTTTTTAACTAGTCAATTTTCTTTTTAACCTGTTAACAAACCCATTTGTCACCCTTAATTATAACCATCTAACTATAAAGGATTAATAAGAATTTGCAACCCAATTGAAACATAAAAATGTAAGGTCCTGTTTGGTTTTATATTTATTTTCATATTTTTTATGGGTTTATTTTTTTTTTATTTATTAACTCTTGTGTAAATGTTTGGATTAGTTGTGAAACTAAAAATTATTGACTTATAGAATTGAAAATGATATTTTTAATGTAGTAGTGATAATTTGTGGGTGTTGATAATTTTTTTATGTCAAATCAGTCAAATAATATTGAAATGAGAAATTGTTATTAAAATTAATTTTGGATCTAATTATTTTTTTATGTTTCTTCAATTAAATTATATTAGGACAACAAACTATTATTTCACTATGAGAAAAGAAAGAAAAATTATTATTTGATTAGTTAGGGGATTTTAATTATTTGAATTAGAGATATGCCATGTCAAACATTAATATATTTGTTCATAATGCCTCATTGGAGCATAATGCTCTTAATCAAATATATTACACAAACTTTAAAAAAAATTGTTGTACATTTCACATTAATGCATTTTAGAAAGCATCGAAATAGTGATATTTCAATTTTCCTTAATATTTTCTGTCAAATTCATTTGTCTTCCACCGCAACAAAAACATGATATTACCCTTATTTCTATCCCATGGTTGATGGAAGATTTCTTTTGTCCTAATAGGGCCATCTAAGATATTAACAAAAGTTTTTATGCCAAATTCACATTTGCAATAATGTTTAAACCCCAAAATAAATATTTTCTTTTATCTTGACATAACAGGTGCTGAGTGCATCTTCATCTTCATAAAATGAAAAGTTACTAGTGCCAAATTTACATTTACAAAAACATTTGGGCACCAAAATAAACTTTATTTACTTTTCTTGCCCAAAAGCTGTCAAAGAAGAAGAAAAAGGCCCAAATAGAAGGGAACACAAAGTGGGTCCGCTTTGCCCGCAGGCTACAGCCGCAGAAATGATGAGTACATCATTTCTTCTTCGTTAACACGGCGGAAGTTTCAGTAAAACAGTTTGCGCCACAAGAAATTATTATGTATAAACAACGAAACTCACTCAATAAATAAACTCATATAAAGCCGATGGCTGTCAAAAATATCTACTTTTTTCGTTCCATTCTATCGATCTTTGAAAATTTCTGAACCCTGCTTCTCTACAAAATCATTACTCAGTTTTGTAGGGGGAAAAAGAACAATTTTACAAAATGTCGAGTTGTTGTTGTTTTTGTGGTAGACCCATGAACTTAAATCCCCTGAAATTTGCACCAAAAAAAGTGGAATTGATGACACCGAAGAGGATTGGTGTAAGAGCTTCAAAGGTGGAGTCTTATGAGAGCTCTAATTTCATCGCCCGCGTTGAATGTGCGTAGTTGATTTCTCAGGTTCCTTGTGTTACTTTCTTTCTTAAATATTATCTGTTTTTTATATATAATTTTGGTTGGGCTCGGTTGCTTGTGTTACTTTCTTTCTTAAATATTATCTGTTTTTTTATATATAATTTTGGTTAGGTATTATATTAAGATGTTAGAAAGATTAGCAGTGATTTTACAAAGGACGTATTCTTGCGGTTGTGTTTCGATTAAGGATGTTGGTGTAAATTCGTTCATCAATTTGCAGAAGGGGATGTTGGAAAAGTTAATCCAGTTCTTGGTAGAAAATGGTATGCGAAACAGAATTATCATGCGGATGTAATTTACAACAGTTAATTTGGTTTCTAGCTGGAGAATATAATATTAGTGGTTTAACATAGTACTGATTTATCTTTGTCATTTTGCTAGGCATATACTGCTTGGCAAAGATAAAGTTTTAAAACTCTGCATGAGCCCAAACTTGTGTATTCATCCTAGTCCCCCTTTGTAGATTCTGGCTGAAGAAGGTACCTTAGTCAAATGGTTACCCTCATAGAATGTTTAAAGGGTTCATTCAAGTTGAATTTTAATATACCCTTGCTTTCAGGGCTCTCTTTCCGTGCGGGAGGGAGAGAGAACAGATGCTTATCCTGCATAATTTGGGACATCATTCTCTTTATGAATTTTGACACATATGGAAACCCTAGAGTTGTTATACTTGGTTTATACCATTTAAAATGTGTGCATGACTCAGTGAAGACTGCTTGCCTTTTTTTTTTTTTTTTGCATCAACTGGTTCCTACAAATACAGGAACCAAGGCCATTAGCTTGTTCTTCATGCGACTCAAAGGGACATGTTGAATGCAAATGGTGCAGTGGAACTGGTTTCTTCATTCTTGGTGATAACATGTTGTGTCAAGTCCCTTCCAGAAACACTACCTGTGTTATCCGGGCAGGAAAGGTAAATTAGCCTGAGAGGATAGATATAAGCCTTTCCTACATACATTTTGGTTATTGTGGAACCTATTACTGTGATCTCAAATGGAGACTTGTGATGACTTACATAAACTAACTTCCATTTATATAGGGTTCTGCATGCTGTTCTGATTGCAAAGGAACTGGTCAACGTGCAAAGTGGCTGGGAGAATATCACATTACTAAGTAGGAGCATCGCATATTTGGTCTATGCAACTAACAGGCTAAGCAATTTGCTTCAGTTGTTGCTGAATTTAACAGTCCATTTTGATAGTTCTGTGGTTGAAGTTGCAGCTTTAGCCTTGTCAACAATATGCTACAACATACATGTATACATGCATTTAACCATGAATTTTCTTTTTCTTTATTTAATTTGTAAATCAATACTTTCTTGAACTTATTATTTTCAATTTAGTAACTATTGGTTTCTAGCATGACTCACGAGCTCTGAGCGGCCACAGATTCAACGAGATGTATTCATCCAATAATTCCATTTATTAGTATATGGTTTTTCAGACAGTTATACCCTCTTTGGGTGTACCTTCTACTTCTAATAGGCTATGAACTAGATTTGTTGAATCCATCAACTGCTGCGATGTGCTCAAAAAAGGCAGTTCTTATTTTATCATGATGAAAGTTGTGCTGTATATTAGTTATGTTTGCACTTCATTCTTGCACACTAGGACGTGTACTTCCCAGGCTTCAAGTGTAGTCACGCTGGTTAATTTGCTTGAAACATTGTTTAACTTGTTCCCAAACCCTAATCTTGTCGCAAAAAGGTAATTATTTCTGTTCTAGGTAAAATCTCAGCCAACTTAAAATTCACCCGACTACAATTTAATTCTGAAACTCTAAAAAATAGGGATAACCTGCTGAAACTTTTAAGAATTTCAAAGGTGTTTTTGCAGCATGAACTTGCCGTTAAAAAAAACTATTTGTTGCCTCTGACAATATGGTAAAATCTTTCTTTTTAGTCGTTGCACTAAGCAACATAAAAAAAACATCCATCACAACTAACTGAGGCGTATAAATATAAGCAAACACCAGACTTCCATGACATCAATTCTGCTGTAACTAATTAAAATATCATGTTTGTGGAGTTCTATTTCCCACTTTACCTAACAAGAGCAACCAAAAACAGACACAGTTGGCTAGAAGCTCTCCCTGAAACTTCTTGTTTAATACAATGTATTGCTGCTTTGAATTTTACAAGCCCCACAAATATATTCCTGAACTTCATATTTAGACTTCTTATCAATGTACTCAATAACTACCAATGAGTACTGCATTTTTGTTGGATTTATAATCATAACTCATTTTAGTTAACTGAAATGTCAGTAAGTTCTTTTAGAAAATAGAAGAAAGGGACTTATATCTTCTAGCCAAAATGGCATTTTCCGTTAGGCAACCATACTTTGAACAGAGAGTTTATGAAGATGATGATTATACATCTGCTGCTAATCTACAGAGCTTAAGCAAGCAAGAATATTTCTGCCCATACAAGTTACAACAACTTCAGGTGAAGATGGAACTCATGGAAGTTACTTTTAATCAATGCGAAACAGGAGTTCCTTGTTTATAACAATGGTTCCAACTTATCCATAATGACATCATCACTGGTCTTGTTTGTTACACAACGAGACAGCCAAATTATCACATTACTACCACATTTCTTTGTTGATATTCTCACAATACTTATGATTGACTTTGTTCCTCAGATGTAGAAAAAAACAGAATCAATATTGTCATTGTATAAGCATCTCAACACATGTAATTTGTTCAAACAAACAAGTTACCTTTTCTAGATTTGACTTGCATCGCCCACTCATCAAAAATCTGTACATCATGAGACAAATAAATTACATAAAAGCCATTTTTTTTTTAAAACACCTTCAAATACAACCACCAAGAAGGTTAATACTTGTAGCAAGACCAACAGGAACGATTGCAGCAACATTTCATGCTGCAATGCATAAATAACCTAAACCTTGCCCCTTTAATTTTGGTTGCTTGCTGGCAAATGGTGCAAAGTCTTGAAACACCATATGGAAAATGCAACCAGTCGAACCTTGAACCTTGAACCTTGAACCTGAAACATAATTTTTAATCATTTCACACACACAAAAAGACCCACTCCCTCCCAGTGAGGTCTTCTTTATCTCCAAAAGAGAGTAAATAAACATATGCGCTTCAATTGGCATCTAACCAAGGGTATTCATATTAGCCAGACCAGTATACATACCTGATTGAAGCTCACATAAGCAGGATCATCAGCATCACTTGTGACACGAATACCAGTTGATGCTTGCAATCTCTGCAGCAGTGTCCTGTTTCCAACTAAGAGTGTTCTAGCTTTATCAATCAGATCCTGAAGGTTAAAAATTTGTAGAACCTTTCATCTTCTAAGCATATGAAACACTGAACCCTATTAATTTATTCAACATCAATCATTGTGGTTGACATATATGAAGAAACTTAACTGCAAAGGTGTATAGTGTTCTAGCTTTATCAATCAGATCCTGCAGGTTAAAAATTTGTAGAACCTTTCATCTTCTAAGCATATGAAACACTGAACCCTATTAATTTATTCAACATCAATCATTGTGGTTGACATATATGAAGAAACTTAACTGCAAAGGTGTATTGATACAGGTATCTGAAACACAAAGAGCTCACATTGAAAACTACAAAATCCAGATGTCTTCTCAATCAATGGTCAATCATACATGAGCATTCCAGTAAAAGGAGTAAAGCAATCATAAGGCAACTTTATAATTTGTTTGCACCTAAAAGAAATATATCCCACGAAAAAAAAAACAAGGGTTTTGGAGCAGTTTATGTAATGAAATTTGACCTATTGAGGATCAATAATTAAAATTAAAACATCTTGTAGCCAGAATCCAGCAAGTTGGCAAAGGCCCAATATTTCTCTCCTCTAGTTCCTATATCTTCTTGATACCAAAAAAAAACAAACAAACAGTTCAATTGATTATAGCTCAGACGTAAAATGACGGACTTTACTCATTACAAAAATACTATGATATTACAAAATTCAGACACAAATAGAAACACAGTTTTCACATATCTGTACCTGTTTTGCTGCAAGAAGCTCGCGACACTGGTCCTTCAAAGACGACATACTAGGTTAAAGAAAAGGGAAAAACAGAGTTCATGGTCGGGGTAGACTTGCTGGAATTCCTTGTGGAGCTTGTTATGGACAGTGGAAAGGTCGCGAGTGGCTTTAGAAAACAGGCTCAGAAGTCCAAATTGGGGATTTTCAATTTGTCGGTTGATTTTGCTTACTTGGAGAGAAAAAAATACATGTGGAGCTGACTGGGATGCTTATTTGAAAAAGAAAAATCCACATGGACGTGTGACATAGTTTTAGTTGTACAAGAGGGAATTTTTTTTACATTAATTATTTTATAATGTAAATTAAAAATAATACAAAATATTTTTTTTTAATTTTTAATTACTTTATTTTAATTTTTTACCCTTAATTAATAACTTAATTGATATAAATCATATATATGATTAATTAATAATTAATTAATTATTCATTAATTGATGAGTAAAATTATATCATTGATTATTATATAAAATAACTAATCATCAATTAGAGAGTAAAAATTCAACATTTATTATTTTACAAAATAAATAAAAAATAGTAAAAAAATATTTTTTAATTATTTTTTTAAAACCTAATGGATAAGTTTAATTAATATATTTTAATTATAAATTAATTAACTAATAATGATCAATTAGAGTGTAAAACTTTTTAATATTTATTTTAAAACATAATTAATCAAAATAAAAATAAAAAAATTATGATTAAAGAATTAATATTAACTACTTTAGAATATACTAATTGAAAAAAATTAAAAAGTTAAACAACAATTATAGAAGTAATGTTTCTATTTAATTCCAATTTTCTATTACTTAATATAATTCGACGGAAATATAATTCACATATCTTTTCATCTAATTAATATTATTGAATTGATAAATAATTTTTAATTAATCAAATAATTGATTATCAATTAAACAAAAAATTAACTAATTATCTATTTTAAAAATATAATCAATTAAATAAGAAAATTAATAAAACTCTTATAGAATATTTATTTTTCTTTTCTTTTCCATTGTTTTTCTTCTTCTGCCTTGCACCACCCCACCCCGACCCCCAAGCAAAACC